>CM053270.1:6358058-6958058 GCA_028583415.1 Protea cynaroides | reverse complement strand
TGGTACATAAGTAACACTAAAGTAAATACATCATCAAATTTACTCATCAGCCTTATGCAATGGATGCATGAGTTGGCTCTCCCATCGGTCATTGATAATCTTTATGTAATTCTTGTAGCCACGTGGTATCAAAGCTTTGACACGTACTTTCAATCCTTCCACAGCAACATAAAGAAGTGGCATGATAGGTTTTGGCTCAGTATCTATCAATCTCAACACTTGCACTACAGGATGTAACACCCTGACTACCACGTTCACATTTTGCCAAAATTCGTCTGAAGCGATGGTACTCTGTGCTTCCACTCCCTGGAGGGTAGCTGACTGTCTCCATGAAAACCAATCCTCAGATACAAACATCGATCTGAGTACAGCCATCTTCGCCTCAAAGCTCTTCAATGCTATGAAATTCGTAGCGAATCTAGTGACGCCTGGTCTGACCAAGTCCCCTCCACATTTCTCCCTGAGCATGTTCAAGGAATAACCATGGTTGTAGATGAAACTGGTTACTTGTCTTGCTTGCTCAACCACTCTCTTCACTTTACTTATCTTGCCCATGTCCTTCAACATCAAATCAATACAATCGACAGCACATGGAGTCCAGAAGAGATTGTAATTGGCATTTTTCATTAACATCTCCCCTGCCTTCTTAAAATTGTTGTCGTTGTCCATTACAATCTGGACAACGTTCTGAGCTCCCACTTCAGCCACCACATGTTGCAACAACCCATAAATATAGTTTGCATCTTTTACTTCAGCTGATGCATCAACAGACCTAAGGAACACCGTCCTCCCATCACAGTAAACCATGAAGTTGATGATGGACTTTCTGGCAAGACCAGTCCAACCATCACATAATGGTTACTCCTAAATCTTCCCAATTCTTCTTCTAGCCCATGATCCAGTCTTATAATTCCTTCTTATGTTGAGGCAAATAATGAGTCATTAACTCATATTGATTTGACCCTTTAATCCCTGTACCTGCCTCAGCAACTGCATTTAGCATGCTCTGAAAGAAAGGGCCTGTGGTGGCGTTTGCTAGGATGCCATGATAAAATGATCACTTAGAGTAAGAATACCCTACTGACTCCCTATTATTTCCCCCAAACATTGCCTTTATTTTTTTCTACTTGCTACCTTGCTTCGTAAAGACTCCAAGATCTTGCTCTAAAACTTGAACATAATCATCCCGTCCCCGTGGCTGAGGCATAGGTTCTTCCCTTCTACTTCATGATCTAGAAAACCAAGAACCAATCCCTTTGCTCTGTCTCTGTGGCTCAAGCTCAACAAATCCACTACCACTGCACCTGCCCCAGATGTACCTGCTCCTGTCCGTCTCCTTTCCGCATATCTAAGGGTTTCTCTATTAGCCATTGTCGCATGGCGCATCTGTCTTACCTATGCCTCTATCATATCCTCTATATCCCATCCCTCAGCCTCATGTTCCTCACTGGATTCTGGTATGGTGCCTCAAACTGCCTCCTTAAAATACTGTTTTTCTCTTTCCATTGCTGCCCTCCTCCGTCTCCCTCCCCTCAACTGTTCACCTATGGCCCTGGATATTTCCATAGGACACTGCGGGCATTTGGAAACATCTTTGCCCAATCCATTCAAGTGTTGCTTCAGTCTTGTGATGCCACCAGACTGAAGATTCTTCCCACAAAAATTACACTGGGTTTTCTTCCTATCACCTTGAAGGGCAGTCACATACTGCCATGCAAGGTCAGTACGGGAACTGGTACCGTCGCCTCCATCGCCTGCCCCAGAACTTGGTCTCGACATAATTTCCAAGCACTGTTTCATAGAAAACACAAACTTTAATAACCTTATAAACTTGAACACAGCAGAAATTACATTTCAAAATTTTTCTCATATTTTAAATGCGATCATAATATTTTTCTTTCTTTTTTCCTATTTTATAGCATTTTTAACCATTTTTAATTGCTGGAAATTATTTGTTAATATAAATAATTCAAAAAAAAAAAACATACAACAACCGAAATCGAAATCCAAAATCCTAGGACAGTAGATCGGCCAACGGTGATTAACATATAAATAGGTCATCATCATCAAATGATTAATAATAATTATTTTAAATTTTAATTGCTGGAAATTCATTTTTTAAATGCAAATAATTGAAAAAATACCAACAACAACCGAAATCGAAATCTGAAACCGTAGGACAGTAGATCGGTCAATGGTGATTAACATATAAATAGGTCATCATCATCAAATAAGTATAAATAATAATTTTTTTAATTTTTAATTGCTGAAAATTAATTTTTAAATGCAAATAATTGAAAAAAAAAACCTACAACAGCCAAAATTGAAATCTAAAACCGTGAACTTGTAGATCGGGCTCACGTATCTAACATATAAAAATTTCATCACATTCTACAAAAAAAAAAAAAAATCTCACTCATAGTCTCATGTAAAAATTTCATTTTTCGACAAGAAACTGACCTTCAACAGTTGATACGAAGCTCCCACAGTAATCCCCGCGGTCCGAAGCACCACCAGTAACAAGTTGGAAGTCTAAACAATGAAAAAATGAGGAACCAAGAAGTTTTCAAAAAACTAACAAAACAGAGAAAAGAGCTGTTCTCGGTCGAGAATGCTCTTTCACTTTTATAAAGCGAAAAAAAAAAAAAAAAAAAACAGAAAGCAATTTCTCGCCGAGATATCGCGAGAAATTGCAAGAAATAGTGAGATTTTCGAGAAATTGAGAAATACCGAAATCGGCGATAATATGCAGGGCCGAGACGAAAATCCATTATCGACCCTGTTTTCATCTCGGCCTTTGTCAAGATAGACGAAAATGGCGAGATTTCGCCGAGATTTTATTCCATGTTGGCAAGGTCAATCTTGTTTGAATTCAGAGAGTAATCAGTTTGAATAAAAACTCTTGCTTATCCTTTGTGAATAGGATGAGTGATATGTATATAAACTTGTATTTACAATCCTTGAATCAAGGATATTGTTACAAATGGGAACCTCTCCTAATTCTGAGGAGATCAGATCGCAACTACACAACAGTCATTTTAATTTAAACCTCTCCTATTTCTTTGTAGTTACATAACAGTGGTTTAAATTTAAATTTTGAATTGACAATGGACTGCATGGTTATCCTTGACAACCCCCCTCAAGTGGAAGATGAGCATTGTGTAATCTTCAATTTGTCTCGAAGTGTGCCGAACTGAATGTTGGACAACGATTTGGTCATTATGTCAGCAATCTGATCATGTGCAGAGATGAACCGTACATCAAGGCCCTCTTGTGCTACTAGGTGGCGGATAGTGAAAATCGACTTCTATATGCTTCGTCCGTGCATGGAAGACTAGATTCGCCGTCAGATAAGTTGCATCGAGGTTCTCACACCATAGGATAGGTGGTTGAGGAAGAGTGATTCCAAGCTCTTTGAGAAGAGAGATGAGCCACTGGAGTTGGTATTGACCAAGGCACAGTACTTGGCTTCTGTGGACAAGCGAGCAATTGTTGGCTGTTTACGAGCAGATCAAGAGACCAGATTAGGGCCCAAATATATTGCAAATCCTCCTGTCGAACGTCTGTCATCTATGCAACCTGCCCAGTCGGCATCACCATATGCAGAGAGCTGATTGTAAGAACCACGAGATATAAGAAGGCCTTGAGTATAGGTATGCTTCTGTTGAATCAGAGAATGGGAGAGAATTAATGTTATTCTCCCATCATCCTAGCTTTATTTATAATAAGAGAGATTACAAATAGGAACTCTATAGAGATTAGGAGTCCCAGTTAACTAAGGAAAGAAAGAGTCCTAGTTAATAAAGGAAATAAACATAATAGGAAAATCCTATTCAATAAGAACGACGACATTCAACACTCCCCCTCAAGTTGGTGCATATATATCAGTCATGCACAACTTAGATAATAATGGATGAAATTGCTTCCCTGGGAGTCCTTTTGTAAAGATGTCTGTCACTTGATCACTGGACTGAGCATATGGAACACAGATCTGTCCACTATCTAATTTTTCCTTGATAAAGTGACAATCAATTTCTACATGCCTGGTTCTATCATGTTGAACTGGATCGTGAGAAATGCTGATGGCTGCTTTATTGTCACAAAACAAAGTCATAGATTAAGGACAATTGACTTTCAAGTTTTCGAGTAAACCCTTCAATCACAATAGTTCACATATTCCTTAAGCCATTGTTCGAAATTTTGCTTCTGCATTGGAACGAGCCACCACAATGGAGCACAACAATGTAAAATACCCTCAATAGTAATGCCATGTATCAAACTTCTGGGAACGAGAGACACATATGCAGCACGTTTCGACCTTCATATAGACAGGGAAAAATCAAGGTTGGCTATTCGAGTGCAGCAATTTTTCATCTTCATACAATCAGGGAAGAATCGAGGTTGGCTATTCAAGTGTAACAATTTTTTATCTTCATACGATCAAGGAAGAATCGAGGTTGGCTATTCGAGTGATCTCTTTAAAGTAGCCGGACAACAAGAGATACACGGCAACTAGTATTAACAAACCCCTATGGGAAGGATAGTAGTAAGCTCCAACATGAGCAATGTAGTAGAAGGCTCCAACATGAACAAGGCAGTAGTAGTCTCTTCCATGAGTTGACACGAGCCACCAAATAATAATAATAATAATCTTCAACCGATGACTTGAGCCATAAGAATCTTCAATATCCCCCTCACGTGGCATGCCACGTAAACAAATAAAACGGAGGATGCAAAAAATACCAATTAAAGCGGACCAAAATTGAGAAAACCAAATTGAATCCAATATGAGCCAAACCAAACAATATAAACTCAATAACAATGCTAGTGGCAGCTCTGGTAAATAAGCAAAATCAAACAATACCCATTGCTACACAACCAGATCCTTAGGACAGAATTGTAATTATCTCAAAACTAAACCAGTGAGTGGCAATTCTGTAAATTCAGAAATCAGAACCAATTCAAGACCTGGGATGAATTCAGGGATTAGAATTAATGAATAGGGGTAGACTAGGAAAGGAAGTTATAAAATAGGGTATTTTAGGAAATCCACATAAAATTGTTTTCTTCAGCCTTCATTTAAAGCCTATTCACGATCAGGAGAGGGAGACAGAAAACCAGATTCCTGTCGAATGAGATATCTCACTCAATTAAAGTTATTTCAAGATGAGACTTGAGGCGAAGGGTTGCAACTACCTGACCTATCGAATACAACCTATGGTTGCTGCAATCGACAACCAATTGAGAGGATTTAAAGGTTCGAAAGCAAGGTCTGGTGGTAGGATAGAGAAAGTAAGTTGCAGGTTTCTATTTCTCACGCAGGAAAGATTTTCTGGTCTTGGGCCTTGGGGGATTTAGGTTATCTATGAGAAGAGAGGTCTCAGCCAGAATTTGGGGACTCGTCTTTTACAAGCTTTCGATAGGAACAGAGAAGCGGAAACCAGGTTGGTTTCAGATTGGAAGAACTTCTTCCGTATGCATCCGATGACTCCGAAACTTCAGATGAAGGCTCGAAACATTCAACTCTATTGTTTCCAACCCAAATCAGGCAAAGCAATTGGATCTTAAGAGGGAACAGTCTTCTTGAAACAGTGCTGGCGGTAAACAGAGAACCAGACTTGAAATCAGTTTTCAATTGCAGGGAAACAGAACCTATAGGGAGTAAAACTATAGGGGATTGGAACGTTTATGAGAGGGAAGGACTCAGCCAGGCTTTGAGGATGATAGAAAGAAAGAGGAAAGAGATCGATGGGATTACTGTGGCTGGGATTACCGCCCATAACAGGGGAATAGAACAAAATAAGCAGGCAAATAGAAGAAGGAAGAATAACAGCACAGCAATCGATAAGTAGCAGCAGGAAACTAAATGGAAGGAAAAAGTAAAGAAAAGGAAGGAAACCAGAAACTCATAGATGAAACTTAAATTGCAAAACTAGAAACTTACTTGAATATGAATGGAGGATGAGAAGCAATGGAAAATAAAATAGAAAACAAAACCAGAACTTCAGATACAGCAGAGGCAGCAATGGTAGCTGCACAACATGACGAAGAACTATAGACGACTCTCAAACCGGCACCCGCACTGATGCCATGTTGAATCAGAGAATGGGAGAGAATCACTGTTATTCTCCCATCATCCTAGCTTTATTTATAATAAGAGATATTACAAACTAATGGGAACTCTAGAGAGACTAGGAGTCCCAGTTAGCTAAGGAAAGAAAGAGTCCTAGTTAATAAAGGAAATAAACACAATAGGAAAGTCCTATTCACTAAGGACGACGACATTCAACAGCTTCAAATAGCGAAGTATCCTTTTTACCGCCTGCCAATGAACAGCGGTTGGTGCTTTGAGGAACTGACAAACCTTGTTAATGGAGTAGGAATGTCAGGGCGAGTGAGGGTGGCATATTGTAGAGCGCCAACCGTGCTACGATAGAGAGTGGCATCTTGTAACAGAGTCCCATCATTGAGAGAGAGACAAGTGGAGGTGGCCATGGGAGTGTGGACCAGCTTCACACCATCCATTGCAGTCTTGGTGAGGAGATCCAAAATATATTTCTATTGAGAGAGGATAACTCCCTTTGAAGTGGGAATGACTTCGATACCCAAGAAATAATTAAGTGTACCAAGATCTCGCACTGCAAACTCATTACTTAGTGATGAAATGACCTGATTGAGAAGGACAGAATCAGACCCAGTTAGGATAATATCATCTACATAGATGAGGAAATACAAGCATTTCGGCCCCTGTTTGTGGATAAAAAATGATGTATCAATCTTAGAGCCTTCAAATCCCAGTGATATGAGAAATGTGTTAAGGCGATGAAACCAAGCCCAAGGTGCCTATTTTAGGCCATATAGAGATTTATGAAGTCTGCAAATATGATGTTGCCTCGATTCGTCCACGAAACCCTTGGGTTGAGACATATAGACGTCTTCAAATAGGATGCCATGCAAGAATGCATTGCTGACATCTAGTTGGCGTAAGGGCCACTAACTACAAGTTGCAATCACCAAGATGGTACGAACTGTAGTAGGTTTGACCACTGGACTAAAGGTCTCAGTATAATCAATGCCTTCTTGCTCATTGAAACCCTTGGCAACAAGCCAAGCTTTGTAGCAGTCAATGCTACCATTGGCTTTTCTTTTAACGCAGAAAACCCACTTTGAGCCAACTATCTTTATGTTAGGCAAAGGTGTTCCATGTTTAATTCTTCAACAAGGCATTAAATTCTGTTAGCATTGCTTGACGCCATTTCTCATCCTTGAATGCTTCAGTGAAAGTAGTGGGTTTCATCTCAGTGTGACACAGATGAGTAGAGGGCAACAGATATCGAGTGGACGGCCTAGGATTCACTCGTAATGCTATGGGGTGAGTGCGGCGTGGACCACTCAGCTCAATAGGGGGCACCACAGGTTCCTCAGGAGATACATCATCACCTGCACCATTGTTAGGATAGCAAACCAAACCTTGAATAGGGGAGGGGTGGGTTACACTGGTAGCAATATCGAAGGGAGGGGGAGCAATATGTGGGGTTGGGGAAGTGGGGTGGAGGGGAGTGTGTACCTAAAGCATTGAAGGAACTAGTGAAGAAGGTGCTGACTGAGGGGCTTCAAAAGGTGGTGTTGCTGTAAGAGAAGCCAAAACTGTCAGCCATGGGATGGAAGGCGTGGGTGAGGGTGAAGGTGGTGAAGTAGTGGTCATTGCATAGGCATAAGGGAATGACTTTTCAATAAAATTAACATGCCAAGCAATATACATTCTATGGGATTTGAGATCCATGTATCGATAACCCATATGGAGAGGACTATAACCAAGGAAAATGCATGGGACAATGCGAAAACTGAATTTTTGTGAGTTATAGGGACGTAGTAAAGGATAAGCTGCACAACCAAATACCTTAAGAAATTTGTAGTTAGGCTTTTGATCATAGTTTTAAATCTCGGCGAGATCTCGAAGATCTCGAGGAGCTCGAGACGAGATCTCGCCTCGATACAGTGTCTCGACCATCTCGACTAGTTCTCGAGCATTTCTCGACATTTTCGACCATTTCTCGACATTTTCGACCATTTCTCAACATTTTCGACCAGTTCTCGACCATTTTTCGACTAATTCTTGACTGGTTTCGACATAATGCATGAATTATGATTGTATAGTCTACTTGACTACTATGGGTTTTTTTTACTATGAGAATTAACTAATTAAGTGTTATTATGTTTATTCTTCTCCTAATATATCATTTTACTGGCTCATTTGGTCTTCTGTGATCTTCTAGTAGTGTTACATTATGTAGAATAGCCAATATTACCCTAGGTTTACATTTGAATTTCAAGCCGACACTGCCAAACATAGGTGTAAACCCAAACAACCACCATGTGTGATTATTTATATAATTTTATGGTTTAAATATGTTTATATATGCTAAAATAGGGTTCCCCCAAAGTATCAAGCTTTAAAATGGTCATTTTAGGGTCAAAATACACATTTTAAGCCTTCACGGCTTTTGTGCAATGTCTCGCCGAGATCTCGACCGAGATTTCCGAGATCTCGGTTTCTCAGAGGGTCGAGACACCCTCGAGAATCGAGATTTCGAACTATGCTTTTGATTGCGCAACTTTTTTAATGGGGAAATATTTCTTAGAACTGAAGTAGGCAAACGGTTAATTAAAAAAGTAGCTATTTCAAAAGTACAATCCCAATTGTTAAGTGGTAAGGAAGCATGGGCTAATAGTGTTAAACCATTATCAATGATATGCCAAATTTTTCTTTCGGCAGCACCATTTTGTTCATGCATGTGAGCGTAGGCCACACGATGTAAGATACCACACTTTTGAAAATGACTACTGAGTTTTTGAAATTCCCCTCCCCAATCCGACTGAAGGGCTTTAATGGTTGTGGAGAAACATTCTCAACTAATTTCTGAAACCATTCAAATATTGCGTGAACAGAGGTTCTTTTATGAAATGAGAAATACCATGTATATTTGGAGAAGTCATCAACAAAAATAATAAAATATGAATTATTAACTTATGAGAGTTGAGGAGAAGGACCCCATACATCTGTAAAAATTAATTGGAGAGGAGCTGTACTAACAATTCCTATAGAAGGCAAAGAAAACTTGTGAGATTTGCCCATGCAACATGCTTGACATTCACTAACGGGGGATGGGAGCGTAAAACATGGCGAACGGTTCTGGAATGTGGATGTCCCAGTCGTGCGTGCCAGTCATCGGCTATGGTAGAAGAGGAGCTGTGAACTGTGTGGGTTAAAGGAGAAGGAGACCGCATGAGTCCTGGCAACCTGTACAACCCGTCCTTAAGTTGATCCTGGAGTAACACCTGCTTGGTCACCTGATCCTTAACAAAAAAATGAGTTAGGATGAAATTCAAAGTAACATTTGTTGTCTTTAATAAACTGATGAACAGAAAGTAGATTCTTTGTGATATGGGGCACATGTAAAATGTTTGAAAAGTGAAATGAAGATGAAGGGGAACAAGATAAGGAGGATGTTCCAATATTGCTAATTTGTAAACCAACCCCATTACCTACTCTTAAGGATTCATTATCATGGTATTTGTTGGAGATGTGCAAGTTGCTGATGTTTGGAGTTATGTGATGTGTGGCACCCCATTACCTACTCTTAAGGATTCATTACCATGGTATTTGTTGGAGATGTGCAAGTTGCTGATGTCCGGACTTATGTGATGCGTGGCGGCAGTATTTGGGAACCATTCTGGTGGAGTAGTGGTTGGAGTGGGCAGAAGACCTGCCATGTGAGCAGAAGCTTGGCCAGAAGTGGAGTTACCAAAGTATCAGTAATAACACTTGGAGGCCGTATGATTGGGACGACTGCATATTTGACATTGTTCCTTTCAGTTGCCCTTATTATTGAATTGGCACTGATGTTGAGAATTAGGACCAGCATAAGAATGTTGTGGAGATACCTGCTGTCCAGAGGGTACCCGAGGGAGTGAAGGAGGAGGTCGAACAGCACTGAGATTGGCTGAAATAATTGTTTGAGCCGTTTGAAGACAGGTCTCATGGCTTAGTAAGAGACGGTGGAGCGAGTGAAATGGGAGAGCCTCCGATTTTGTAGCTGAGGCAGCGATGATATCACTATAGTCAGGTCCCAAATTTCTAAAAACAATAGCACTTAATTCTTCCACAGAGATGGGTTTGTTAGATGCAGTTAGCTGATCAGAGAGATACTTAACCACACAAAGATATTCCGAGACAAACTTGGAGCCCTTGGAGGTGTTCTGAAGTTGCATATGAATCTGTAGGACACTCGCATGAGAGAGAGTGTCAAAAGCTGATTCAAGAGTGCTCCATACCTCAGCTGCAATGTTGAGGCCAACAACATATGGAAGAACTTAACAGAGAGTGATGAAATTAACCAGCTAAGCACCATTTGGTCTTTTCGGTTCCAACTTCCAATCAGCAATGGAGGCAGAGGAGACCGATGTTATAGAGGAACCTGGTGCAGCAGAGATAGGTGATGCAGCCGGACATGGGAGAGAACCATCAATATATCCTACATGATCATAGCATCGTAGAAGGGGAAGAATCTGAGTCTTCCACAGAAAATAATTATCAGATGAGAGTTTAAGAGAAAGGTGGTGGTGAACATTTGGTATAGTAACTAGTGAAGATGATGATGAAGTGGTAGAGGCAGAGGAAGTGGAAGAAATAGCAGAGGCGGAAGTCATGAAGTGACTAGGAAGTGAAGTATGGTCGTCTGATACCACGTTTGAATTGAGAGAGTAATCAGTTTGAATATATATATACAATCCTTGAATCAAGAATATTGTTACAGATGGCAACCTCTCCTCATTCTGAGGAGATCAAATCACAAATACACAACAGTCATTTAAATTTAAACCTCTCCTATTTCTTTGTAGTTACATAACAGTAGTTTAAATTTAAATTTTGAATTGACAACGTACTGCATGGTTATCCTCAACAAATCTCTCTCCCCCCTTTGTTCTTCTTCCATATTTCTTCTTGTGGTTGCTGGTTTTATTCCCTGGTATTGTTACAAATGCCTCCAAATTCTGATTGCCGGAATGCCTGGAATTTATTGCCATTGAAACCAACAGAGATATATCTTCTGTTTTATGTTCCAAGATTTTATTTTGTACTTGTTCTTGAAACTTTATTGCCACAGCACATAATTCTATTCAACTTGTGATGGCAAAGAGGGTTCAAAGCAAGTCAAATTAATAAGCCCTCTTTGCTACAGGATCTTAATTCAGTCCAATACAAAAAATCTGCAGAGAAAAGTAATGAAAAAACCCACTTATCTTGAAATCTAACCGTCAGAATTAGATGAAACATGGTATGGATGACCTTTGTAATGATTGTGAACACCTTCTGAAGTTTGGGGAGGATCTGAAAAGAACTATAGGAGTTATGAGTCTCGAAAGCCTGCTGTACCTGTTTAAAGAATCAAGAGGGAACGGAATCTGGTTGAGTCTTACAACCGTAGGAGACTCGACCAGAAAATAAGAATTTAACTCTTCTTTTTTCTGGAAAATCTAACCACCAGCCAGTTTCTACTCCTCTTATTTATAATGAGAATCCTTACAATTAAAATAGGAAAGAGATAAAACTACTAAAACTAAACCTCCTTATAACATAGGAAGGTTTTAATATAATGGAAAGAAAACTTTCTAAATCTGAAAATAAGAAAGTTTCTAAACACTTTTAGGAAACTAAATTTAAGAAAGTTCTTAGTTTCCAAACAATTAAAATTCCAAATAACTAACACTATATTTTAGGAAAGAAATAACTAACACTATATTAAAATCTGCTGTTGGTACTGTTCACGTGAACAGTACCGCGTGAACAGTACTGTGTGAACAGTGTTCACGTGAACAGTGTGGGTTGGGCCCATGTTGACACATCCTTGGGCTGATCCACTACTGGCTGGTCCTTGGACTGCATCAACTCCCCCCCACTTAAAAAGAACTCGTCCACGAGTTTTGTAATGGTGAAGAATGACTACAGAGGGGTCGATAAGCAGCATCTGTTGATCTTGAAACATAAACTGTGCTTGCGACGTTGGAAGAAAATCCATCACTTTGGGTCCATTTTCTTCAAGATATTTAGAAGGTATTACGAAATCAACATGCTCAACATCTTGAGGAAAGTCAAATGGAATCGTGGTATCTATGGGGACGATCTTATTCAATTCTTTGTCTTCCGCAATTTTCTCCATAACACCGTGGTCTTCATCAGAACTGTGGTCACTATTGTCAATCCATAGAGCTTTAGTAAAGGCATCAAAATTATCCACATCTACTTTTGAGGCAATCAAGATCATACTGGTGATTATATGGATTCCATATGAATCCTCACTATCATCCATGACATTCGTATTAGGAACAGAAGTGTCATCACTTTGCGGTTCACATACCTGTGTATCTGGGTTGGCCTCGATTGCAGCAACTAAGGAGTATACCTTTAATTTTTGTGGACAATCTCTAGCAAAGTGACCATATGCATTGCAGTGATGGCGTTGCACATCCATAGCTGCTACCATGGGAGTTTTACCTTTATCTGTCGTTGGAGTAGCATGAGATGTAGTCCCTATGGCTTTACTGTTTGGTGTAGGGTGCTTTAATTCATAAGAACTGGAGGTGGGCTTTGGTGTTGACTTCAAAAGGTCCTCGGCTTGGAAAGCTTTATCAACACAATCGTTAAAACTAACAATATCAACCACTCCCATTTTTCTCTAATTTCAGGTCGCAGCCCCAAACGGAACCGAGATATCATTTGATCATCATTGTCTCGTGAACCTGACCGTGCACACAATTGGTCAAACTGATAGACATAATCTTCCATACTCATAGTGCCTTGTCAAAGATTATTCAGCTGGTCATACAACCTTCTTTGGAAGGATCGTGGCAAATATTTTTCTTTCAATTCTTCCTTCATCTCCTCCCAAGTAGTGGGTTCTCTACAACTCCTCATGAGACTATATTCATAGTTACGCCACCAATCACGAGCACCCCCCACTAGTTTGGAGCGGGCCAATTGTAGCTTTCTAGGTTCGGGAAGGCTAAACCAATCAAAGTAGTCATCTAAGGCATTCAGCCAATCTTGAAAGGCTTCAGGGTCTTGTCTCCCATGAAACTCCTTGAGGTTCATCCGTACTTTATGGGTTTGGTAACGGATAGGTTTATCATAATCGTCATAGGGTGGGTTGTGGTATTCCTCTCTAGGGACTCTTTGAGGAGCCCTAAGAATACGTCTTGGCATTAGGTTGGCATTAAGGGCTTCCCTTCTAGGGGCTTCCACTCTAGCAGGCCTAGGATGATTTAGCTCCTCCAAATTACTCATTCTCCCATCCATGCTATCTAACTTGGCATCCATTTTGGCCAATCGTTGGAGAACCAGATTAACAAGGTCATTGGGATTGTTGGACTGATTAGGAGAGTTAGAACTCTCCTCAGCCATGCTCTGATACCAATTGATGGCAAAGAGGGTTCAAAACAAGTCAAATTAATAAGCCCTCTTTGCTACAGGATCTTAATTCAGTCTAATACAAAAAATCTGCAGAGAAAAGTAATGAAAAAACCCACTTATCTTGAAATCTAACCGTCAGAATTAGATGAAACTTGGTATGGATGACCTTTGTAATGATTGTGAACACCTTCTGAAGTTTGGGGAGGATCTGAAAAGAACTATAGGAGTTATGAGTCTCGAAAGCCTGCTGTACCTGTTTAAAGAATCAAGAGGGAACGGAATCTGGTTGAGTCTCACAACCGTAGGAGACTCGACCAGAAAATAAGAATTTAACTCTTCTTTTTTCTGGAAAATCTAACCACCAGCCAGCTTCTACTCCTCTTATTTATAATGAGAATCCTTACAATTAAAATAGGAAAGAGATAAAACTACTAAAACTAAACCTCCTTATAACATAGGAAGGTTTTAATACAATGGAAAGAAAACTTTCTAAATCTGAAAATAAGAAAGTTTCTAAACACTTTTAGGAAACTAAATTTAAGAAAATTCTTAGTTTCCAAACAATTAAAATTCCAAATAACTAACACTATATTTTAAGAAAGAAATAACTAACACTATATTAAAATCTGTTGTTGGTACTGTTCACGTGAACAGTACCGCGTGAACAGTACTGTGTGAACAGTGTTCACGTGAACAGTGTGGGTTGGGCCCATGTTGACACATCCTTGGGCTGATCCACTACTGGCTGGTCCTTGGACTGCATCAACTTGATCAACCATTACTCAAAGAAAGTCTTTCCTCGCTCAATCTACACTCAATACATGGTATTGTATAAGTGAAGTCCTATTTACATCAGCACTTTCAAACGAAAGACTTGGGTACTCTCAGCTATTTTCTTGTTATTGAAGTCTTCCGCAGTATTAAGGACCTTGGTCCGTCACAATGGAAGTATGTGTTAGATCTCTTATCAAAGACAGGTTTACTTGCCTCAAAACCTATTGACACTGCAATGGACCCACATCAGAAGTTTGAAACTAGTGGAGGTGAGGACATTAAAGATACGCATCAGTATAAACAACTAGGAGGGAAACTTACATATCTTACTGTCACTAAACCGGACATATCTTTCATTGTTTGGGTGGTTAGTAAGTTTGCAATCACCTAAAAAGGTTCTTTGGGAAGTTGTTTGTCATATATTAAGGTATCTAAAGAGGGTCTATGCAAAGGGCTTATTTATCATCGTCATCAAAATATTGATATGGTAGGGATTCTGATATTGACAAAGCTGGTGTTAATGGCGACAAAAGATCTACCATAGGGTATTGCACATTTGTTGGTGAAAATTTAGTGACATAGAAAAATAAGAAGCAAACTATTGTGGCTAGATTTAGTGCTGAAGCTGAGTATATAACCATGACTCATATTACTGATGAGTTGATGTGGTTAAAGTCTCTTCTGCAGGAGTTGGGTTTTCTAGTGACACAACCTATGAAGATGTTTTGTGATAATCAAATGGCCATTTATATTTCCAGTAACCCAATTTTTCATGAACATACCAAGCTCTTGGCCGGCATAATGTCCGAGAAAAAAAAGGTTCGTTCCCCACCCTATATTGGTGGATAAGCGGCCTTCTCACCTCCTGCTGATCGCCTCATTCAATTCATTGAGCCGTAGAATGAAAGATCTCTCCCCATTAGCAACAGATAATCATTTGAAGTCACAAGAAGGTATCACCTACTGAACGGCAGGTTAGTGAGTTCTTCCAGTTGGCATTCATTAGCCCGGTTGGGTAGGAGCACCTGGTTGACCACCCAACAAAATAGTTGTTTAGCGAATTACTCAACTTATTGATTGTCACTTTGTGCGTGATGCAGTTATGAAGAAGTTTATTGTTACTCCTTTTGTCTCCTCAGCTGATCAACTTGGTGATATCTTCACAAAGTCTCTATTTGGTACTGCTTTATGGGCATTTTTCCAAACTGGGCCTAGCTGATTTGTGTGCTCCAGCTTGAGGAATAGGAAAATGGACCCCACTACTGTGGGAGGTCCACCTTATATGATTGGTGATGTTAGCTTTGTTATTTATTGGTTATTAGATTGTAATCTACTTTTAGTGTTATAGTTTGGTTATTGTTTCCTCCCTAATTGTAGAGTTGTGATAGGTTTATATCTCCTAGTCTGGATAGAAGTCTATTGTCATTGTCTTTCTTGGTTGTAACTAGTTTCTATTTAATAAAGCTGTTGGCGGAAGAGAAAGGATACAACTGAATTTGACACTACTCTATTGGCAAGGTCAATCTCACTCTCTCTCTGTCTCTCTGTCTCTCTCTCTCTCTCTCTCCCCCTTCTTCTTCTTCTTCTTCCATATTTCTTCTTGTGGTTGCTGGTTTTATTCCCTGGTATTGTTACAAATGCCTCTAAATTCTGAATGCTGGAAAGCCTGGAATTTATTTCTATTGAAACCAACAGAGACATATTACTCATCTGTTTTATGTTTCAAGATTTTATTTTGTACTTGTTCTTGAAACTTTATTGTGACTGAACATAATTCTATTCAACTTGATCAACCACTACTCAAAGAAAGTTTTTCCTCGCTCAATCTATACTCAATTCCTTAACCCCATAAAGTCAACATAACCACCCATCAGTTCTTCTTAAGTCCATCTAACCTCAACATAAAGAATCAGTCACCTATAACTCATAATTTTTCACCACAAAAATTTCTGTGGTTCCATTTGACACAAACCTTATAACGATGATACTGATCAACTGAGATATCTCCATTGCTTCCATCAATGATATTTCCTGATAAGGTAAAAAAAATAACATTTTCTGGGGTAAGTTTTGCAAGAAGCAGAGGAATTCATTAATTTAATTTGATCATATAAAGATAAGAATAGGGGTTATTGCTTGAAGCAATGTTAACAACTTTGGGGCTGCCAGGGCAAATGCCCAGGGTCGAGTCTTGAGCCACTTTATGAAAAAATACCGAATGTTAGAACACAGACTCCAAATTCACCCCTCCTAGGGCCCCGCATAGGCGGGACCAGCTGTGGGTAGTGGCCCTTTTGATCCTACAACGAGAAGAATCAATATAATAAAAAGATTTCCATTGATGCAAGGAACCATACCTTCTGTATGTGCAAAAACATCCCAAATACTATCACCCCTGTTTCCCTCCTTACTTGCACCTTCAACCTAAAAATAAATCACAGCGACTAGATTAAAAAACGTTTGTCAGTCTGTTGCATCATTAAATATCCAACAACGAACTATCTCCGCACCACACTCTGTTAAAACATGTCCACAGGTTTTTCGAAACAGTATGCCATTCATATCATGATTCATGAATATTTCTGTTAATTTGGATTCCAAGTCAATGTTTTTTACTGCCTTATGACACAAGTACATGCCAGATCAGGGGACAACATTGGTTTTTTTAATTTCTTGAGAGACCAACATGATGATTCCACCCAAAATCTGAGCTTCTCACATCAAACTAGAACTAGAAGTAACTCAGAGAAAACAGAGACAGAAGAATAAATGCTTAGACAGCTAAGATGAGGACCCATTCTTGGATAAGCTGCAAGGAAGGATCAAATGGCACAAACAAATAGTCAAACCATACTTCATAATTGGAAAAGAAAAAAGCAAGATATTGCCTAGGAAAAGTATAGATAGAAGAATTCTAACTCCTTCCATCAAATTCAAATTAGTTTACACTAACTAAATCAATAGATGCTTAAGATGAACAGAAAGGTTAGAGTTAGGCAACTCTAACACATAAGACCATGGAAGAAATAATTGCATGAAAGAAACCGTTCAAGAAAAAATAACATCAAATTGTCCTCAGAAAGTCTTCAAAACAGGGGAAGGGATGACTCATCAATGTCCATTTCCAGATGTAAAAGGACATTCACAACACACAAGAACAGGTTCTCGACAACTAACTTCAGCCTATTTCCCTGCAACTAATGATAAGTGTAGAAACACAAAGAAAGAAAGCTTACAAAAATTCAATTAGGGAAAAAGAATTTTCGTTCTCAAAAGGTCAACTTCCAGATGTAAAAGGACATTCACAACACAAGAACAGGTTCCCGACAACTAACTTCAGCCTATTTTTCTGCAACTAATGATAAGTGTAGAAACACGAAGAAAGAAAGCTTACAAAAATTCGACTAGGGAAAAAGAATTTTCGTTCTCAAACACAAAATGCACCAACCTATTGAAACTATATGAGACACAAACAAAACCTCTTCACGAGCAATCTTCGGAATGGAGCCCTATATGAAGGCCGAAAATTTAAAACCAGAAAAAAGTTCACTGAAATAAGCACTAGAAGATCACTTGGAAAACTTTGAATCAATAACAGAACAAAGAGCTACAAACACGACCAGAGTAGATTTAAACCTACGTTGAAGCAAACAGAGCTCTCAAAAATGGATACCACAGAAGATCACAGAATGAGAGTTTCAACATTTGAAGATCACTTCGAGAAGTACCAAACTATCCTAGAACAAAACAAAGATCCAAAAACAAAAAAAGTATATTTCAACTTATATTTAAGTAAATAGTAAATAAAGCTCTGAAAAATCGGAAAAACAGAAAATCTCAAATCAGAGCTTGAGCATTCGAAGATCACCGGGAAAAGTATGAAGCGCTTATAGAACAAAACCGAGCTCTAAATTTAAGTAAACACTGAATCATCAGTAACGCTGGAGAATCTAATAAACATCGAAATTTACGGGAATGAGATCGAAACATGGAACAATCAATCTATACCTGATAAGCCGAAGTGGCAACTCCGAAGACGAAGTTGGGAGGAAAGTCTCTTCGAGAAACTTCTCCCGAGATTTCTTGCTCTCTGTTCATCGGCGCCATTGACGAAATGAGTGAATGAGTGAGTGACTGAGAGAGAAGACTCCTCAGTTGTTTATCCTGTGTTAGTGCAGGATCTGTGGCTATTTGACTGGTTGATTGTCAACATGGCGCAGACAGCATAGCCAGATTGGATTCTCGATGCCACGCTTGCAAAACCCACCAAAATCCGTACGCCTCTGTCCCTCACTCGAGCGGACGAATCGAGCGTTGCAGATCCAGCGAAATTTGGTGAATCTGGGTTCGTGTAGAGTTGTGATTGGATTCAAATCCCCTCCCCCAAGATTCTTCTTCGATGAATGGCCGACACTTAGGACTCGGATGAATTCAAGCCTTCCATCCGAGCTGACACCTTGAGCCATCCATTCGAGCTAATATCGAACCGACAAACTGAACTGATAAAGGAATGTCGGCTCTGACGGAAGGCTCAGATTTACCCCAGCCCCAAGTATTGGCCATCCAACGAGGACGTCCCCCTCAACCCGAACATTTGAATCCACAAGGAAGGGATTCTGGTATCAACAAGTGACCTGGCTGATTGGATCCGATGCGCGACATATGACAGCACATGAATCTAATGGTGGACATAAAATTAGAATAGGATACATTATGGTAAGTGGTTTGTACATAAACATTTACCCTTTAGAATCCCTAAAGTCTCTTTCACCAAAAAAAAAATTTCTACAATCTCCAAAAGTTCCTCGATTGAAACTCATTTTCCCATCTCCTCTACCATTTGGATTTTCTATGGAAACTCCAGCGACTCCATTTCGATCTCGGCCTTCATCTTCTCCTCTGCGATCTCGGCCTGCAACTTCATTTCGATCTCGCCGTACAAAACCAAAAGAGAGAAGATCGAGGATTTAATTGTCGTCTACACGAAGTCATCTCCTGCAAAACCAGAAGAGAGAATTGTTGGGTTAGTGTCATATATTCTGTGGGGTCTACGCAATTATAAGGGTAGTATTTGTATTAGGGTATAGGTCTATTACATGTACGAGGGTAAACTTGTAATTGTGTGGGATTAAGGTTTCTAGGTTTCCTTATAAATTATCTCTTTATGGGAAAACCTAGGTAAGGTCTGAGCAAAAGAGAACACTTTGTCAGGTATAGAGAATTATAGAGAGTTTTATTGGCAATAAAGAATCTCTATTTCTCTATGGTGGAGGTAGATATTCCGATTTGAGTGTTGAACCACTGTAAATCCTGTATTGTGTATTTATTTGATCTTCATCTTTTTCTCATGGTTGCGTGTTCATCCCTAACAAGTGGTATCAGAGCCAAGTTCGATAGATCAATCACAGATATAGTAAAAGGAGGAAGGTGTGCAAGGTTTGATCGAGAAAGACGAAGCTTTTCCCTAGAAGACCGGAAAAGAAATTTGAGGGGAAGAAACAAAAACTAAAACCAAAATAAGAGGTACGATTGATGTTTAGGCTTTTTTTCTTATCTTCCTGGTTGAAACCGTGAAAGAGACGCGTTGAAAAGAAAAAAAAATCATTTTGTATGTTGAGATTTTTTAAGGAAAAAAATAGCACTAATTACTTTTCAGAAGTACTCATTACAAGGAAGTTTAAAAAAAAGTGAAAACGGAAAAAGCTTGAAAAGGTGGCTTTCTTTCTTCCCACGGTGAGAAAAAAAAAAAAAAAAAAAGGTGAGTATGTACGGTCCGGTGTAGTATACGTATATTGTATCATCTAAAGAGAAGAAAAAAAATAGAAGTTGTTTTCAAGGTTTTTGGGTGTTGCAGATTCATTAAAAGGCACAGATTAGACAAATTCGGTGTCCTTGATATCGATCGGACAGTCTTGTGTAAGATCAACTATGATTTAAGCTCTTAGAAGTTGATGGCAGGTACAGAAGGTAAAGATCGAGTTAATCGGATAGTGGCGAAGGGTTCAAACTTCTCCATAGAATTCTTTAATGACTATAATGATTTCACCTTGTAGCAGTAATGGGTGAAGAATATCCTTACGAGGGAAGGGACTATTAAGGCTCTCAAGAAGAAATCCGATAAGCCGAAAAAATTGACGGATTATAAGTGGTTAGAGTTGAGGGATCTAGCAAATAGTACAATCCAGTTGTTTCTAGCGGATAACACTCTTTGTGAGGTCATTGGTTTGGAAGATCTAGAAGAAGTTTGGATGAAGTTGGAGAACATATACAAGTCTAAGTCATTGACAAATTGATTGTTTTTTAAAAAACAATTATATGGTTTTTGCTTATCAGATGAAGTGAAATTTGAAGTGCATATTGATGAGTACAACATGATTCTGACGGAGTTCTCTGCTTTTGATGTGAAGATCAAAGAGGAGAACAAGACACTTATCATGTTGGCCTCATTGCCTCATTTATTTGATCACATTGTGACTACACTTGTAAGACCCGTATCGTACTAACCGGTCTTACCACCTTGTATCAGGTCTTCCTATCATGGTCGGGCCAAGTGGACCAAGTGCGTGAAGAAACCACAAGACTATGTATGAAATTGAACCCAAAATCAGCTAATTAGGAGTGTGTGGTCGCATACCTAAACAGGTGTGGTCGACCACACCTTAGAATAATACGACCACAGGAGTCTGGGATGTGTGGTCGCAGTTTTTGACTGTGTGGTCGACGGGTTCTGCGACCCCACGTGCGACCACACGAAGTCAAACAGACTCCGTAATTAGGAAACCTTCCTAATCCAAAAGGGATTCTTTCCTAATCTAAGTAGGGCTCTATATGGAGGGTTTTCCTCTATATATATGACGTCCCTTAGCCTCTTTCATCATTTTAGAACTCAAACTGAAAGAGAGAGAAAGAGAAGAAGAGGAAGAGAAGGAGAATTGAAGAGGAAGACTAAGAGGAGAAATTTCAGAGAGAACTCTAAATCTTCAACAAGTTTAAGATATGAAAACATTCCCCACATAAGTTGAATATCTAGAATAGATCATGGAGGAGATAGTGATTCAAAATGAGACCCCAATCATTCCCAAGCAGTCTAACAAAATCAGAGATATAATACATAGCAGCGGAAATAAATAAATGAGCCGAGATCTAAATTGTAATTTAAATAAATACCCAATTCATTTCATCATCCATCAAATGTAAATAATATTTATTACAAAGCTTAACCGAAAATAATCCAAGTCACTAAGAGTAGACACAGAACGAGCACTCGCATGACGCATCATGCTCGTCCTCTACTGATTGAGAGTCCAGGGCAGCCACTGTGCTGTAAACTGGAGCAGCCATGAAGTCGTCAACAGTGTACCCTGCATCCAACTCTGAAAAAGAATAGATATATATCTGGTGAGCTCACAACATAGCTCAGTAAGTACAAAACCAATGCAACAGTACAATATGCATGAGATAACATTACAATTTGGGCCAGGTATAACTTGCAAATGTGCTATGGTAAGGTTTGGCGACCACTGCACCTCCATGCACGAGAGTGTGAACACACCCAACAGTCAGGCACCTACCACACTACTGCTGTTGCCCCACATCACTCACTCCGGTATGGAGATAAGACTTAAGTCTGGCGGGCAGGAAGAACCATAATCCCACATCCTCCCCCTGATACCCCATACCGTACCAATACCTAAACCCCTATTGGCAAGGGCTTGCAAGTGGGTTCCGTTTCTAACCAGTCCTAGATGTCAATACAATATCATTAGCCTTACCCCAGCACGGCTCCCTGCGACATAGAGATAGGGCTCGAGTCTGGCGGGCAGGAAGAACCACAATCCCACATCCTCCCCCTGATACCCTATTCGCACCAAGTCCGCTAAGGTAAAGACTATATAACCCTACCCCAATACAACCCCCTACGACATAGAGATAGGGCTCGAGTCTGGTGGGCAGGAAGAACCACAATCCCACGTCCTCCCCCTGATACCCCATTCGCACTGAGTTTGCTAAGGTAAGGGCGATACGAGAAAAGTGTTAGTTGTGGATATATCCAGGGCTCATCCCCTTCACATTCCACAGACTAACGAAAACATACACATGCCTAAACATACAACAATCCTAGCATATGAAATGCATGATTATAATAAGATAAAAGAAAGCAACTACATGGCATGTGAAATGCACAAACATCAAGCAATATGTATTTACAAATACAGAAATAATTCACAAAGGTTTACTGTTATTTAGTTATTTAGGTTTGGGGTCTTGTTCCTTACCTGATGCGTGATAATGATCCGGTTGTGAGTCAGAAAGCTCACTCACAGCGTCTACAGGCCCTACATAACCACATTCTTATGTTAGAATTCATTTATTCAAGTTTTAGGGGTCGGAACCAGGTTTGGCCAAGCAAACCAAGCTCGAAAACCTATACCGGTTGCAGGTACCGGTCTCACTATGGTGAGACCGGTATGTGCCACCGGTATGTATACCGGTGGCACCATACCGGTTGCAGTATACATACTGCAACCGGTAAGTGCAACGGGTATATACCGATTGCACTATACCGGTCTCACCCAGATCTCACTGAGTGAGACCTGTATGTGCCTGCGGTACATACCGCAAGGTCATACCGCTGGACCTAAAGTCCATCCGGTATACCCTGCGGTTTGGATCCAAGAGCGAGATCTCGGATCTCCCCTCCTTGTTTGCTAATGGTTAGGTCTCTAGGGTTTCTCTTATCCTTTACTAAGGTCCAAACCTTCTAGTGGCCTTCGGATCTCGGCTAGAACGCCGTATCAAACTTAGGTTAGATCCGAATGAGGAAAACAATGGAAACTATAATCTTTTTGGATCATTGCGCCGCTTCGCGGCTTCGATCCGTCCTCCTAACAAAACTAACAATTACAGAGCACTTACCGGCGTTGTCGGTTGGCGGCGTACTCTTCCTTCCTGGGAGGCCTCCACCTTCTTGCTCCTTCTCAATTCTTCTCCAGACGGCGAGAGGGTTTGAGAAGGAGAAATGGAGTGTCTCCTTCTCTATTAATAGAGTGAGACCACCCATGGAAGGCTTTCTCTCAGAATGGAAATTTTCCAAGTTTCCATTATGAGAGACAGACTCACTAGAGTCTGTCTACAGCCGGAGTCAGGCATACCGGTTGGACATACCGGTTGGAGACCCCAGATTCACTCAAACCAGTATAGTTCCAACCGGTATGGTTGCACATATCGGTTGCACCATCACTATGGTGCAACCGGTATGCTGAGGCCGGTATGACATTATGGGCATTATATGCCCATACCGGTTGCACATACCGGTTACTATACTGCAACCGGTATAGTGAGACCGGTATGAGTTTTTAGGCATTTTTTCACAGTTTTCTTACCTGAACTTTGAGTGGTTCGTCACCCGGCTTCGCCCTCCGGTCCGGTTATAATTGGAACACCTGTCATCACATAAAACCATGGTTTAGACTCGGTTTTAGAACATGGTTCTTACAACTCTACTACCCTTAAAGAAATTTCGTCCCCGAAATTTGCATGTAGGTCTCACAATTCCCCCACCCTTAAAAGAATTTCGTCCCCGAAATTGTACGTACCTTCAGAGTCGAAAAGATGGGGATACTCTTGTCGCATGGCATCCTCTTCTTCCCAAGTAATTTCTTCTACGTCCTGACTTTTCCAAACTACCTTGACATAATGGATAGCTCGCCTTCGAAGTTGTTGTACCTTTTTAACAATGAGCTGGATTGGCACCACCTCGAAGGTTAAGTCTTCTGTCAAATCTGGGGGGTCTGCAACAAGAATGTGTGAGGGGTCTCTCACGTACTTCTTCAGTAAGGACACGTGGAAGACCTCGTGAACACTAGACATCGCTGGTGGCAATGCTAGTTGATAGGCTACTTTGCCGCACCGGGACAGGATTTCATATGGTCCCACATATCTAGGACATAATTTTCCTTTTCTGCCAAACCGCTTCAAGCCTCTGACTGGTGACACCTTCAAGAACACCTTGTCACCAACCATAAATTCAAGATCCCGTCGTCTGTTGTCAGCATAGTGCTTCTGACGCACTTGAGCTGTCTTTACTCGGTTCTTGATTAGATCTACTGCCTTACAGGTTTCTTCCACAAATTCTGGTCCTACGATCCGTTTTTCTCCAACTTCGTCCCATAATAAAGGTGTTCGACATTTCTTGCCATATAAGGCCTCGTATGGGGCCATCTGGATCGTAGATTGGTAACTGTTGTTGTAGGCAAACTCGATGAGTGAAAGCTTCTCATCCCAAGCCCCCTTGAAATCGATAGCACATGCCCGAAGCATGTCCTCTAAGATCTGAATGGTCCTCTCCAACTGACCATCAGTTTGAGGGTGGAAAGCTGTGCTAAATTTCAGTTTCGTCCCCATTGCCTTCTGAAGTCCTTCCCAGAACTTAGATGTGAAGCGTGGATCTCGATCAGACACAATACTCTCTGGAACCCCGTGGAGTCTGACTATATTGTCCACGTACAGCCTTGCCAACCTGTCCATAGTATATTGTGGTCTGACAGGGATAAATCTGGCTGTCTTGGTGAGGCGATCTACAATTACCCATACTGCATTCACTGACCTCGGAGTCATAGGTAGGCCAGTGACGAAATCCATGGTTATACAATCCCATTTCCCTACTGGCTCAGGTAATGGTTGTAGTAATCCTGGAGGCCTCTGTCTTTCTGCTTTGACTTGTTGACAGTTTAAACATTGAAATACATGTCGGGCCACATCAGCTTTCATACCCCTCCACCAGTACAACCTTTTCAAGTCGTGGTACATTTTCGTGCTTCCAGGGTGTACTGAATATGGGGGTGGAGTGAGCTTCCAACATAATCTGATTTTGGATTTCCAGATCTTCATCCTCAGGTATGCACAAACGCCCACGATATCTGAGTACCTTGTCTTCATCTAGAGTAAAATCAGGATTGGCTCGACCCTTTTCCAAATCCTCTTGAACTGTCCTGAGGTATGGGTCCTGTAAGACTGCTCGGTGTATCAACCCTTGCTCAATAGGATCATCTCGCCGACTCTATTAGGTGTTGTTCTTCGTCCTCCGATGTTTCGAAAAAGCGCCGCCCAACGCCGCATTAGTACTTGGTCCCGCTCGGGGTTCGATGCCCATTTCCTCGCTCGGTGCATCGCCTACTATGCTAGCTTTACCGGGGTGATACTGAATGTCACAGTCGTAGTCCTTGAGTAATTCGAGCCACCTCCTCTGCCTCATGTTCAGTTCTTTCTGAGTGAACAGATATGTCAAGCTCTTGTGGTCAGACTTAATCTGAAACTTCTCACCATACAGATAGTGTCGCCAAGTCTTGATAGCATGAATGACCGCTGCCAATTCTAGGTCATGTGTAGGGTAGTTCTTCTCATGCTCTTTCAGCTGTCTTGAGGCATAAGCTATCACCTGCTCTCCTTGCATCAACACACAACACAATCCTAAACCTGAAGCATCTGTATATAGTGTGAATGGGTGGTCTGGGGCTGGAATAGTCAATACGGGTGCCGATACCAGTCTTGACTTCAACGTCTGGAAGCATTTTTCACATTCGTCGGTCCATATGAACTTCTCCCCCTTCTTGGTCAATCTGGTGAGTGGAACAGCAATCTTGGAATAATTCTCCACAAACCTTCTGTAGTATCCAGCCAAGCCCAGGAAACTACGAATTTCAGCCACAGTCTTCGGCGCCTCCCATCCTACGATGGTTGAGATTTTACTTGGGGTCTACCTTGATTCCTTCAAAGAGACACCACGTGACCAAGGAAGGCCACTTCCTTTAACCAAAATTCACATTTCTTGAATTTTGCATATAGTTTTTCTCTTCTTAGTCTTTGTAATGCTGCTCTTAGATGCACCGCATGTGTCTCCTGGTCCTTAGAGTATACTAAGATATCATCGATAAACACGATAACCGACGTATCCAATATGTCATGGAATACCCGGTTCATTAACTCCATAAAGGATGCAGGTGCATTAGTCAACCCAAAGGACATCACTAGAAACTCATAGTGTCCATAACGCGTCCTGAAAGCTGTTTTGCGGATGTCTGCTTCCTTAATCTTGAGCTGATGATACCCTGATCTCAGATCAATCTTCGAGAATACGCTTGAACCTTGTAATTGATCGAACAAATCATCTATCCTTGGTAGTGGGTACCTGTTCTTGATAGTGAGCTTGTTCAATTCACGATAGTCCATACATAGACGTACACTACCATCATTTTTCTTGACAAATAGCACCGGTGCTCCCCAAGGTGAGATACTAGGTCTTATAAAGCCCTTGTCTAGCAGTTCTTGTAGCTGAGTTTTTAATTCTTTCAGCTCGGTTGGAGCCATCCTGTATGGTGCTTTAGACACTGGTGCCACCCCTGGTAGTAGGTCTATCACAAACTTAGTAGTCCTGTCAGGTGGCAACCCGGGTAGGTCTTCAGGAAATACATCAGGAAATTCCCGCACTACATCGATGTCTTCCATTTTTGGTAGGTCAGCGGTCACATCCACCACTGACACAAGGTATCCTACTCCCCCTTTCTCTAGGCACCTCTTTGCTTTTAAGGCTGAGAGTATGAGCTTTCTTTTCCTGGGCAACTTAGACCCTTTAAAGTTAAACTCAGTTCCTTTATTGTCTTTGAATATCAACTTCTTCTCGGCACATAATAGGTTCGCCGAGTGTTTAGATAACCAGTCCATTCCCAGAATCACATCAAAATCTGACATCTTTAGCTGGACTAGATTGGCTTCCAATTCTCGTCCTTCGATATGCACTGGACAAGGACCATAATATTCTTCTAACACCACCTACATTCCCATGGGAGACCGAACTAGCAGACTTGGTCGTAGAGTCTTGATGGGTTGACCTAATCCTTTCTCGAATGATACAGATACAAAAGAATGGGTGGCCCCAGAGTCAAACAGGACTCTTGCAGGTACCCCTACTATAATTACTGTACCTGAGGTTTAAATTCAAATTCTTCCTTAGTTTTAAATGCATAACAATTTAATGCAATAATTAAGGAACAAGTACGAAATCATACCTGTAACCACATCTGGTGATGCGGTTGCCTCTTCTGTTGTAACAGCATACACCTTGCCTTGCTGTTGCTCCCTCTTTGGTTGTGGGCATGTCCTGGCATAATGCCCCACCTGTTGGCAATTGTAGCACTTCACGTTAGGGTTCGACCCTGTTGCCTGTGATTGTGTGGCAAGAGCCGGTCTGGGAGGTACGGTGCTGGTTGGTGGCCTGAATGGTCGGTATGGCCGATTGTTCCTTCCACCTTGGAGCTCAGGATTGGGTCTCTTCAGTCCCCTACTTTGTGCCATGAAACTTTCTCTCTGACTTGACTCGATGACTCGAGCCACCTGTACCGCTTCATTGTAAATATTCATTCCCCGACCCAATACATGTTCCCGGATAGCACCCCGAAGACCCATGATAAATCGATGAGTCTTTGTTGCTTCCTCCTGCATACTGGTTGGGGCAAAGAAGGATAACTCCTCATACCTCTGCTGATAGACTTCCACTGTCATCTGTGACTGTTGCAGGTTAAGGTATTCTCTTTCCATCTGATCACGAAAACTCCTGGGGGAGTACTTGTCAAAGAAGGCTTCCTTGAATATGGGCCAAGTGATAATTTGATGCTTGGTTTCCAGGTACAATTTGGTAGAGCTCCACCATCCATTGGCCTCTTCCTTCAGCATATGGGTGACATATAATACCTTGTCCCCATCTTGACAATCCAATAGTCGAAAATTTTTCTCCATTTTTGCTATCCACTGTGCTGGCCACAGTGTTTTCCCTGACTCCCTGTAAAGGTAGGTGGTTTGAGCTTCAAGAATCCATCCACTGCCCTGGACAGGCTACTCTGAGCATATGGTGCCTGTCCATACCATTGTGGCTGATATGGGTAGCCTCCCTGATTTCCTCCCTGATACCCGCCATAGTATGCACCCTGATACGGGTACTGATACCCCCCCTGATTTTGACTGTGAACTGGTGTCCCTGTGACTGGTTGGGGTATTGGATTGGGTTGATCCTGTTGTGGTGGTATTTCATTGGCTGGGCTAACTCCCACTGGTGCCGCTTGTACATTCTCCATATTTGTGGATGGCATGTTAGTAGGTGTCGGCACAGGCCCAGGTGGCTTAAACACTTTCAGCATTTCTTCGAAAAATTTCTTTTGTTGGGCCTCCATATTAGAGACCAAATTTGCCATCATTGTTTCTGAGCTGGTAGAAGGTTGTCCCTGTGACGGACCTTCTTCATTTTCCCTTATCCTATCATCAGTGTCATTTAGGGGGTTAAGTTCTTCCCCTCTCACTCTTTCGGCATTTTCTTCTGAATTCTCTGTCCCTGAACTTCTATCCATAGTAGGCGCCCTTGAGTGACGGCGCCTGCGATGAACTCTTCGTCCGTTTCCTCCCACCATTGAAACAATTTAACTTTTTCTGTCCGATATCTGAATACCTGGAACATTTAAAACACTTTAGAAATTTATTCAACAATTTAGTCTCACGTATGCATCACAGGTATTCATTGACAGATTAAAATGACAAGCAAAAATTTTTCCAGTTATTTTGTCGAAATTCCCACATGTTCAATATCTTATTATGCAAGCATGCGGTCTGGAATCAAGCTTCGATGGTTTATCGAGATAATTTTATATCACCTCTCTTTATAGGGTTTCCAATGGCGGTACCGGTCTCTCCTGGAGTGAGACCGGTATGGCTATTCAGACATACCGGTTGGACCATACCGCAGAGGGGATACCGGTTGCACACCCCATAACTATGTACAACCGGTATTCTCTCTTGGTACCGGTTGCACCATACCGCAGGGAAGATACCGGTCGCACACCCCATCAGTATGTGCAACCGGTATACCCTGTGGTAGGTACCGGTCGCACCATACCGCAGGGAGGTACCGGTCGCACTATCCAGCCTAGATGTGCGACCGGTATAGCCAAAAATGCCTTAAATTCGCGATTTTTGGTTCATTTTCTCACTTTCCTCTTTTGTGTTTACTCCGGTGGCGATTTCTCTCCGAGTCTCCGAGTCTCTACAGTGCATCCGGTGTCTAAAAGATTGTTTCTACTTGATTCTAGTGCGCCAATCTCGTCTCTCAGGTAAGCTCCTCCTTCTCTTCTCTCTTTTTAGGAATTTTTTCATCGTCTTTTATACCAAATTTTAGGTTTTTCTTGATTTGGATGTTTTTAGCCATAGAAAACTTCTTTCTTCGGTTGAGAAAGGTTTTAGGGGTCTAAATGGGTAAAACCCCTCAATCAATTTGGAGTTTTATCGACTAGATTAATGGAAACCTAAAAATTTCGACTTTTAAACCTAGGTTTCTAGGTTTTTCGAAATTTTTGACCATTTTGGTGATTATGACTTTATTCCTCTATTTTACAACCTTGTTTAACCTAGATAAACCTTGTATCAACTCTGTAGGTTGTTTCATTCACACTTGACATGTTGTTAGGATTTTTCACCACTTTCCATACTTGTCTCTAACTGACTATGGTTTCTTGTTTAATAGATACACCATGTCTGGCCGTCGTGGAGCGGGGAAACGCTCTTATATGCCTGGTATGCACATGCCACATCTCCCTCCAGACTTATATGACGAGAGGTATTTCCGGTCTGAGGCGGCCGCTTCACGCCTTGAATGGTTTCGGGCCAAGCGCATTGAAGCAGGCCATTTTGTCAACTTGGAGCATCTTCACCGCTTCGATGTGGAGTCTGCTTTTGGGATTGTGGGTTGGTTACCCCTTATTCAGTTTAGGGAGACTACACGTCCCAACCTGGTAAAGTTATTCTACACCAACCTGGAGGTGGAGGGTGAGTTGGATGATTGGGAGCACGCTAGAGATCTTCGCATCACCAGCTATGTGAAAGGGGTGAGGATTTCATTTAACGTCACTGAGTTAGCTGCCCTTCTAGAGATTCCAGATGACGGGGAGCTCATTTACTGTCCGCCCAGAGCCAAAGGGTATCTCACTGAGGACTTGCGGTTAGCCATTGCCGCACAAATCTTGTTGGCTGGTAGAGTTATGCTAGCTTCCAACCTACGTCCTCAACCTCGCCTTTTCTGTCGGATTATTCAGCATAACATCGTTCCCCAGAGTGGACATTATGGCGAGTTATCCCAGTTGACTCAGTACCTCACATATTGTGTGGATACTCGGCAACGGGTTTGTTTGCCTTATTTGATTATGCGGATTATGATCTTCGCAGCCATGCCTAATGTGAAAGGCAATCTCCCATATGGTAGGTTGATCACAGCTTTGCTACAGCGTTTGGGAGTGGATATGCGGGGTGAGGTGGCTGTAGAGCTTACTATGTGTTCTGATATAGATGCCGAGGCCATCTATAAGATGCAGATGGATGGTCTAGAGCTCAGTGACGAGGAGTTATAGGCTCGTCCCCTCCTACCTAGGAACCATGCAGCCCTAGCCGTAGCAGCAGCTGCAGCAGCAGAGGCAGCTGAGAGGGGAGATGATGGGGATGCACACATGGAGGACATCCCAGCACATACACCCCAACATTCTCCAGTTGCAGGACCTTTAGGCCTTCTCCAGTGGCTGGACCATCTAGGCCTTCCCCTGTGGCTGGACCATCTAGGCCTCCTCCAGTTACTAGGTCATCCAGGCCTCCTTCAGTTCCTGGACCATCCCGTCCCCCTTCGGTCCCTGAGTCGAGCATGTTTTCGGAGTTCAGAGATACCCAGAGAGTCATCCTTGATACCCAGAGGAGCATTCTTGATACCCAGAGGGACATTCTTGATTCTCAGCGTGAGATGGGTCAGGAGTTGGGGCGTTTAGCTCGTGGCCTTCGGGTCACACATGACCAGGTTCATTGGCTCAGAGAGGTGTACGAGCGAGACTATGATATTGCAGACCCAGTACCATCCAGGCCTGCTACACCACCTTAGGCAGATGTAGTTTTTATTTTTATTTTCATGTATTTTATTTTGTTTCTAGAGTAACTGTCCGACTTGTGGACTGTATTCTGTTGCTCACTTGTACTTAAAGAAAATTTTATGAAATGATTAAGTTGTCTCCTTTAAATTCTTTAGTGTTTATAATTTTTCTTCCATTATTAGTATATTATGCATCTTTCTTAAGTCTCAGGCATCAAACAAGCTTATGGTGTGTTCTTATTAAAGTTTTTAATTTTCCTAACTCAGCTCATTGGACACAGTTAGATGCAGAATGATTAGCTGGACAGAGCCTAGGCTCTGATACCAAGCTGTCACACCCCAATTCCGGATGAACCAGAAGTGTGAGTGAACCGGCTCTAAACCACGGTTCACACCAGGATCTCAATAGACCGTGTCAACCAATCATTCCCAAGCAGTCTAACAAAATCAGAGATATAATACATAGCAGCGGAAATAAATAAATGAGCCGAGATCTAAATTGTAATTTAAATAAATACCCAATTCATTTCATCATCCATCAAATGTAAATAATATTTATTACAAAGCTTAACCGAAAATAATCCAAGTCACTAAGAGTAGACACAGAACGAGCACTCGCATGACGCATCATGCTCGTCCTCCACTGACTGAGAGTCCAGGGCAGCCATCGTCTTGTAGTCGGAGCAGCCATGAAGTCGTCAACGATTGTACCCCGCATCCAACTCTGAACAAGAATAGATATATATCTGGTGAGCTCACAACATAGCTCAGTAAGTACAAAACTAATGCAACAGTACAATATGCATGAGATAACATTACAATTTGGGCCAGGTATAACTTGCAAATGTGCTATGGTAAGGTTTGGCGGCCACCGCACCTCCATGCACGAGAGTGTGAGCACACCCAACAGTCAGGCACCTACCACACTACTGTTGTTGCCCCACATCACTCACTCCGATATGGAGATAGGACTCGAGTCTGGCGGGCAGGAAGAACCACAATCCCACGTCCTCCCCCTGATACCCCATACCGTATCAATACCTTAACCCCTATTGGCAAGGGCTTGCAAGTGGGTTCCGTTTCTAACCAGTCCTAGATGTCAATACAATATCATTAGGCTTACCCCAGCACGGCTCCCTGCGACATAGAGATAGGGCTCGAGTCTGGCGGGCAGGAAGAACCACAATCCCACGTCCTCCCCCTGATACCCTATTCGCACCAAGTCCGCTAAGGTAAAGACTATATAACCCCTACCCCCAACACAACCCCCTACGACATAGAGATAGGGCTCGAGTCTGGTGGGCAGGAAGAACCACAATCCCATGTCCTCCCCCTGATACCCCATTCGCACTGAGTTTGCTAAGGTAAGGGCGATACGAGAAAAGTGTTAGTTGTGGATATATCCAGGGCACATCCCCTTCACATTCCACAGACTAACGAAAACATACACATGCCTAAACATACAACAATCCTAGCATATGAAATGCATGATTATAATAAGATAAAAGAAAGCAACTACATGGCATGTGAAATGCACAAACATCAAGCAATATGTATTTACAAATACAGAAATAATTCACAAAGGTTTACTGTTATTTAGTTATTTAGGTTTGGGGTCTTGTTCCTTACCTGACGCGTGATAATGATCCGGTTGTGCGTCAGAAAGCTCACTCACAGCGTCTACAGGTCCTACATAACCACATTCTTATGTTAGAATTCAGTTTCAGGGGTCGGAACCAGGTTTGGCCAAGCAAACCAAGCTCGGAAACCTATACTGGTTGCAGGTACTGGTCTCACTATGGTGAGACCGATATGTGCCACCGGTATGTTTACCAGTGGCACTATACCGGTTGCACATACTGCAACCGGTATGTGCAACCGGTATATACCGGTTGCACTATACCGGTCTTTCCCAGATCTCACTGAGTGAGACCTGTATGTGCCTGCGGTACATACCGCAAGGTCATACCGCTGGACCTAAAGTCCATCCGGTATACCCTGCGGTTTGGATCCGAGAGCGAGATCTCGGATCTCGCCTCCTTGTTTGCTAATAGTTAGGTCTCTAGGGTTTCTCTTATCCTTTACTAAGGTCCAAACCTTCTAGTAGCCTTCGGATCTCGGCTAGAACGCCGTATCAAACTTAGGTTAGATCCGAATGAGGAAAACAATGGAAACTATAATCTTTTTGGATCATTGCGCCGCTTCGCGGCTTCGATCCGTCCTCCTAACAAAACTAACAATTACAGAGCACTTACCGGCATTGTCGGTTGGCGGCGTACTCTTCCTTCCTGGGTGGCCTCCACCTTCTTGCTCCTTCTCAGTTCTTCTCCAGACGGCGAGAGGGTTTGAGAAGGAGAAATGGAGTGTCTCCTTCTCTATTAATAGAGGGAGACCACCCATGGAAGGCTTTCTCTCAGAATGGAAATTTTCCAAGTTTCCATTCTGAGAGACAGACTCACTGGAGTCTATCTACAGCCGGAGTCAGGCATACCGGTTGGACATACCGGTTGGAGTCCCCAGATTCACTCAAACCGGTATAGTTCCAACCGGTATGGTACACCGGTTGCACATACCGGTTGCACCATAGTGCAACTAGTATGGTGAGGCCGGTATGGCATTATGGGCATTATATGCCCATACCGGTTGCACATACCAGTTGCACTATACTGCAACCGGTATAGTGAGACCGGTATGAGTTTTTAGGCATTTTTTCACAGTTTTCTTACCTGAACTTTGAGTGGTTCGTCACCCGACTTCGCCCTCCGGTCCGGTTATAATTGGAACACCTGTCATCACATAAAACCATGGTTTAAACCCGGTTTTAGAACATGGTTCTTACAGTGTAAAATATGAATTTTAAGCTATAGAACAATCATAGGAATGATCATGATGATAAGCCAATGAATCAAAACATGAAGTAATTGAGTTGGGAGTGAAAAAGTCGACAATCACATGTGTGGTCGCATGTGTGATTGCATGATATGCGACCACATGAGACACATATGATCAACCACATGCCCTCGGGAAGTTCCAGGGAGGGTGTGGTCCCATGTGTGGCGCATGATATGCGACCACACCTTGCCACCACACACCCTGTGGTCGCAGAAACTGAGACCACAGGTGCAGCCGCACCTGCGACCACTCAGCTTCTGAAAGTCTTAATTAATGAAAATAAATTCTAATTTAAAATCTATAAATTTGTAAGGTCTCCAAGTGGTCTAAAAGTGATTTACAAAGCTTGGACGAGGAACAACCATCGACCAAAGGTAAGGGAACAAGACCTAAATTAATTGGCTAATAATAAACTATTTTACTTATTAAGTCCAATGCCATGAATGATTCTATGCTTGGATGCTTGTAATGTACATTTCTCATGTCATCCAATATTCATACTATTACTGCTCATGCATATTTAATTCTATTTATTTATAACATGATGATGATGATGATGATGATGATGATGCTAGGAATAGGCATGTGAATGTATGTGTGTGGTTAGTGTGCTTGATGCTAGTGGAGCATCAGGGGGAGGAACTAAAACCTACGGGCGGGTGCTCTGCAACAGCGGCAGTAGTGAACATTGCTACTAAAGAAGGGTGACATTGTGGTTCATCCTGGTCACTAGACTCTAGCTCTATCTCTACTCAAGTCTTGTCTACTAACATCGTCGTATCGCCATTACCTTAGCAGGACTATTACGTCGTAGGGCATCAGGGGAGGTGGTCTCGGACTGTGTAGTCTCTGACTCTGCCGGGGGGCCCTAGCTCTATCTCTATGGACGTATTGAAGGATGCTGGGCTGAGGCATTGGATACACTGTTTGGCATTAGGATTGGTTAGTTGCGAGCCCAGTTTGCAAGCCCTCACCAATAAGGGCTTACGTGTTGGTATGGGTAGGGCATCAGGGGAAGTGTTATGCGGTGTTTGATCCGGGCACTTTAGCTCTATCTCTATTCCATGATGGGTGCATGTGGGACGACAATGGTGTTTGATCCATTGGACGGCTTCACACACTCGTGTATAAAGGTGCGACGGCCACCAATCATTTCTATAGCACATTGCAAACTTATAAATCAGACCAAAGATATGAATTGAATGCATGCATATGTTTGTTGCATTGTTTTGTTTGCTGACTGAGCCATGATGTGTGCTCACCCTTTCGACGTCGAATATTTATATTCCCCTTTCCTTTTTTCTTTTCTTGATTTATTTCGCGGTGGGTGGGGAAGGTTTGGAACCCAGACTCTGAAGCTTCGCGCAACTTCTCGCGTAAGGGCTGAGATTTTAGTTGATGATGCAGGTCCTACCATGGAAGATTATATGAATGCACCAGTGTACGGATATGTTGCTGCGATGGATGTGGAAGCTATGGTGGAGTCGCATGATTCGTCGTGCGAGTGCAACTCATTTGTTTTCGATTAGATTAAGTTGTTAGATTATCAGAACATGTAATTGATTACTTTATTTTATTTTATATCTTTAGTCATTTGGAGATAATTGGATAATTAATTACGTTATCACTGTTAGATACTCAGTTCATTAATATTAAAAACTTCCGCTATTGTTTATTTATTCTGATTATGGTTGTGGTTGTATCTTGTTTAATCAAATAGACACGGCCTATAAGAGATCCTGGTTGAACTGTTGGTTCATAGACGGTTCATCACACCATTCTGGTTGGTTCAGAATTGGGGTGTGACAACACTGTTGTTTGGTAATGATACTCTCAAACTTGACGATGTTATTGATGCTTTGCTGATGAATGAGACACAGCGGAAAAATAGTGGTGAGGGGATGTCAGTTGAGGGTAATGACTTGGTTATCGTTGGTGGTCAGGGTAGAGGAAGATCAAATGGGATAAAAGAATATGACAATAATAGAAGTCACTCCATGTAAGACCCGCACGCCACGAACCCGGGCTAACCTTACATTACGTGTCGGGACCCGTCTACATACCATGGTCGAGCCAAGTGGACCAAGTGTGTGAAGAAACCCAAGACCCAATATGAAAATTTACCCAAAAACAGTCAAAATGAGGGTAGGGTCGCATGTTTTAACAGGCAGGTCCGACCCTCCCATCGACCCTCAACCATGGGTCGCAGGGTCTATGAGTTGTCCGACCCTCCCATTGACCCTCACCATCGACCCTCGACATTCGGGAAAAACAGCACGAACCGAAAATTGAGAAACCTTCCCAATTTCAATTGGAACCTTTCCTAAACTCAATGAGACTTATTTTGGGAGGTTTTGCCATATAAATAGGACGTCCCTAAGCCTCTTTCACTCCTTTTACAACCCTAATTGGATTGAGAGAAAGAGAAGAGAAGGAAGAGAAGAAGAGAAGGAAAACTTGAAGAAAAGGCTAAGGAAGAAGAGGAAATTCAGAGGAACTCTGAATCTCAGCAAACCTAAGGTATGAATACGTTTCCCATGATTTATTTAAGACTTTAGAATGGTTTATGAAGAGGGTATGACTTAGAAGAAACCCAAATCATCCATCCATGGTTTCGTTTCAATGGAAACCATGGAGGAGATCATTAAAACCATGTAGGTGAATAAAGTATAGTTCTAAACCATAGAATATGTATAGAATGAATTGTGGAAGTAAGCCATAGGACTTAACCATTAAAGAGAGAACGAAATCTGATATTTTTGACTCAAACCATGGAGGGTCGCATCTAGGGTCGATGGCAGATCCGACCCTAGCATCGACCCTCAGTGTTCGGGAAGTTCAGATTAGGGGGAGGGTCGCACCCAGGGTCGATCATGACTCCGACCCTACCTCCGACCCTCAGTTGACAGGATGGTTTTTAAATTCGTAATTAATTCTAATTAAATTCTATCGACTTTGTTAGGTCTTCTAGCAATATAATAACATTATAAAGAAGATTCTAAAGCTTGGAAGAGGATCTATTAACAAGCTAAGGTGAGGGAACAAGACCTAAACTAACTGGTTAAGAATAAATTGTTTTATTTCTTGAGTCCAATGCCATATTGATTCTATGCGTGTATGCTTGTATGTGCATTTAACATGTCATCCAATATTTATATTATTTGTTCATGCATATTTATTTTATTGTTTATAACATGATGATGATGATGATGATAGGAATAGGCATGTGAATGTTTGTGTTTGGCTAGTGTATATGGTGCGGGTAGGGATGGTATCAACCGGTACAGCCATGACCGTTCTTCATGGGGTGTATATTGTGCCATGGTCTATTCAAGTCATGTCCACTAAGCAAGTGTTAGTGTGCTTGATGCGAGGGGAGCATCAGGGGGAGGACGTGGCATTGTGGTTCAGCCTGGTCACCAGACTCTAGCTCTATCTCTACTCAAGTCTTGTCCACTAACATCGTCGTATCGCCATTACCTTAGCGGAACTAATATGTCGTAGGGTATCAGGGGGGGATGTGGCATTGTGGTTCAGCCTGGTCACCAGACCCTAGCTCTATCTCTATGGATGTATTGAGGGATGCTGGGGTGAGGCCTTGGATACATTGTTTGACATTAGGGTTGGTTAGTTGCGAGCCCAGTTTGCAAGCCCTCTTCAACAGGGGCTTACGTGTTGGTATGGGCAACCGGTACAGCCATGCCGTTTTCATGGGGTGTATATTGTCCATGGTGGGTGCATGTGGGGCGACAGTGCCGTTTTCATTGGGCGTTTCCACACACTCGTGTATAGAGGTGCGGCGGCCACCTATCCTTTCTATAGCACATTGCAAACTTTAAACTAGACCAAAGATATGAATTGATTGCATGCATATGTATTGTTGCATTGTTTTGTTTGCTCACTAAGCCGTGATGTGTGCTCACCCTTTCGAATTCGAATACTTTTAGTTGATGATGTAGGTACCACCGTTGAAGATTACATGAACGCTCCTGTGTACGGGCATGTGGCGACAATGGAAGCTGAAGACATAGTGGATACGCATGACTTCTCTTGCGAGTGCAACTCATGCGTATTCGATTAGATTTTGTTTTATTTATTTGGATTTAGTAAAGACATGTATTCGATATTTTATTTATGTCTCGATTGAAACAACATAATTGGATATTTTATTTATGAGTATCACAGTTAGAATTTCTCAGTTCATTATCTGTAAGAATTCCGCTATTTATTTTATTACCTCTGATTAATGTGGAATGTGTTTTGGTTTATCATATGTGGGATAGCCTATTTTGAGATCCTGGTTGAACCGTTGGTTTATTGACGGTTCATCACACCATTCTGGTTAGACCAAAATTGGGGTGTGACACTCCAAGTCACAAGGTCACAAAATAATTTTTTATTATTGCAATGAGGAAGGTCATATAAGAAGGGATTGTCTAAAGCATAATGAGGATAAAAAGAAAAAAGAAGACAAAGAGAATGGAGAAAAATCATCTACTGCTGGTGTCACGGAAGAGTGGAGTGATGGAGATCTCCTTCCCACTACTTCATCAGGTACGGATACTTCAGATTGGATTTTAGATTCAGGTTGTTCATTTCATATGTGTTTAGTTAGAGAACAGTTTGCTACATATCATGAATGTAAGACCCGTACTTTACTAACCCGGTCTTACCACCTTGTATTAGGTCTTCCTATCATGGTCGGATCAAGCGGTTTCCTATCATGGTCGGATCAAGCGGACCAAGTGCGTGGAGAAACCACAAGGCTAGGTATGTAATTCGAACCAAAAATCAACTAATTGAGACGTGTGGTCGCATACCTAAACAGGTGTGGTCGACCACACCTCAGAATACTGAGACCACTCGAATTTGAGACATGTGGTCGTAGTTTTGAGATGTGTGGTAGACGGATCCTGCGACCCCACGTGCGACCACACGATGGTATAATTGACTCCAAAATTAAGAAACCTTCCTAATCTGAAGGGGGTTCTTTCCTAATCAAAGTAGAACTTTATATGGATGTTTTTATCTATATAAAGGACATCTCTTAGTCTCTTCCACTCTTTTAGAACCCAAAATGAAAGAGAGAGAGAAAGAGAGGAGAAGGAAGAGAAGTAGAATTGAAAAGGAAGGCTAGGAGAATGAATTGCAGAGAAAACTCTGATTCTCCAAGAAGTTTAAGGTATGGAATCATTCCCTACATTAATTGAATGTCTAAAATAGGTTATGGAGGAGAGATTGATTTAGAGTAGATCTCAATCCTAAGACCTTGGACAAAACTCTAAGATATCCATGAAGAATGGATTAAGGTGAAGGATGAGGTAAAAGTATGAATTTTAAGTCATAAAACAATCATAGGAAGGATCATAATGATAAGCTAAGGAATCAAAACATGAAGGTATTGCATTGAGAGTGGAAAAGTTGACCAACACTCGTGTGGTCGCAGTTTGATCGACCACACGAGGCACATTTGTCAACTACACGCCCTCAAAAAGTTCCAAGGAGGGTGTGGTCACATGTGTGTGGTCGCATGATATGCGACCACACATATCGACCCCACAACCTGTTGTCGCAGAAACTGAGACCACAGGTGCAATCACACCTGCGACCACTCGGCTTCTGGAGGTCTGTTTGATTCCAGGATTTGACCATTGACTACTGTAGTTTGATGAACTTGAACCCTAACTTAGAACTTACAAATTTCTTAGGTTTCCAAGAGGTTTAAGAGTGAGTTAAAAGCTTGGAGAAGATTGAACATTTCTAGCAGGTGAGGGAACAGAACCTAAACTAACTGGCTAATAATAAACTGTTTACTTTTATTAAGTCCAATGCCATGATTGATTATATGCTTGTATGCTTATAATGTGCATCTCACATGTCATCCAATATTTCTGCTATTACTGCTCATGCATATTTATTTCTGTCTATTTATAATATGATGCTGATGATGATGCTAGGAATAAGCATGTGATTATGTGTGTGTGGTTAGTGTGCTTGATGTGAGTGGAGCATCAGGGGGAGGACGTGACATTGTGGTTCATCCTGGTCACTAGACTCTAGCTCTATCTCTACTTAAGTCTTGTTCACTGACATCGTTGTATTGCCATTATCTTAGCAGAACTATTACGTCGTAGGGTATCAGGGGAGGTGGTCTCGGACCGTGTGGTCTTTGACTCTACCGGGGGGCCTTAGCTCTATCTCTATGGAAGTATTGAGGGATGCTGGGGTGAGGCCTTGGATACACTGTATGACATTTAGGATTGGTTAGTTGCAAGCCCAGTTTGCAAGCCCTTGCCAATAGGGGCTTACGTGTTGGTATGGGTAGGGCAGCAGGGGAAGTGTTGGTGGTGTGTGATTTGGACACTTTAACTATATTGCTATTCCATGGTGGGTGTATGTGGGACGACAATGGTGTTTGATCCATTGAGCGGATTCACACACTTGTGTATAGAGGTGCGATGGCCGCCAATCCTTTTTATAGCATATTGCAAACTTAAAAATCAGACCAAAGATATGAATTGAATGCATGCATATGTTTGTTGCATTGTTTTGTTTGCTCACTGAGCCATGATGTGTGCTCACCCTTTCGACATCGAATATTTTTAGTTATTGATGCAGATCCTACTGTGGAAGATTACATGAACACGTCGACGTATGGGCACATAGCAGCTATAGACGTGGAAGCTATGGAAGAGGCACATGATCCGTCGTGCGAGTGCAATTTATTTGTTTTCGATTAGTTTAGTTATTCGGATATCAGAACATGTAATTGATTAATTATTTTATTTTACGTTTTGAGTTACTTTGGAGATAACTGGATATTTAATTATGCTATCACTGTTAGATACTTAGTTCATTTGTAAGACCCTTATCGAACTAATCGGTCTTACCATCTTGTATCAGGTCTTCCTACATGGTCAAGCCAAGCGGACCAAGTGCGTGAAGAAACCATAAGCTCATGTATGAAATTTAACCCAAAAACAGTCAATTATGAGCGTGTGGTCGCATACCTAAACAGGTGTTGTCACACCCCAATTCCGGCTGAACCAGAAGTGTGAGTGAACCGTCTCCAAACCACGGTTCACACCAGGATCTCAATAGACCGTGTCAACCAACCATTCCAAGCAATCTAACATAATCAGAGAGTAATACATAACATCGGAAATAAGATAAATGAACTGAGTTCTATGTTGTAATTAAAATAATTATTCAGATTATTCCATCATTCACAAAAATTAAATAATAAATATTACAATGGATTAAAATAAAAATATCCCATTTCTAAAGAAAAACACAGAATGAGCACTCGCATGTTGCGTCATGCTCGTCTTCAACTGGCTGTGTGTCTAGGGCAGCAACTGTACTGTAAGCTGGGCAGTCATGAAGTCCTCAACGGTATACCCTGCATTAAGATCTAAAAAATAGAATATATATATATTCGAGTGAGCTCACAACTTAGCTCAGGAAGTACAAGACCAATGCAACATACAAAATGCATGAGATAACATTACAATTTGGGTCAGGTTTAACTTGCAAAGTGCTATGGTAAGGTTTGGCGGCCACCGTACCTCCATGCATGAGAGTGTGAGCACACCCAACAGTCAGGCACCTACCACATTACTACTGTTGCCCTACATCACTCACTCCGGTATAGAGATAGGGCTCGAGTCTGGCGGGCAGGATGAACCACAATCCCACGTCCTCCCCATGACACCCTACACCGTACCAATCCCTAAACCCCTATTGGCAAGGGCTTGCAAGTGGGTTCCGTTTCTAACCAGTCCTATATGTCAATACAGTATCTATGGCCCTACCCCAGTACAACTCCCTACGACATAGAGATAGGGCTCGAGTCTGGTGGGCAGGATGAACCACAATCCCACGTCCTCCCCCTGATACCCTATTCGCACCAAGTCTGCTAAGGTAGATGGCGATACGAAAAAGGTGTTAGTGTGTGGATATGTCCAGGGCTCCACTCTCTTTCACATTCCACACACCAACTAAAAACATATACATGCCTAAACATTCAACAACCTAGCATATGAAATGCATGAATAGATAATAATAATTTAAACAACTACAATGACATGTGAAATACACAAACATCAGGCAATCAATACAAATATAAATTAATCACAACGGTTTACTGTTAATTAGTTAGTTAGGGTTTGGGGTCTTGTCCCTTATCTGACACGTGATAACTATTCCGTTCTGCGTCATAGGATCTACTCACGCTGTCTATAAGTCCTACATAGTCATACCCATAAGTGAGAATTCATTTATTAAGGTCACAGCTGGTCAGAACCATGTTTGGTCTAGCAAACAAGGCTCGGAAGGCATACCGATCACAGTACCGGTTTCAGTAGAGTGGGACCGGTATTTGCCTGCGGTACTTATCGATCGCGGTATATACCGGTCTCACTGTCTCACTGAGTGAGACCGGTATGTGCCTGCGGTATATACCGCAGGCCCATACCGCAGGACCTTGTGTCCAACCGGTATGTTCCGCGGTTTGGATCCGAGAACCCGATCTCGGATGTCCCTTCCTTGTCGGTCATCGACTTGGTTTCTAGGGTTTCTCCTAACCCACTCTAAGGTCCAAATACTCTATTGGCCTTCTAGGTTTTGACTAGAACACCTTTTCATACCAGTTATATCTAAACGAGAAAACTAGGCTTTATTGAAAGTTCTAGGATTTTGGATCGCAGCGCCGCTTCACGGCTCCGATCCGAAATCCTATCATTACTAAGAGGATTGAGCACTTACCGGCGATGTTTGTCGGTTGGCGGCATGCTCCTCCAACGGAAATCCTCTTCTTGAGCGATCTTCTCCCTCCTTGCTCCTTCTCAGATCTCTTCCAGACGGCTAGGTTTTGAGAAGGATCAAAGGAGGTTTAAGGTGTATATAAGTAGTGGGAGACCGTTCTAGGAAGGTTTCCCACGGTTATAAACTTTCCAATTTCGATTCGGAATGTGAGACCGTTCTCGTACCTGAAACCTATGGTTCGTCACCTGGCTTCGCCTTCCGGTCCGGTTATGATTGGGAGACCTGTCAACATATAGAACCATGGGTTAGACCGGGTTTTCAGAACATGGTTCTTACAACTCTACCACCCTTAAAAGAAATTTCATCCCCGAAATTTACATGTAGGTCTCACAATTCCCCCACCCTTAAAAGAAATTTCGTCCCCAAAATTGTATGTACCTTCAGAGTCGAGAAGATGAGGGTATTCTTGTCGCATGGCATCCTCCTCCTCCCAGGTAATTTCTTCTACATCCTGGCTCTTCCAAACTACCTTGACGTAGTGTATAGCTCGCCTTCGAAGCTGTTGTATCTTTTGACTGATTAGTTTGATTGGTACCACCTCGAATGTTAAGTCTTCTGTCAAATTTGAGGGGTCTGCAACAAGAATATGAGAAGGGTCTCTCACGTACTTCTTCAGTAAGGACACGTGGAAGACGTTGTGGACACTAGACATGGCTAGTGGCAATGCAAGTTGATAGGCCACTTACTTGAGGAACTATGAGTTCTTCCACATCTGAGTCAACAAATAATCTTCTTCTCCCAGTTCATTATTTCTTCCCTTTGAATTAGGAAGATCTTTGTCGACTAGCAGATCTTGGCCTGGGGTTGGAGTCTTGGATCTTGCTAGGTCTCTGGTGGATCGTGGTGTAAGGACAAAGATGGAAATCTTTTGAAGTCGCCACCTAGATTTAGGTCTAGGACCTTAGAAATGTGAAATCTCACCCCAAGGTAAGACTTCGATTGACTCATGACCCTTAGATTGGAATTCTGGTCCATCAGAGATTGGGTAAGTGTCAGGTTACGATTATGGGAAGGGGTTAGGCACCCAAACCGCCCGATCAAAATCGGTCTCCTATACCTTTCCTATGCTAGACTCTATTTGTTAAATTAAACTAAACCGAGTGGTTTGATATCATTGAACCAAATCTGTATCCATCAGATTGCCTACGTATTACGGATTTATTCCGAAAATCAGGTTCACCATCGTAGTTCAGGTGTGATTAAAGTTTATGGATGTGATTTATGCTTGTGCATGATTAAGTTCTTTGCTCAAGTTGAAATTTATGCTTGAAAGGCTGTGAAATCCTATGGGTTAGGATCTGGATAGTCCATGTGGACTGATAGATAGTCCTAGTGGATCTAAAGATAACCCTATTTGGGTTGGAATGTGGATAATATCCTAGTGGATCTATGGACAGTCCAAGTGGACTAAGATGTGGATAAATATCCTAGTGGATCTATGGATGGTCCAAGTGGACTAAAGTTTGGATAAATATCCTAGTGGATCTATGGATGGTCCAAGTGGACTAAAGTTTGGATAAATATCCTAGTGGATCTATGGATAGTCTAAGTAGACTAAGATGTGGATAAATATCCTAGTGGATCTATAGATAGTCCAAGTGGACTAAATGTGTGGATCCGAATTTGGGTTTCTCCCAAATGGCCTATATATCCTAGGGTTTGCCCTAGGAATCAGAATCCGCGTAGTTCGGGGATGACGGGTGGATATCCTAGTGGATCTATGGATAGTCCAAGTGGACTAAGGTTTGGATAACCCCTTTTGGGTTGGAATATGGATATATATCCTAGTGGATCTATAGATAGTCCGAGTGGACTAAGGTGTGGATCCGAATTTGAGTTTCTCCCAAATAGCCTACGTATCCTAGGGTTTGACCTAGGAATCAGAATCCACGTAGTTCGAACTGGATAACCCTATTTGGGTCAAAATGGGGCTTGGATTGAAATGGTTGAATATCCTAGTGGATCTATGGATAGTCCAAGTGGACTAAGGTGTGGATCCGAATTTGGGTTTCTCCCAAATAGCCTACGTATCCTAAGGTTTGCCCTAAGGATCAGAATCCGCGTAGTTCGGGCTGGATAACCTGTTCTAGGTTAATGATTGAGAACCTATTCTAGGTTTAGGGTTTAGAACCTATTCTAGGTTTAGGGTTTGCCGAGGGGCAAATCGTCCTAAATTACCCTTTTCATTCTGAATTCTAATTTTGGAAGGTTTGGCAAAGAATTATCTTTCTTTATTAAGGTTTTATTATTCCCATTATGTCCTTCCCAAGAATGTGGGTGCCTAAATGCACGTCCCCACGCCTAGATTGTCTTCTAGAAGTGTGCAGACATGGCAGTTTGACTAGGGTGTTGCATAAAATACGTTATTGCCAAAAAAATAGAATATTCTATCTAAATATGGCACATAAAACATTTATGACAAGAAATTCACATACAGTAAGATTGTTTAAAAATCTTTCAAATATGACATGTATTGCAAATAAGGCAAGAGCCTACATGGCATGATCTAGTATGCTATTTTTCTACCCTAATTGTTATTTTCTTTCTATTTTAGGGTTTTCTACCCTAATTATTATTTTATTTCCATTTTTAGGGTTTTCTACCCTAATGTTACATTCTTTCCATTTTAGGGTTTTCTACCCTAATTATTTCCATTTTTTAGGGTTTTCTACCCTAATTATTATTTTATTTCCATTTTTTAGGGTTTTCTACCCTAATCGACTTTCTTTTCCATTTTAGGGTTTTCTACCCTAATTATTATTTTATTTCCATTTTTTAGGGTTTTCTACCCTAATTGTTACATTCTTTCCATTTTAGGGTTTTCTACCCTACTTGTTATTTTATTTCCATTTTTTAGGGTTTTCTACTCTAATTGTTACATTCTTTCCATTTTAGGGTTTTCTACCCTAATTATTATTTTATTTCTATTTTTTAGGGTTTTCTACCCTAATTGTTACATTCTTTCCATTTTAGGGTTTTCTACCCTACTTGTTATTTTATTTTCATTTTTTAGGGTTTTCTACCCTAATTGTTATATTCTTTCCATTTTAGGGTTTTCTACCCTAATTATTATTTTATTTCCATTTTTTAGGGTTTTCTACCCTAATTGTTACATTCTTTCCATTTTAGGGTTTTCTACCCTAATTGTTATTTTATTTCTATTTTTTTAGGGTTTTCTACCCTAATTGTTACATTCTTTCCATTTTAGGGTTTTCTACCCTAATTGTTATTTTATTTCTATTTTTTAGGGTTTTCTACCCTAATTGTTACATTCTTTCTATTTTAGGGTTTTCTACCCTAATTATGGCAATAAGCATCCAACTATGGCAATGAGCATTCAAACATGGCAGATATGATACTGAGCAATCCAAACATAGCAGTGTTATCATTCCAATCATGGCAGTGTAATCATTCCAATTATAGCAGTGTATGCATGTGAGCATTTCAAACATAGTAGTGTATTCAAACATAACATGTAAGAGCATTCCAAATAAGACAACATGTCAATCGAATAAAATATGTGTATCACGTGTATCAAAACAACTTATATGCATGATCTAATGGTTTTGATTCCTCTAAAACACATATAACGTCAATCCAATGGTTCAGATCCTTCTAAAACATTCACAATGACAATCCAACGGTCTAAACCATTCATAATGATGATCCAACTGTTTGGATTCATTTAAATCATTCCTAAAGATAATCCAATGGTTCAGATTACTCAAAATAATTCATAATGAAGATCCAATGATTCAGATGGCTTAAAGACACTTATGATCAAGATCTAATGGTTTAGATTCAAGTATCAACACATCCAAAATCAATGATCCAGATTAGATCATTACAATATCTAAGATCAATGGCCAATATTAAATCACTTAAAATTCCAAGATCAATGGCCAATATTAAATCAAAGTTTCATAATCAATGGGTAGAAACGAATCACATCAAAATTCAATAAAAGGGCCAAAATTCATCCCATCCAAATCTCATGATCGATGGGCCCTCAATTAATTAAATTAAAACCCATTCTACACCAATGGTTCACATTGAATCAAATTAAAAGTCAATCAATATCAATGGTCATATTTTAATCACATCAAAATTTCATGATCAATGGGTATATTTTAATTACATCAAAATTCCATGATCAATGGGTGAGATGTCAATCATGTAATGATGGGATCAAGTGTTGCAGATGTGAATCAATGGTGATGATCCTTGATGGTATGAAATTAGTCTAGACCCACCAATTTGATGACGTATAATAACCCAATTTAATCATGAAATTCATCCATAATACAACTTGGCTGAATATACAATAGTGATTGTATGAGATGCTATGACAGAAAATTAACCTATGTGAGAGGTATAAAATTAATCTATGGTCCACAGGCAGCATGATCAATCCATGACAGACAACATTGAACGCACATTTGATCATAACCTAGATTTCAATCTAACTGAGGCAACATGCAAATTATCATGGAAAGGAAGGCCTATATAGACAAAATAGATATGCAAAAAATAATAATAATAATAATAAATAAATAAACAAGGATTTCAATCAGGAAATTGAAAGTGGCAAGACATAAGGAAGAATAAGATGCACATACCTGATGGCTGAAGACTGGAGACTAGATGGACTACAGCAAAAGAGAGTTTTGTTGTTGAGCAGAGAAACCCCTTACGATTTCTTCCAGCAAGATGAGAAACACCAGGCTGACTTTGCTGCGAGACCGATCAAAGTTCATGTAGAAACAATGATGCTGAAAACAATTGGATGATTCTCTGTCGGTGAGGATGAGATTACACAAGGAACAATCGCAGAACATGAGTAAAGTCGTCATTAATGGAATCACAGGTTTGCCATGAAGGCTAGGCAATATCATGAAAATCTGGCTGAATGGCATGGGGAATTTGCAGTTGAAGTTAAGAGAGCCGAAAGATCTTTGGCATGAATGATGGTTTGAAAGACATCTCAAGATCCCAGCCCTATACTCATTCTTTCCTCCAACCGACTAAACCTTCTTTTTGGTTCTAGCTCCCATTTTTCTCTTCTCTTATTTTCTTATTGCTGAAACCATATTCTTCCACTCCATCTCTCTCTTGTTTGTTCATCTTATTTGTTGAAACCAACTCCTTCCACCCCATCTCTCTCTTTCCTATCAAAACGACAACTCATCTTGAATAACACTAAGTAAAATTCTTCTCTCCCCACCAACTCTCTTCTCTCTCTTCCCACTTACATTCTCCCTTCTCTCCTCTTCTTTTATTCTGATTTTTTTCTCCTCTTTCAATGTCGCCTCTCTCCCCTTCTTTATTCTCATTTTTTGGCTCTTCTTCCAATCTCGCCTCTCTCCCCTTCTTTATTCTCATTTTTTGACTCTTCTTCCAATCTCGCCTCTCTCTCCTCTACTTTTCTATATTATTTTTGTCTTTTCTCAATTTGGCATCAATCCCTCCCTCTTTTCTAATTTTTCTCCTTTCTTTTTCTGTTCGGATCCTTCCCGATTTCTTTTCTCTTTCTTCTTTTATTTCCTTTTTTTATCTGTTCGGATCCTTCCCGATTTCTTTTCTCTTTTCTTTTTTTATTTCCTTTTTTTTTTCTTTTTTTTGTAAAGTCCCACCGACCCCATACAAAATCCTTTCTGTTTCTTTTTTTTTATTTCTTTCCATCTCCCTCTCAATCAGATTCTCTCCTATCTTTTTTCGGATCCAGTTCTCTCAACATCTCTCTCTTTCTATTTCAGTTTCTTTTTCCTCTTAATTCTTTTCCTTATTCAATCCCCCTCAGGTTTTTCCAATATCTTCTTTCCTTATATATTTTTTTAGATTCTCTCTCTCTCTCTCCTAAACTAAATCTACGGCCAGCCATGATATTATATGTATAATATTATACCATATAATATAAATTAATAAATACCATATGATATATAACATCTAATGTAGTATATATAACACACGAGTTGCACTGATTTGGTTTGGACCGGTTTGAGCTGGCTTGACTGGATTTTATCTCTTTATCATTTCATAGGTCATTTTCACCATCATTCCGCAAAAAAAATTTCGATAGCCTTTATTCCAAATTTTCTAGGTTCACTTTGTAGAACACTAAAAATGAGGAACATTGGAACTTGAATCATCACATTTGGAAATAAAATGGTCAACTTATGAATTTTTGAAGTTTAAGCGGACCAATTATCGATAATTTGACTGACCATTCTGCATGAGATCCTTCAGAGGCTTGTACCGAAAATATTTTACGTCCACTTTGTAGAGCACTAAAAATGGAACATAATGAGACTGGAATCACCTGAATCCGATGTAGAACGGAAAAGATATGCAGATTTGAAATTCTGACGATAATTTTGCATGCAAGCTTGCATGGAACCCACTGGTGACTTCTACCCGGGATTTTTTACGTCCACTTTGTAGAACATCATGAATGAAGAATAATGGTCTTGGAATCATCTGAATTCGATGTAGAACGGGAAAGATATGATGCTTTGAAGTTCTAACGATCATTTTGCATGCAAGTTTGCATGGAACCCACTGGTGACTTTTACCCAGGATTTTTTACGTCCACTTTGTAGAACATCATTAATGAAGAATAATGGTCTTGGAATCATCTGAATCCGATGTCTGATGATCATGATATGATGATTTGAAATTCAAACGATCCGACTTAGGATAATTTGCATGAAGGCCCCTGGGATTATTATTTATAATAATTTCAGAAACCTCCCTTATATGTATCATCCGACTAAAATGATCATATCTTCCTTATTTGATATCAGAATTGAGCAATTCTGGTCTCGTTTCGAAGATAATTCTATGACCTATGCATCCATGCAGATAATAGCCCCTGACCTTGCTGTGGGGTTCAGTGGAAAATCATAAATCTTTGGGTTAAAGGTCAGAAACCTGCCATATTGGTTCACTTATGCCGATGGTGGCAAAAATGGGGTGCTTACACGTGGATGAGCTGGTGGCAGAGGTGGCTTGAGGAGCTGTGTTCAGGGTATTGAACTGATTAACTATAACATATTGTGGTGCCGTTCCGTGACTTTCAGGAACAAGGGGTGGTGATTCGCGGACGGTGGAGGAATTTGTGCCATTGTTTCCTGGAGGAGGATGGTTGTGTGGCTGTCCTTCCTCCAATACGTCGTCACTCCCATCATTGTTATTCTTGGGGGGGTTGATTTCGAGTTTGTGCCATCGTTCAAGAAGTGTAGTTACAGAATTCTTGAATTTACGTTCAAAGAGAAGGGCCCCACGGTGGGCGCCAAACTGTTGCTGCTGAAAACCGAGTTTGCTAGCTTGCTCGTATCCTGCGGAACAAAGATAAGAAGTTAAAGGAATCGGGACAAGATTCCCGGTGTCCGCTTCGATGATGAAGTCAGTAATAGAGCAAACAGTCAAAGGCTACACCAGAATGGTTAGCCAGGAGGTTGTGGGGATGAAGCTAATTAAAGAAAGACGAAGATGGCGGTTGATCAAGAATTTAATTATCTCAGAGTGATTTACCTCTTACCCGATTACCACCTTATATTGAGGGAGAGTCCCCAGTAAACTTCCAACTTAACCGCCTGACTACCAGGAGTGTGTGCGATATCCTCACGATACCTTAGGATAGATATCCAAAGATCAATCTTAATGCCGTGTCGCTTGTGATTATCAATCCTCATAACCGTCGACGTGATTATCCTAAGAATAGTTAAAGAACCACGTATGCACACCTTGTCATAGTCACAGGCAGACAAGCCACCACAAACACGTGCGAAGAGGGACCTAATGGGCGGCCACGCGGTCCTATTACTTAGGTGATGAACCGGCGAGACGTGACTTGTTAATAATAATAAATCCGTTTCGCAGGGGAGGACAAGTTGAGCTAGCTAGAACATACGCCAGTGCTTAGTACGTTGACACCCAATGACACGTGTCTTCTAATTATTCCATGACAAAATGTGGCATTAACAGCGGGCAATTTATAGAGCCGGCGATTTTACAGAGGGTCGATGGTAAGAAAGTTTTCTAGACTTTTTATAAAATGGAGAATATGAAGGCTAAGATAGCAAAGGAGAAGATGAAGGCTGAGATAGTAGAGGTTAAGATGAAGGCTGAGATCGCAAAGGAGAAGACGAAGGTGGAGATCGAAATGGAGTCGTTGGAGTTTTTGGAGATTGTAGAGTTTCAGTCGCGGGAACTTCTGGATACTGTACAGATTCTATAAGGGTAAATGTTTATGTACAAACCACTTACCATAATATATCTTGCTCCAGTTTTATGTCCACCATTAAATCCATGCACTGCCACATGTCGAGCATCGGGTCCAGTCAGCTGGGTCGCCTGTTGATACCACAATAGGCGACGATTTGAATCCACAAGGAAGAGGCATTAAGCATTAAAAAACAAAGCATGAAAGAACTCCACAAGAGAGGATTATCACCAACTGGAGCCAGCAGCCCACATGGTAGCATCTTTAAGAAAGGAAGTAGGGATCCAAATCCGCTTCTGCTACAGTCGGAATATCCAACCGCTGGAGTTCAGTCGGCGTGCATACCAATACATTGGTATATGCACTGGATAAATTCCAGCTGTTGGATCACCTTTGCAGCCGGAACTGCCGTAGGAGAGGATTTCTATACATGAAGCAGCGATATCTGATTGTTTTTACTAAAAAAAGAAAAGAAAAAAAGAAAAGAAAAAGGTATCTGATTCTTTAATTACCTTTAGGACAAGGAAGTTACCGATCTCCCCCCTACCTTTAGGATAAGGAAGTTCATAGGGTGGGGGATCAAGGTTATAAATTTGGCATCATGTGACATGAGGTATCAGTCATGTCCAAAAATGCTTGGATCTTATGGATTTATCATGGATGTAATGAAAAATTGACACTTGATCAATATAATAATATTAAAATAGAATTAGAGTGAAGATCAGCCAAATCCAAAACCTATCTAATACCAATTACTTGAACCATAAAAAGGAAAGTGATATGAGTGGAGGATGGTGATGGAATATGGTTATATGATGCTATAAATGCATAGCATCATTTCAAACATTGGAATTAACTTGGTCATTAGTATTAGGAACAGAGCTGTGTTGAGTTGTCCATCTAGGAGTGTCAATTTCTGGCCCGCACCATGTCCCCCAAACCAGACCAACCAATTAAAACTTGAACCGACACACACCGTTTACTAAACGTGCTGGGCTTACCTGGATTGATATTAATCGATCATTCACGGTGCAAGGGTGTAGCTAGACGATCACCCGATTGCATTGACCGATTATGGACCGAACCCAACACCAACCAATTAAATGACTATTATCGGTTAAAGATTAAATCCCTAAAGGCTCAATCTCTCATTTAAGACCCCAATTTTTTATATCCTTGAAGCTAAGGGACATCATTGAAGAATAGAAGGACCCCAATTTTTTTTTTTTTTAATAGTTCATAATGATTGATCCTATAGTTTTGGTAAACAATGATACTCTATTGACAATTATGCAATTTGTTCAAATTGGTGTCCTACTTCCACCTAAAGAATATGATTGAATATAACATTTTAGCAGTTGATGATATTGAGGCAGTTAAGAGGGATGTTCTCACAAACCTTAAATGAAAAATTAAATGACCGATTATGGATCCGAACCCAACACCAACCAATTAAATGACTATTATCGGTTAAAGATTAAATCCCTAAAGGCTCAATCTCTCATTTAAGACCCCAATTTTTTATATCCTTGAAGCTAAGGGACATCATTGAAGAATAGAAGGACCCCAGTTTTTTTTTATTTTTAATAATTCATAATGATTGATCCTATAGTTTTGGTAAACAATGATACTCTATTGGCAATTATGTAATTTGTTCAAATTGGTGTCCTACTTCCATCTAAAGAATATGATTGAATATAACATTTTAGCAGTTGATGATATTGAGGCAGTTAAGAGGGATGTTCTCACAAACCTTAAATGAAAAATTAAATGACCGATTATGGATCCGAACCCAACACCAACCAATTAAATGACTATTATCGGTTAAAGATTAAATCCCTAAAGCCTCAATCTCTCATTTAAGACCTCAATTTTTTATATCCTTGAAGCTAAGGGACATCATTGAAGAATAGAAGGACCCCAGTTTTTTTTTATTTTTAATAATTCATAATGATTGATCCTATAGTTTTGGTAAACAATGATACTCTATTGGCAATTATGCAATTTGTTCAAATTGGTGTCCTACTTCCACCTAAAGAATATGATTGAATATAACATTTTAGCAGTTGATGATATTGAGGCAGTTAAGAGGGATGTTCTCACAAACCTTAAATGAAAAATAATTAATCATAAAATAAAAAAAATGGGACAATTAGGATAAGATCGAATAACATAATCGATTATGGACCAGTTGATTTGCATAATTTGAACCTATTAATAAATCGATTAGATCGATTAGCATAAAACCAATTATGAATCGAGACCGATCGGACCGAATATAAAGGTGTCCATGTCTCGCAAATGAGAACTGATTAATTAAATATGTTAGTCACTCACATTGCAAGGTATTTAATTGGTGGTAACCAATTAAGCATGACTGAGAGCAATCGATTGACACGCCTATCAGCCCATGTGTCAATTCCTTAATAACTGGAATAAGATGTAGTAGAGTGTCCAAAAGATTCCAAGAATAGCTAGGAACAGTCCTTACTAGCTTGTTAACGTTAAAAGGTGGTAAGTGTCCTATAAATCAGCTTGTTAACGTTGTAATATCTGTATTTTATGAGTTGGAGCAAAGAAATCAGATCAAGCTTAATTTACATAAAAAAAGAAGTCTCTTAAGTCCTAATTGTTGGCTGATTATTCCTCTAAAAAATACTATTATCAGTTACCCAAAAAAAAAAAACACTATTATCTCCCTTGTACATAGTCTCTCTTTGTCTTAACAATCCAACCGCGGTGCTTTCCTTGTGTCAGTCGGAGCGATAGTTGAAGGAATGGCATCTAAAATCTAAACTAAGGACTCTTACCGTCTTTCGGGATCTTACACCTTTTTCTATATATTAAAAAAAAAAAAAATTAAATTAAGAACAAACTACCCGTGGATGGGTCAATTGAGTGTGTATTATTATTATGTGAAAATTTCACTCACTTCTCCTAAATTTTGCCTTTTTTTTTTTTTTTTTTTAATCCTATAATTTCATCCACACTCCATGGCAGTTAAGTATTTGAAGATAAAATAAAAAAAATCTATTTTTACTGTCATTGTGAAAAGCATAGATCTATGTAAAAAAAAAAAAAAAAAAACCCTCTCTCTTACTCTCTTTCTCTCTCTAAGAACCTTGAAATTCTAGGGTGATATCACCAACAAAGGCGACGTCCGAAATGCCTGAGTTTACAAACATATGCTGCAGGAGTTTTGGTCTAAGGAACTAATAAAGGCCAGATGGATATGAACTTAAGAACATCACATGAACCGGGATTTTAGTTTTTGCATGAGAAACAGAAAACAGAGGTGTTTGATAGGTACTAACGGAGGCTACCCTTCTTCCACGTCTCTGATACTTCGCTTCTCTTTCTCCTCCAGGTCTCGTACATTCTTACCAATAAAAACTACAGGTTATCACATATGTAATTAATTTGAATTCTCATTCACTATCGAAGTTGAATGCAGGCTTCCTTCATCCATGCTCTTTTTTTTTTTCTTCATTCTTCTTTTTCCAGTCTAAGGTATGTCTTATTCTTTGATCCATGACTATCCGGCTTTGATTTTTAATGAGTTTTACAAGTGTTAAAAACTAAAGTTAGATCTTTTTATTCCGGATTTTTTTTCCTGCTTTTCTTCTTCTTCCTCGAGCCTCACGCCTTTGGCGACATCCTTCACCTGCCATTTTTGTTATTATTTTTTTTTTGTTTCTTTTCGTATTTTAAGTCGTTTAATATTTAAAGACTGAATCAATTCTTGTGATTTTTCTTTTATAGTAGTACTAACAACGGATTTGGTGGACTTCCAATTGGAACCATGGCATTGGTGCAGTGGAGATGAACGGTACTAATCTCTCTATTAATGTTGGTTTCGTCTTAATTTTTTTTTCCAGCATATGAGGGAACATCATTTTCGAAGGGCTTCCCTGCCGCTGCAGGAACGCTGAGAAGCCCTCTCATCTCATCGATGCGTAAGAGAGGAGGAGGAGAAGGTCTGAGTAGGTGGACGAGCCCAGGTCACCAAGACCGACCTAACAGTTACATCTTCAACAGAATCCCACTTCCACCTGGGCACTTCAGGAAATTGGAGGATATCAACTACTTTTGCTTCTTTCAATAGCCGAGCTCGTTGAGAGAAATAAAAAAAAACAACCAGAGGAAGCAAATTTCCCCTCCAACCCAAGGAAGAACACAACAGTGGTCAGTGAATCTCTCTCTCTCTCTCTCTAACATCTTACAAAGAGAGCGTAAACGGAATACCGAAGGAGGAAGAAAACAAATGGAATCGTTGCCTGTTAATTGGGAAGAAGATGGATTCAGCAGAGAAAAAGTATCATCCGTTATTCATTTCTTAGTTCCCTTAATCAGGAGAAGAAGATGAGCTGCTACTCCTCAAAATCTCAGATTTTCACTGATATTGGACTCTCTTCCTCAACGACCCCACTTCCATTTCCAAGAGAACCAGCGAGCATGAAGGGCATGACGACCCAGAGATGACGATTATATGGTGATTTTTACCTGGGTTGCAGAGCTAACTCGCAGCGGTGAGTGTATGATAAATGGGCGTTGTCCCCGATCTGTACCGAAACAGCACGGGTGTTGCTTTCCAGAAACCGGTTTGCCAAGGCCGTCGCCGTTATCTTGGGCGATGGCGTCCAGCAGCCGGCAGTCCGACGGGGACACTATAGAGCTGCTGAAGATACCCAACGTGCTTGATTTGCTTTTACAAACTTTAACGCCCACATTTTTTTTTGGGTAAATACTTTTAACGCTCACTTCTTTCTCGGTTTCTCTGCATATCCCTCGGACTTGGGATTCTCCATCAGCCTGGGAGACCCTTTATCATTAGAACCCTAGCCAAAAGCAGGAGAAGACAAAGGTTATCGCCGGGAACAACTTTCGCCGGCGATGTTCAACGCTCACAAAAAAAAAAAAACCAAAATAAAGAACAGAAAAAATGTGATGACACCATCTTGTCGATCACAGATCAATCTGTTAATTCCGGAAAAGTTAATTCATTGGATTTCGATTGAATGAGATGATTCAACAAGGATCCTTTACTTGGACGAAGAAAGAAGAACACAAGATGGAAATTAGGAGAGGTTAAGATAGTAAGTAATTTTGAGAGTATATAATGTTTAACTTTGCCACCTCATCACTTATTGCTTATTTGGTAACACTCTGCTCTAATTCTGTTTTTGATTCGGATTCCCAGGGAACCATTTGAGAGCAAAAAAATGTTTGGTAACACCATATTGATTCCAGTTCCCATGGAAACAATCGGTTCAAAAAATAACTCTCAGAGCTAAAGTTTGAGAGTAAAAAAATACTTGCTTTTCCAAAGCCAGAGCCCAAAGAGAGAGTAAAAAATTGAAAGTCATAGCCTACTACCGTCACCACTCGCACCATCCACCACCCACTACCCACCACCATCGCCACTACTGCCACCACCACCTCCGTCGCCTCCACCACCACCACCATTGCTGCCACTGCCACCACCACCACCACCACCACCCGCCACCACCACCACCACCACCCGCCACCACCACCACCGCCACTGCAGCTGCCAACGACACCACCACCACCGCCACCGCCCACCATCCACCACCACCCACCACCCACCACCCACCCAACCACCACCCATCACCACTACTGCAGCCACCAATGCCGCCACCACCACCCACCACCCACCACCCACATCGCCACCACCACCAGATCTAGAATCCATTCTAGATTCATTTTTACCAAACAAGCTCCTGCTCTGAATGAGCTTTGGAATTGATTCCAGAGTAGGAGGAGCAGCGTTACCAAACAAGCTCTTACTCTCAATAAGCTCTGGGAAAAAGTGGGAGCTCAAAAATGACTCCAGAGCAAGAGTCAAGAAGCCGAAGTCAGAGTGTTACCAAACAGGTACTTAACATATCAATCTGTTAAGTTTGAACCTGTGTGATACATTTCACAACTGAGGGGTGGGTGAAATTATTATTATTACTTTTTTGGTAAAGAAAATATCTATTCTTCTGCATCTTGAAGCTTAGGAATATAGTCCATCTTACAAAGTGTTACCAACCAATCGGATTTATCATCCAACTGCACTACTACCTTACACATCCTCGCTTGGCAAGCTAAATAGTGAGCGACCTAATTAGCCAACCGAGGAGTATGACAAAAAACCACCTTTACTTGGGGTGGAATCGAAGTAGTAATATCCTTAATCACGTCATCCATATATACATCATCAGATTGTTTGGACCCAAAAATAAATGAAAGCACTTCCATACTTTCTGTCCCGACTTCGATATCAGAAGCACCCTGTTGAATCGCCATCTTTAAAGCATTCCGGATCGCGAGAGCTACGCCCATAGATGGAGAAGAAAATTGTAATTCCTCCATTGCTGCAAACACTGGATGTCCTCGGTAGTCTCTGCAAATTTATCGCACCCCGCTGTAAGAAAGATCCAGTGCTAAAGCTGCATCAGTATTCAATTTAAAACCACCTTTGATAAGAGGCGACCAATGAGAATTTGTGGATAAAGGCTGAACTGTGGTAACCTCTGAAATTAACCCACCCAAATTGCAAACATTTGTATATTCAAGAAAAGCTCTCGCAGCATGTTGAATCACCTTGTTCGGAGAAAGAATGCTGATGTTGAAAATAGAGGGTATTTCGGGTAGACCACAAGGCCCAACATTGAAAAGCAATAAAATATACAATCAATGTACTTACTCTTTTCGAAATTGTGTTTTCTAGACTGCAGAAGAGAACCAGCCAATGATGAAAAGGCATCCGTGTATTTTTTGGTATTCTCAATGACAATTGAGAACCCCACCAGACGGCCCTCTCAAAAGGGACAGTGTAGAAAGATGTGTTCTATATTTTCTTCTTCTAGTCCACAACGCCTGCAAATCGGATCCACCTGAACCCGTCGTGTGACTAGTGCAGTACTTGTTGGTAAAGCTTGAGCAAATCCTCCATAAGAGATGCTTGATTTTAGGGAGAGCTTTACTAGTCCAAATCTTGCACCACACTGAAGATGATACAGAACGCCAAGAAAAATCAATATCATTCAAATATGGGGAATGGAATATAGCACTGTATTTTTCCTTGGCTAAAAGGTAGTAGACACTTTTAACAGAGAATTTCCCGGAAGGTGAGCCCATCCATAGTAACTGATCTGTCAACTGGTAGAAAGAAAGAGGAATGCTACAAATAGCCGTCACCTCATCCAAAGAGAAAAGGAGGCTCAAGATATCCACTAGCCAAGATCTAGAGTTGTGGTCGATTAAGTCGGAGAGAAAAATAAACTGATTATTTGAGGGTGGGATAGAAGCAATTCTATTATTGGGAAGGTTTGGGATCCACGCATCTTCCCATATTCTTATGTTAGTTCCATCACCGACCTTCCAAACCAGGCCTTTTTTCAACATTTCCTGCTCCTTAAGTACACTTTGCCACAGCCAAGAAGGATGATTCCCATAAGTTGCACTAAGGAAATCTGTAGTGGGAAAATAAATTGCTTTCAAACATTGGACCCAAAAATCTGAAGGAGATGTCCAAACTCACCAAGCCAATTTGGCTAACAAGGCTTTGTTTTGCAATATGGGATCTTGTGTGAGACCTACATGCAAATTTCAGGGACAAAATTTATTTTAAGGGTGGGGGAGTTGTAAGACCCGCACTCCATGAACTTAAACTAAACCTCTATTTCATGTAGTAACAGGTTTTTCAATCATAACCGGACTAGACGGGACGAACATATGACAATCAGGTACGAAAATGGAACAAAAAGAGAAATATTATCATGTCGTAACAGGTCTTCCAATCTTAGGCAAAGGGTATCGCCATGGGGAGCATCTGTATTGTTCGTAAAAAAGAAGGATGATAGCGTATGACTATGTATCGACTACTGAGAGTTGAACAAGTTAACCATCAAGAATCGATACCCTTTGCCTAGGATCGATGATCTGTTTGATCAGTTGCAGGGTGCAAAGGTTTTCTCGAAGATTGATCGTAGATCAGGGTATCACCAACTGAAGATCAAGGTAGGAGATATTCCGAAGACTGCTTTCAGGATAAGGTATGGGCATTATGAGTTCCTTGTAATGTCGTTTGGGTTGACTAATGCTCCAGCATCGTTCATGGAACTGATGAACCGAGTGTTTCATGACATGTTGGATACTTCGGTCATTGTATTCATTGATGACATCTTGGTCTATTCAAAGGACAAGGAGACTCATGCAACACACTTGAGAGCAGCCCTACAAAGGTTGAGAAGGGAGAAGCTCTACACCAAGTTCAAAAAGTGTGAATTTTGGCTGAAGGAAGTGGCCTTCTTGGGTTATGTAGTATTTGTAGATGGAATCAAGGTAGATCCAAGCAAGATCACAGCTATAGTAGGATGGGAAGCACCAAAATCAGTTGCCGAGATTCGTAGCTTCCTTGGATTGACAGGTTACTATAGAAGGTTTGTGGAAGACTACTCAAGGATTGCTGTTCCACTCACTAGACTAACCAAGAAGGGAGAGAAGTTCATATGGACGGACGAGTGTGAGAAGAGCTTTCAAACTTTGAAGGCAAGACTGGTCTCTGCACCTATCTTGACAATCCCAGCACTAGGCTCTCTGTTCACCGTATATACGGATGCATCAGGGTTAGGACTTGGATGTGTATTGATGCAAGGAGAACAGGTGATTGCCTACACATCAAGACAGTTGAAAGAACATGAGAAGAACTATGCAACGCATGATCTAGAATTAGCAGTGGTCATACATGCAATCAAAACTTGGATGCACTACCTCTATGGTGAAAAGTTTCAAATCAAGTAAAACCACAAGAGTTTGACTTACCTTTTCACTCAGAAGGACCTAAATATAAGACAGAGGAGATGGCTAGAACAATTAAAAGATTATGATTGTGACATCCAGTACCATCTGGGTAAGGCAAACGTTGTGACAGATGCCCTAAGCAGAAAGTGGCGTTGAAACCTGAGGCAGGACCCAGTACGAATTCCGCACTGTGTGCTGCAGCCTCGGGCTCAATAGAGAATGAAGAAAAACATATATTAGAGACTACAGAAGATCCAGTGGAACAGGGCTTGATTCATAAGTTCACATTGATGTTCGCAGCCTTGAAGATCTCACAAGTTCTAATAGATGAAGTAAAAGTAGTAATCCTATAGGATCCACATCTCAAGACTGTGCAAGAAGATCTAGAAAAGAGTAAAAGCAACCCTAATTTCACCTTAATTCAGACAAGGTACTCAGGTATCGCGGATGATTATGTACACCTGAGAGTGAGAAATCAAATATCAAAGACATAATTATGACAAAAGCTCATTATACTCCATATTCGGTACATCCAGGAAGCACCAAAATATACCATGATTTAAGAAGATTATATTGGTGGAGGGGTATGAAAGCAGATGTAGCTTGAAAAGCGGATGTAGCTTGATTCGTATTCCAATGTCTAAATTGCCAGCAAGTAAAAGCAGAAAGACAGAGACCCATAGGTTTGCTACAACCACTATCGAAGCCAGCATGGAAGTGGGATTGTATCACAATAGATTTCGTCACTGGCTTACCCTTGACACCAAGGTCCGTGGATGCTATATGGGTGATAATCGATCGGCTTACCAAGATAGCTAGCTTCATCTCTATCAGACCTCAGTACACCATGGACAAGCTTGCCAAGCTATATGTGGATAATATAGTCAGACTTCACGGCGTCCCAGAGAGTATAGTATTTGACAGAGATCCCCGTTTTACATCAAAGTTCTGGAAAGGATTACAGAAAGCCATGGGGCCCAAGTTAAAGTTTAGTACAATTTTTTACCCTCAGACAAACGGGCAGTTAGAGAGAACTATTCAAATCTTGGAGGACATGCTTCGAGCGTGTGCCCTAGATTTCAAAGGAGCTTGGGATGAGAAGCTATTGAGCTCATCGAGTTTAGTTATAACAATAGCTACCAGGCTACGATCCAGATGGCTCCATATGAGGCACTCTATGGGAAGAAATGTAGTACATCTCTGTTATGAAATGAGGTGGAGAGAGAAGGATTATAAGACTGGTGTTCTTAGAAGAAACTTGTCGAACGATTGATCAAATTAAGGAAAGAGTAAAGACAGTTCAAGTTCGACAAAAGCACTACGCAGATAACCAACGTCTAGATCTGGAGTTTGCAGTGGGTGATAAGGTATTTTTGAAGATATCACCTGTGCGAGGTCTGAAAAGGTTCGGTAAGAAGGGGAAGCTATGCCTCAGGTATGTGGGACCATACGAGATATTGACCAGAAGTGGTAATGTGGCATATTAACTGGCTCTACCACCATCCATGTCAAGTGTTCATGATGTGTTCCATGTTTCTTTACTGGAGAAGTATGTAAAACCCGCATCGAACTAACCGGTCTTACCACCTTGAACCAGGTCTATATATCATGGTTGAGCCAAGTGGACCAAGTGCGTGAAGAAACACAAGATCAAGTATGAAATTTAACTAAAAAACAGTCAAAATGAGGGAAGGGTGTAAGCACCCCATTTTTGCCATCCCAGCTAAACAAAGTCCTGCTGGTGTGTGGACAACAAAAGGAAGAAAGGTGATCGAAAGTTTGGATTCTTGACTGTGAATTTGAGGAAGTTTTCAATGGGTCTGTGAATTTGAGGAAGTTTTCAATGGGTCCACAACAAGGTCATGGGTTATAATTTTACATGGATACGTAGGTCATAGAATTATCTTCGAAACGAGACCAGAATTGCTCAATTTTGATATCAAATGAGGAAGATATGACAATTTTAGTCAGATGAAACATATGAGGGAGGTTTATGAAATTATTATAAATAATCCTAGGGGCCATTATGCAAATTATCCTAAGTTGGATTGTTTTAATTTCAAATCATCATATCTTGATCATCCGACATCGGATTCAGATGATTCCAAGACCATTATTCTTCATTCATGATGTTCTACAAAGTGGACGTAAAAAATCCCAGGTAGAAGTCACCAGTGGGTCCCATGCAAGCTTGCATGCAAAATTATCGTCAGAACTTCAAAGCTGCATATCTTTTCCGTTCTACATCGGATTCAGGTGATTCCAGTTCCTATATTCCTCATTTTTAATGTTTTACAAAATGAACGCAAAAAATTTGGAATAGAGGCCATCGGAAAATTCCATGCGGGATGACAGCGGAAATGACCCATGAAATGACAAGGAGAGAAAACCCAGTTAATTCCAATTAATCCAGTCAACTCAGTTCAAGCCAGTTTTGGTCCAACCTAGCTCAACCCATATCGGTTTAACTTAGTCAACCAAAGTCGGTCCTCAACCCTGTTTCGAACCGGGTTCATCCATGTGCATAGTATTTATATATTATATATATTGTATACTATACATATATGTATGTTATTAAATATATGTGTATATAATATATATTATTATATATAAGAGATAAAATCTAAAAGATCTTGGAGAAGAAAAAGGAAAGAGGAGAGAGAGAGACGTGAAAGAGAAGGAGGCTTTAGGGTTGAGATGAAATCTAAAAGATCTTGGAGAAGAAAAAGGAAAGAGGAGAGAGAGGAGACGTGAAAGAGAAGGAGGCTTTAGGGTTGAGATGAAATCTAAAAGATCTTGGAGAAGAAAAAGGAAAGAGGAGAGAGAGAGACGTGAAAGAGAAGGAGGCTTTAGGGTTGAGATGAAATCTAAAAGATCTTGGAGAAGAAAAAGGAAAGAGGAGAGAGGGAGACGTGAAAGAGAAGGGGTTTTCTAGAAGAAGAATGAGAAAAAGGAAAGAAAGGAAGAAGAAAAAACGTGAGAGAGGAAGTAAAGAAAGGAAAGAAGAAAAAATGGAGAGAAAAAAAGATTTTCTAGAAAAAAGAAGAAAAGGAAAGAAGGATCTTCTAGAAAATGAGTGAAAAATTATAAATAGGAGAGAGGAGGGATCCTTTTCCATACCAGAGAGAGAGGGGAACGTGGGTGAGAGAGAGAAACGTGAGTGAGAGAGAGAAAACGTGAGAGAGGAAGAAAGAAAGAGAGAGAAAAGAGAAAAGAAAGAAAAGAGAAGAAGAAAAGAGAGAAAGAGAAGAGAGAAAGAAGCAGAAGAGAGGAGAAGGAGGATTCACATTCAAAGGGGATTGATACAACCCCAAATCACCCTTCATCAATGGTTTCGCTTGATTTGAGCCCAAGGTTAGTACTCTAAACAAATTTAGAGGTCGTTATAATGCCCGAATGCCAATTTTGCTTGAAAAAGGCTAATTTTCATGAAATCTCAATCATGAATGCTCTATTACATGCTTGTTAATGTTAGGATGCCTATGTCTAACATTTTTCATGAATGATAATTTGTCTAAGCTATTCGATGATGAATTTTTGATTGATATACAATGATGTTTGATGTTTTTTGTAAATTTCATAAAGTGATTTTATGATCTGAAAATTCCAGATTTAGGGTTCAAACTTAGGACGTACATCATATGTATTTTTTCTAAGATTTTGAAGCCCAAACTTTTATGGGAGTCTCTCTGATATGATAGAAGACTACCCTAAAAATTTCGTTCCATTTGAAATTGGGGAAATATATCAAAAAATTTGTCTTTCACATTGCTATTTTTCTCGGATGTAATGCAATCCTCCATCGGAAAGTCTCTAGACAAAGGCCTTATGGCCATAATCAGAAAATCCACTTAACATGAACTTTTTAGACATGAAAGTCTTCTAAAAAATGGCACTGGTTTCATATTTTTTCCATTTTTTCTTGAATTGATATCAATTTTTAAGTGCATAGAGCTTTGATTTTAGATCTGTCATGATGTGCTGATTTGCATGATTGAAAAGAGTCATTTTTCACAAAGAAAATATACTGTTTTAACTTGTTTTTCTTATTGAAATTTTATATCAGACAGTTATCTACATAGATATATGTCTGTATTTAATTTTCATTAAGAATATAATTTTATTTGGAATTTATGGTGCAACTGGTCAAAAATCTGGAACAGACCTGACCAGTGTATTTGCCTGTACTTGGGGAATATTTTCGACCTGCCTATGGTCTCTTTTAGGATTAGCTTCCTTGAGACAAAATGTTGGCCTCTGAGTCTTCTTTCCAGAGATATCTTTTAAGAATTTTTTGAGTAAGTACAGTGCCCTATGTGCCCATTTTGGTCCAGCCTGACAAAGCTGTCATCTTGCTGCGTGTCCATCATGTTTTGATTGATTCTCATATGCTTTGGTTGTTTCACACATGCCATATTTGATGCTATATTTGTTCACATGCTATGTTCGGATGCTCGTATGCATGCACTACTATAATTGGAATGGTCACACTGTCATAATTGGAATTGTGACACTGCCATGATTGGAATGCTACACATGCTTATTGCCATATTTGTCTGCTACACTTGCTCACATGCTATATTGGATGATTACTGTCATGTTTGGATGCACACTGCTATATTTGGAATACTACCACTGATATAGTTGGAATATTTTCATTTGCCATATTTGTCTTGGAAAGAGAAAAAATAAAAAAAAATAGCAACTAGGGCAAGATACACCCTGAAATAGAAAGAATTGAACAATTAGGGTAGAAAACCCTAAGATGGAAAGAAAACAATAATTAGGGAAAGTGAAACCCTAAAAATGGAAAGAATAATTAGGGCAAAATAAACCCTAGAATAAAGAGAATAATTAGGGTATGAAACCCTAAAAAAATGAAAATCACAATGAAAAGGGATAGGAAACCCTAAAAACCTAAGAATGGAAACAATTAAAAATGGTAGGAATTTAGGTCTCATCCCTAGATCCTATTGACAAAAATAGAAAGAATTTGGTACACATCCCAAATAAAAATGGTAGGAATTTAGGTCTCATCCCTAGATCCTATTAACAAAAATAAAAAGAATTTGGTACACATCCCAAATAAAAATGGTAGGATTTTAGGTCTCATCCCTAGATCCTATTAACAAAAATAGAAAAAATTTGGTACACATCCCAAATAAAAATGGTAGGAATTTAGGTCTCATCCCTAGATCCTATTGACAAAAATGGAAGGATTTTGGTACACATTCCAAATCCGATTCTCACAAATCTTCGAACTACGTCGTACCTGATTTCTAGGGCACACCCTAGAATACGTAGGCAATTTGGGAATCCCAAATACGGTACAAAGCCACCCATCAACCATACATCCAGCATAAACTTCAACTTGAACAACAAAGAATCTAATTGAAGCACATGCATAAATCACTTCCATAATCTTTAATCACATAACCCACTTTCGAACTACGTTTTTGGACTTGATTTCTAGGATTGGAATACGTAGGCAGTTTGAGATGTCTTACACGTCTCAGATTCAGTCCAAGACCGAACCATCTTTGGTCCGGTTCACTGTATAATATTGTACATTACATTTGCTTGTTTATTTGCTTCAAAACATGATTGGCTGAACCCTAGGTTAGAATAACTTAGCAACTTGGTTTAGGACATCCCCCATTGAACCCTAGTCATCCAGTTGACTAAGCACAGTCAAAATTAGAATTTAAGGAAAGTTTAGGAGGCCGATATTGATCGGGCGGTTTGGGTGCCTAACACCTTCCCATAACCGTACCCTGAATACTTACCCGATCTCTTGCAGACCAAAGAACCGATACATTGGGTCACGAGTCAATAGAAGTCTTACCTTAGGGTAAGGCTACATTTTTAGAGGTCCTAGACCTTAATCTAGGTGGCGACTCCAACAGAGCAAATCGATCTTCATCGATACGGGATACACATTTTCCATCCGAGGAGGATCACATCGATTTTCCATTGTCCTCACAAAGGGTCGCATGCCTAAACAGGTAGGGTCGACCCCACCTCAACAGAAGTCCAACCCATGACTTTTTGGTCGTGGGGTCGCATGGGTCTCGGATTATGCGACCCTAGCATCGACCCTAGGAAAACAGCACGAACCGAAAATTAGGAAACTTTCTTAATTTCAAAGGGGACCTTTCCTAAACTCAATGGGACTTATTTTGGGAGGTTTTCCTCTATAAATAGAACGTTCCGAAGCCTCTTTCACTCCTTTTAGAACCCTAATTGAAAGTGAGAGAAAGAGAAGATAAGGAGAATTGGAGAAGAAGACTAAGGAGAAGAAATTCAGAGAAATCTCTAAATCTCAGCAAACCTAAGGTATGAATACATTCTCCATGATTTATTTAGGAACCTAGAATGGTTTATGAAGAGGGTAGGACCTAGGAGAAACCAAAATCGTCCATCCATGGAGGAAATCATTGAAAACTAAGTAAAGTGAGTAACTTGGAGTTTTAAGCCATAGAACAATCATAGAATGGACTATGAAAGTAAGCCAAATGACCCAAACATGAAAGAATGGACTGTAGAATGAAAGGTCGACTCAAACCACGTGCGGTCGCACGTAGGGTCGAGCGGGAACCGACCCTACCAGATCACAGGATCGACCCCATGCTCTTGGGAAGACCAGGGAGGCTGCAGTCGCACCTAGGGTTGATGGATAACCGACCCTATGATCGACCCTATACCCTGGGGTCGCAGAAAACTGCTACCCTACCTGCGACCCAACGTGCGACCCAAGCAATACAGCAAGCTTAAAATTGTTGGAATTAATTCTAATTAAAATCTATCAATTTGTTAGGTTCTCCTAGTGATATAAAAGTGATTCTTAAAGCTTGAAAGAGGATCTACACTCAATCAAAGGTGAGGGAACAAGACCTAAACTAATTGGCTAATAAAATAAATTGTTTTATTTATTGAGTCCAATACTGTGAATGATCCCATGCTTGTATGAGTGTATTGTGCATTTAACATGTCATCCAATATTTCTATTATTACTGTTCATGCATATTTAACTTCGTTTGTTTATAACATGATGATGATAATGATGATAGGAATAAGCATGTGAATGTTTGTGTGTGGTTAGTATACTTGATGCGGGTAGGGCATCAGGGGAAGTGTGATGCGGTGGGGTCCTAAGCACTTTTGCTCTATCTCTACTCAAGTCTTGTCCACTAGCATCGTCGTATCGCCATTACCTTAGCAGAGTTATTACGTCGTAGGGCATCAGGGGAGGTTGGCTCGGACCGTGTAGTCTCTGACTCTACCGGGGGCCTTAGCTCTATCTCTATGGATGTATTAAGGGATGTTGGGGTGAGGCCTTGGATACACTGTTTGACATTATGATTAGTTAGTTGTGAGCCCAGTTTGCAAGCCCTCGCCAACAGGGGCTTACGTGTTGGTATGGTGCAACCGGTACTGCAATGCCGTTTTCATTGGGTATATTGTTCCATAGTGGGTGCATGTGGGATGGCAATGCCATATTCATTGGGCGGCTCCACACACTTGTGCATAGAGGTGCGACAGCCACCTATCCTTTCTATAGCACATTGCAAACTTATGAACCAGACCACAGATATGAATTGAACGCATGCATATGTTTGTTGCATTGTTTTGTTTACTCACTGAGCTCAAGTTGGAGAGCTGACCCTTGCGCGTATAATTCTTTTTAGTTTCTGATGTTGCAGGTATTACAATTGAAGATTATGTCGACACGCCAACATATGAACATGTGGCGACTATGATGAGCAAGCTGTGGAGGACTATTGTGATTCGTTAAACGAGCATTTCAACTGTGGATACGCTTAGCGTTTAATTTTCATATTTGGATATTGTAATATGTATTAAATTATGTTTTGGTTACTTGGAGATAAATAGAAATATTACTTATTTATCATGACTAGACCTCAGTTCATTATCTGTAAGACTTCCGCTAGTTACTTTATTACCTCTGATTAATGTGGAATGTGTTTTGGTTTGACAAAGTGGGCATAGCCTATTCGAGATCCTGGTTGAACCGTTGGTTTATTGACGGTTCATCACACCATTCTGGTTGGTGCAGAATTGGGGTGTGACAAAGTATGTCAGGGATACATCGCACATCTTAATAGTAGACCCACCAGACTTGATAGAGGATTTAACCTTTGAGGTGGTACCGGTGGTGCTCATAAGCCGAAAGGTGCAACACCTCCGAAGCAAAGATATCCATTACGTCAAAAGCCTAGATGTAGAAGAAACCACTTGGGAGGAGGAGAATGCAATGCGAAAGGAGTACCCTAACCTTTTCGATGAACAAGGTACGTGCAAATTTCGAGCCCGCAATTTTTTTTAAGGGTGGGGGAGTTGTAAGACTTACATGCAAATTTTGAGGATGAAATTTCTTTTAAGGGTGGGGGAGTTGTAAGACCTGCACTCCATGAATCCGATTTAAACCTCTATTTCATGTCGTAACAGGTCTTCCAATCATAACCGGACCAGATGGGACCAGCGGATGACAATCAGGTACGAAAACAGACTAAAACAGAGAAATATTATCATACCGGTCTTATGATATCGGTCTATATACCGGTCGACCGGTATGTCTGTGCGGGCTGGCTAGTTAGATCTGAAAATGGATCTCTATGGGTCTCGCTTGCCAAATCTCAATCCTAGAGACTTTCCTAATGTAGGAAAATTTTCTAAAACCTAATCTAGCTTATTTAAGGACCTCTAAACCTCCTTAAACCTCTTTGATTGATCCTCACAAATCCTAGAGAGGAGAAAGAGACTTGAAGAGGAGAAAGAGCTAAGAAAGGTGGAAGAAGAGCCACCGTTGGATGAAGAACACCATAGTTGAGAACCAATGGTAAGTGCTTGAACTTCTTTCTAAGTTAAGGATTATGGATGACTGACTGATCATGACAGATCAATATGCAAGGCTAGGTATTGAACAAAATCCCTAAATTTTCATTAAACCCTAATTGTTCGATAAACCTTAGATTCAAATTCTAGGTGAAGAATCATAGGAACTAGGACTTGAATGGAACTTAAAACAACCGTAACTCATTGCTCAGGCTTAGAATGCATAGGAGGACCTTAGGAGTCATAGTGGGTGACCGGCGGAAGATGAACACCAAGTTGGTGGTCTTCCGGAGGCATACCGGTTGCAATATATGCGACTGGTATTGCGACCAGTTCCTCTCGGGAGCTGGTCAAGGAGGGACCGGTCGACCATACTGGTCGCACTATTTCCCCCAGTGCAGCGATCGGTACCTGCGACCGGTATGCACTATTTTTGGTATATTTTGACCCAGTTGGTTTTCGACCAACATAAAACCCTAAGGAACTAATTCTAATTAAACCCTAACATCGTGTGGGACCCTATGATAGCAAGATTGGACGTTGTGATGTGAAGCAAGTAAGCAATTGAGCATCTGGTAAGGGAATCGGACCCAAACCCTAATTAACTAATAACAGTAAAACGTTGTTAATAACTATTGTTCTATGGAGTATTGCTTGTGCATATTCACATGTCATCTTTACTTTTAGTTATTTTATTGTTCATGCATACTCGCTATGCTAGGTTGTGATTGTTAGGCATGTGATTATTTTCATTGGTGTGTGGAATGGGAAGGGCCTGGGGTCTGGGATCATTCCTTACACTAGCACCTTTTCGTATCGCTTCTGTCTTAGCATGCTTGGTATGGGTAGGGTATTAGAGGGAGGACGTGGCACTGTGGTCTCCGGCCTGGCCACCAGACTCTAGCCCTATCTCTATGCCATAGAAAGCTGTGCTGGGATAGGGCCTACTGTGGTGACATATAGGATTGGTTAGTTGTGAGCTAGTTTGTAGGCCCTCGCCAATAGGGGCTTACGTGTTGGTATGGGTAGGGCATCAGAGGAAGTGTTGGTGGTGTGTGATCTGGATACTTTATCTCTATCCCCATTCCATGGTGGGTGCATATGGGACAACAGTGGTGTTTGATCCATTAGGTGGATTCACATACTCGTGTATAGAGGTGCAGTGGCCGCCAATCCTTTCTATAGCATATTGCAAACTTAAAACCAGATCATAATGTAAATGTTACTCATGCACGTTGCTTGTTGCGTTGTCTGATTTTCTTACTGAGCTAAGTTGTGAGCTCATCCTTTTATATATACAAGTTTTTAGATGTTGATGTAGCTTATATTGTGGAGGACTACGTGGACGCTCTAGTATATAGAGGTATTGCTGCTTTAGAAGTGCAAGCAGGGGAGGACGAGCATGACGCTTCATGCGAGTGCCCTTTCTACATATACCTCTAGGATGATTTTATTTTATTTTATTTTATTTCAGTTGGATTCATAAATTGTGTAAGATATTTTATTTACGTTTTGGTGTGAAGAATAATTGGTTACTATACTTACAATGTAGAACTCAGTTCATTTAATTTAAGACTTTCGCTGTATTTATTTATATTCTGATTATGGTTATGTGCAATGGTTTGTATAAGTAGATATGGTCTTATTGAGATCTTGGTATGAACCATTGGTTTAGTGGCGGTTTAGTGACGGTCCACTCACACTTTTGGTTCAGTCAGAATTTAGGTGTGAGATCTTATAAGCCCAAACCACCAAACTTTTTAGGTAAACATAGACGAGCCCAAGACACCCAGTGAATCCTCTTCTCAGTAATCCCATTACTCGAGTAAAAATCAGCCATCCCTTGACATAAAGAAGTTAAAAGAGAGATAGGCAATTTAAATAAGGAACATATAAAGTTGGACCGTGGTAAAGCCATAGCCTTAATAAGCATCTCTTTACCTGCCAAAAATAATAGGCCAGCCTTCCAAGATTATAGTTTCTCCAAAGTTTGATCCACCGAATTGTGAAATAAAGTCTTTTTTGCAATAGTAAAATCTTTAGGCACCTCTAAATATTTGGCTGGCAGCTCCCCCTGGTGTATCTTCAAAATTCTAGAAAACCACCTACGAAATTGTAGTGGCGTATTAAGACTGAAATACAAAGATGATTTATGATAGTTGATGCTTTGCCCTGATGCTTTGCAGTATAGGTCCAAACAATGCTTTAAATGTAGAATATATTTTTCTAGGTTACTTTGGAGAAAAAAATACAATCATCAATGAATAATAAATGATTAATGGGTGTCGTACGGCCCTTGATTTGAATGCCTCTACATGAAGGAGGGGTTAAGGGGTTAGATAATAGGCAAGAAAATGCTTGTGTACACAGTATAAAGATGATGGGTGGAAGGGGGTCTCCCTGACGAACCCCTGTAGATGGCCTAAATGATTCCCTTTCCACACCATTAATGAGTAAAGTGTAGGAAACAGTTTGAATGCATTGCATAACCATAGCAATCCAATCTGTAGCAAACCCCAATCGTTGCAGTACATGTTCAACGAAATCCCATTCTAAACGATCATAGGCCTTACTTAAATCAAGTTTCATCGCCAAATATTTAGATTTAGTATTTTTCTAATGACTAATAAAGTGAAAAGCCTCGTGGGAAATTATAATATTATCTGCAATTTGTCTATCTTGAATAAAAGCTGATTGCGGAAGAGCTACAAGCGATCCTAAGTGAACTTGTAATCTTTTGACCAATAACTTCGAGACCACCTTCATGCAAAAGTTGCAGAGACTAATGGGTCGATAGTGTTCTAAAACTTGTGGTTGTTTGGTCTTGGGAATAAGGCAAAAAGATATGTGGTCTTGCAAAGTGGATCAAGCTGATGAGTTTGAAAAAAAGTAATGACAAACCTGAATATGTCCATATGAGTGTCCTCCCAGAATTTCTAGAAAAAGTGTGGTGGTAAACCATCCGGTCCAGGCACTTTAAAAGGAGCACAGCTGAATACCACCGATCGAATCTCATCAAGATCTGGAATGGCTAACAAATGCGCATTGACCTCAGTCGACACGATAGGATTTTAACCCCTTGAAAAAAGGCCGTATTACCATCGCCCTGTTTCAACTGGTCGACTTTCGATTTCTGTTTCCATATTAATTTTTCTTTGGTAAGAAGATCATCTAGTTGAGATTAAAGACTCTGTTCCTGCTCAGTGGGAATAGGTGTATGTTCCTGGGATTGCAAAGTGAGAAGTTACGATTTGAGAGTAGCAATGTTGTCTTGTAAGTTCCCAAACACCTCCCGATTCCAGCGTTTAAACTTATATTGTGTTAATTGAATTTTCCCTATGATGTCCCTTGACCCCCTGTCCATGAGTCTGAAGTCGACTTCCAACATTCTTGAACCACCCTCAGACAATCCACGTGAGTGGACCACATACTTTCAAACTGAAAAGGTCTCTTCGCCCAATTTAGCTCTTGATGGAGGTTAAGAATAAGCGGACTGTGTGTCTGATGCGATGGCCATTTGCACCGAAACCATTGCATGTTCAAACACACCAAGCCAGGGAGAGTTGGCAAACATTCTGTCCAATTTGATACGAATTTGATCTGCACCCCTTCTCCGATTTGTCCAAGTAAACAAAGGGCCATGTGTAGGCGGCTCCAAAAATTGACAGACATGCATCATATGTCGAAAAGGAGAGACATCCCTTGTACACATTCCTTGCCTCCCTTGTTTTTCCTTTCAAGACAAAAAAGATTTAAAGTCCCCACAACATAACCAGAGTTGAGATCTAGTGAATGCAAGTTGCTCCAAACATTGCCACACTAAATACCGACGATGTTTGATTGGATCACCATAAATGCAAGAAAGAAAGAAATCTGGTAACGTGGGTATATGTACCCGACAATCGATGATCCTGTCGATTCCAAATCACACCTGAATTTGAAGGTTGTTGGACCATAAGAGCGCCAAACCACCGGTCGTCTGTACAGGCTCCACTACAAAACAATTGGAATAACGTGATCTCTGGAACAGCTTCTCCAGTTTCTCTCGATTCAATAGCGTGTAAGTTGCATTCAGCTTGCGTCGAATTGTTACATTAGATCCAGTTAGGCCAAAAAAAGTAATGCAAAGACAATTCATTGAAATGAGTAAAGTCAAGTACATTATTGGTAGAATTTTCGTAAATTCTTAAAGTGCTATGGCTTCTCGATGTATTTCTTTTTCAATGTCTCCAGGTAATAGGTGCTTGGCCTCGTTACACAGGTTATTCCTTATGGTCCCTCCCATGTTAGCATTAACTTTCCTTGTTGCTTGGATTGTGAGACAGCGGTGCGGCGGAGCACTAAATCGCCGACCTTAAAGTTTTGAACTCGAGCACGTGAGATGTAATACCTGGCCACCCTTTGCTGTTAGGCTAGTATTCTAAGTCACGCATTGTTGCGGGTTTCTTTTACTAGGTCCAGATTAGCTCTTAGGTCTTCATCATTTTGTAATTTGTCATAGTTGACGATTCGAATCGTAGGATGAGTTGCTTCGACTGGTATGACCGCCTTTGCCCCATACACGAGCATGAAGAGTGTCTCTCCAGTTGGAGTCCTACTTTCCGTCCTGTAAGACCACAGTACACTCGACAACTCATCTGCCCATTTGCCTTTGGCTGGCCCAAGTTCCCGAGTGATTCCCCGGGATATGGTCTTGTTAGTTGCTTCAACTTGGCCCGCGACTACTGGATGGAAAACTACTGCAAAGCGTTGTAGGACGTTAATGTCACACCCCAATTCTAGACTAACCAGAGTAGTGTGATGAACCATCAATAAACCAACGGTTCAACCAGGATCTCGTATAGGTCTTACCCACCATATCAAACAACACACATATTCTAAGGTAATAATCAGAGATAATAAGCAATAAGCGAAAGTCTTTATAAATAATGAACTGAGAATCTAACAGTGATAAAATAATTATTAATCCAGTTATCTCCAAATAACTCAAGACATAAAAATAAATAATCAAATACATGTCTGGTAACCAAAAATATAACTAAACTAATCAAAGACACATTGATTGCACTCGCATGAAGGAACATGCACATCTTCTACAGCTTCTACGTCCAAAACCATCATGTGTCCATACGACGGCGCATTTACATAATCTTCTACCATAGTACCTGCATCATGAACTTAAAATATTTGACCTCGAAAGGGTGAGCACACATCACGGCTCAGTAAGCAAACAAAACAATGCGCAAACATATGCATGCATTCAATTCAATATCTTTGGTCTGATTTTTAAGTTTGCAATGTGCCATAAAAAGGTTTGGTGGCCCCCGCACTTATATACACGAGTGTGTGATTCCACCCAATGGATCAAACACCATTGCCATCCCACATGTATCCACCATGGAATAAAGATAGAGCTAAAGTGTCCGTCCGGATCACACACCGCCAACACTTTCCCTGATGCCCTACCCAAAGTAACACGTAAGCCCCTATTGGCAAGGGCTTGCAAATTGGGCTCGGAACTAAGCAATTCTAATGCCATCCAGTGTATTCAAGGCCTCACCCCAGCATCCCACAATATGTTCATAGAGATAGAGCTAAGGCCCCCGATAAAGTCAAAGACCACACGGTCCGAGACCACCTCCCCTGATGCCCTACGACGTACTAGTTCTACTAAGGTAATGGCGATACGACAATATCAGTGGGTAAGACTTAAGTAGAGATAGAGCTAGAGTCTAGTGACCAAGATGAACCACAACGTCATGTCCACCCCCTGATGCTCCACTCGCATCCAACACACTAACCACACACATATAATCGCATGCCTATTCCTATCATCATCATCATCATCATGTTATAAATAGACAGAAATAAATATGCATGAGCAGTAATAACAGAAATATTGGATGACATGTGAGATGCACATTACAAGCATATAAGCATAGAATCAATCATGGCATTGGATTCAATAAAGTAAACAATTTATTATTATTCAATTAGTGTAGGTCTTGTTCCCTCACCTTTTAACAAAATTCGATCTCTTTCCAAGCCTTGTAATTCTCTTTGAATAAATTTAGTAACCTAGAATTTATATAGATTTAAGTTAGAATTTATGTGTAACATGTTACAGTAGATGAAAATCAAAAACAGATCGTTGATAGGTGTTTGATTGGTCCTATGGTCTAATACTGTGTCGACCTTACCTTGTACGGATGATACCCTACGGTCGCACTATATGCGACCATACCTGTATCCATACGGTTCCTGAATTCTTCCCGAATGGCTATGGTCGATACTCTGGTCATGCTATGGTCGACCGTAGCTGTGACCATATTGGTTTAATGTGTTTTCTTACTTCCATTACGAATTCCTCCTCTTTGATTATCAACGAGGTCCTCCCTAATGATCGTTCTAAGGCCATAATTCTTAGTTTTACTAAATAAATTACTCTAACCCATTCTCCATGATCCCTTTGAGATTTGCTCAGAAAATCCCATAGTTAAATCCTTATATTAGGTTTGGTATTACAATTTATATTAGAAACTTCTACTCTTGGTGTTCTAAGGCTATAGAGACAAGGTTCATACCTGACTTATTGCAGAGAGTCTGTAGAACTCTTCTCTCAGCCTTCTCCTTAGTCTTCTCTCCTTCTCCTTCTCTTCCTCTAGGGTTTGGTAATGTTTCAAAAGAGTGAAAAAGGGTTAAGGAACGTCCTTTATATAGAGAGAAACTCTCCATATAAAGTTCTTGAGAAAAAGGAAAGAGATCCCCCCTTAATTTGGAAAGTTTCCAAACTCAAAGTCTGATTTGGGGTCAGACGTACGGTAGCATAATCCATCGACCATATGCTTGAAAACATTGACCGTACGATTATTGATCAATGGTCCTTATTTTCTATCGTATGGTCGACCATACACTTGGTTTTTAGTGTTTTCAAGTCGATTCTCATTCCTAGTCTCATGGTCCTTGTTCACGCGGTTGGTCTACTTGATCCAGCATTGATGGGAAGACCTGGCATGACACGGTTAAACCGGATTAGTGGAGTGTGGGTCTTACAGTTAAAGCCCTTGAGGAATGCTTTGTGCTGTTGGTTGTCAAATTGTGGTCCATTGTCTGTCACAATGACTTGAGGGATGCCATATCTGTATATTATGTTGATTCTGGTGAAGGCTTCAACCTTATTTGTGTCGATTTTTATGATAGCTTCTGCCTCTTCCCATTTTGAGAAGTAGTCCACTGTTACTATTAGGAATTTCTTGGACGACTTGCTGCCAGGCATGGGGCCAACTATGTCTATCCCCTACATTGCAAAAGGGAGGGGACTCGCGACGGATTGCAATTCGTTTGCGGGCAAGTGGCTGATCGTAGTGTGCTTTTGGCAGGTCTCGCATTTGGTTGCTAATTGTGTACAGTCGGCCATCATCGTCGGCCAGTAGTAGCCTTGTCGTAGAAGTCGCTGGCATAAGGCTCTGCCTCTGAAATGACTACCACATATGCCGACATGTCCTTCCCACATTACTTCCTCTACTTGTGTTGGTCTGAGGCATAATAGGAAAGGGCGAGTTAGGGACTTACGGTGTAACTTCCCGTTGAGGACAGTGTATCCTTTGAATTTCCCCTGAACCCGTTGTCTCTTGAATTGGTCTTCTGGTAACTCGCCAGTCTCAATGTAGGTCTTAATCGGGTTTATCCAAGTCATCTCGCTGGTGACTTGGTGAACTTTGGGATCACTGCTTATGCTAGGTTTTTTCAATATGTCCATGTATACTGATGAATCCAGCCCAGATAAATCTTCTGCCAGTAGGCGTGATAGTACGTTGGCATCTGTATTATTTTCGCGATCTACATTGCTGATTTGGTAGTCTTCAAACTGTGCGAGTTCTGACTTGGCTTTGGCTAGGTATTCCAACATGTGTGGCTGCTTAGCTTCATATTCACCATTGATTTGCCTTATGATGACCTGCAAATCACTGTAAAGGTCCAATCTTCGTACCATTAGGAACTTCGCTAGTCTGAGTCCAGTGAACAGGGCTTCATATTTTCTACCGAGTTGTTGGTTGCATGGAAGTCGAACCGTAGAGCGACCAGCACTCTAAAATTTTCTGGACTGGTGAGTATAACCCCGGCCCCTGAGTGCTGGTCTTTCGAAGATCTGCCCACAAACAAAGTCTATGTTGGCGAAGTTTCCATCTTCTGTCTTTTTTGTTTTTGCTTAACATCTTCTTCTTCTATGGTCTTGTCGATGTCGGCGTTGTCATCCATTGAGGTTTCCAATAAGAAGTTGGTTAATACTTGTGCTTTAATTGTTGTTCTTGGGTGGTATTGTATGTTGAACTCGCCAAATTCGATGGCCCAAATGACCAGCCAGCCTGAGTTGTTAGGTCTGGCTAGTATTTTCTTCAGGGGTTTATCAGTTAAGACTAGGATGGTATGGGCTTGGAAGTAAGGTTGGAGCTTACAGGCTGTAGCAACATGCACTAGGGCCAATTTTTCAACTGGCCTGTATCTTTTTTTTGCGTCTTGTAGGACTTTACTGACGTAATATACTGGTCGCTGGACTTTATCGATTTGCTTTATTAGGACTGAACTGATGGCGTCGGACAAGATGCGAGATAGAGATGTAGCTGGTTGCCGACTTTCTGATAGGCGAGGAGGGGTGGTGATGTCAAGAATTCCTTCAACTTGTCAAAGGATTTTTGGCATTCTGTCGTCCATTCAAATTTCTTGGCCCCTTTCAGTGTCTTGAAAAATGGTAGGCATCGGTCCGCCAACCTTGACATAAACTTGCCCAAGGCGGCTATCCGTCCTGTCAATTCTTAGACCTGATTAGGTTTGGAAGGGGGTGGCATGTTCATAATGGCTTCTATCTTTGCCAGGTTTGCTTCGATCCCTCTACTGGACACCATGAACCCTAGAAATTTCCTGATTCGACACCAAAGGCGTAATTCATGGGATTAAGTCGCATTTGATTCTTGCGTAATACCGTGAAAGCTTCCTCTAGGTCGGTTAAGTGAAGAGGTGTTTCCTTGCTTTTTATAAGGAAGTCGTCTACATAAACCTTCATGTTTCTATCAATTTGATTTGCAAACACTTTATTGACAAAGCACTGGTATGTGGTGCCAATATTTTTTAGGAGAAAAGGGATGGAATTGTAGCAGTATAGGCCATTGCTTGTTATGAAGGCTGTGTTGATCTCGTCGGGTTTATACATTTTAATTTGATTGTAACCCGAATAGGCATCTAAGAAGATAGCATGCCATGGCCAGTGGTAGCATCAATCAACCTATCAATTCTAGGCGGGGATAGTAGTCTTAGGGTAGGCTTTATTAAGATAAGATAGTCAATACAAATATGCCATTTTCCGTTGGCTTTTTTGACCACGACTACTTTGGAGATCCACTGTGGGTGTTTAACCTTTGTGATAAACCCAGCGGCAAGTAGCTTCTCGACTTTAGTCTTAATTGCGGCTTCCCGTTCAGGAGTGAATTTCCTTTTCTTCCACTGTTCCATCATGCATGAAGGATCTATAGCCAGCTGGTGTTCCATTAGGTTACGCGGGATTCTCGACATCTCTGAAGCTGACCAGGTAAAGACGTTGAAGTTGTCCATGAGGAAGGCGGCAATCTCATCTCGTTGCTCCTTCTGCAGCGAGGGGCTGACTAGGAAATATTTTTTAGGTTAGTCCTTGGTAACTGGTATACTGATCAAATCTTCGATGGGGGATGCTCGTTCTTGCTCGAAGTCATCACGAAGATCTTCTATCTGGATCTCACCTGTGAGCTTATCCTCATAAGTTTCCAGATCTGTCGCGTAACATCTGCAGGAGAGCCTTTGATCGACCTTGCAGCGGCCTTCCCCGTAATCCATAAGGAACTTCATCACCAGATAATAAGTTGAGATACAGGCCCGTGCTAGATTTAGGCTAAGTCTTCCAAGAATGACATTGTGGCTGGGTGGTGTATCCACCACAAGGTAGGATCGAGAAACTATTGCCTGTCTTGGCTTAGGTCCAACTCTTGTCTCTAGGATAATCCCACCTTTGACTTTAACCATGTCGTTGGAGAAGCTGATAAGAGAGAACTTGATAGGGCACAAGCGTCTTTCGCTAAGGTTCATTGCCTTAAAGGCATGATAGTATAAGACGTCGGTTGAGCTTCCTATGCCAACCAGCACTCGTTCTACATTATTCACCTTTTTCATTACCGTGGTAATAACCATAGAATCTTCATGTGGGACTTTGACGTCAATCAAATCATCATCGAATGTTATCACATTTCCATTTTGGTACAATACGGACGAATTGGACGACTGACAGTCCAGCTTAGCATATGACTTCCTCTTGGTCTTCGATGTATTCCCTATGGCTGGACCTTCAATAATGGCGTCAGAATAATGTTCTGGGATTACGAGTCATGTCTGGTAGTAATCCCAGCTTGTGTACTTTCCCTATGCCAGTGAGAGGAAATCTTTCTTAGGAGGTGTTCCAACTCGGCATAATGGTAGGCTTGTGCTTCTTCTCGGTGTCTCGACATCCATTGAACCGAAGGTTTATCGCGTGACTTGTCACGTAGGTGTAGATTTCCAAGTCGCTCAGTCAAGTTGGCAAGTCCTTTGGGTCCATAGTCTGTCCTTGAAATGGCCCCTGACTTCTGACCCATGATGTTTTTCCTTCGGTGACTTATACTTAGATTCCGATTTCTGGAGTGCCCTCTTTGCTGTAATGTGATCTCTGTGCTTTTCTGGATGACCCCGATCTGTCCTATGGGGTCACCGATTTTGTTAAGAGCTGGCGACACCGAATCATCCCTTTCTGGTTCATTTCAGATCCTACGGGGTTGCCGCTGTTCAACTTGGGTTTCTCTATTAGCGGGCTGCTTGCCCTTCTATCTATTGTCTGCATCTTGCGGCTTGTCTACATACTCGCCGATATGATCGCATTTGATCAGGTCTTCGATCGTGTAGCGGAGGGCTAGGCATTTATCCTTGTCGTGCCCATTCTTGTGATGGTACCTGCTATCACACCCCAATTCTGGACTAACCAGAATAGTGTGATGAACCGTAAATAAACCAACGGTTTAACTAGGATCTCCGTTAGGTAGTACCCACCATATCAACCACACATACCTTCTACAGAAATAATCAGAGATAATAAACAAATAAGCGAAAGTCTTTATAATTAATGAACTAAGTATCTAATAGTGCTAAATAAATAGTTAATCTAGTTATCTCCAAGTAACTTAAGACATAAAATAAAATAAGCAATTACTTGTCCGTTAACCAAAATATAACTAAACTAATCAAAGACGCATTGATTGTACTCGCATGAAGGATCATGCGCATCTTCAACAGCTTTTACGTCCATCGTCGCCATGTGTCCATACGTCAACCTGTTCACATAATCTTCAACAGTAGGACTTGCATCATCAACTAAAAATATTCGACGTCGAAAGGGTGAGCACACATCACGGCTCAGTGAGCAAAACAAAATAATACAACAAACATATGCATGCATTCAATTCATATATTTGGTCTGGTTTTTAAGTTTGCAATATGCTATAGAAAGGATTGGCGGCCACCACACCTCTATACATGAGTGTGTGAATCCGCCCAATGGATCAAACACCATTGTCGTCCCACATGCACCCACCATGGAATAGAGATAGAGCTAAAGTGTCCAGATCAAACACCGCCAACACTTTCCTTGATGCCCTACCTATACCAACACATAAGCCCCTATTGGCGAGGGCTTGCAGACGGGGCTCGCAACTAACCAATCCTAAATGTCATCCAGTGTATCCAAGGTCTCTCCCCAACATCCCTTAATACATCCATAGAGATAGAGCTAAGGCCTCTCGACAGAGTTAGAGACCACACGGTCTGAGGCCACCTCCCCTGATGCCCTACGACGTAATAATTCTGCTAAGATATTGGCGATTCGACAATATTAGCAAGACTTGAGTAGAGATAGAGGTAGAGTCTGGTGATCAGGTCAAAGACCAAAATACCACGTCCTCCCCCTGTTGCTCCACTCGCATCCAACACACTAACCACACACACACAGTCACATGCCTGTTCCTAGCATCACCAATCAACATGGCAGCAAATAGACAAAAGTAAATATGCATGAGTAGTAATAACAGTAATATTGGATGACTTGTGAAATGCACATTACAAGCATACAAGCATATAATCAATCATGGCATTGGACTCAATAAAAAAATAGTTTATTATCTAATTAATTTAGGTCTTGTTTCCTTACCTGTTAACAAAACTTGATCTCCTTCCAAGCCTTGTAATTCTCTTTGAATCAATTTAATGACCTAAAAATTGTATAAATTTAAGTTAGGATTCATGTGTAATGTGTTACAGTAGTCGAAAATCAAAACAAATCATTGATAGGTGTCTGATAGGCCCTATGGTCACAAGCTGTGTCGACCTTACTAGGTACGGTCGATACCCTACGGTCACACTATATGCAACCATACCCTGCGACCATATGTTTTCCTGAATTCTTCCCGAATAGCTATGGTCGATGGTATGGTCACCCTATGGTCGATCTATGGTCGACCGTAGCTGAGACCATATGCTTGTCTGATCCAGAAACCACTTTCAATCTGAGTTCTTCCTCTTGGCTCCTCAGTAGGGTCTTTCCTAATGATCATTCTAAGGTCCATTCTCTTAGTTAAATCAACTGATTACTCCAATCCATTCTCCATGGTCTCCCCTTTGAGATTTTCTTAGAAAATCCCATAGCTGAATCCTTACATTGGATTTGGTATTACAATTTATACTAGAAATTCCTACTCTTGATGTTCTAAGGCTTCAGAGACAAAGGTTCATACCTTACTTGTTACAGAAAATCAGTAGAACTCTTCTCTCAGCCTTTTCTTTAGTTTTCTGTCCTTCTCCTTCTCTTCCTTCTCTTCCTCTAGGGTTTGCTAATATTCCAAAAGAATGAAAAAGGGTTAAGAATGTCTTTTATATAGAGAAAAAATCTCCATATAGAATTCTCTAATAATAGGAAAGAGACCCTCCTCAAATTAGAAAAGTTTCTAAGTTTGGAGTCTGATTTGAGGTCTTACGGTCGGACATATGGTAGCATAACCTGTCAACTGTGGGGTCGAAAACATGGACCGTAGGGTCATTGGTCTGTGATCCTTATTCCTTACCATATGGTCGACCATACGCATACTTTTAGAGTGTTGAGTCAATTTTCATAACTGGTTTGTGATCCTACTTCACACGATCAGTCCACTTGGTCCAACAATGATGGGAAGACTTGGCATGACACAGTTAGACCGGGTTAGTAGAATATGGGTCTCATAACTCCCCCCCCCCCTTACATAAATTTTGTCCTTGAAATTTGCACATACCTTCCGAGTCGAATAGGTGAGGATATTGCTTCCGCATAGCGTTCTCTTCTTCCCATGTGATTTCTTCTACATCTTGGCTTCTCCAAATAACCTTCACATAATATATGTCACGATTGTGAAGACGTTGAACCTTTCGACTAGTGATTTCAAAAGGTACCACTTCGAACATCAAATCTTCAGTCAAATCCGGTGGATATGTTGTTAACACGTGTGTTGGATCTCTGACGTACTTCTTCATGTATGAGACATGGAATACATCATGTACACTAGACATTGATGGTGGTACTGCTAACTGATATGCTACCTTTCCACGCCTTGCCAGAATCTCATATTATCCAATATATCAGGGACACAACTTCCCTTTCTGTCCGAACCATTTTAAACTACGCAAAGGAGATATTTTCAGAAATACCTTATCACCTATGGTAAATTCAAGGTCTCTGCGTCGATTGTCCGCATATTGCTTCTGACAGTTCTGAGCTATTCGGACTCTTTTCTTGATGATGTTGACTACTCGACATGTCTCTTCAACGAATTCTGGTCCCATAATTCTCCGTTCTCCAATCTTATTCCAAAATAAAGGAGTTCGACACTTCCTACCATATAGTGCTTCATAGGGCAACATCTGTTGTAGCTTGATAGATGTTATTATAAGCGAACTCGATCAATGGTAATTTCCCATCCCATGATCCTTTGAAATCAATGACACAAGCTCGAAGCATGTCTTCTAAAATCTGAATGGTGCACTTCGATTGTCCATCGGTCTAATGGTGAAATGTTGTACTAAATTTGAGGGTTGTACCCATAGCCTTCTGTAATCCTTTCCAAAACTTTGAGGTAAAGCGTTGGTCTCTGTCGAACACGATGCTTTCAGGTACACCATGCAACCTGACAATATTATCAACATACAGCTTAGCTAGCCTCACTAGTGTATACTGAGGTTGTATAGCTATAAAATGAGCTATCTTAGTTAAACAATCTACACTTCTTGAACTTGGAGTAGAGCTTTTCTCTTCTCAACCATTGTAGGGCTGCTCTCAAGTGTGTTCTGTGAGTCTCCTCGTCCATAGAGTAGACCAGTATGTCATCAATGAATACAATGACCGAAGTGTCCAACATGTCATGAAATACTCGGTTCATCAATTCCATGAATGATGCTGGGGCATTGGTCAACCCGAACGACATCACGAGGAACTCATAATGCCTATACCTTGTCCTGAAAGCAGTCTTTGGAATATCACCTGCATTGGCCTTCAGTTGATGATACCCTGATCTAAGATCGATCTTTGAGAAAACCTTCGCACCCTGCAACTGATCAAATAGGTCATCGATCCTAGGTAAAGGATATCTGTTCTTGATAATTAACTTGTTCAATTCTTGATAATCGATACATTATCGTATGCGACCATCCTTCTTCTTTACGAACAAGACAAGCGTTCCCCACGGTGATATACTTGGCCGTATGAAGCCCTTGTCTAGCAATTCTTGCAACTGGGTCTTCAACTCTTTTAACTCTGTAGGGGCCATCCTATATGGTGCTTTGGATACCGGCGCCGACCTTAGCATAAGGTCTATCACGAACTCCATAGCCCTGTCTGGAGGTAGTCCAGATAGATCTTCTGAAAATATATCTGAAAACTCTCGTACTACCTCTAGATCTTCCATCTTTGGCATCTCTACTGTGATATCGACCACAGACACTAAGTATCCAACTCCCCCCTTCTGTAGGCATCTCTTAGCTTTTAAAGCAGAGAGGATCAGCTTTCGCTTCTTAGGTAACTTGGTTCCAGTGAAGCTAAACTCCTTTCCATTATCATCCTTGAAAGCAAGCTTCTTTTTGACACATAATAGACTAGTCGAATGCTGGCCTAACCAATCTATTCCAAAGATGACGTCAAAGTCTGCCATCTCGAGTTGAACTAAATTTGCTTCGAGGTTTCGCCCATCAATGATGACTGGGCATGGTCCATAGCATTCATTTAAGACCACTTCCACTCCCAATGGAGAGTGGACTATCAAACTTGGAGTTATGGGCTTGACAAGTAACTCCAGCCTCTTCCCAAAAGATATAGAAACAAAGGAGTAGGTTGCCCCAGAGTCAAAGAGTACTCTGGCGGGTACACCAGCTATATCTACAGTTCCTGAAATTTAATTATTCTTTAGTCTACATGCTCATACATGGTAATGCGGTAAACAAGGAATAATAACAATAAGGAGTGAATTCATACTGGTCACCACATCAGGTGATGCGGTTGCTTCCTCAGTAGTGACTGCAAACACCTTCCCTTGCTGTGGCGGTTGCTTCCTGGGTAGAATGCACATCCTTGCATAATACCCTATCTACTGGCAGTTAAAGAATTTTATGTTGGGGTTCTGACCAGCTACCTGTGGTGGTGGTGCAGTAGTATTTCTTGCTGGCACCGTAGTAGACTGAGCCCTGTAGGGGCGGAATGGTCTAGTGTTCCCTCCACCAGAAGTCTCAGTAGCAGGCCTCTTTAGCCCCCTATTTTGAACAAAGAAGATATCTCTTTGACTTGATTCGATCACTTTAGGGATTTCCACAGCTTCGTTATACACCTTCTTCTCCAAGCCCAAAACATGTTCCCTGATGCTTCATCGCAACCCCATAGTGAATTTATGGGTCTTCGTTTCCTCCTCTTACATACTAGCTGGAGCGAAGAAGAACAACTCTTCGTACCTCTGCTGGTACGCATCTACAGTCATCTGGGACTATTGCAGGTTGAGGGATTTCTTTTCCATTTGGTCCCAAAAACTCTTTATGAAGTACATGTCGAAGAAGGCCCCCTTGAATATTTCCCAGGTGAATTGGGTGTGCTTCGTCTCCAAGTATGACCGGGTAGAATTCCACCAGGCATTAGCATCTTCCTTGAGCATGTGTGTAGCAAATAACACCTTTTCATCTTTTGTACAAGTCATAAAATGGAAGTTCTTTTCCATCTCAGCAATCTACTGTGCAGGCCACAATGGTTTCCTTGGTTTCCCTATGAAAGTAGGGGATTTCAGCTTCAAAAATCTATCCACTGCTCGGCTTAGATCGTTCTGCCCCTGTGCATTTGTCACATACCATGGTGGTGGATATGCATAGACTCTTTGATAGGCAAATGATGTTAGAAATGGCTATGGTAATTGCGGATTCTGTTCTTGACCCATTGGCCCAGTACTACCATCTACTGGCAGTTCAGAGTTATTTCCTCCAGACTCAGGCGTACCTTCGGTAGGGATATATCCCGGTGTCCTGAACATCTTCAGCATCTCATTTAAGAACGTCTTCTGTTAAGCTACCATCTGGTAGTCTAGGTTCACTATAGTCTCAGAGTTGGTGTGAGGAGGGCCTGACAGATTTGTTGGTGCCCTATGACTTTGCCCTTTTCCACCGTTCCTTATTAGTATCATATCCCCGTCCTCCCTCATTGGGGTTCCACCTTCTGGGTTCAGGTTTTGCTCACCAATATTTTCTGCTTCTACATTGTCCTCGGTTTAATGCACCTTTGAATGGTGACGCTTCCGTGAACCTCTGCGACCATGTCCGCCTGCCATATCAGATTACTCTTCCCTGTTTGGATCTAAGAAGGAGACATAGCACATGAGGTACATTCGAAAAGTCACATTTGTCATAATAGTGTTAGTCTTTAACAAGCGTGAGGCAAAAATTGTAATGGAAACTTTAAATCAAAATTTTAAAGTTTTTCTCAAAATTTTCTGAGCTTAGATAATTGTCCGGCCGCAACATACCGGATGCGGCACTGTAGAATACATTGAGACCGGTATGTCCAGGCGGACAAACCTCTCGGACTTCCCGGGAGGTACCGATCGATGTACCGATCACGGCACTGTATGGCCTGGTGCGACTGGTATAGTCAACAGGACAACCTTCTCTCTTGGCCGAGAGATACTGGTCATAGGTATCAAGGCGTATTGGTCGACCAGTATAGCCCAAACCGTCGACCGGTATGGGTTAAAAATCCCTTTTTAACCGCGATTTGACTCATTTTTCCCTCTTTTCTTCTTTCTTTTCTCTTCGGTGGTGATTCCCCTCTGGCTTGGTGAGTTGCTACAGTCCGATCGGTGCTTATAGAAGTGATTCTTCTCACTCAAGAGTACTTCACAACCTCTCTAAGTAAGTTTCTTTCTTCCTCTCTCTTTCTTTTATATCGTCTCTTCATGGTTTCTTGTCCAAAAACTATGTTTTTTCTAGACCTAGAAGATTCTAACCGTACGTAGGAACTCTTTTTCTTCGGCTTAGAAATGGTTTTGGGACCTCTATGAATAAAAGCCCTCAACTTATTTGATGTTCCATTGTATGGTTTGCTCAAAATCAAAATTTTATGGGTTTTTGACCTAGGTTTTGGTCAAAATCGATTTTTCTTGAAAATGTTGAATTTTCTTGTTTGTTTGATAATTATTTGGTCTCTATTCGTTGTTAAATGATTACGTAAGTCCTCCTACTCAAATTTTGGGGTCAGTTTGAGGCCATTGCTTGAAATGTTGTCGTTATGCTGTCGAAATTTGTAAAAATCTTGACTAATTCCCATTGTGCTGTCTTGTTTTGTAGTTAACAATGTCTCGACGTCGTGGTGCTGGTAAGCACGCATTTGCCCTAGGCATGAACCGCCCGCCCCTACTTGTTCCTCAATACGATTGTGGTGGTTTCACTCGGCGTAGGCAGAAGCTCATTTTCCATGGTTTGAGGATAAAAATATCGAGTCGAGATAGCGCGTAAATTTAGAACAACTCCAATAATTCGATGATGAAGCAACTTTTGGTGCACTTAGGTGATTGCCTGTGATCACCTATACAGTGATTACCCGACCCAACGTGGTAAAACACTTCTGCGCCAACCTAGAGGTTGAGGGGGATCTTAATGACTTCAACCACTATATGGACATCCGTGTTACTAGCTTTGTCAAAGGTGTTCCCATTTCGATCAACTCCCACCAGCTCGCCAACCTTTTGGGGATCCCTAATGATGGTGACCTGATTTACTACACTCCCAAGGTAAAGGGTTACCTTACTGATGATCTACGCCAAGAGGTTGCGGAGCAGATCCTTAACCCAGGGGCGCCCGTGAAAGCTGCCAGTTTGAAACCTCTCCCTCGAGTCTATTGCCGCATTATCAAGTATAATATTGTCCCTCAGAGTAGCCACTACAATGAGTTATCTCAGCTCACCTAGTACCTGACTTGTTTTGTCTACACCAGAGAGCGGGTCTGCCTACCTTACATTATTATCAGGACATGCTTCAGGCTACTACTACCGACCAGATAGGCAACCTTCCTTATGGCTGGCTGACCACCACGATCCTGCAGCGCCTTCGAGTGAACCTGAGGGATGAGATTGCGGTTGAGGATACCATGACATCCGACATTGACTGGGATGCCATTGTCCAGATGAAGATGGACAACCTGTCGACCAGTGACGAGGAGCTAGAGGCTCGTCCACGTTCGCTTAGGAGGGTAGCTGTAAGACCCGCACTCCACTAACTTGGTCTAGCCGTGTCGTACCAGGTTTTTCGATCGTGTGAAGATGGATCACAAACCAGGTAAAAAAATCGACTCAACACCCAAAACTATATGCATATGGTCAGATACCTGGGTAGGTATGGTCGACCATATGGTAAGAATGAAGATCTCATATCCAAGACCCTACGGTCGATGATTTCGACCCTACAGTTGACGGGTTCTATGACCATAGCCATTGACCGTGAGACCCCAGACCAGACTCTGAGTTGGAAACTTTCATAATTTAAGGGGGATTTCTTTTCTAATGTTAGAGGACTCCATATTGAGAGTTTTCCTCTATATAAAGGACGTCCCTCAGCCCTTTTTCACTATTTTAGAACATTAGTAAAACCTAGAGAAAGAGAAGGGAAGAAAAAGGAAGAGAAGGAGAAGAAGAAATGGCTAAGGAGAGGATTTTGCTAAGAAGAGATTGACTCTCTACCACAGGAAAAGGTATGAACCTAATATCTAGAGATGTAAACTCTAAGGAATAAAACTTCTATGGAGGTTATGAGATATCAACCTATTATGATCTATGTGATTCCTTAAGAAAATCCTAAGGATAACCATGAGGGATGAGTTTGATGATTAGGGTTGATGAGAAACTACTAATGATGACCATAGGATAAACCCAATTGAAGAGTAGAGGAATTAACTTAGGAAGAACTCGAATTGCATGTAGTCTGTGACTAGAAATCTCAAGGTCATAGCTACGGTCGACCATAGCACGACCAGCATGACCAGAGGATCGACCATAGGCATTCGGGAAGATTTCAGCAACCATATGGTCGCAGCTATGGTCACACCATATGCGACCGTAGGGTATCGACCATAGGCAGTAAGGTCGACACAGTATGAGACCATAGGACCAATCAGACACATATCAGTGCTCTATTTCGATTTTTGACTACTGTAACGTGTTACATATGAACCCTAACTTAAATTCATATAACTTTTAAGTTATTAAATCAATTCATAGAGAATTACAAGGCTTGGAGCGACCATAGGGTATCGATCGTAGGCAGTAAGGTCGACACAGTATGAGACCATAGGACCAATCAGACACATATCAGTGCTCTATTTCGACTTCGACTAATGTAACGTGTTACATAGGAACCTTAACTTAAATTCATATAACTTTTAGGTTATTAAATCAATTCAAAGAGAATTACAAGGCTTGGAAGGAGATCAAGTTTTGCTAACAGGTGAGGGAACAAGACCTGAACTAAATGGATAATAACAAACTGTTTATTTATTTGAGTCCAATGCCATGATTGATTCTATGCTTATATGTTTGTAATGTGCATCTCACATGTCATCCAATATTCCTGCTATTACTGCTCATGCATATTTATTTCTTTCTATTTATAATATGATGATGATGATGATGCTAGGAATAGGCATGTGATTATATGGGTGTGGTTAGTGTGCTTGATGAGAGTGGAGCATCAGGGGGAGGAAGTGGCATGGTGGTCTTGACCTGGTCACCTGACTCTAGCTCTATCTCTACTCAAGTCTTGTTCACTGACATCGTCGTATCGTCATTACCTTAGTAGAATTATTACGTCGTAGGGCATCAGGGGAGGTGTCTCGAACCGTGTAGTCTTCGACTCTGTCGGGGGGCCTTAGTTCTATCTCTATAGATGTATTAAGGGATGCTGGGGTAAGGCCTTGGATACACTGAATGACATTTAGGATTGGTTAGTTGCGAGCACAGTTTGTAAGCCCTCGCCAATAGGGGCTTACGTGTTGGTATGGGTAGGGCATCAGGGGAAGTGTTCGCGGTGCTTAATCCGAACACCTTAGCTATATCTCTATTCCATGGTGGGTGCATGTGGGACGGAAATGGTGTTTGATCCATTGGGTGGATTCACACACTTGTGTATAGAGGTGCGGGGGCCACTAAACATTTCTATAGCATATTGCAAACTTAAAAATCAGACCAAAGATATGAATTGAATGCATGCATATGTTTGTTGGATTATTTTGTTTGCTCACTGAGCCATGATGTGTGCTCACCCTTTTGACATCGAATATTTTTAATTGATGATGTAGGTCTTACTATTGAAGAATACATGAATGCACCGACATATGGACACGTTGCGGCCATGGACGTAGAAGCTGTTGAAGATACGCATGATTCATCATGCGAGTGCAACCAGTGCATATTCGATTAGTTTAGCTATATTTGATTATTGGAACATGTAATGGATTATTTACTTTTATGTCTTGAGTCATTTAAAGATAAATGGATTAAGTAATTATTTATCATTGTTAGATACTCAGTTTATTATCTATAAGACTTTCGCTTATTTGTTTATTACCTTTGATTATTACTGTAGAATGTGTGTGTGGTTTGATATGGTGGGCACGACCTATACGAGATCCTGATTAAACCATTAGTTTATTGGTAGTTCATCACACTAATCTGGTTAGACCAGAATTGGGGTGTGACAGCAGCAGCAGCGGCAGCAGCAGCCAATGTAGCTTATGCAAAGGAGTTAGGGGGTGATGATGATGAACAGATGGAGGATATTCCTGCACCAGAACCCCAGCCCATACCTGCAGCAGAACCATCCCAGCCTCTTCCTGATACGGTGATGGGTAAGTTTATGGAGATTCGTGATGCCCAGCGTGAGATGAACCATGACTTGGGATGCCTCTCTCGCAGCCTCAGGGTTACACAGGAGCAGGTACACTGGCTCAGGGTAGCATATGAGCGTGACTATGACATTGCTGACCCTATCCCTCCAATGCCCCCAACCCCATGATGGACCACCTTATTTTTCTCTCTTGTTAATATAGTTTTTATTATAATAGGGTAACTATCCAGCTTGTGGACTATACCCTATGATACAATTAACTTCTAGCTCCTTGGATGTTCTATATTCTAGTCTTGATATAGTTTCCTTTTCAATTTGGTCAAAGTTTATGATTATTCTCACTTGTCATTATGGTTTCTATCTAGAGCATGACTGTTTATTAATTTCACCTTTAGTATAGTATATTATGCTCCTTTATATTTAGTCATAGGCATTAAACAGGTGCTTAAGGTGTGTTTTTATTAATGCTTTTAAATTTTCCTATCTCAATTCATTGATTTCGTTACGTGCATGTATGGTTTGTTGGATAGAGCCTGAGGACTCTGATACCAAGTTGTCACACCCCAATTCTGACTGAACCAGAAGTGTAAGGGAAACCACCACTAAATTAATGGTTCACACCAGGATCTCGAATACGCCGTATCCATTTACACAACCCATTGCACATAACTATAATCAGAATGTAAATAAATATAACGGAAGATTTAATATAAATGAACTGAGTATTCTAATGATACTTAATTAAATTATCTTATTATCCAAATACCAAAACGTAGATAAAATATCCTTACATCATTTATAAAATCCAACTGAAATAAATGAAATAAAATGACTAAACTAGGAACATCCTAGAGGTACACGCAGAAAGGGTACTTGCATGATGCGTCATGCTCATCCTCCCCTGCTTTCACATTCAAGGTAGCAACACCACCATACACTGGAGCGTCCACGTAGTCCTTCATAGTATAACTTACATCAACATCAAAAAACATGTATATATACAAGGGTGAGCTCACAACTTAGCTCAGTAAGAAAATTAGACAATGCAATAAACAATATGCATGAATAACATTCACATTTGGTCTGGTTTTTAAGTTTGCAATGTGCTATAGAAAGGATTAGCGGCCACCACACCTCTATACACGAGTGTGAATCCGCCCAATGGATCAAACACCATTGCTGTCCCACATGCACCCACCATGGAATAGAGATAGAGCTAAAGTGTCCGGATCACACACCGCCAACACTTCCCCTGATACCCTACCCATACCAACACATAAGCCCCTATTAAGGGCATGCAAACTGGGCCCACAACTAACCAATCCTACATGTCATCCTAATAGGCACTATCCCAGTACAGCTCCCTATCGCATAGAGATAGGGCTTGAGTCTGGTGGTCAGGCCGGAGGTCACAGTGCCACGTCCTCCCCCTAATACCTTATCACACCAAGCATGCAAAGATAGTAGCGACATGAAAAGGTGCTAGTGTGAGGAATGATCCAAGACCCCAGGCTCTTCCCATTCCACACACCAACGAAAACATTTACATGCCTAACACACAATCCTAGCTTAGCGAGTATGCATGAACAGAATATAATACTGAAAGTAAAGAAGACATGTGAATATGCACAGGTAACACTCCATAGCACAAGATAATTATTAACAACGTTTTACTGTTATTAGTTAATTAGGGTTTGGGTCTGATTCCCTTACCTGACACCTGATTGCTAGCTCGTTCCGTGTCACCGCGTCCAATCTCGCTATCACAAGGTCCTACACAATGTTAGGGTTTAATTAGAATTAGTTTCTTAAAGTTTACGTTGGTCGAAAACCAACAGGTATCAAAAATACCTGATACAGTGCATACCGGTCGCATGTACCGATTGCTGCCCAATAGGGAATGGTGCGATCGGTATGGCTGATTGCTCCCTTCATGACCAGCTCCCGAGAGGTACTGGTCACAGTATCGGTCGTATATAGTGCAATCAGTATAGTCGATCGGTATTCCTCCGGAAGACCACCAACTTAGTGTTCATCTTCTATTGATCGCCCATTGTGGCTTTTAGGGTTTCCCCTATACATTCTAGGCCTGAGCAACATATTAGGGTTTATTTTAAGATCCATTCAAGTCCTAGTTTCGATGATCCTTTGCCTAGAATTCAAATCTAGGGTTTGTTGACTGTATTAGGGTTTGACGGCAAATTAAGGGTTTTAGATCAATACCTCGCCTTGCATGGTATTGATCAATCATCCACAACACTTATCCTAGAGGAAAGTTTAGGCACTCACCGTTGGTTTACAAGCAATGGTGTTATTCGTCCAACAGAGGCTCCTCTTCAACCTTTATCGGTTCCTCCTCCTCTTTCGATCTCCTTCTCCTCTCTAGGATTTGTGAGAATCAATCAAAGGGGTTTAAGGAGGTTTAGAGGTCCTTAAACAGGCTAGGATAGGGTTTAGGAAGGTTCTCCTACGTTAGGAAAGTCTCTAGGACCGAGATTTGGCAAGTGGGACCCACAGAGATCCATTTTTGGATCTAATTAGTCTGGCTGGGCAGACATACTGGTCGATCGGTATATAGACAATTATGAAAATTTATTATACATTTGGTCTTTTTTTGTACCTGATTTTCATCCGCTCATCCCATTTGGTCCGGTTATAATTGGAAGACCTGTTACGACATGAAATAGAGGTTTAAATCGGGTTCATGGAGTGCGGGTTTTACAACTCCATCCCCCTTAAAAGAAATTTCGTCCTCAAAATTTGCATGTAGGTCTCACAACTCCCCCACCCTTAAAAAAAAATTTGGATTCAAAATTTGCACGTACCTTCTTCGTAAAAAAGGTTGGGGTACTCCTTTCGCATTGCATTCTCTTCCTCCCAAGTGATTTCTTCAACATCTTAGCTTTTCCAATGCACCTTGACGTAATGGATATCTTTGCTTTGGAGGTATTGTACCTTTCGACTTGAGAGCTTCATAGGTACCACCTCAAATGTCAACTCCTCTGTCAAGTCTGGTGGTTTTGCTGTCAAGACGTGCGATGGATCCCTAACATACTTCTTCAGTAGAGAAACATGGAATACATCAACACTAGACATGGATGGTGGTAGAGCTAGTTGATACGCCACCTGTCCACGTCTGGTCAATATCTCGTACGGTCCCACATATCTGGGGCATAGCTTCCCTTTCTTATCGAACCGTTTCAAACCTCGCACCGGTGATATCTTCAAGAATACCTTGTCACCTACTGCAAACTCCAAATCTTGACATCGATTATCTCCATAATGCTATTGTCGAACTTGAGCTGTCTTTACTCTTTCTTAAATTTGATCGATCGCTCAACAAGTTTCTTCTACAAATTCTGGTCCTACGATCCTTCTCTCTCCCACCTCATTCTATAACAAAGGTGTATGCATTTCTTCCCATTGAGTGCCTCGTATGGGGCCATTTGGATCGTAGCCTGGTAGCTATTGTTATAAGATAACTCAATGAGCGATAGCTTCTCGTCCCAAGCACCCTTGAAATCTAGAGCACACGCTCAGAGCATATCCTCCCAGATTTGAATGGTTCTCTCTGACTATCCATCTGTCTGAGGATGAAAAGTTATACTAAACTTTAATTTGGTTCCCATGGCTTTCTACAATCCTTCCTAGAACTTTGATGCAAAGCGGGGGTCTCTGTCAGACATTATGCCTTTCGGTACACCGTGAAGTCTAACTATGTTATCCACATATAGCTTGGCCAATCTGTCCATGGTGTACTGAGGTCTAATAGCGATGAAGCGGGCTGTCTTGGTAAGTCGATCGACTATCACCCATACTGCATCCACTGACCTTAGTGTCAAGGGTAGGCCAGTGACAAAATCCATTGTGATACAATCCCACTTCCATGCTTGCTCTGGTAGTGGTTGTAACAATCCTGTTGGTCGCTATCTTTCTGCTTTCACTTGCTGGCAAATTCAGACATTGAAATACGAATCGAGCTACATCCGCTTTTACACCCCTGCACTAATATAATCTCCTCAAATCGTAATACATCTTTGTGCTTCTTGGATGTACCGAATATGGGGTATAATGAGCTTCTGTTATAATTCTGTCTCTGATGTTTGAGTTCTCACTCTCAGGTATACATAATCATCCGCGATACTTGAGTACCTTGTCTGAATCCAAGGTGAAGTCGGGGTTGCTTTTACCCTTCTCTAGATCTTCTTGCACAGTCTTGAGGTGTGGATCTTGTAGAATTGCTGCTTTCACCTCATTCACCAAATTTGGTGAGATCCTCAAGGCTGCAAACATCAATGTGAACTTATGAATCAAGTCCACTGGATCTTCAGCTGCCTCTAGTATATGGTTTTCTTCATTCTCTATTAAGCCCGAGGCTACAGCACACAATGCAGCATTTGTACTAGGTCTTGCCTCAGGTTTCAATGCCCACTCCCTACTTAAGGCATCAGCCACCACATTCACTTTAACTGGATGGTACTGGATGTCACAATCATAATCTTTTAACAGTTTCAGCCATCTTCTATGTCTCATATTCAGGTCCTTCTGAGTAAAAAGGTAAGTCAAACTCTCATGGTCTGACTTGATCTGAAACTTTTCACCATAAAGGTAGTGCCTCCAAGCCTAGATTGCGTGAATGACCGCTACTAATTCCAGATCATGCGTAGGATAGTTCTTCTCATGCCCTTTCAACTGTCTTGATGTGTAGGCAATCACATGTTCTCCTTGCATCAATACACATCCAAGTCCCAACCCTGATGTATCCGTATATAAAGTAAACGGTAAACCTGATGCTGGGATTGTCATGATAGGTGCAGAGACTAACCTTGACTTCAAAGTCCGAAAGCACTTCTCACGCTCATCTGTCCATATGAACTTTTCTCCTTTCTTGGTTAGTCTGGTAAGTGGTACGGTGATCTTTGAGTAGTTTTCCACAAATCTTCTATAGTAACCAGCCAATCCAAGGAAGCTACCAATCTTTGCAACTAACTTTGGTGCTTTCCATCCTATTATAGCTATAATCTTGCTTGGATCTACTTTGATTGTAAGACCCGTGTCAATCTAACCCGGTCTTACCACCTTGAACCAGGTTTACCCATCATGGTCGAGTCAAATGGACCAAGGGCATGAAGGAGATCGAGATCCCAGGTACGAAATCGACCCAAAAACACATAATTCTAAGGGAGGGTCGCACACCCAGTGAAGCAGGGTCGGACCTCCCAATACAGAAAGTCAGACCCTCAGTTTTTGAGGGAGGGTCGGACAGCTTAAGACCCTAGGGTCGACGGGATCATCGACCCTCCCATCGACCCTCGGTTTTTGACGAAAACTGAAATTAGGAAATTTCCTAATTTTCGGTTGGGATTCTTTCTAAATCTCAATGGGATTATTATAGGACATTCCTAGTCTATTTAAAGGACGTTCCTAAGCCACTTTCACTCCTTTCACAACCCTAATTGAATTGAGAGAAAGAGAGAAGAAGGAAAAGAGGAAGAAAGGAGGCTAGGAAGAAGGTTTAGCAAAAAGGAGAAGAAATTGCAGAGGAAAGTAATCTTCTCAGGTATGGATACTAATTCCATGAGTTTCTACAGACCTTAGGTTAGATATGATTGAGTGTAGGATTTCGGAGAAACCCAAACCATCCATCCATGGTTAGGTTTTCATGGAAAACCATGGGAGGATGCACGAAAGCTATCTAGATGAATCATACATGGTTCTAGACCATGGAATGAATGTTGAGTGAATGTAGGAAGCAAGCCATAGGACCCCAAACACGAAGAATGGATTAAAAAGTGGAAATTGGACCAGAGTGCACCGAGGGTCGCACCGAGGGTCGATAGACCTTCCGACCCTAGGTGTTTCTTTAAATTCTGAATTAATTCTAATTAAATTCTATCGACTTTGTTAGGTTTGCTAGCAACATAATACTGTTATAACAGTGAATCAAAAGCTTGAAAAATATTTATTAGCAAGCTAAGGTGAGGAACCTTAACCCCAAACTAAATTGGTTAATAATAAACTGTTTTTCTTTTCTTGAGTCCTATGCCATGTTTGATTCTATGCGAATATGATTGTAATGTGCATACAAAGATGCCATCCAATATTTCTATTACTTGTTCATGCATATTTACTTTACTGTTTATAACATGATGATGATGATGATGATAGGAATAGGCATGTATGTGTGTGGTTGGTGTGCTTGATGCGAGAGAGTATCAGGGGAGGTGTGATGAGAACGTCAATAAACGTTAACCTTTGGCGGGTCTCAGCACTTTAGCTCTATCTCTAACTCAAGTCTTGTGCATTGACATCTTCGTATCGCCATTACCTTAGCGGAACTATTATGTCGTAGAGTATCGGGGAGGTGGTCTCGGTCCTTGTAGTCTCCGACTCTATCGGGGGCCTTAGCTCTATCTCTATGGATGTTCCGAGGGATCTTTGGGGTGAGGCCTTGGATACACTATTTGGCATTAGGATTGGTTAGCAACGAGCCCAGGTTTGCAAGCCCTCGCTAACAGGGGCTTACGTGTTGGTATAGCATTATATAGCAATAAACGTTAACCTTTGTTGTATAATGTTATGGTAGGGTGGATGGGGACGACGATAAACGTTAACCTTCGGGCGGGCTTCCACACCCTGTGTATAGAGGCGGTATCAATAAACGTTAACCTTTGATCACCTAACCTTTCTATTGCACATTGCAAACTATAAACCAAGACCAAAGATAAGAATTGACTTTTTGCATGCATATGTAATGTTGCATTGTTTTGGCTACTCACTGAGCCGTGTTGTGTGCTCACCCCTCGACGTCGAATATTTTTAGTTGATGATGTAGGTTATACAGTCAAAGATTATATGAACGCATCAGCGTATGGAACTGTGGCAGCTATGGAAGTTGGAGCTGAAGACGATACACACGACTCCTCTTGCGAGTGCAACTCGTGTGTATTCGATTAGATATTTTTTTTGTAGGTTTCTTATTTGGATTTATAAGACATGTATTTGGTATTTAAATACTTATGTCTTAGTTAAACACAGAATAATTTGATATTATTTATGGGTATCATTCTAGTTCTCAGTTCATACTATTTATAAATTTTCCGCTATTGTGTATTACTCTGATTATGATTGTGGATGCGTGTAAAGTTTGGATAACGCAGGGATAGCCTATTAGAGATCCTGGTTGAGCCGTTGTTTATTTAGCGGTTCATCACACCATTCTGAACAGTGTGGAATTGGGGTGTGACATTGATGCCCTCTGCAGATACTACGTGACCCAAGAAGGCCACTTCCTTTAGCCAAAATTCATACTTCTTGAACTTGGCGTAGAGCTTTTCTCTTCTCAACCGTTGTAGGGCTGCTCTCAAGTATGTTACGTGAGTCTCCTTATCCTTTGAGTAGACCAGTATGTCATCAATGAATACGATGACTGAAGTGTCCAGCATGTCATGAAACACTCGGTTCATTAGTTCCATGAATGACACTGGGGCATTGGTCAACTCGAACGACATCACGAGGAACTCATAATGCCCATACCTAGTCCAGAAAGCAGTCTTCGGAATATCTCCTGCCTTGATCTTCAGTTGATGATACCCTATCTAAGATCGATCTTTGAGAAAACCTTTGCACCCTGAAACTGATCGAATAGGTGATCGATCCTAGGAAAAGTATATCTGTTCTTGATAGTTAACTTGTTCAACTCTCAGTAGTTGATACATAGTCGTATGCTACCATCCTTCTTCTTTACGAACAAGACAAACGTTCCCCACGGTGATATACTTGGCCGTATGAAGCCCTTGTCTTGCAATTCTTGCAACTGGGTCTTCAACTCTTTTAACTCTGTAGGGGCCACCCTGTATGGTGCTTTGGATTCCAGCGCCGACCCTAGCATAAGGTCTATCACGAACTCCGTAGCCCTGTCTGGAGGTAGTCCAGGTAGATCTTCTGGAAATACATCTGGAAACTCTCGTACTACCTCTAGATCTTCCATCTTTGGCATCTCTGCTGTGATATCGACCACAGACACTAAGTATCCAACTCCCCCCTTTTGTAGGCATCTCTTAGCTTTTAAAGCAGAGAGGATCAACTTCCTCTTCCTAGGTAACTTGGTTCCGATAAAGCTAAACTCCTTTCCATTATCATCCTTGAAAGCAAGCTTCTTTTCGGCACATAATAAACTAGTCAAATGCTGGCCTAACCAGTCCATTCCCAAGATGACCTCCAAGTCTGTCATCTCGAGTTGAACTAAATTTGCTTCGAGGTTTCACCCATCAATGATGACTGGGCATGGTCCATAGCATTCATTTAAGACCACTTCCACTCCCAATCGAGAGTGGACTATCAAACTTGGAGTTAAGGGCTTCACAGATAACTCTAGCCTCTTCCTAAAAGATGTAGAAACAAAGGAGTGGGTAGCCCCAGAGTCAAAGAGTACTCTGGCAGATACACCAGCTATATCTACAACTCTTGGAATTTAATTATTCCTTAGTCTACATGCTCATACATGGTAATGCGGTAAACAAGGAATAATAACAATAAGGAGTGAATTCGTACCGGTTACCACATTAGGTGATGCGGTTGCTTCCTCAGTAGTGACTGCAAACACCTTCCCTTGCTGTGGCGGTTGCTTCCAGGGTAGAGTGCACATCATTGCATAATGCCCTATCTACTGGCAGTTAAAGAATTTGACGTTGGGGTTCTGACCAGCTACCTGTGGTGGTGGTGCAGTAGTATTTCTTGCTGGCACCGCAGTAGACTGAGCCCTATAGGGGCGGAATGGTCTAGTGTTCCCTCCACCAGAAGTATCAGTAGCAGGCCTCTTCAGTCCCCTATTTTGAGCAAAGAAGCTATCTCTTTGACTTGATTCGATCACTCTAGCGATTTCCACAGCTTCGTTATACACCTTCTTCTCCAAGCCCAAAACATATTCCCTGATGCTTCCTCGCAACCCCATAGTAAATCTATGGGTCTTCGTTTCCTCCTCTTGCATACTAGCTGGAGTGAAGAAGAACAACTCTTCGTACCTCTGCTGGTACGCATCTACAGTCATCTGGGACTGTTGCAGGTTGAGGAATTCCTTCTCCATTTGGTCTCGAAAACTCTTTGGGAAGTACTTGTCCAAGAAGGCCCCCTTGAATATTTACCAAGTGATTTGGGTGTGCTTCGTCTCCAAGTATGACCGGGTAGAATTCCACCAGGCATTAGCATCTTCCTTGAGAATGTGTGTAGCAAATAACACCTTTTCATCTTTTGTACAAGTTATCAGATGGAAGTTCTTTTCCATCTCAGCAATCCACTGTGCAAGCCACAATGGTTTCCCCGGTTTCCCTGTGAAGGTAGGGGGTTTCAGCTTCAAAAGTCTATCCACTGCTCGGCTTAGATCGTTTTGGCCCTGTGCATTCATCCCATACCATGGTGGTGGATACGCATCGACTGCTTGATAGGCAAATGATGTTGGAAATGGCTGTGGTAATTATGGATTTTGTTCTTGCCCATCGGCCCAGTACTACCATCCACTGGCAGTGCGGTGTTCTTTCCCCCAAACTCCGACGTACCTTCGGTAGGGATATATCCCGGTGGCCTGAACATCTTCAGCATCTCGTTTAAGAACGCCTTCTGTTGAGCTTCCATCTGGTAGACTAGGTTCATCACTATAGTCTCAAAGTTGGTGTGAGGAGGGCCTGGCAGATTTGTTGGTGCCCTATGAATTTTCCCTTCTCTACTGTTCCTTATTGGTATCCTGTCCCTGTCCTCCCTCATTGGGGTTCCACCTTCTGGGTTCAGGTTTTGCTCACCAATATTTTCTGCTTCCACATTGTCCTCGATTTAACGCACCCTTAAATGGTGACGCTTCCGTGAACCTCTGCGATCGTGTCCGCCTGCCATCTCAAATTACTCTTCCCTGTTTGGATCTAAAAAGGAGACATAGCACATGAGGTAGATTCGAATAGTCACATTTGTCATAATAGTGTTAGTCTTTAACAAGTGTGAGGCGAAAATTGTAATGGAAACTTTAAATCAAAATTTTAAAGTTTTTTTCAAACTTTAAGGCCTGGACATACCGGTCGCGGCACTATATGGCCTGGTGCAACCGGTATAGTCAAACGGACAACCTTATCTCTTGGCCGAGAGATAACGGTCGCAGGTATCAAGGCGTACCGGTCAACCGATATAGCCCAAACCATCGACCAGAATGGGTTAAAAACCCCTTTTTAACTGCGATTTGACTCATTTTTCCCACTTTTCTTCTTTCTTTTCTCTTTGATGGCGATTCCCCTCTGGCTTGGTGAGTTGCTACAGTCCGACCAGTGCTTATATAAGCGATTCTTCTCACTCAAAAGTACTTCACAACCTCTCCAAGTAAGCTTCTTTCTTCCTTTCTCTCTTTCTTTTACATCGTCTCTTCATGGTTTCTTGACCAAAACTATGTTTTTTCTAGATCTTGAAGATTCTAATCGTAGGAACTCTTTTTCTTTGGCTTAGAAATGGTTTTGGGACCTTTATGAATAAAAGCCCTCAACTTATTTGATGTTCCATTCTACGGTTTGCTCAAAATCGAAATTTTATGGGTTTTTGACTTAGGTTTTGGTCAAAATCGATTTTTCTTGAAAATGTTGAATTTTCTTGTTTGTTTGATAATTATTTGATCTCTATTCATTGTTAAATGATTACGTAAGTCCCCCTACCCAAATTTTGGGGTAAGTTTGAGCCATTGCTTGAAATGTTGTCGTTATGCTGTCGAAATTTGTAAAAATCTCGACTAATTCCCATTATGCTGTTTTGTTTTGTATTTAACAATGTCTCGGTGTCGTGGTGCTGGTAAGCACGCATTTGCCCCAGGCATGAACTGCCCGCCCCTACTTGTTCCTCAATATGATTGTGGTGGTTTCGCTCGACGGAGGAGAAATGTAAGACCCGCACTTCGTAAACCCGGTCTAAACCTTGGTTTTGTGTCGTAGCAGGTCTTCCGATCATCACCGGGCTAGACGGGACGAGCGGATGACAAACAGGTACAAAATCAGATCAAAGACGGTCAAATATTCATCATTTTATGTTGACCGGTCGTTGGTACCGGTCGACCGGTCAGCTCTGCTCTGCGCGAGTGCGGCGGAGATCCGTAATGGATCTCTGTGGGTCCCATTTTCCTAAATTCTAATGCCTGAACTTTCCTAATCATAATAGGGTTACTAAACCCTAATTCTAGCCTATAAATACACCCTTAAACCTCCTTAAATCCTTTCCATTATCTCTCACAAATCCTAGAGAAGAGAAGGAGGTTGGAAAGGAGAAGGAGCTAGGAAGAAGAAGGAGGTGCCGCCATTACCATTCGACGACGCTCACGTTACGCCAGTCAACGGTAAGTGTTTTAATCATTCTTCTTACCCTATGACTTTAGGATAGTTGTGTGGGTGGATCAATACCATGCAAAGTAGGTATTGATCTATTACCCTAAATTGGATATTAAACCCTAAGTGGCCGTCAAACCCTAGATTCGAGTTCCGAGATGATATTCATCGAAACTAGACTCGAATGAGTTGGGGATAACTTTAACCTAAAGCTTATACTTAGAATGGATAGGAGAAACCCTGAAAATCCAAGGAGATCAATCGACAGCAGTCAAAAAATCAAGTGTATGGTCTTCCGGAGACATACCGGTCGACCATACCGGTTGCTAGGTTGCTCACAGAGCTGCAACCGGTATGTTGCGACCGGTCAGCTCTGAAAGGCTGGTTTTGGACTTTGTTGGTTTCCGATCAACATGAAACCCTAAGAAAAATATTCTAATGAAACCCTAATAATATTGTAGGACTTTGTGACTTTTCATTTGGATCTTGTGACGTGGAGCAAGCTAACAAACGAGCATCAGGTAAGGGAATCTGACATAAACCTAATAATTAATGGACAGTAAGTCGATGTTAACCACCTGATTATATATGATGTGATGTTTGTGCATATTCACAGGCCATCTTTAAATTTCAGTTATTATTATTGTTCATGCATTGTTAGGATGTGATTGTTAAGCATGTGATTGTTTTCGTTAGTGTGTGGAGTGGGGCATGGGCCTGGGATCGCTCCTCACAGTAGCACTTTTTGTAGTATTCTGTCTTAACATGCTCGGTATGGGTGGGGCATCAGGGGAAGGTCGTGGTACGGTGGTCTCCGATGTTGATGCTAGCCTGGCCATGGTTATGTGGCATTGTGGTTTCCGAGGTCGACGCTGGCTTGTCCACGATGCATTAGCTCTATCTCTATGCCGTAGGGAGTTATGTTGTAATAGGGTCTACTTGTGTTATGTTTCTATCCTAGTGGGTTAGTTGCGGATAGGGCATCAGGGGAGGTGTGGGAATGCCTTAGCTCTATCTCTATGCCGTAGACGGCTGTACTGGGATAGAGCATACATTGATGACATATAGGATTGATTAGTTGCGAGCCCAGTTTACGAGCCCTGGCCAGTAGGGGCTTAGGTACTGGTATGGGTAGAGCATCAGGGGTGGTACGGGGGTATCTTAGCTCTATCTCTATTCCATGTTGGGAGCATGTAGGCAGATGGGGGTGTGATCCATGCTGTGCCACACACTCGTGTATAGAGGTGCGGGGGCCACCAAACCTTTCTATAGTACATTGCAAACTTAAAACCAGACCACAGCATAAAATGATTGTTACTCATGCATAATATTGTGAAACTGTCTGATTGTCTTACTGAGCTAAGTTGTGAGCTCACCCTTTGTATATATACATGTTTTTAGATGTTGATGCAGGTTACACGGTGAATGATTATATGAACGCTCCGGCGTATGGTGGTGTTGCTGCGTTGGATGTGCAGGCAGGAGAGGACGAGCATGACGCTTCATGCGAGTGCCCTTTCTGCGTATAACTTTGATTTGACTTTTATTTATTTTCATTATTTTTGGTTGGATTAAAGTGATGTAATGGTATTATATTTATGGTTTGGATTTGAATAATTGGATACTTATTTAAATTATCAATAGATACTCAGTTCATTCTATTTTATAGACTTCCGCTGTACTATTTATATTCTGATTGTGGTTATGTGTAATGGTTCGTATGAGTGGACACGGCCTATTCGAGATCCGGGTGTGAACCGTTGGTTCAATGACGGTTCACTCACACCATTCTGGTTGGATCAGAATTGCAAGGACCTGCACTCTACCTAGGAAGCAACCTCCCCAGCAAGGAAAAGTATATGCGGTCACCACTGAAGAGGAAGCCGCATCACCTGATGTGGTCACTGGTACGACTCTATCCCTTACTATTTGGCTTACTATTTTTATTGTGTGTATGCGCATGTAGAACTAAGGGATAATAAAAATTCCAGGAATTGTAAATGTAGCTGGTATACCTGCCAGAGTACTATTTGACTCTGGGGCCACACACTCCTTTGTTTCTATTTCCTTTGGGAAGCGAATAGAGTTACCAATTAAGCCCTTGAACCCAAGCTTGATAGTTCGCTCTCCACTAGGAGTCGAAGTGGCTTTGACTGAATATTATGGATCATGTACTGTATGTATTGAGGGTCGAGACTTAGAAGCAAGTCTGGTACTACTCGAGATGGCAGACTTTGATATCATCTTGGGAATGGATTGGCTAGGCCATCATTCAGCTATCCTATTATGTGGTGAAAGGAAGCTTGTGCTTACAGACAAAAAGGAAAAGGAGTATAGCTTCACTGGGATCAAGCTATCTAGGAAGCAGAAGTTGATCCTCTCCGCCCTAAAAGCCAAGCGATGCTTAGAGAAAGGGGGAGTGGGGTATCTAGTATCTGTAGTCGACATCACGGCGGAGTCACACAAGATGGAAGATATAGATGTGGTTCGAGAGTTCCCAGATGTATTTCCAGAGGAGCTTCCAGGTCTACCATCGGACAGGGCTACAGAGTTTGTAATAGACCTTATGCCAGGTTCGGCGCTGGTGTCTAAAGCACCATACAGGATGGCCCCTACCGAGTTAAAGGAGTTGAAGACCCAATTACAAGAATTGTTAGATAAGGGTTTCATACGACCTAGCATACCGTCTTGGGGAGCACCTGTATTATTTGTCAAGAAGAAAGACAGAAGTGTAAGGCTGTGTATCGACTACCGTGAGCTGAACAAGTTGACGATCAAGAATCGGTATCCTTTGCCTAGAATCGATGATCTGTTCGATCAATTGCAGGGTGCAAAGGTTTTCTCGAAGATTGATCTCCGATCGGGGTATCACCAACTGAAGATCAAGGCCGGAGATATTCCGAAGACTGCTTTCAGGATGAGGTATGGGCATTATGAGTTTCTAGTTATGTCTTTCGGGTTGACCAATGCTCCAGCGTCGTTCATGGAACTGATGAACCGAGTGTTTCATGATATGTTGGACACTTCGATCATCGTATTCATCGATGACATATTGATCTACTCAAAGGACATGGAGACTCATACAACACATTTGAGGGCAGCCCTACAACGACTGAGACAAGAAAAGCTTTATGCTAAGTTCAAGAAGTGTGAGTTTTGGCTGAAGGAAGTAGTTTTCTTGGGCCATGTAGTATCTGAAGACGGTATCAAGGTTGATCCAAGTAAGATAGTTGCTATAGTAGGATGGGAAACACCAAAATCTGTTGCGAAGATTCGTAGTTTCCTTGGGTTGGCTGGTTATTATTGAAGATTCGTGGAAGATTACTCCAGGATCGCTGTTCCACTCACCAGATTGACCAAGAAGGGAGAGAAATTCATATGGACAGATGAGTGCGAGAAGTGCTTTCAGACTTTGAAGTCAAGACTAGTCTCTGCACCTATCTTGACCATCCCAGAACCAAGCGTACCATTTACTTTATATACGGATGCTTCAGGGTTGGGTATTGGGTGTGTACTGATGCAAGGAGAACAGGTGATTGCTTACGCATCAAGACAGTTAAAGGAGCATGAGAAGAACTATCCTACGCATGATTTGGAGTTAGCAGCGGTTATACATGCAATCAAGACTTGGAGACACTACTTGTATGGTGAGAAGTTTCAGATCAAGTCAAATCACAAGAGCTTAACTTATCTTTTCACTCAGAAGGATCTGAATATGAGACAAAGGAGATGGCTGGAGTTATTAAAAGGTTATGATTGTGACATCCAGTATCATCCGGGTAAAGCAAATGTTGTGGCTGACGCCTTAAGCAGAAAGTGGGCATCGAAACCTGAGGCAGGACCAAGTACAAATGCTGCATTATGTGCCGCAGCCTCAAGTTCAATTGAAGGCGATGAAGAGTATATAATAGAGACTGCAGAAGATCCAGTCGAGCAAGGCTTAATTCATAAGTTCACCATGATGTTCGTAACTTTGAAGATCTCACCGGATCTAGTTGATGAAGTCAAGCTAGCAATCCTACAGGATCCACATCTCAAGACAGTGCAAGAAGACTTAGAGAAGGGTACGAGCAATCCTGACTTACCTTGGATTCAGACAAGGTACTCAGGTATCGTGGACGATTATGTATACCTGAGAGTGAAGACTGCAATATCAGAGATCGAGTTATGACTGAAGCTCATTACACTCCATATTTGGTACATCCAAGAAGTACCAAAATGTACCATGATTTAAGAAGACTATATTGGTGGAGGGGTATGAAAGCAGATATAGCTCGTTTCGTGTTCCAATGTCTAAATTGTAAACAAGTTAAAGCAGAAAGGCAGAGACCCGCAGGTTTGCTGCAACCATTACCGAAACCTGCATGGAAGTGGAATTGCATTACTATGGATTTTTTCACTGGCCTACCTTTGACACCAAGGTCAGTGGATGCAGTTTGGGTTATAGTCGATCAACTCACCAAGACAGTTCGATTTATTGCGGTCAAACCTTAGTATACCATGGAGAAGCTGGCCAAGTTGTATGTTGATAATATAGTCAGACTCCATGGCGTTCTAGAGAGTATAGTATCTGACAGAGATCCCCGTTTTACATCAAAGTTCTAGAAAGGATTACAGAAAGCTATGGGAACCAAGTTGAAGTTCAGTACAACTTTTCACCCTCAGACGGACGGACAAATGAACGAACTATTCAAATTTTAGAAGATATGCTCCGAGCTTGTGCATTAGATTTCAAGGGGGCTTGGGATGAGAAACTATCACTTATCGAGTTTGCTTATAACAACAGTTATCAGACTACAATTCAGATGGCCCCATATGAAGCACTCAATGGGAAGAAGTGTCGTACACCTCTGTTATGGAACGAGGTGGGAGAAAGAAGAATTGTAGGACCGAAGTTTGTTGAAGAAACTTACCGATTGATTGATCAAATCAAGGAGAGAGTAAAGACAGCTCAAGTCCGACAGAAGCACTATGCGGATAATCGACGTCGAGATCTGGAGTTTGCAGTGGGTGACAAAGTATTCTTGAAGGTATCACCGGTGCGAGGTCCAAACGGTTTGGTAAGAAGGGGAAGCTATGCCCCAGGTATGTGGGACCATATGAGATATTGACCCAACGTGGTAATGTAGCATATCAACTGGCTCTACCACCATCTATGTCAAGTGTTCATGATGAGTTTCATGTATCATTATTGAAAAAGTATGTCAGAGATCCATCGCACATCATGACAACAGACCCCGCAGACTTGACTGAAGACTTAACATTTGAAGTGGTGCCTGTGATGCTCTCAAGCCGAAAGGTACAGCAACTTCGAACCAAGGATATCCATTATGTGAAGGTGCATTAGAGAAGCCAAAATGTCAAAGAAATTACTTGGGAAGAGGAGAGCGCAATGAGGAAGGAGTATCCTAATCTTTTCGACGATCAAGGTACGTTCAAATTTCGAGGCCGAAATTTCTTTTAAGGGTGGGGGAGTTGTGAGACCTACATGCAAATTTTGGGACGAAATTTCTTTTAAGGGTGGGGGAGTTGTAAGACCCGCACTCCGTAAACCCGGTCTAAACCTTGGTTTTGTATCGTAGCAGGTCTTCCGATCATCACCGGGCCAGACGGGATGAGCGGATGACAAAAGGTACGAAATCGGATCAAAGACGGTCAAATATTCATCATTTTATGTTGACCGGTCGATGGTACCGGTCGACCGATCAGCTCTGCGCAGCTGAGTGTGGAGATCCGGAATTGGATCTCTGTGGGTCCCATTTTCCTAAACCCTAATGCCTGAACCTTCCTAATCCTAATAGGGTTACTAAACCATAATTCTAGCCTATAAATACACCCTTAAACCTCCTCAAATCCTTTCCATTATCTCTCACAAACCCTAGAGAAGAGAAGGAGGTTGGAAAGGAGAAGGAGCTAGGAAGAAGAAGGAGGTGCCGCCATTACCGTTCGACGATGCTCACGTTACGCTAGTCAACGGTAAGTGTTTTAATCATTCTTCTTACCCTATGACTTTCGGATAGTTGTGTGGGTGGATCAATACCATGCAAAGTAGGTATTGATCTAAAATCCTAAATTGGATATTAAACCCTAAGTTGCCGTCAAACCCTAGATTCGAGTTCCGAGATGATATTCATCGAAACTAGACTCGAATGAGTTGCAGATAACTCTAACTTAAAGCTTAGACTTAGAATGGATAGGAGAAACCCTGAAAATTCAAGGAGATCAATCGACAGCAGTCAAAAAACCAAGTGTATGGTCTTCCGGAGACATACCGGTCGACCATACCGGTTGCTAGGTTGCCCACAGAGCTGCAACCGGTATGTTGCGACCGGTCAGCTCTGAAAGGCTGGTTTTGGACTTTGTTGGTTTCCGATCAACATGAAACCCTAAGAAAAATATTCTAATGAAACCCTAATAATATTGTAGGACTTTGTGACTTTTCGTTTGGATCTTGCGACGTGGAGCAAGCTAACAAATGAGCATCAGGTAAGGGAATCTGACATAAACCTAATAATTAATGGACAGTAAGTCGATGTTAACCACCTGATTATATATGATGTGATGTTTGTGCATATTCACATGCCATTTTTAATTTCAGTTATTATTACTGTTCATGCATTGTTAGGATGTGATTGTTAAGCATGTGATTGTTTTCGTTAGTGTGTGGAGTGGGGCATGGGCCTGGGATCGCTCCTCACACTAGCACTTTTTGTAGTATTTTGTCTTAACATGCTTGGTACGGGTGGGGCATCAGGGAAAGGTCGTGGTACGGTGGTCTCCGATGTTGATACTGGCCTGGCCATGGTTATGTGGCATTGTGGTCTCCAAGGTCGACGTTGGCTTGTCCACGATGCATTAGCTCTATCTCTATGCTGTAGGGAGTTATGTTGTGATAGGGTCTACTTGCGTTATGTTTCTATCCTAGTGGGTTAGTTGCGGATAGGGCATCAACGGAGGTGTGGGAATGCCTTAGCTCTATCTCTATGCCGTAGACGGCTATGCTGGGATAGAGCATACATTGATGACATATAGGATTGGTTAGTTGCGAGCCCAGTTTGCGAGCCCTGGCCAGTAGGGGCTTAGGTACTGGTATGGGTAGAGCATCAGGGGAGGTACAGGGGTATCTTAGCTCTATCTCTATTCCATGTTGGGTGCATGTGGGCAGATGGGGGTGTGATCTATGCTGTGCCACACACTCGTGTATAGAGGTGCGGGGGCCACCAAACCTTTCTATAGCACATTGCAAACTTAAAACCAGACCACAGCATAAAATAATTGTTACTCATGCATAATATTGTGAAACTGTCTGATTGTCTTACTGAGCTAAGTTGTGAGCTCACCCTTTGTATATATACATGTTTTTAGATGTTGATGCAGGTTACACGGTGGATGATTATATGAACGCTCTGGCGTATGGTGGTGTTGCTGCGTTGGATGTGCAGGCAGGAGAGGACGAGCATGACGCTTCATGCGAGTGCCCTTTCTGCGTGTACCTTTGATTTGACTTTTATTTATTTTCATTATTTTCGGTTGGATTAAAGTGATGTAATGGTATTATATTTATGGTTTGGATTTGAATAATTTGATACTTATTTAAATTATCAATAGATACTCAGTTCATTCTAACACCTTTTTTTTTCTTCTTCATACCAACTTTTGCGCACCTCCCTCCATCTTCCAGATCCATAATCAATCTGCCGAACTTGGTTCTGATACCACTTGTTAAGATTGGGAGCACAAACAAGAAAAAAAACACGAAGAACAAGATTTACCATGGTTCAACACCCCAACGCGGGATGCCAACCTCCACCTAGAAGAAACAGAGAATTCATTTATTCCCAAAAAATCTCTACACTATCCATTTGACAAAGTGTTCTCCTTCGTTAGTCTTACCTAGGATTTTTCCCATAAAGATAATATATAGGCTCATTAGAAACCCTAATTCCACATAATTATAGATTAACCCCTTGTATATGTAACGGACCCAAATTCAAATACAAATACAACACTAAAAACTGTGTGGACCCCATAGAATACAAAACACAACCCAACATGATCTTCTATCTTCTGCATTCAAAATTCCGAATGGAAACCAAAGCCACCAACTAGGGAATGATGCAAATAGTTAAGGCATTAATTTTTTTCTTTTTTTCTTTTTTTCTTTTTTTCTGTTTTTTTTCTTTTTTTTGAAAAACTCAGTTTGGGAATGGTATTTAAGGCATTAAGTCCTCTCCACTAGGTTACTATTAACGGGTTTTGTTTTAGTATACGAATTATTCGGTTAAATTTGGATTTAGATGAATTAATCGCAATATTTATCTTTAAACCAAGAAGACAATTTTTTCCAAATCATTAAATATTATTCGAATTCGGTCGAATTATTCGTATAATTGGATTATAATTCGGTTGAGGCTAATAATTTGGCGACATAAACAGCTATGGTCCAAACCTACAGAGGTCTAGAGTTGTTGACTCATGTAGGGATCGAGACCTATATAGAAATCTAAGAGATGTTGACTCATACAAGGTCCAGACAGACCCCTTTTCAACAAATAAAGGGATTACTTTATGGTTCGGAGTACTCCATCTGTATTTTGGAATAAGCCTCTGATGTGATGCGAGAGGCACACCAGGAGTTGCTATACAATGGTCCAAAGATGTCTATCCATACAGGGATCTAGGCTTCGGTGACCAAATTTTTAAACTGAAATGCAAAGTATCATATGATCAAAGGTTTATTATTTCAATTGGTGACCTCATGAGGTGACATGCATGCTTAAATAGCTTTTTTCTTTCAGGTAATAGAAGGAAATGTTTATTATCCTATGAAAACATATTTATAGGAGATTTATTTTTCCTCACTAAGCTGGTCGCTGCTGGTGGGCTCATCCTCTCTTATGACTTGTTTTACAGTTGGAGAATTAGGTTATGAACACGGCCCACAAAACTATGCAGAGTGAAGATATGGGGACTGGGGCCGAGATCCCAACCCAATGGTAGAGTGCAATTATGGTTTAGACTTTAGTTGTATTGTGTTCATGTCTCTGGAAACTTGTCCTCTGTGTAATTAATTTTTCTGAAATGTAAACTATGTAATCCTTTCAAGTACCGCCAGTTAGTCCAAATTATATGAGAAGAGACTTTTTTTAACATGTAAAGTAATTGTCCATTGAACTAAGTGGTGCCCCCTCATTGCTCTAAGATTAGAAGCAAGATACATACTATCTTACCCAAAAAAAAAAAAAAAAAGATACTATATTTATTTATTTTTTTACTTTACAGTAACAAAGGAAAACATTTTATAGGTCCTAATCCTAATCCCCGCATTGGGAACTTCTCAAGCTGAAGGGAAAATATTTTGCTTGAGGGTGAAATGGGGAAACATTTCCCTAGACACTGCGAGCCAAAATGTAGAGTTGTAAGGCTTGCCAAAATGTCGAGTTGTAAGGCTTGAGGTTCTTGCTGAGGAAGTTAAGGTTGTGACATCTCACTAAATTATGCATTTGCACAAACAGATGCATGTACTCATAAATATAGGACAATCCCCTTTAGTGATTTCAGATGGAGTACTTGGCTGAATACTGATTTTGTATCAGCCGCAACCAAGCAGCTTCCAAAGACAACATACATCAAGCAAAGAACTGTCTTAGAGGCGCTTGTGTCAAACTTCCACCAATCCTCCAGAAGATTCAATGGCTTTTGCAATCTCTGCCTTCAACTTTTCATGCTTTTCTACCAATGAAGAGCTTACAGCCTCAGCGAGGCTCTGCTTTATTTGCTGATTCAGAGCCGCAATCAGATTTTTTAACTCTTTGTCAGGTGTCTTTCCTGCCATTGCAATAGCCAACTTCAGTTGGTCTATCTTATTCTTCAGATCCGGTGTATTAATAGTATCTTTTATTGTTTTGTTTATTTCCTCATTCAATTCATCTACCTTGACCTTTAAATCCATGAACGATGTCTTCACACTGGAGTCCTTAGCTTTTGATTGCACAGCTACCACATCAAACTTCAAGGACCTGAGGACATCAGCCAATTCCAATTCTATCTCCTTTTTCACATTCATGATTTTCTCCTTCAGTCCATGATCTAGATTTCCGTCAGTGGACAATCCAGAATTCGCCATGTCAGCCTCAAGTGTTTTAATCTTCTCCTTTACATCTGACCGATCCATGACCTCTTTGAATCTCTTATTGATTTCCTGCTTCAATGCTGTTTTTTTATCATTTTGTTTAGAGACTTTCTTGACTTCAGATAAATCCTTCAGCATATTGAGCTTATTATTTAAGCTAGCATAATAATTCGGGGCCTGTGATAGCCCCTGGTAGAACTCCTGCTTAAGTTTCTCGACCTTGTCCTTCAGATCTCCATCCAGGAGTTGGCTGGGGGAACTTCTTCCTTTTGCAAACTCCTCCCTCAGCATCTTAAACCTATCCTCTAATCCCAAGGCTTTAACTGCCTCAGAAAATTCCTGGTTAACCTCCCTTTTCAGTTTCTGTATCATCTCATTTAGATCCAATTCTAGAGGCTTCGCAGATGATTCCTGGGATTTTAGGATTTCATTTTTCAGTTTCTCAACCTCACCCGCCAACTCGAAGTCAGGAGTCCTTCCAGTCTCCCCTTTTGGAATAACAAGTACATCTCTTCTTTTCATGTTGACTTTCTTCTCAGGGTCGACTGGGATTCCTTCTTGAAACCCACCAAGATTTCGGAACTTAAGCATCCGATGGTTTAATAGTTCTGGTGTGTCCATTTTCGAGAGCACCTATACATCATGAGAAATTTGAGTTAGGACCTTAATGAAAAAAATATTGTTTTGGAAGAATGGCCATTTTGGAAGATTTAAAAAAAAAGAAGAAATTGTTAAAGGTAAAAATGTTATCATAACTGATACATACATCAGTTGCTTCAACAACTGCAATTTTTATTTGTTGTGAGGTCCAAGAAGGGTCAGCATGTGCACCACCGAGTGGCTCCTGCAAAAAACAGTAGATTCTCTTTTGGCAAAACAGTTCACATAGGAAAAGCAAGTAGAACCAAATAAACCCAATGTAAAGCACCAGTCACTTTCTATAACAACGCCAAATGAGTGCTAGTACCAATATTAATACTTAAATCACATAATGTCACATGATGCCACATCATAAACATTTCACTCATCAGGATACATCTGTTTTATAAATTCTATAATTCTGATCTATGTTTCATGCACGTCCAGCAAACATACAGATCTGCTTCATTGATTTTGTGTTGGATTTCAATTATCTTCTTCAAATTCCATTGTCAAAACTGCCTTATAATTATTCCTGTTAAACATCTTCTACTTTGTTAATCAATTATTGTCTGTTAAAGCCTCCAAACCAAAATAAAATTACGTCCAGAATGTGATGCAGGGACAGGTCTAAAGTACACAAACTTAACTAACGGACAGATTAGCCCGGTCAACTGAGTAGCAATCGGCATTCTAGTTCAAATACAAGCCACAATAAAGATTAACCGATTCAGTACGAGTCGAATGAAATTTTAGGATTAGATAACCAACCCAGAACTCTCTTAAAAACCAACAGCACAACAGAAAGACAAATGGAAAAATCACAGTAATTTCCCAAAGTTCCTTGTTCTATAGAGCTAGCTACCATCACTTGACTAATAAATGTAAATTTATGTCAAATCTTAACCAAATAAAACAATTCCAAAGGCTTCAGAATCACAACACGGATTGTTCAACCCAGAATATCAAATGAAGATAAGTTCGATTTAATTGTTTCAAAATATCTTGCAATCTGGCTGTAATTCCCGCCCAACAGAGGTGGTCAACTTCAGGTTGAAATTTGATCCAACAGCATTAACAAAACTTGAAAATAAGCCTCCCAACAAATTCAGACATCTTTCCCAGATCTAATTGAAATTAAGTGATGTCTTGCCATAATTTTTTTTTTTTTTCATTAATCAAACTTACATATTGTAACCTGAGAATCGAAGGCTGCAAAAGAACTTGACAGCAGTAAGACATGATAGCAGGAAGCAAAACAGGAGCTCAAAATGGCGGACTTAGCCTGAAGGATGGCCAAATTCTTCCAGAGAGCAAAATCAATATATCCTAAACACCGAAACTCATATGAGGACACTTTGACTGATATATAGAACTCCTAAACCTAGTAAAATAGTAGAAGACTTAGTAAAAATAAATCAATAGCAATATCAGTACTACTAATAAAAGAAGGGTGAATTACACCCAGGGTACCTAACATTTCAAGAAACTGCACCATAAATACCCAACATTCCATATATTGTGTTTGGGGTACCTAAATCAGAACAAGGTTAACCAGGGTAGGACAAATTTCATTTTTACCCAACTCTTCCTCCTGTTCTTCTCCCCACGGCCCCACCACTGCACCACCACCTCCACCTAAAGGTCCCCACCATCTCCTCTCCTTACTACTTCCAACTCCCTGCCAAGAAGAAACACTCCACAGACGACATCCGACACTTCCATAACTCAACTTCTGGCAACAACTTCCTCAACTCTGTTGTTGCCCTCGATGAGACCATCCACAGCCACAAGATTTTCGATCCCTGCCACCAGCCCCAAACCTTTAACTCCATTGTCTCCGTAATTGAAACCCTTCTCTGTTGAGTTCACGAAATCCCTCTGGTCCATCAATCCTCTCACTACGGTCACCTCACGACCGCATCTCTATTTCAGGACTAGGCAGAACTGCTTGCCCCAATTCTGTGATGCTCCAATTCCCCTCAGACAAGCAGTGGATGTAGCACAGAGCAATTGCTTCATAGTTTCTGGGTGGAGGGCGAGCCAGTGAGCGAGTGGGAGAGATAGCGGGTATCATATGAAGCCTAATCACCTGAGGCTCTACTCATTATTGAACCTCTATGAGAAAACAAGGAAAAAAATTGGAGGATTACTTCTTAGGCAACAACGCTGGTGAAGCAGAGGTATTCAATTGGCAAGGTTCATGCATGAGCGTCATGGAGATGAGCCACAAAGTTAAATAATTTCTTTCCATAATCAAAAAAGAGGAAGCAGATCTGCATCAGCTTCTAAATATCCTACGATTATGCAGTCTTGTTCTTGCAATGCGGTGCCACCACCCACTTTGCAATGATGCTAAGTGTTTGCACATATATGCCAATGAGACCATTCATGGTGTCGAGTTCAAGAATTATCCAAACCCGAAGAACAAGGAAGGAATTTTGGTTGCAGAGATGTCTTCTAATTTCTGCTCGAAGCCGGTTGATGTTTCAAAATTTGGTCTCATCTATGCTGAAGCACAGAAGAACGTGGGTCCATCGGGTGTCACCATAGTAGTCGTCAGGAAAGATCTGATTGGGAATGCCCAGACGGTTACACCTGTGATGCTTGATCACAAGATCTACGCCGACAACAATTCTCTCTATAACACCCCACCTTGAAATGGGATCTACATGTGTGGACTGGTCTTTAAAGATCTGTTGGAGTAGGAAGGTCTGGAAGAGGTTCAAAAGAAGAATTTAAAGAATGCAGAGATTCTCTACAATACAATTGATGCAAGTGGACGGTTCTACAGAATACAGATGCCAGGCTGAGAAATCGGTGAGGTCACTGATGAACGTGCCTTTCACCCTCGAAAGGTTGAATCTCAGAGGAACTATATAAACAATGGGAATTACACATGACCTACAACAAATGTCAGTCTAGCTGGTCATCTTCCTCCTCTCCCATAATCCTCTCCTAAAACCCATTTGAGACTCAGAATCATGCATCCTATTACTTGTTACACAACAAACCAATGAATATTCAATGTCTGCTTTTCAATCTGGGGAGCCAAGGGTTCCAACAAACCTCCAAATTATTCCGAATGCCAATTTGTGAATTTTTCCAGATTTTATAACTTCAACATCTATTATTGCTATTTAAAATTGAAATATACTATTAATATAAAGCACCACAGGAATCAATTGGTAATGGGAGTTGCGACCTTTTTCATGTTTTCAAACTATTGTCAAAGCCAAAAGTGGACAACAGGCTGTCGTTCTTTGCTTTTGCAACAATGATCATACAAGTTTCAGTCTCCAGGACCGGCTACGGCGGGGGGCAATGGGATGGGCGATTGGAGGGGGCCAGGTGGGGGTTCCTAGAAAGGGGGTAGAGAGAAGAGGCGTGGAAGGGTTACAAGATGGAAGGGAGGGTTACGAGATGGAGGTGAGTAACAGGGAAGGAGAGGAGAGGAGAGGATGGAGGGCCAGCAAGGGAGGGGTTATGGGAGGATAGGGACAGGGAAGGGAAGCAGCAAGGAAGGGGAGGAGAAGAGGGAGAGTTGGGTTTGGTCACATCCTGGTTAACCTTATTCTGATTTAGGTATCCCAAACACAATATACGAAACATTGGGTAGCTGTGGTGCAGTTTCATGAAATGTTAGGTACCCTGGGCCCATAAAAGTATGAACCTCTCAAAAACTTCAACGTGTCACACACACACTCTCAAACTCTTCTCTGTCACACTGGCACACTCTTCTTCCCTTTTGAACTCAAAAGTCTCAGGCCTTCATCTTCCACACTTGCTACCCTGAAGCGAATTGTTCAAGGAGATAAGAGATAGTTTTCGCTAGTGGTGGGAAGCTCTATAACTTGGGTGGCATCACATTGGAGCTTGTCCTTCCATCATGTACAAATTTTTCATATTTGAAGCTTATACTTATCCATGTATGATTTCTTTTGTCCCATAGTACGAGATTTTTGACATGCTGATCCCAATGCAACATAAAGAATCAACATGACTAATTGAAGTAAGACTAGGGCAGCAACTTTAGGCCCAAAGTGAGCCTGATTAGCCCTGAGGCCCACAAATTTGTACTTTCTGGACACAAATGCCCTCCTTTTGGACACTACAGAGCCTCTAAATTTCTTAACTTTAACTAAAGACTGATGTGACAATTCAATGCAAAAACAAAATAGCTAAAGACAAAAGATGCCACCTCATATGGTCTTTTTTCATATGTATCAAAAGTTTGTTAATGTAAGTATCCTTAAAATCTAGTTAACTCCTTTGATTGATTAAAGAAAGAGTTCTCTTTAAGATAAATCCCACTTTTGGTAATACAAAATAATTATTTTAAACCTCCTTAAATCTCTCTGGGTTTTCCCACTTAGGTACTATAAGGCGAATAGTCTTGCACTAAGAAAGACTACGTTCTTCACAAAGAAGACTCAGATTAAACCTATCCCCACTCTGGATTTTAATCTACTTGTCTTTCCCAGATTTTATCGGAGTTTAAAATGTCTCTAGAACACACCTAAATGAGACAAAGATCTTTCAAAAGAACTCAAAAAAGAACTACTCTTTATTCATATTTAAAGACCAAAATGCATATACATAAATACCTCTGAAATCACACAGTCAAAGACTCAGTTATAATGACTTCCGGTTACTCAGACTTCACCATTAAACTATTTTACTCAGACTTCCGACGCTCTTCTCCGACACAGGCTGTTGGCTTAAGAGGAAAATACAAAAGCAGAAAGAAAAAATAAGACTACAGGAGAAAGATAGAGGTTGCAAAAAACAAGTTTCTTTGCACTTGCTATATCTCTTAGATAGTCGATGCCAAAACATGAGAACTATTCTATTTATAGCCCTTTAAAGATGAACTTCAACTTATTTTAAATCCGCGAACAGCTAACGTTCAGATTCTCCACCAATCAGAAATAGATAAGGTTTTCAGCGTGGCATCGTCATATGCTACTGCTTGATCACGTGAGCATCATCTAGCTGTCGGTGAACAAGTAAACACGAATCTTTCTGAAAGATGCTTCTGCCAGTTCGGAGACCCACCATTCTCATGCTATGGTGCAAGGCATCACCTTTATTCCAAAAATATCCCTGCTAACTGGACTGTTGAAATTTAAAGATTGAAACAGGTACCTTTATGGGTCCACCTGAAAAGACCCCGCGTGCTAGTTTTTTCATGCCACATTATTGGTTCTATGGTATGACCAGTCTATGGTTCGGTCATGTTCTCTATGTTGTGAGCTTCAATATCATCCAAGTCGTAATCGGATGTGTCAAGATTGTCTGTAATATTTCTTCCTCCTAGGTGCCTTCTTAACAGTGCTTCAAAATATGATGCAGACCTAATCTATCACTAATTCTATATGCATGCCTATAAACTAATTCTCCCTTAATAACAAGATCTATGTTTTTGTAAAAGGTTGTGTACTAGTTCATGACTTGTTCTGCTAAAACTGTCTACTCTTTTGACACTAAATCAAACTGTTCTTGCATGGTTAATCCTAAAGTAATTCTAAATGCCTCTAGAGTTTTAAGGGTGACCTCTTGGCTATTCTCTAAAGTAGATGCATGAGAGGAAGTTGATGTAGATTGATCCAGATGCAAATCACAAAGATCAATTAAGTTAATCTGTTTGGTCCTATTAGGGAATATAGACTGTTTTTCTTTGACAAACATTCTTTTATGAAATACGTTCCAATTGAAATATGCTTCTATACTAAAAACTAGATCGGCCATAAATCTATGACCTATCTGATTGTTGGGGTGCAATTCTAACCCTAAGGATATTACATGGGCTAGTAGTGAAAGTTCAAATAAGTTGCAGTTTGTATTAGCTATTCTTCCTCTATAATCTCTTTGTAAGGGTACCCTACTGTTGGTGACATCTCTTCTTTTCTAGAGTTGAGGGGATTAAAAAGATAAATAATTGGAGCCATGATGATCTTGTGAACATTTAAAGCAAAAGATTAAGAAACCTAGTTGACCAAAAGTTATGGTTATCTAAAAATGTTATTTTAATCACTATCTGATGTTTTTTCTCATTCCCTTCTTCTTCTTCTGCCATTTCTCTTGTAAGGGCATCTGCCAGGGATTCTTTTTTTCCTGGAACATGTTCAACATCATATATATATATATATATATATATATATATATATATATATATATATATATATATATATATATATAAAATTTTGTTTGCCAATATTGAAGTTTATTTTTAACTTTTTTTAATTTTCTATTCTTAAAACCTACAAAGTATTTACAATCTGTCCTTATTAAGAATTTGTTCTATATTACAAAAACATCAAATTTTTCTAAGGCCTTCAGGATTTCCCATAGTTCTTTTTCAAATGTACAACACTTCTGTTGTGTGGGGTTGAAAGTCCCTGATGTATATCTACAAACCACCTCGTTTATTTGTCCTTCGGGTCTGGCTAATAAAACTGCAGCCCAATAATAATCAGAAGCATCCGTTTAGATGATCATAAAATCTTCTTCTTTTGGTAGTCTTAATTTTGGCAAATTTTTACAAATTTTTTTTTATTTGAATTATTCTTTCTTTATCTTCTTTATTCCATTTCCATTTATAGCCCTTTTTAATTTAATCCTAGTGTTGCCCTTAACTCTACTAGTCTAGGAATAAAGTCTATTATATAGTTTAAACATCCTAAGAATCTTTGTAACTATTTTACATCAGAAATTTTATTATTAAATTTTTCTATTTTTTCAAAAACATGTGGCTGTAACTCTACTTCTCCCGAATCTATACTAGGCTCAAGAAATCTATCTTTTCTTGATATAATTTAGCTTTTTTAGCACTAATGATTAAGCCATAGGATTTTATGCTTCAGCTATCTATTTTAGATGCTCTCGATGTTCCTCGACAATTTTAATATGGACAAGAATATCATCCATGTAAACTATGCTATAATTACTATGGTTACTAAATATATCATCCATTCTCCTCTGGAAAATTTTTAAGCCAAAAAGGCATCACTAACCATTCATACTAGAATTTATTATTTATATTAAAGGCTGTATATTCTATACTATTTTCCGCCATTTTTATTTACCAGTATCCTGATTTACAATCAAATTTTCTAAACCATTTACTCTCTACTACTCATTCTATTAATCTATCATTATTAGGTAATCTTATATCTATCAAATTTTGTATTATCATTTAATTCTTTATAGTTGATTACCATCTAGCTTTTCCTCTAATGATTTCTACATGATTTCTTACAACAAAAGCTAGATTATTATGAGGACTAGTACTATCTCTTATTAATCTTGCTTTTTTTTATTCTTTATACTGAATTTCCATTTCTTTAAAATCTTCTTGGTTTACTAATATCTCCTTTGGTCCAATAATTCTGCTTAATCTATCACAACTAATTCTGCTCTGGTTTTATCTTTTTCTATAGTTTTTGTGGGTCTTCACTGAAGTTTTCTTTTAACCTTTTTCTACTTTTGTTTTTATAACACTGTAAAAGAGAAAACCAAAGAAAGAGACCAATAGAAAGGCGAGAAATCGTGGAGAGGGGGTGAGCTTGATTGATTATCTCCCCCTATCCCTCTACTATTTATAATCAATTAGGCAGCCCATGTACAACTATCGACAGTTCATATACAGCTGTCCATATACAGTCAATATACTGTTGTCCATGTACAGTCCATATATAGCTGTCCATATACAGCCAATGCACTACTAAGACACACCTAAGACCTAGTCATCATAAGACAAAGAAAGGAAAGATTAAAGATTGTAATCTTAACACTCCCCCTCAAGATGGAACATATATGTCATCAAGACCCAACTTGGAACATTGGAAAAGAAAAGTTTCCTTGAACAAAACTTTTGTAAATGCCACCAAGCTGTGAGCTGGAGCAAGTAAATGGGGTAGAGACCACTTTACGCATTATAGCATCCCAAACAAAATGGCAGTCAACTTCTATATGCTTGGTCCGTTCCTTGAACACTGGATTACTGGCAATGTAAATAGTTGCTTGATTATCACAATACATAGGAATAGGTAGAGTGATTGGAAACTCCAGTTCACCCAAATTATTCTTCACCCACATAAGTTCTATAGTAGTTTAAGCCATAGCCCGATACTCGGCCTCAGCACTGGATCGAGCAACAGTAGTTTGCTTTTTGTTGCGCCATGTGATGAGGTTTCCTCCAAGGAATGTACAGTAACCAGTAGTTAAACGTTGATCATTATCAACCCCAGCCCAATCAGCGTCAGAATAACCACAGAGTTCAATATTACTATGAGAGCGATAAAGTAACCCTTTACCGGGAGCACCCTTGAGATATTGTAACATGCGACATGCAGCTTCCCAATGAACTTGTTTTGGAGCCTGCATAAATTGACTAATGACTCCCATAGCATAGGATATGTCAGGCCTGGTGATAGTAATATAAAATAGCTTGCCAACAAGACAACGATACTGATGGACATCTGCATAATCCTCCCCATCATAGGTAGCAAGTTTGAGATGAGGATCCATAGGAGTGTCAATTGGTTTACACTCAAGCATACCGGTGTCAGTAAGGAGATCAATAATATACTTTCTTTGGGAAAGACTAACACCTTTGGGACTTCGAACTACTTCAATGCCAAGGAAGTAATGAAACACACCCAAATCCTTCATCTGAAAATGTTGATGGAGATAAGCTTTCATTTCATCAATACCCTGTAAGTCATCTCCAGAAACAATGATGTCATCAACATAGACCACAAGGATAACTACCTTGGAATTGCGATGACGAACAAAAACAGAGTGATCAGTATAACAAGGTGTGAATCCATAATCAACCACAACCTTAGTAAACTTGTCGAACCATGCCCGAGGCGACTGTTTTAATCCATAAATAGCCTTATGGAGCTTACACACTCGAGTGTGCCCCTGAGCAACATACCCCGGAGGTTGCTCCATATAGACCTCCTCCTGTAAGTCTCCATATAAAAAGGCATTCATGACATCCAACTGAAAAAGAGGCCAATCCAAATTAACGGCAAGGGAGATAAGAATTCGAACGGAATTAAGCCAAGCAACGGGTGAAAAAGTTTCAAAATAATCCACTTCATATGTTTGAGTAAACCTTTTTGCAACCAGGCGAGCTTTGAGAAGCTCCACTGATCCATTAGGATTATATTTCACAGTAAAAATCCACCGACAATGAACCACATCCTTCCCCAGGGGCAATTCCGTAAGGGACCAGGTATTCCGTAAAAGAAGAGCATCCATCTTGGCATCCATAGCCCGTTTCCACTCAAGGTTGGGATAATGCCTCAGTATGAGAGGTTGGAACATCTGTATGAGCTAAGGCATAGGCAAAGTTTTGGTCCAACACAGGAAGGTGAGAGGTAGAGACATAATGAGCAATAGGATATAATGGGAATTGAGTGCAAGAGCGTGTACCTTTCCGTAATGCAATAGGAAGACCATCCGACAAAGGCTGCGAGGAGGATGGAACAGAGACTAGAGTGACGACTGGCACCTGATCAGGGACAGCAATAGTATTCCGACGACGCTGATATACCTGTAGTGGGGCCTCAACAATAGTCGACTCAGGGGCGAGAGAAGAAGGCAAACTAAGATCCTAGATTAAGATCGGAACTGGTGGATCAGGGTATGGAACAGGGTAATAGGGTGCATGTTCGAAAAAGTGACAACAGCACTTACCACCTAGTGCCTTGTCTGAGGGTCATAACAATGATACCCCTTTTAAGTGTGCGAGTAACCAATAAACACACTTGATAGCACGAGGCAATAATTTATCAAGTCCAGGACGAAGGTCATGTACATAGCAGGTGCATCCAAGAGTACGAGGAGGGATGACAAACAGAGAAGAGGACGGATAAAGCAAAGATATGGGAGCTTGATTCTGGAGAACTGAAGATGGCATGCGATTAATCAAGTAACAAGCAGTCAACAGAGCATCACCCCAAAAATATCGAGGCAAATGCATATGAAGGAGAAGAGAACGAGCAACCTCTAATAAGTAACAGTTTTTACGTTCTGCAACTCCATTTTGTTGTGGAATGTAAGAACAACTAGTCTGATGAATGACACCTCTGGATGCACAGAATAAGGAGATAGCAGTCTGAGTGTATTCAAGAGCATTGTCAGATCGAAAAATCTTAATGCCAATATCAAATTGATTCTTTATTTCGAAATAAAATTGTTTGAATACAGAAAGGAACTCAGAGCGATCCTTTTGCAAATAGAACCAAGTAGAGTAATCATCCATAAATGTGACAAAATAGCTAAAACCAGAATGACTCTTGACCTTAATGGGACCCCAGATATCAGAATGGACTAAAGAAAAGGAGTTGTACTTCTAGGTATAGTACGTGACGGGAAAGAGGAACAGTGGTGTTTTCCTAATTGACGTGCCTCGCACTCAAATGTAGTGACATTTTTGCAACCAGGAACCATGAGTTGAAGGTGAGAAAGAGAAAAACGACCCAACCGAACATGCCAAAGCATTGGTGAAACCTTAATTGTAGTAAGTGCAGCGGTAGAGGATGGGATGGTGTCTAAGTAATATAGTCCGTCCTTCTCATGCCCCCCCCCAAGTGTCGCCTTCGTCTGAAGAACCTGAAATACACAATAGGTAGGGAAAAAAGGTGACAAAACAGTTTAAGGTTTTAGCCAAAGAGCTAACAGATAGTAAATTCATGGGTAAACGAGGGACACGAAGCACAAATGAAAGAGATAAACTAGGGGATAAAGAAACAGTTCCCTTACCAAAAACATTGGTAGCGGATCCATCAGCAAGGTAAACATTGGAGGGTTGCACAGAATGGGTAAAAGAAGAAAATACAGATAACTTACTAGTCACATAAGAAAAGGCTCCCGAGACAATAACTTAAGGAGTAGAGGCCATGGATGCAAAGAAGGCAGCATTACCTGTATGCGCCAAAGTAGCAGTGGGTGGAGCATTGCCGTGATTATCCAAGTACCATAGTTGTCAAGGCGTCGCCTAAGCGTCCAGGCGTGATTCCATGGCCTGGGCGCCTTATGAGTATTGCCTGGGCGGTCGCCCAGGCTCTCTGGGCGTCGCATAGGCGCCGCCTTGGACGCCTTGGGCACCCAGAATGCCTGGGCGGTCACCTTGGGTCTTATATGTGTTTTTTTTTTCCCTTTGATTTATGAATTTGCTTCACAGGATTTATTAAGCTAGACAGGAACAACATTTATCAAACAGTACTTATTTACGACTAATATCATTTCATTTACTTAAGATATTATTCATAAATAAGCAAATATCCCCTATTTGAATCCAATAAAAATAGTTTAAAATTCAAATTCCAGAAGGATAAAAAGTCAACCCTCCAGTTCAAGAACAAAAACCGTATTTTCGGGTCCGGGGGTGATTTTCAACTTCAAAATGCTACGCTTTTTTCCAAATATAAAAATTCATAAATCTTATTATAGTAAAGCATCACTAAAAACCAAGAGCGCGCCAAAATAATCTCTTGCTTTGATGCCCAAAAAATAATTTACATTCAGACGACTTTTAACAGCATTCGCGTACTTCGAACAAGGTTTGACCGGAGTGTAACTCCTTCATTATAACTCGGATTCAAGCAATCTAGGATTTGTTGGAAAGCTTTATACTAGCTTTGCAATGAATTTGAGATTGCTTGAATCCGAAGTATATTAAAGGAGTTACGCTCCGGTAAAATTTGTTAGAAATAAGCAAATGTTAGTCATAAATACGTGTTGCCTACTTAACTCAATTATTTGTTTCTTTGTTGGTTTTCTTATATTAATTAAGCGATGTCTTAAATGTTTATTTATGTAGAATATATATATATATATATATATATATATATATATATATATATATATATATATATAAACATTAATATAGCATTAATATTTTAAAAATAAAAAAAAATACACTGGGAACGCCTTGGTCGCCTAGACGACGCCTAGGCACCTAGGATGGCCTCAAACGCCTTGTCGTCTTGACAACTATGTATCCAACTGATTGAGCTGAGCCAATAGATTATGAAAATCATCCTTGGATAATGTAACAGTGGAAGAGGAACCTCCATCAACAGAAGGGTCACAGGGGTATCACTCTGGGATGTAACAACACTGGCTACCTGAGAAGGGGACCCTGAATTCCATTGAGGAGGCTTACCATTTTTCACCCAACAACGATCAACAGTGTGGTTACCATAATAAGAACAGATACGCACTGAAGCATCATCTCGGCCACTACGACCTCAACCACGACCACGACCTTTGCCAGAGCTACCACGACCTTGGTTGCTACTAGAAGTGAACAAGGTAGAGTTGTCAGTGGTAGTAGTGTTGTTGGACTTAGAGAAATTAGGGTTGACAATATGCTGAACATGGCAAAAGGCCTCATTCAAGGTCAGAACTTTATCTCCAGCAAGTAATTGGCTTTTAAAAGGCTGCAACTCAAAACTGAGACCAGACAGAAATGTTACCACTTGAAATTCTGCACGTTGAGCCTTCAAAGTATTGAGGTTAGTAGTAAGAGGTTGATGGACATTTGGTTCTTCCCAGATTCCTTTGAGAGAGCTATAAAATTCCACAACAGATTTGTCTCCTTGTTTACAATTGAATAGACGTTCATATAAGTCATAAACACGAGATAAGTTTGTGTCTTGAAAGAAGCTCTCCTGTAAGTCATTCCAAAAGCCCTTGGCTGTTGTATGAAACATGACATTGGCAGCCACAGAATGTTCCATACTATTAAACAACCAAACCATGATAGTAGCATTCTCGCGGGTCCAAGTGCCATATGTCGATTCCTTGGAATCCGGGGGATCATCGTATATATAAGCCAACTTATCTCTAGCAATGAAATAAATGGTCACAGCTTGCTTCCACAGCAGAAAATTAGATAAGCCAACTATATTGACCGACGGTGACGAAGGTTACCGGGCCGATGCGGCCGGTTACCGGGAACCGTTGCGGTTCCCGGGAATTGAAATAATTTCAACATAAACACCATCCACATGATTCTTAGAGATTCAGTCATGTTTGGAAAAGAACCAAAACAAGAAAGAGAGATACTTGTCCAGAATCTTACTGCTGTAGCAATGGGATATCCTTCCAAAAAAATATTGTTTCTTATCTTTCACTGCTACAGAGGTATAACTTGTAGTACAGGATTGAATACCAACAAAAACTACTGAATAAGATGAGTTAAATTACCAAGTACCGCTAGTGGCTGAACACATTGATATCAAAAAAAATATCGGGCTAAAGAAAGAATAGCTCTTGAACAGAAGCAATGTAATAGAATCACAAAAAAAATAGGAACTGTGCATCATTCTCAGAACTGATGAAGAACAAATTCCAAATAAATACCGTGTTGAGATCCCATGTTAATCGACTCCATCTTATCGAGGTTTAAGTCTAGAATTCATGGGACAAAATTAGGGAAAGAGAAGAGAAGAGGGAGAACCGAAATAGACTCTCAAACTAGCAACCAAAAACTTGCAACAGAAGTTTATTAACCTCACTCTGATACCATGTAACACTGTAAAAGAGAAAACCAAAAGAAAGAGACCAATAGAAAGGAGAGAAATCGTGGAGAGGGGGAGAGATTGATTGTGAATATCTCCCCCTATCCCTTTACTATTTATAATCAATTAGGCAGCCCATGTACAACTATCGACAGTCCATATACAACTGTCCATATACAGTCAATATACTATTGTCCATGTACAGTCCATATACAACTGTCCATATACAGCCAATGCATTACTAAGACACACCTACGATCTAGTCATCATAAGACCAAGAAAGGAAAGATTAAAGATTTTAATCTTAATAGTTTTCATATTGTTTTTTAACTGTCTCTTGTGTCCTGAGATTATTATAATGTTCAGCTATCTTATCTTCGAAATCATCATTTATTTCTATGGATTCTATTGCTTCTAAATCTATTATCTTACATTGTCTTATTGAATCTATCTCTAGATTTTTTTCATTCATGGTCCTGGGCCTTCTTGTCTACTTCAGCCTCGTTAGTTCGGCCCCATGGCAATGGACGACAGTGGTTCATCTTCCACCCACTCTTCCCCCACATCACTGTGGACCTCCATGCCAATGAAGACGCCGGTGCGACCCCTCCCCCATGAATTTTCCAAAGATCGATCTCGCAACTTAAAGTGGGACGAAGAGTCAAACTCTGGATATAGTGGTCCGAAAAATCAAACTATTTGCATTAGAAGAGCACCCAAGCACGAATGCAAATGCCCTCTGGGGGCATCCGAACTTGATTCCTAACACAAAGCTAGAACCGTTCTCAGACCAAATGTAGATTTTTTACTCCTTCCTCTGCAAACTAGCCGAGATCGAGCAACTGTTTCCAATCATAGTTACGATCTCCTTATTGCGAGCTGACACGCCAAGGATGAAGCACATCTCGCACTTCTTCGAAGCACACTCCTCAAACTCTCAAACTACAAGCTACTAGAATGTAAAGGCCTTGAGTGGTTTATATAAAACTCCTTGAAAATCCTTGATCTTCCCACAGCTGCCAATCGTCAGAGCAAGAGCCAACAGCCAATCTCCTAATTCCCGCCATCTTCCTAAGGACATCGGACACACATAGCAAATCCTGATAAGAGAGATATTCAATGCTCGCTAAAGATGGGACGTATGCTCCGGATACCAACCGTCAACGAACTTGGCACAATCTGATATGAAGGCATTTAATGCTAGGAGATGAAAGGTCACTAGATTCAGTTCACAAAGACGCTCAGTGCTCACAGACAAGGAAACAACTGATCTGGTATTTATCCAGTCCATCCACCCAAACCAAACACCCGCCTCCAGATTCAAGTCTTACCCGTCTCTTGCATGTACTACTCATGCGCGCTACTAAGGACAAGGCCGACCTTGTCCCAAACAACACCGCACGAGTCTTCTATGCCAACACCTACAGCATAGGGCGGTCAACCTGATCAACCCTCACAAGGATACAACAAGGCTACTATGAGGCCGATCTACTCTTTACTCCCTCAGACCTACAGGCATAAAGGAGTAGGAGCAACTGATGTGAATAAATACCACCGGCCGATCAAGGCCTATACATGGTGCATGAATCTCCCAATTCAGGGGCAATTCCGCCTTAACCATATTTGCAAGGGCAAATCTGACCTTTACCACATTATCAAGGTTACATTCGACGACGCGATTCCGGAAAGCAGTTACAAAGGCGGGGGTGGACCAAAGGTTATATCCGGTTTTGATTATCTTACATCACTTTCCACTTACTCTCATTTTACTCTTTGGCCCTCTTTTATTGTTAATTGTTCAAATTTGACTTAAGTATCAGAGTGTACCCCCGGACCCCGAGTCCAATCACTCTTGTGCATGTCTTTATTGTCATCTGCAGGCTGGGTGCCACCTCAAAAGGAAAGTTTGGATTCAAGCACCAACATACGTGACAATTCTGAAGCTTTGTTTGAAATCTCAGCTCATTTGAGGTCTTTTAAATCTGCAAAAACCCTCATGCCCCAAGTGAAGCTAGGATTTGATCCCAAGACCCGACTACAACCATAGTTTTAAAACTCGACCGAGAAGGGTCAAGATCTCGGCCCTTCTCAGTAGTCTCGAAAGGGTCGAGACGAGAAAATGGTTCGAAACTGGGTCTCGACCAGTCTCGACCAGTTCTCGACTGGATCTCGACCAGTCTTGACCAGTTTCAAACTGGTTTAAGTTATAAATAAGAGTCTCGGTCGAGATCTCGACCGAGACTCATTTTTCTCTAACTTTGCTTCTGTTTTCTTCTTCTCCTCCATTCCTTCTTCTCCAACCTTGCATCTAAGGTTCGAAAACCTCTGTTCTTTGCAAATCTCTCCATCAAAGTGCTGTTGGAGGCTCATTTTGACCTATTCTTTGCAAATCTAAGGTTTGATGTATGATTTTTTTCCCTAAAACTTACTTTTTTACATGAATATATTCAATACACGTTGGTTCATCATGAAATTTATATATGTGAGTCATTAGGCCGATCTACAACCTCATCCTTTCCAAATTATTTCTTGCATATATATTTTTTATTTTGATTTTCTGTTAAAAAAAATGTATTTTCCAGCAATTAACAATTAAAAAAAATATGATATATATTAATTAGATGGTGTTGAAAATATTATATGATGAACACCGTTGGCCGATCTACGCGGCCACGGTATATATATATATATATATATATATATATATATATATATATATATATATATATATATATATATATATATTTATTTTATTTTTTGTTTAAAAAAATAAAAAAATACATTTCTTAAATATTAATCAGTTTACTTTCAAAATAATATATGTTGAACACCGTTAGCCGATCTACGCGGTCACAGTTTCAGTTTTTTTTTCTGTACATATTTTTATTTTTATGAATTTTTTATTAATAAATCCTATTTCCAGCAATAAAAAATTAATAAAAAAATATTAATACTTATCTACTGGTGTTCAAAATAATATATGTTGAACATCGTTGGCTGATCTACGCGGTCACGGTTTCAGTTTCTTTCTGTACATATTTTTATTTTTATGAATTTTTTATTAATAAATTCTATTTTCCAGCAATAAAAAATTAGTAAAAAAATATTAATACTTATCTATTGGTGTTCAAAATAATATATGTTGAACATCATTGACCAATCTACGGTTTCATGTTGTCGGATTATATTTTTCGAAAAATAAATTATTTTTATTTAAAATCCAAAATTATTAATAATATCTAAATAATTATGGAAAATTAGGAAAAATATTCTGTTAACATAGTTTTAAAATTTTGAAAAGTAATTTCAATGTGTTTTGAATTGTATTCGCATATTTGATGTTTTTATGTTCTTCAATTTTAAATTTTATTAATGTAAATCTATTGATTTAAATTTCTCTATTTATCATCTTATGTAACAGTGTCTCGTTCTAAATATTATGGCTGCTTCGGGTTCTTGTAAGGGAGGTAGTGATGCTGGTCGTACTGACATGGCTTAGCAGTATTGTACTGCCATTGACGGTGATAAAAGAAGACCCAATGCAAATTCTGTAGGAAGAAGCTTATATCTGGTGGGATTACCAGACATAAGCAACACTTGAGTGGGACTTCTACCGACGTGGCAAAGTGTGCTATAGTTCCTATAGAGATTACCAGGGCCATAGCTACACAGATGAAGGGAGGCCAGCAGAGAAGGGCAGAGAAAGAAAAAAGTAAACAACAATTTGAGGATGCAATCCGAGGTACAGTGCGTGGTTTGGATGATGATAGTTCAGATGATGATGGTCTAGATACCAGGGGTTTGACTGAGGAAGAAGCCAGAGATCTGAGACGGGCAACAATGGCTAGTAAAGTCAGCCATGAGATGGAAATGGAAAGGTTGAGGCAAAGAGCCTTAAGGGCAGGTGGTAGTAGATCATTTCAGCAGCCCGAAGATCCACAAACACGGAGTAAGGGAGGGTTGGCTTCTATATTTAGAAGATCAATAAGTACTAGAGCACAACCCCAAACACCACCACCTACTGCTAGAGAAGAGGATTATGTTGAGATTCTACAGCAGAATCCAACAGTTTTTAGAAAGGCTGGCGCCAAACAAAAGAGTTGAAGAGTATGTGGAACTGGAAGGGTACAAAAGAATTTATTGGGGATGCCTTTGCTAGGTGGTCCATCTATAATAGTATCCCAGCAAATGCCAGTGGTGGCCCATACTATCAGCCTTTCTTTGATGCAGTTACTCAGGCTGGTCCTGGTGTTATAGCCCCCACTCCATGTGAAGTGGTGAATGTCTATCTCCCACATAGTTGTCAAGGCGACAAGGCGATCCAAGGCGTTTGGGGCCATCCTGGGCGCCTAGGCGCCCGCCTAGGCGTTGCCTAGGCGACCAAGGCGTTCCCAGTGCATTTTTTTTATTTCTAAAATATTAATGTTTATATATATGCAACATTCTACATAAATAATCAACATTTAAGACATAACTTAATTAATATGTGGTGTGGACCTAAGTTTACTAATGTACACTAAGACCTGGGATTGTGTCTAGAGTTAAGTAAACAATTATTTATGACTAACATTTGCGTACTTTTAACGAATTTGATCGGAGCGTAACTCCTTAAATATAGTTCGGATTCAAGCAATCTCGAATTCGTTGCAAAGCTAGAATAATCAGCTTTCCAACAAATCCGAGATTGCTTGAATCCAAATTATAATAAAGGAGTTACACTCCGGTCAAACCTTGTTCGGAATACGGGAATGCTGTTTAAAGTCGTCTGAATGTAAATTATTTTTTGGGCATCAAAGCAAAAGATTATTTTGGCGCACTCTTGGTTTTTAGTGATGATTTATTATAATAAGATTTATAGAATTTTTATATTTAGAAAAAAGCCTAGCATTTAAAAGTTGAAAATCGCCCTCGCACCCAAAAATATGGTTTTTGTTCTTGAACAGGGGGGTTGACTTTTTTTCCTTCTGGAATTTGAATTTTAGACTATTTTTATTGGATTCAAATAGGGGGGTTATTCATAAATAAGCACTGCCTGATAAATGTTGTTCCTGTCTGGCCTGGGCGACTGCCTTTCTCATGTACACAAGGTGCCCTGGCGCCCAGGCCTGTACAAACCGCCCGGACGCCTAGGCGACGCCTTGACAACTGGGATCTCCTAAGGATTAAAAAGAGTTAAAAGTATGGATAGAAGGGTTAAAGAATAATTGAGGTGTATATGGGGTCACTATAATGTGTGATGGTTGGACTGGTCCCACTAGAAAGTCCATAATCAACTTCATGTCTACAATGATGGGAAGACATCATTCTTGAAGGTTGTGGATGCATCTGCATGCACAAAAGATGCTAACTACATCTATGGATTGCTACAGACAGTGGTGGATGAAGTTGGTGCTACAAATGTGGTGCAAATTGTGACAGACAATGGCAGCAACTACAAGAAGGTAGGAGATATGATGATGGCTAACTATAACCTTTTTTGGACTCCATGTGCTGCCCATTGCATTGACTTGATGTTGAAGGACATAAGCAAGATCCAAAAAGTAAAGCAAGTGGTTGAACAAGCACGCCAGGTGACAACATTTGTATACAACCATGGCTATTCTTTGAACTTGCTGAGGGAGAGATGTAGAGGGGACTTGGTAAGACCCGGCATTACTAGATTTGCTACCAACTACATAGCACTAAAGAGCTTTTAGGCAAATATGGTAGGCCTCAGATCGATGTTTGCTTCTGAGGACTGGTTTGGGTGAAGGGAGTCCAGCTCTCCTGCCGGGGTTCAATCACAAACTACTATAGCTTCAGAGGAATTTTGAAAAACACTGAAGGATGTAGTCAAAATTCTGGAGCCAGTAGTGAAAGTGCTGAGATTAGTGGATACAGCATTCCAGCCCACGATGCCACATTTATATGCTGTCATGGATATGTTGAAGGACCGTATAAAAACTGGGTTTCCACGTGGAAACAAACATTTTGTAAAGATAATCAAAGATCGATGGGAGAGTCAGCTGATGCACCCATTACATAAGGCTGGTGAGTATATATTTAATAATGTCTTTAATTTAGTTCCACTTAATAGTTAGTACTCTATTTTAATCTGGCGACTCATATTTTGCAGCATACTATTTGAACCCCAAGTACCAATATTCACATGTGCTTGGATGATGATACAATGGATCAAAGTGACTGGTCAACTTCTGATAGTAGTGGTGATGATGATAGTGGTAATGGTGATGAGGGTGGTAGTGGTAATCCTAGACCGACTGTAGCCACTATTAGATGGATCGATGAGAGTCAGTATACACACACTACACAGGATCCAGATCATGGTAGACGCGCATCTTCATCACAGCCTACAACTGGGTATACACGTAGGTCTCGTCAACGGGAACGCCCTCTGCAACCAGTAGAAGAAGAAGAAGATCGTTTCTTTGACATCGTTCCTGATCCTGATATTATGCCTGATGTTGAAATTGATAGCATGTCCACAAGCTTTGGAGGACTGAGCATCGAGGGTAGCAGTGGACAGGAGCAGGGGCAGTGGAGTGCTCATTGATTTGGCACCACTTCGGCATACAGTTCTTATTCCGGTGGTGATGACCTCATGATGGGAAGTGCATATGATTATTCCGCTGATACTAGTAATGCTATAACACAGACTGACTTAAACTTTGTGGATAGTCTCTTTTCAGTCCCAAATTTGCAAAGAACCACGCCCCCACACCAGCCAATATATGCCCACTTTACTCCACATTATAGTGAATTGTATCCAAGGTTGGGTATATTTAGAAACTTCCCGGAGCATGTATATGAGAAATATGTGGAAGATACCAAACCTTCTATAGCCGAAGGATGTCATGGCAGGATTTTGTTTATCAGACCGAGATATATTTTCTTCAGCAAAGTCAATCTGATCAGATGGAACCTGCACGCTACTCTACATATGATTAGACATTGGGATGGACTAATGGGAATGTATTATTTCATTTTGAGTATTTAAGTCTTTCATATAATGAGTACTTGTAAAGTATGTCATTTTGTAGGATTTATGATTTATATTTTGTTTATCAGACCGAGATATATTTTCTTCAACAAAGTCAATCTGATCAGATGGAACCTGCACGTCATTTTACATATAATTAGACATTGGGATGGACTAATGGGAATGTATAATTTCATTTTGAGTATTTAAGTCTTTCATATAATGAGTACTTGTAAATTATGTCATTTTGTGGGATTTATGATTTATGAATGTATGATTTTTCGATAATGTGATTACTTTTTATACTTCAAATGTGTTTATATATGTTAAATAAGTATTTTCCTGCAATATATAGCCTTAAAATGGCTCTAAAATGGACTTAAAACATCAAAAAAATGGCTTAAACCATAAAAAAAAAAACCTGTCGAAACTCCCATTTTTACCCTCTAGGAGTTTCGGCAGGTTCTAGCCGAGATCTTGGTCGAGATCTCGGTAATCTCGGTTTTCTCAAGGGTCGAGACACCCTCGAGAACCGAGATTTCAAACTATGATTACAACCAGCCAAGGTCCATACCAGCTGCACTGCTGGAACCTTCCTGTTCTATACACTTACCCTTAAATTTAAAATCTGATTTTTACAGAACTCAACTACTTTGATTCCCGGGTTGACCATTGATGTTATCTATTAATCTCTACTATGAGTTTAACTTTTGCTCGTAGTCCTTACAATGTATGGAATTCTTAATTTAATTTGGTCCCTGAAACCCTACTCTTTCATCAAAGTTGTCATTAATTCTAAGAGCCTAAAGTAGTAAATTATGCATCACCACAACAGAAGAAGTTAACTAGAGAAAATTACTGGGATGATGCCATCAGCAATTTTCAGTTTGTACAACTCTGTAGCAGTAATCTTCAGCTTCTCAGCAGCCTGCAAAAACAGAAAGTCTCACATATCATTAAACTAAAAGCAACTTAAATAGACGCGACGAAAAATGGAAAGTAGTAGGACATACCTTTGGAGAAGCTTTGGCAGTCTTCCACAAGATCGCCGCACAAGCTTCTGGACTGTTTAAAAAGAAAATGAGATAAATGAATATTTAGACATTGCAGCAGAGAGACAACAAAACAACCACAAAAAGAATGATTTATTGAGAGCACAAAGCATCTTTTAATTTCAATTAATAAAAGAGAATCTAATCTGTACACATGACTAGATGATAGAGATTTAAGCTAACAGGTGTGTCACTGTATCATTGTTTTCCTTTTAGTGTGTCATGCTGTCATGCTGTCATGTTCAAAAGTGTCAAAGTACAACAAAGTCAAAGAATGTGGAAGACTAATATATGGCTCCTGTCCTGACAACAAGTATGGGTTTGAATAAATTCGAATGGTGAAGCACGATCTATATAGCCAACCTATTTAGTTGGGATAAGACTTCACTGAGTTGAGTCAACTCATGACCAAGCAACTAGCAATGAGTTGAGTTGAATGGAGAAGCAGGATCCATGTAGCGAACCCATGTTGGATAACCTAAGGGAAGGGGGGGGGGGGGGGGGGGGGGGGGACTCTCATCACTGGGGGAATTGCCTCTTTTTTGAATTTGCAAGTCATGTGTGATGCAGTCCAAGAAGGCCCAAGGCCCAAGCTCAAGTTGATAATGGGTCAGCCCAAAGAACCAGTCAGTATTGATCCATTGGACCAACCCAAAGACCAACCCACACTGTTCACGTGAACAGTGTTCACGGTACTGTTCACGTGAACAGTACCAACAGCAGAAATTTTCCTTCTTTTGTTATTTCTTTCCTAAATTATTCTTAGATTTTGTTTCCTAAAGTTAAGTTATGGATTGATATTTTGTAAGTTGTTTTTTTGGAAACTTTCCTAAATCTATAAAGGCAAGTTTCCCTTTTAATTTATCTTAGGATATTTTTTAGATTGGAAACTTTCCTAAATCTATAAAGGCAAATTTCCCTTTTAATTTATCTTAGGATATTTTTTTTAAGATGACTAAATCCTTCCTTATTTTGTAATCTTTCTTAAGTTTATAAATAAGATAAAGAAGAAGAGAGCCAGCAGATTTAGACCAGAAAAAAGAAGAGAGTTTAGCTCCTGATTTTCTGGTTGAGTCTCATAGGTTGTGAGACTCAACCGAAATATTCTGTTTTATGGTTTTCTTGTCCTTCTGTTAATTCCTTCAAGTTCTTATTATTGCATACTGAATTGCGATACCATTAAGTGCTGATTTGATCAACGAAAGCTCGTGGGATTAAAGATTAAAATCATATCGATCAGCTCTAACTAAACCAGTCCCGTTTTCAGATGATAGGTAGTTTTCAAAAAATCACATCTCTCTCATCTGTGATCGGATCATCTCCAACTTTGGATATGACTTCATAATCATTCCAAAGAGTATTTCCCATCAAGTTTCAAGTGATTTCAAGGGTTAGATTTCAAGATAAGTGGTTTTCTTCATTACTTTTCTCTGCAGATTTTGTATTGGACTGAATTAAGATCCTGTAGCAAAGAGGGCTTGTTAATTTGACTTGCTTTGAACCCTCTTTGCCATCAATTGGTATCAGAGCATGGCTGAGGAGAGTTCTAACTCTCCTAATCAGTCCAATAATCTCAATGACCTTGTTAATTTGGTTCTCCAACGATTGACCAAAATGGATGCCAAGTTAGATAGCGTGGATGGGAGAATAAGTAATTTGGAGGAACGAGATAATCCTAGGCCGGCTAGAATAGAAGCCCCTAGAAGAGAAATTCCTAATGCCAACCTAATGCCAAGACGTGTTATTAGGGCTCCTCAAAGAGTTCCTAGAGAGGAATACCACAACCCACCCTATGAAGACTATGATGAACCTATCCGTTACCAAACCCATAAGGTACGGATGGACCTCAAAGAGTTTCATGGGAGGCAAGACCCCGAAGCTTTTCAAGACTGGCTAAATGCTCTAGATGACTATTTCGATTGGTTTAACCTTCCTGAACCTCGAAAGCTGCAATTAGCCCGCTCTAAACTTGTCGGGGGTGCTCGTGATTGGTGGCGTAACTATGAATATAGTCTCATGAGGAGTCGTAGAGAACCCACTACTTGGGAGGAGATGAAGGAAGAATTGAAAGAAAAGTATTTGCCTCGGTCTTTCCAAAGAAGGTTGCATGACCAGCTAAACAATCTTCGTCAAGATAATATGAGTATGGAAGACTATGTATACCAATTTGATCAATTATGTGCACAGTCAGGTTCACGAGACAATGATGATCAAATGATATCTCGGTTTCGTTTGGGGTTGCGACCTGAGATTAGAGAAAAAATGGGTGTGGTTGATATTGTTAGTTTTAACGACTGTATTGATAGAACTTTCCAAGCCGATGACCTTTTGAAGTCAACACTGAAGCCCACCTCCAGTTCTTATGAATTGAAGCACCCTACACCAAACAGTAAAGCCATAGGGACTACATCTCATGCTACTCCAACAACAGATAAAGGTAAAACTCCCATGGTAGCAGCTACGGATGTGCAATGCTATCACTGTAATGCATATGGTCACTTTGCTAGAGATTGTCCACAAAAATTAAAGGTAAACTCTTTAGTTGCTGCAATCGAGGCCAATCCAGACACACAGGTATGTGAGCCGCAAAGTGATGACACTTCTATTCCTAATACGGATGTCATGGATGATGGTGAGGATTCATATGGAATCCATATAATCAGCAGTATGGTTTTGATTGCCCCAAAAGTAGATGTGGATAATTTTGATGCCTTTGCTAAAGCTCCAGGGATTGACAAAGGTGACCACAGTTTTGATGAAGACCACGGTGTTATGAAGACAATTGCGGAAGATGAAGAGTTGAACACGATAGTCCCCATGAATACCACGATTCTACTTGACTTTCCTCAAGATGTTGAGCATATTGACTTTGTGATACCGTCTAAATATCTTGAAGAAAGTGGACCCAAAGTGATGGATTTTCTTCCAACATTGCAAACACAGCCAGAATTTCAGAATCAGAAGACGTTGCCTACCGAACCCACTGAAATCATTCTTCATCATTATCGAACTCGTGGACGAGTTCATTTTAAGTGGGGGGGAGTTGGCAGTCCAAGAAGGCCCAAGGCCCAAGCTCAAGTCGATAATGGGTCAGCCCAAAGAACCAGTCGGTATTGGTCCATTGGACCAACCCAAAGACCAACCCACACTGTTCACGTGAACAGTGTTCACGGTACTGTTCACGTGAACAGTACCAACAGCAGAAATTTTCCTTCTTTTGTTATTTCTTTCCTAAATTATTCTTAGATTTTGTTTCCTAAAGTTAAGTTATGGATTGATATTTTGTAAGTTGTTTTTTTGGAAACTTTCCTAAATCTATAAAGGAAAATTTCCCTTTTAATTTATCTTAGGATATTTTTTAGATTGGAAACTTTCCTAAATCTATAAAGGCAAGTTTCCCTTTTAATTTATCTTAGGATATTTTTTTTAAGATGACTAAATCCTTCCTTATTTTGTAATCTTTCTTAAGTCTATAAATAAGATAAAGAAGAAGAGAGCCAGCAGATTTAGACCAGAAAAAAAAAAAAGAGTTTAGCTCCTGATTTTCTGGTTGAGTCTCATAGGTTGTGAGACTCAACCGAAATATTCTGTTTTATGGTTTTCTTGTCCTTCTGTTAATTCCTTCAAGTTCTTATTATTGCATACTGAATTGCGATACCATTAAGTGCTGATTTGATCAACGAAAGCTCGTGGGATTAAAGATTAAAATCATATCGACCAGCTCTAACTAAACCAGTCCCGTTTTCAGATGATAGGTAGTTTTCAAAAAATCACATCTCTCTCATCTGTGATCGGATCATCTCCAACTTTGGATATGTCTTCATAATCATTCCAAAGAGTATTTTCCATCAAGTTTCAAGTGATTTCAAGGGTTAGATTTCAAGATAAGTGGTTTTCTTCATTACTTTTCTCTGCAGATTTTGTATTGGACTGAATTAAGATCATGTAGCAAAGAGGGCTTGTTAATTTGACTTGCTTTGAACCCTCTTTGCCATCAATGTGATTTATTTATGATATGGAATTATGAAAGCAACTCACCAATCACATAAGACAAAGATTCATAGTGGTTCAGAGTCTTCAGACAAGTCACCCGACCTGCTCCACTTCTTCTCAAGCAAGCTTGAGAGTTCCACTGGTATTTCCCTTTCAATACAATAGGTGGGGACAATAACTTTACAAAATCTTTTTAAGGATAAAAGGATCCTTTACAAATCTCTTTAAAGGAAAAGACGATCCTTGCAAATCTTTTAGGGATAAGAGGATCCTTGTAAATCTTTTGAGGACAAGAGGATCCTTGTGCTAAGTCTAATTACGGTCTGGACTCTAGAGTAATGCACAAATGCATTGCCCTATACTAGAGTTTCACACAACTCAAGAGCAATAAGAATACAAATAAAAAGGTAAGAGGTTACTAAACAAGGAGTGTGACAAGTACTCCTTGTGTGTGAGTGCAATATGATGAGAAGATGAATGAATGTACTCTAAGTCTCCTTGATCACTTCTCTTGATGATTGAATGTTGTGAGACAGTGTGGAGAGCTTGAACTTTGAGTTGATGACTTCCCTTCTTTTCTCAAGGACCTGAATTGCAATTTCTTTGCTCAACAATGATTCTCATAAGTATTGCATTGTTGTTGAGTTTCTCACAAGTGTGACTATTTATAAACCAATTAGGTAGTCCAAAAATCTGGTCTAAGTTAGGCTCTAACGGAAAATTTTTTTATTCATCCAGTAGACTGATTTATCCATCTGGTCGACCGCTTGAAATAACTGTTGACAATTTATAACCGTTGGGCAGGCCTTCTGTCCATCCAGTCAATCTCCAATCGACCGGTGCATCAGCCAGAATCAACCGGTTGGGTATCTAGCTGTTGCTTGTGAGTTTTGCATTTTTCAAAGATCTCTCGGGAAGTTTTACCCTGTATAAATAAGGTCGACCTAGGAGCGTCAACAGGCCAGCTCGGTCCAGTTTCAGTTTGAGTCGATTCAGTTTCGGTCCTATACACCTCAACCCAATTACAGCCCATTAAAAAAATTCGGTTTCGATCCAGTTTGGTTTCAGGTTTTTATCAGGCTGGTATAATAGGCTCTTATCAGTTTGGTTTACTATATGTATATATAGTAGCAAGTTGACTCAATGGGCTCTATCAGGCCATTATCGGACTGGTTTGGTTTTGGTTTTGGTTTCCTACATTATATTTAATAAAATTTAGGCTTAATGGACTCTTATTGGTCCACTATAGGGCTGGTTTAGTTTCGGTCATATTGGTCTGGTTTGATCCGGTCTGGTTCCGGCTTGAACATGCTTGAATGTGAACTGACTTTTCGTTGACTCTAAGCCACAACACTAAGTGTAGAGAACTAGAGATTAGTATGCTTCATATGTTTGTTATCATCAAAACCAACTTAGGGATGTGGGATTCCCAACACGGCAACACCCCATTTAGTTGGGATAAGGATTAATTGAGTTGAGATGTCTCCTAACTAAGCAACTAGCAATGACAACTAAATATGAGATGCTGCCCTATGTTTCACTCAACTTTAAATTTCTGTCATCTCATTATTGACAAAGTGAGATCCAAGAATAACACAAGTAATTTCTAAGTCACTCAGATGCGAACATATCAGAAGAATGGGCACACTATACACATAGAAAGGGTTATAATGCAACACCACTTCCATGAACACTCAAAATATTAGGTGAAAGCAACAAATTTTCAGGATCCATACAGAAATGTTTTGATGAAGGTTTTTGAATTCCAACTGCCAACCTAATGCAAGAAAATAATCTTTTGCAGACTAGCCATATTGACTAATTAGAGAAATTAACCAGAATTTATGCATAATAGATCTGTTTTGATTGAGTTATCCAACTTTGTCTTCATCTGGTCCTTACTCCTATACCTGTGATTCTGTCGCAAGCTAATCTTCCACTGGAATTCCTGTTTCAGGATTAGCACTTCAACATCTCTAATATTTGGTCACATTTGGTTTTTTTATACTAGATATGTCCAGCTTAATCAAAGTACCACTTCACCTTAAAGCAAACTCCAAAGCCTTGACTGGTCATTCCAAAGTGCACACTTCAATAGCCTATATCGAAGGATTGAACACTCTTTCACATCCAAAGTGCAAATTTGAGGTCTAGGAGCAAAATGTCTCCCATTGAAACAATTAGGGCACTATGACAAATAAGGGAGTGAGTTAAAAGCATAGCTGTCAAGGTGCCAAGGCGATCCAAGGCATTGGAAAGGTGCCTAGTCGCCTAGGCATACCCAAGGCGTTCCCGAGGCGTTATGAGAGTACATCTTAATAGGAGGATTTATACGAAAAGAAGGGGGTTAGCACATCAATTTTTATTGTTTTTAATACATATGCATGATTCCATGCATATGGAGTATATATGTACTTTATACATCCAATAAAAATGCTACAAATGGCATTAATTGAAAAAATAAATAAGCAAATAAAACAAACCGTGATACAATAAGGCAACCAATCGCCTAGCCCAATCTGACAAAACCGAATGCCAAGGCGTTGCCTTGACAACTATAGTTAAAAAAGTATCAACCCCCCCCCCCCCAAAAAAAAAAAAAAAATTTTGGGTGTAGTGTCATGTTAAAAAATCCAGGCTAATGGCACTTCAAAATAATTTTAAAAATAGGGAAGGAAATTTAAGAAGCATCGGTATAGATGATTTCAGAATGATTTAAATGGTTATACTTCTCCTTATCAATAGTTCAGAATTAAAATTTGTTACCATATTATGCAGAGACGAGAGAGCACTTATCAAGCAAAGCGCTTTTCTTAAAGGTGGTCTAGACCAAAAACTTAAATAAATAAATAAACTTTCTGCCAAAGGAAATGAGCAAAGAAGGAAGCCAGTTATGATCCTTAGCCTCCAAATGTGTTATAATAGATTATGCAGAAAAGGAAAAAATATTACAAAGAAAAAGCATGACAAGCACCGGTTGAAATACCAGTGTTCTGACACCCAGCCCAGCATGGCTCATTGACCCACAACCGAGTCCTTAAAACGGGTGGATCAACCATCAAACCCAGTTTGAAAGAAACCTATTGATTTGTCAATGGCCCGTTTAACTCTGACTTGATGGCTGAAGCATTAAACCAAGTTGAATCATCATTTACTCCTATCAAGTGTCAGAAATTTTACATTCCTGTTTCAATGAGGGTTTAACCCCCAACCTCTGAGTAGTGAATAGAGGTCATTTACTCCTTCAAACAACATTTATGTATTACCACTTGATAGGGAAAGGATGAAACCGCCAATCAGGGAAGAACCTGTGTCCCATGCTAGACACCGATGAATAGAGGTCACGTGTTCCCATCTATAAGGCCACTGGCAGGTGGTAGCTCATAAGGAGAATAAACAGAGGTTATGCTCACGATCTCAGGTATAACCGCAGATCAGCATAAAGAAAGGGAATATTCCCCTATACCACCACGTGCCAGCTAGTAAGGATATCTCTGAGCTAGGATAATGGAAGCAGTTAAGGGAGGTCCACCGCAAGATCTCCATGACAGTTCAAAGGGTCTCCTACCCACGTCCAACCCCTACTATTAAGGGATTGGATCATGGGAATCCCATCTTTCCAAGATTAAGACCAAGGAATCAAGTATCGTGTATCAGTACCATATCGGTCAGCTGAAATTAAGAGACGTATCGTATCGTATCGTGGATACGGTGGATACGCACGGATACGCATGGATATGGGCAAGATATGCATGGGAATATATAAGGAACATATAAAACACTAATTTAAAACATAAAAACATTATAAATAACCAATTTATGGTCCAATTATGAGACATTAAATAGTTGGAGTCAATACGTTACCTCCAATCATAGGGCATGTAGATAAATTATAAAAATTTTATTTACAATTACACTAATTTACCTTCAATTACATTAATTTTATTTATTTTTTCTTTATAAAATTAGTACCATTTCTTAATTTTTAGGTGGTGCACAGGGTTTGTGTTAAATTATTAATATAAGAATGTGATACATGGGATCATGTCCCATGAACTATATATATACAGGAGATCAGTGATTTTTTTCCTGGTGAACGAGGGATTCTGGTGCATAGTGAGGGGCTGCTGGAGATGATTGCTGATTTGCTGGGGACGAAGATCACATAGGTTAGTACTTAGTATTTTTTTTTTTCCCTTTCTTCTTCTTCCCCTCTTCTAGTGCTGGTGGCAGTGGCCATTGCTGCTGCTACTCTTCTTCTCCTCCTCTCGTGGCGGCAGCAGTGGCTGCTACTCTGCTGTCTGGTTCTCCTCTGGCGGCGATGTGTGGCTGCTGCTGCTGGTTTTCTTTTTTCTTCTTCTCGATTTAGCAGCAGCTCCTCCTCTTTCTTCTTCTTCTTTCTTCTTGGCCGACGGCAGCTCCTCCTCTTTCTTCTTCTTCTTGCTTTTCTTCTGGCCGACTCTGTTTCTGCAGGTTTCTTTTTTTTTTCTTTTTTTCTTCCTCTTCATCCGGCCAACTCTGTTTCTGCTGGGTTTTTTTTTCTTTTTTTCATCCTCTTCATCTGGCCGACTCTGTTTCTGCAGGGTTTTTTTTTTTTTTTTTAACAACACACTTATCGGTTTGTATCGAACATATTGAACTGTATCGATGCGCATCGGACAGTATCGACCCGTATCGGTTCCATACGTGTCGATATAGGTTGGTTTTTTTCCCAATTTTTTTCTTTAAAAAACTACAGGAAAAATTTGTATCGATACAGACTGATACACTCGATACACTACGATACCATACTTTTTTAAAAAACTTAGATACGAAACGGCTTGTATCGTATCAACTACTATCGATACCGATACGGTGCATATCGTGTCAATACTTGATTCCTTGATGAAGACCCCATTACAAGGGGGATACTACACGCATTTGGAGGCATGTCCAAGATTACAAGGATCGCCTCAATCAAAGCCAAAACTTATGCCATTTGATGCCTCAATAAATAAGGCTCAAAATGAAGGTAATTGGATCCTAACTTTTGCTCTCAAGCCCTTACTCTATCCAATTGCTTAGACACCGTTGAAATATGGTCCAGCTGATGGTATGTTCAGGCTGATGGACCATCCTCCACACAAGTCGGATGGATGATGGACCATCATCCGCACCACCCATCTACCGCACGATTAGTGTCTAGGTTCAATGTACATACCTACCTCACCTACTTTCTTTCTCTATTTGTAAATCATTTACTCTATAAATACAATACGACCTCTGTCTTTTAAGGACAAGTCAAACCATACTCACAACATGGTATCAAAACCAAGTCCCTAGCATGGTTTAAAATCTCATCGAGATCGATCTCAGTTTTCTCGGTCTTCTAGAGTCAAGATCAAGTTTTGATTTTGGTTGCATAATCTCGCCCAAGATCTCACCAAGATCTCGAGAATAACTCAAATCTAGGCAGTTTCTTGCCGATATCTCGTGAGAAACTGCTTTTTGGCATTTTGTTAAAGCTATAAAAGGGGAAAAGCCCCTGTTCTCGGTCAAGATCTGGACCGAGAACAGGTTTTTGAGCTTTTCTTCTTAGTTTTCTCAAAAAATCTTCAAATCTCCCTCTTTTCTTCTTAGTTTTCTTTTTGAAATTGGTGCCGGTGGTGCTTTGGAGTGCGAAGATTGTTGTGGGAGCTCCGTATCAACTGTTAAAGGTAAGATTATTTGTCAAAAATGGATTTTTACAAGAGAGAAAAAAACTAAAGTTTGTAGAATGCGATGAGATATTTTTATGTTAATTACCGTTGGCCGATCTAAGGTCCTACAGTTTCAGATTTGGATTTCACTTGTTGTAGGTATTTTTTTTGAATTATTTGTATTAAAAAAGTAATTTTCTGCAATTAAAAATTAATTTAAAAATTATTAATACTATTTTGATGATGACGAGCTATTTTTACGTTAATTTCCCCTAATGCATTATATTATTGTCTCATTTGCCATTTTTGAATAATTATATTAGATAATTATTGAGTACAATGGCCAATATTAGCATAAGTTTACAACAAGCTTCAGCGCTTACTGCCAAAACATGGGTGTAAACCCCAACAACCACAAAGTGTGATTATTTTTACAATTTTATATTCTAAATGTGTTTATGTATGCTAAAATAAGGTTTTCCTAAAATATCAAACCTAAAAAATGACATTTGGCCAGCTAGACAGCCTGTATTGAAGTGTCTCACGGAGATCTCGGTTTTCCTAGAGGCCGAGACGCCTCTGAGATCTGAGATTTTAAACCTTGGTCCCTAAGGATCCCAAACCCTAGGCACCGCCACCACCTCCGCCACTTTCTCTCTCAGCTTGTATTACCGCCGCCACCACCGCCTTCTCTCTCTCTCTCTCTCTCTCTCTCTCTCTCTCTCTCTCTCTCTCTCTCTCTCTCTCTCTCTCTCTCTCTCTCTCACCCTTCCGCCAGTTGCTGGCAACTCTCGGTGGCCTAACCAACCACCACCCTCACCGAGAGCCTTTGGCTTACTTCTTGTGAAGTTCTCCATGTCATGAGAACTAGTTGGTGATATTTGTGCATATTTTTTCCTATTATGGTCATCATGAAGGACTACATCAAGAGTTCGACGGCTACAAGATGCTGCGTTTTCTTCTTGGCTTGTTTTAACCTATTTGTACCTTTTATTTGATCGATTTCATCAACAAGAACACACAAGTAGCCATTTTCGATCCTTCTCGGACAATATGAAGATCGAAACCTGCTTAAAATGTGTTGTTCAATCACAGAAGATTGATTCTTTCCAACAAATCTCCCTACAGCGTCTCTGATTCCAGGTATTTTTTAAGATTGTTTGGCAAAATTGATTTGCTCTACTAAAATTATTTTTCTAAGACAAATCGATATTAAGAAGTGATCATTACTATGGCTAAGTCCAGAGGAAGTTTTTCCTCCCATAGAAAATCCAAAAATTGAATTTACTACCATTGCACCCAACCCACTCAAGTTGGATGGGACCAATTATTTAATGTGATCCAAAACTGTCCACATGGCCATCTCTGCTAGAGGTCTACTAGGTTATATTACTGGCCGAAAAAAAAGCACCTAACCCAGAAGACCGTCATTATGAGAAATGGGCATCTGAAAATTCTATTGTGATGGCCTATTTGATTGGTTCCATGGACCCTAAAATTGGCCGAGGATATGTATTACTACGTGATGCTGCGGAAATCTGGAATGCGGCAAAAGAAACCTACTCCCAGATAGGAAACTACTCTTTAATTTATGACCTTCATGTAAAGTTGAATACAATTAAGCATAAGGGTGTTTTTTTTTGGGTGAATAAATAATTGTATTAACAGCACCCCGAACAAGGGCAAACAAAACAGGGAAACCCGAAGAAGGAGCCAGACTCCTTATATACAAGCGAAGGACCTAGCAAGAGAACACAAAACCCACCTCAGGCGGCAGTAACATTCCAGGAAGATAAAATGAATCTACTTTTAGCACTATCTGGGGAAGGGGAGGAATGAAGGGGCATGGAGCCTTTCATGTCGAAGGTAATAGTATTCCAAATCTGAGCATAGGATCTAGCTTTAGACTTCCATCTTCTGAGATTTCTCTCAAACCATATGTGATACATCGTGGTAACAAAAGCCAGCTTGGCAAGGATGTCACATTGGCTCTTCCCTTTAAACTTCTTTAGCATCCATTTCCATTCTTGATCAAAATGACGAATATTTCTGGTCACAGGCCAACACTTCCGAAGGATCGATTCCCAGACTTTCTTGGAAAATGGGCAATCAAAGAAAAGGTGGTTGATGTCTTCTGCGGAAGCCCAGCACAGGCTGCAATTGGAGCTTGGAATGATACTTTTATCCTATAACAAGGATGCGGTAGGAAGAGAATGAGTCAATACTCTCCACAAGGTAAAGTTATGTCGCAGAGAATGACCTTTAAACCAGACAATGTCAAACCATTCCACCTTGGAGCTGTGGGATCGAACTACCTCCCAAGCCGACAAAATCGAAAACAAACCATTGCTGGATCCACTCCAGCAAATGGTATCTGCACTCCCAGAAGGCCGGAGAATGATAGTCCAAAGCTTCCAAGGCCTGAGCAAGGCGAGAGGATGAGGCTCTTCCGGTACACCAAGCTCTTTCCGAGATAATGGAGGAGACAGTAGCGAGTCTGTCCCGCCCAAAGTACAACCAAATCCTCTCACCATATGTCATCACCAGAATGCCATGAGGATGCCACTTACCCAACCATAACAGGATAGAGGCCCCATCATCAATCAGATATTTGATATAAGGACGAACAAATTGTCTGTGATGTAGGATTGTCCTCCAAATCCAAGAAGAGTCCCAGGACATAGGAACAGTCCATATGGAGTCCTTTGTCAGGTATCTACTATAAATCCAATCAACCCAGATGCATCCTTTTTTCTCAGCAACTCTCCATATAAGTATAAATATGCAAGTCCTGTTGACTTCCTCGACTTTTCTAAGGCCAAGACCCCCTTCCTCCTTAGGCAAACAGACCTTATCCCAGCCAATAGTGTGAAAAAATTTGTTGTTGTCATTGCCTTTCCACAGAAAAGCACTCATAAGGCTTTCAATACTTTTAATGATAGACCTTGGGAGACCAAAAATGTCAGCGCAATATAAGTAGGAACTTTGCATGATTGATCTAACAAGTTCCAAAAATGTCAGCCCAATCTAAGCAGAAGGATGTTACTGTATCATAATATTACTCTGAACTCAGAAGCCTGTGGCAAGAATTGGATTACTATGATACATTTACTGTGGCCTATTTTGTCGATGCTGCGACTATGATACAAGCAAAGGACAAACTTAGGGTATATAATTTTTTAGCTGCTCTGAATATTGAATTTGACCAAATCAGGGCCCAAATCTTCAGTCGTGAGCCCCTGCCATCATTAGAACAGGCCTATGCTCTGGTCTAATCAAAGGATTTGAGACGAACAGCTATGATGCCGGCATTACCCACCTTTCGGTCAGCTCTCCAGATCACCCAACAGTTCTCCAAGTATGCCCCTCCTAAAGAGTCTATTCGATGTGAATATTGTGGTAAAGACAAGCATACTAAAGAAACTTGCTGGAAGTTACATGGGAAACCAGTAGATTTTGAAGCGCTGTGAAAAAGGGATACAGAAGACCAAGAACTTCATAACACCCCAGGCCAATCAGACCGAGATTTGCCCTCTTACAGGACCTTCCCAAATGCTCTCAGCAGAAGAACTTCAAGCTCTCCGAGATCTGCTAAGGTCATCTACTGCAGCAACTACCAGTCTTCCATCAGCATCTGCCACTCCAGGTTCATATTTTGCTCAGTCAGGTATTCCTCATGCTAGTCATTGTGCTTCCACTATCTCTATCCCTTGGGTTATGGACACTGGAGCCACTAACCACATGATTGGTTCTTCTAGCTCCTTTTACCTGTACTCTCCCTCTTCTGGGACCGATACAGTCCAGGTAGCTGTTGGGTCCCTCTCCCCTATATCGGAAAAGGGATCCATCCGTTGCTTTTCTTCCCTTACTTTAGAATCAATTCTTCATGTTCCTAATTTCTCCACGAATTTACTTTCTATTAATAGTCTTACCAAGTCCCTTAATTGTAAAGTAACTTTTTTTCCTTCCTCTTGTGTGATTCAGGATCTAGTGAGCGGGAGGACGATTGGACATGGTAGATTGCATGGTGGCCTCTACTTGCTTGATAATGGTCCTTCAGAACCAACATCAAACCATATACCCTCTTCACCCCATACCACCCAACACCACATTTATTCAATCGTGAGCAAGGTTCAAAATCTCGAGTCTCGAGGGTCTCTCAACCCTCTGAGAAACCGAGATCTTGAAAATCTCAGTCGAGATCTCGGCGAGACACTACACAAAAACCACGAAGGCTTAAAATGTGTGTTTCTACCCTAAAATGATCATTTTAAGGTTTGATACTCTAGGGAAACCCTATTTTAGCATATATAAACATATTTAAACCATAAAACTGTATAAATAATCGCACATGGTGGTTGTTTGGCTTTACACCCATGTTTGACAATGTCGGTCTAAAGTTCAAATGTAAACCTAGGGTAATATTGGTTATTCTACATAATGTTACACTAATAGAAGATTACAGAAGACCAAATGAGCCAATAAAATGATATTTTTTTAAAAAGAATAAACATAATAACACTTAATTAGTTAATTGTCATAGTAAAAAATACTCAAAGTAGTCAAGTAGACTATACAGTCATAATTCATACATTATGTCAAGAGCAGTCGAGAACTAGTCGAAAAATGTCGAGAAATGGAAGAGAATTGGTCAAAAATGTCGAGAAATGGTCGAAAATGTCGAGAAATGGTCGAGACCAGTCGAGAACTGGTCGAGACACCGTATCAAGACGAGATCTCGTCTCGAGCCCCTCGAGACCTTTGAGATCTCTCCGAGATCTTCGAGATCTCGCCGAGATCTTCGACATCTCGCCGAGATCTTCGAGATCTCGCCGAGATTTTGAACACTGGTCGTGAGCACCCTACAACAGTGGCACAGTCATCTGGGTCACCCTTCTACTATTATGTTATCTCAGTTATTTCCCTTTTTAGTTAAAATTGTAATAAAGACGAATTATTATGTGAAACTTGTGTGTTGGCTAAACAGACTCGTACTTCTTATTTACCTTTTACCAATAGGAGTAGTGGTATATTTGACCTTGTAAATTCTGATGTTTGGGGCCTAGCTAGGACTACATTTATTTCTAGACATCGATGGTTTGTCACATTTATCGATTCACTCTCGCACAACATGGATGTACTTGATGCATCAAAAAAATGAGGTTTTTCAATGTTTTTGATAATTTTATAATATGATCAAGACACAATTCCAAGCCCAGCTGAAGGTACTTCGTAGTGATAAGGCAAGGAATATACTGAAGGTACCTTTCAATAGTATTTGGTCGATAATGGAATCATCCATCAAACTAGCTTTGTTGACACACCAGCTCAAAATGGCATAGCAAAGAGGAAGAACCGTCACCTACTTGAGACTGCACGTGCCCTCATATTTAATGGTCATGTTCCAGCACACTTTTGGAGTGATGCTGTCCTCATTGCCACTTCTCTTATCAATCGCCTCCCATCACGTATTCTAGACAACAGAAGTCCTTTAGATTTCTTGCTTGGGGATACTTCTTTTGTGCTCCCACCAAAGGTCTTTGGTTGTGTTTGCTATGCTCGCAACCATTGATCCCTTGGCAAGCTTGATCCCAGAGGGTTGTGCTGCATATTTCTTGGTTATTCAGTAACACAGAAAGGGTACAAGTGTTACCAACCCCCCTCCCGACAGACTTTTATTACTAAAGATGTTCTTTTTCATGAGTATCTCATGTATTACCCATCACATCTTCAGGGGGCGAAGGATGCAATTGAAGATGTGCCTCTTTGTGTACCAGAAAAAGCAAAAAAAATCCAAGAACGATCCATCCCATACTTGGATCCAAATGTTTCAAACATAGATGTACCATCAGAACCTGGTGAAATACCATCTACTCCTATACCCATTCCCATAATCAGTCCTAAACCTCTACAAGTCTGCAGCTGTGCCAAAAGCAAGCAAGGAAGGACCACTACCATCAACGTAGCTTCACATGTCCATTCGCAGCCCTGGATCTGGAGGCTGAGTCTCCTCCTAGTAAGGAACTTCCTCCTTCTAACTCTAAACTTCCCATTATCGGAAGGGAACTAGGGCCTGTACATTTCACCCTATTTCCAATTCGGTTTCATATAACTCTCTTTCCCCTTCTTTCTATGCATTTGTATCCTCGTTTTCCTCTGTGTCTGTTCCCCAAAATTGGCAAGATGCAATTATAAACAAAAGGTAGAAAGCAGCAATGATGGAGGAGATGAAAGCCTTAAAAAAATGATACATGGGACCTTGTTCCACTCCCACCAGGTAAGAGGCCAATAGGATGTAAGTGGGTTTTCACAGTCAAACAAAAATCAGATGGGACTGTAGATCCATACAAACAAGGCTGGTTACACATGTATTTTGGAATATGGGATTGATTACCAAGAAACAATTGCTCCGGTGGCCAAGATGACCACAGTCAGGGTTCTTTTGTCATGTGCCGTACATTATAACTGAGACTTGCAACAGCTAGATGTAAACAATGTCTTCCTCCAAGGAGAACTTACTGAAGAAGTTTACATGGATTGCCCACCTGGTTTCACAGATGCTAGCACCAAAGGAAAAGTTTGCAAGTTGAAATGCTCTCGATATGGACTAAAACAGTCCCCTAGAGCATGGCTCGGGAAGTTTGATAAAGCTATGGTAGCATTTGGTTATGTTCAGAGTAATGCTGACCATACTTTATTTATCAAGCACTCATTTGGCACTTTTACAGCTCTACTGATATACGTAGATGATATCATTGTCACTGGAAATAATGACGATAAAATCAAGAAACTGAAGGTGTTTCTAGGGAAGGAGTTTGAAATCAAAGGTCTTGGAAAACTTAGGTACTTTCTTGGGATTGAAGTTTCCAGATCTACAAAGGATATCTATCTCTCTCAAAGGAAGTATGTCCTTGATCTCTTTTCAAAAACAGGATTACTTAGGTACCGACCGTGTGATACTCCACTAGATCCCAGTACTAAACTCAGGGAGAAAGAAGGAACATCGGCAGATAAAGGAAGGTACCAGAGGTTAGTTGAAAGGCTCATCTACTTATCACAGACATGGCCAAACATTGCATTTGCAATGAGTTTGGTAAGCCAGTTTATGCATGATCCTTATTCTACTCATATGGAGGCAATCTACAGGATACTACACTACCTAAAGGCAGCCCCAGGAAAAGGGATCCTCCTATCGCCTCATAGTCATCTAAAAGTAGAGGCTTATACCGATGCAAATTGGGCAGGTAGTCCAGATCATAAGTCTATCCCTGATTACTGTACCTTTTTGGGTGGAAATCTGGTTACTTGGTGCAACAAAAAGCAGAATATTGTGGCCCGATCCAGTGCAAAGGCAGAATTTAGGGCGATGGCCCAAGGAATATGTGAACTTTTATGGTTGCAAGGCTTACTCAGAGACTTGAAAGTTCAATGTCCTCAATTCATGACTCTGTTTTATGACAATAAAGCGGCTATTAGCATTGCTCATGACCCTGTTCATCATGATCAGACAAAACATGTTGAGATAAACTGCCACTTCATCAAAGAGAAACTAGATAAGGGACAGATTTAGATGCCTTTTGTCAGATCAGAGGATCAGCTGGCAGATATCTTCACCAAATGACTACCAGGGAAACCTTTTCATATGATATTGTCTAAGTTGTGTATGCATGATATATATGCATCAACTTGAGGGGGAGTGTTGAAATATAGTCCGGCTGATGGTATGGTCCGGCTGATGGACCATCCTTCACAAAAGTAGTGCGGATGATGGACCATCATCCGCACCACCCATTTACCGCCCGATCAGTGTCTAGGTTCAATGTACTCACCTTCCTCACCTACTTTCTTTCTCTATTTGTAAATTGTTTACTCTATAAATACAATATGACATGTGTCTTTTAAGGACAAGTTGAGCCATATTCTCCACAGACCCCTCTCTACATGAACTCTTGTATTCCCTTTATATAGAGTTTTATTCTACTTGTTACCGGTTCTGACTTAGGCATCGAAGTAGCCACAAGGTTTCCAAACCTGCCCTGACAAGTGTAACCACTAGAAGCTGGGCCCAAAGTAATTTTTTACCAAAAAACTCCAAACCACCAAACACAAATCTCAATAACACCACTAATGAGGGAGCATAGCCACCAACTCCATGGCAACAACAACATCCACCTCGCCAAGGAGAATGTCCTCGATGATGGGGACAACTTGTCCAACGAAGTCAATCAAAACGGACCGCCAGGGGCTGCGAATCTTAACCCCTAACAGTTTGTCACCAGATAACAGTTTGACACGATGGCTCGACAATTTGCAGCACTGACTTAGCTCCTGCAGTAACAGCAGACGCCACAAGCACCAGCACCTCTTGCCGCTCCTCCAGCAGACGTCAGGGAAGCGCCGGTGAATAACGCCGAAGGGTATGCCCCCAAACATCCCGCTAGCAGAATGCCTAGTTGGGCCACAGCCGATCGCCTAGGCTGGTTGGCTCTCACTATCAACCGAACCAAAGTCTGCATGCTCACAATCAGCATGTTTTTGGCTGACATGCACCTCGCGTTCCGGAGAACACAGACTTGCCAAGATGGGCCCAAAGTGTCACTGCTTCGTCTAACAACCACCACAATGGCTCCCATCGAGTCTCAGTCCATGACCAGCTAGGAAGGCATGCCGGTAAAGTGCCTCTGAATGACGTACAGGCAATGGTAGACGCCACCCAACAGGAACGTGTTCCTCCAGTGGTGATCCTTCCAGCACCACAGCCACCTATGGATGCCCTACAACAGCAGCTATGGATGCCCTACAACAGCAGCTCCACGACCTACAACAGCATCTACAACAGATCGAGAGGGGCCCTAATACCCAAGTTCTGCAAGAGTACAGTACCAAGACAGCCCACTCAGATGTCATCAGGAGGTTCCCCTCCCGACCAACTACACAATGCCAAATGTTGGACTGTACGACGGAAAAACCGACCACAAAAGCACCTCAACAACTTCAAGACGGGGATGCTCCCTCATGGGTACCCACGATGCTGTCAGTCCTTCCCATCTACTCTAAGGGACGCCGGCAGGATGTGGTTCAATAACTTACTGCCACAATCCATCAACTCCTTCAGGGAGCTCAACAGCCGATTCCTAACACACTTCCAGCCCTAAAGAAAACCATCGCCCATCTAATGGCGGTCAAGCAGGGAAAGATGAGACGCTTTGAACCTTTATTACTCGGTTCAACATGTCAGCCCTGGAAATTAAGGACCTCCAGTCTGAGGTCCTGTCTACAGCACTCTCAACAGCTATCCGAGACAGAAATCCGGTGTTCTCAATAGCAAAGAAACCACCCCGAACCCTGGCCAAAATGCTGAATCAGTGTGAAAGGTTCGCTGCTGCCAATAACGCAGTAGCAATAACGAAGAAGGAGACTGCCAGCGGCTCGACTGGCACCTCAGATAAGAAACGGTCGGAGCAAAAAACAGCGGTCGGGGAAAGATGCCTACCCGGGAAACCCGCATACAAGGCACTGGAGTATACTCCCTTGAATTGTCCTATAATCAAGATCATGCATCTCAAGCAGGACAATCCCAAACTAACAAGGCTGCCGAGGCTATTCATGGAACCTCATGAGAGATATCCCCATAAGTATTGCTATCACCATCGTGACCACAGTTATGACACCAACGAATGCAGGCATCTGAAAGGCCTCATTGAGGAGCTCGTCCAGTAGGGGCATTGGACATAATTTGTATATTGGGCCGAGGGCCAAGAAGCTGCACCTATCAACCCTGCGCCCACAAATTGCCGGGTTGATGTCAAAGGAAATAACGTCCCCCGGAATGATCAAAACCTCAATAGCAGGGGAGGCCTAGGGGCCTGACAGTCCCCTGGTCGAGCGTAGGTCAGAATAATCCTATTGATACCTCGGGTCAAGGAGCTGACCCGGGGTCAACAAAACAAAGGAAAGGGCCCAGCTCAACAAAAAAGGGGCGCAAGCCCACCTCGTGAAACAATTGGCCAATCCGGCCCCAAATATGACCTCGGAATGGCAGATGATGAGTATACGAGCCACGACTACTTCAGTTGCAGCACCATCATAGTCTGCCCCCCCCCAATCTGCCCTATCATTCGAGGCCCAGCAGCAGGGAATACCTCCAACAAAGCCCAGATGGCCTACTTTAAGACCATCTGCGTAATTATTAAGATGATCCTTGTCGACATAGTTATCCCTCACGAAGTCCCCATTGTGATAACAATGTCAATTGGGGAGAGACACAATGTAGCAAGGGTTTCTGGTTGACATGGGGAGTACAGTAGAAATCCTTTACTAACATGCCTTCTAATGGATGGGCCTAAACGACCAGCAGTTGCGTCCAATAAGATATTCACTAGTCAGATTTGCCGGAGACCTTGTCACAATCAAGGGAGCGATCCGGTTAGAAATCAAGGTCAGGACGGCACCTAGACGGACCTGTGTCCTCATGTCGTATATGGATGTCGACATCTACTCCAGCCATAACGCTATTTTGGGTCACCTAAGCCTCAACCAGCTCCAAGCCTACCTGTCCACCTACTATCTTGTGATGAAGTTCTCCACCGAGGAAGGAATCAGGTTCTGCAAGGCAAACCAGCCTATCTCAAGGAATGTTACGCTGCCGAGCTGAAGGCACACAATATGGCCCCCCTAGTCCAACCTATCATCTTAGAAGACCTCAGAAACAACCTCTACCAACAAAGAGGAGCCTTATTGAAGAACTCATCCAAGTACCGATCTCTTAAAGGAACCAGAGAAGACATTCTTCTGGAACGGATGGGACTTTTGCCTCTCAAATGTCACGTCAATCAAGGAGGGTCGGCCCGGCCTGTGATCGTAGCCCGATAGCTATTCTTTTCTCATTTTCCACCATTTCCTCTCACTTCAAGGTGCATTGAACTTTGTTTCATCAAGGCTTTGAAGATTTAAAGCAAAAATGCAACCATTTCTTCCCTAAACTATTTTTTTCTTAAAAATTTGCATCTAAGGTCCATGAATGGGATGCATATGTGATGCAATGAGAGAACCTTTTTCGGCAACAGCAACGGTTTCAAGCTTGGGGAATAGATGCACCACGAAACTCGTCATGGATTTGAGTGGACTTCCTTATTCTATGTATTTGATAGTTAAAGAATGTTTTGGCATGTTGTAAGAACAATATAAGTTATATAATATTAGTTTGTTACTTTGTTTCTAATTTACTACGCTTATTACTCATTACGTTCGTTAGGATGCTATGATGTAAACATAGAAATACCATTTCTTTTCTTTTCTTTTTTTTTTTTTCTTTTTTTTTTTTTGTTGGGTGCAAATGATTCAATGGATATGTTAAAAAGGTTAAAATTGCATTATAGGAAAAAATTGGGCACAAAAATAATTTTTTTTGGCCACCGATTCCAACTTCAAAATCTGAGTTTTTTTCCCCCCCTAGTTTCAGCGAAATTTCGGCCGTTTGGCCTAGCCAAAACCAGGCACAAAACCGAAATTTGAATCCTTGAATAAAGGTATCCGTTTCATCAACAACATCAACATATTTTTGTGCATCATCAATTTTAAGTTCAAGTCAGCACATTCCACCCAAGGGAGGGGAAGCGACACATCAATAGTCATCCATACCTCAAAAAGGGGCATCCGTGCCTCAAAAACAGGCATCTATGCCTCTAAAACGGGCAACCGTGCCTAACAATACAAGTTGGTAATACCAACCGCATCTCCCAACATGAACCCTCCAGCTCGGAACGAACCGATCTGACTGGTTCAAGGAGGTGGACACTCTCACAACAAGAGACATACATGTCTGCAATAAAGGTGTAACATCTTCTTCACACTTGGCATGTATGGAGTCATAAAAATCAATGGACTGCCAATGGCTCCTCAACTGAGTATAATATTGAGATACTGTCATCTCTTTTTGAGTAGTTTCATGAACCTTTTTTTGCATAGCATAAATTAAGGCATCATTCCCAACCTGGGAATATGTGTCCTTTGTAGACTTTCAGATCTGTGCAGCAGTATCCAATAAGAAGTATCCCTCGGCTATGGCAGGTTGCATGGAATTAAGAAGATATTGCATTACTAAGGAATTCTCAGCATTCCATTTGTCCAGAATAGTATCGTCAGTAATGGGTTTAGTTTTGGCTCCTGTGAGATACCCAGATAACCCTCGAGCAGTGACAGAAAGTTGTGTGGCCCTAGACCACATTAGGTAGTTACCACCATCGAGTTTTGTGGTATTGGTGGGAATGGTCAAATGTTCCTTTGTGTAAAAGTCCATACCAGCGGATGTAATTTCAGAAGACATCACAAGCACCAAAGGATAGATCGGAGTAATATAAACCGAAACTAAAAAAATTCCAGAATAATAAAACTGCAGCAGGAGCCCAATAAAATTACCTTGAACCAATGTGGTAATATGGATCTCTTTGGGGAATAAAGATCTGAAACCGAAGACCTGTTGCTGTGATGTTGATCTATCCAAAAAAATATTTGTCGATCTCTATTGTAAAGAGAAATCAGAACCATAAATCTAGGTCACAATATGATCCCAGAATCAAGAGTTGAATCTGCTGTCTAACCAAGAAAGAAGCAACATAAAATTGAGTTGCTAAAAAGAAGGATCTCGAACTGATCCCATAAAAAACTGGTTGACAGCAGACTTTATAAGCAGGATTCCTGATGAAAATGTTTAAACCATGGGAAAAACTTAGGTAGAAAGTTTTTTTATGAGATACAGGTGGTGGCGGTAACTTTAGGTACGCTGGGAGGGGATGTGGTGGCCTGCGGTGGGGCTAGGATGGCGAGGAAGGTAATTAGGGATTGTCGATAGGTCTAGGTAGGTCTGTTAGAGCCTTCGGTAAGTTTAGGAAGGTGACCAGATGGTTGCTGTAGGTTGTAGTTCAGGTGAGGTCTGGCAGTAGGTGTTTTTCCAGGGAAGGTAGGGCTGGCGGCAAGTCTGGAAGGTAGGCAAGGTCTGGCGGCAGGCTTTTTTCAGGTAGAGAAGGCTGGCGGTAGGACTAGGCAGGGTTTAGAGAGAAGAGAAGAGAAGAGCAGGTATCGTTAACCTTGCTCTGATACCATGCTGAATAGAAAGAATGAGTGAGAGAGTTAATTATTCTCCCACCATCTCTCCTTTATTTATAAGAAAAGAGAAAAGAGATTACAATCTAATAGGAGTCCTAGAGAGACTAGGAGTCCTAGTGAACTTAGGAAAGAAAGAGTCCTAGTTAACAAAGGATGACATTCAACAGTTGGTAATCCTAACACCGTCCAAACGGACAAGTGGCATCCATGCCCAATGTTGTGGTAGGCAAAGTCCGAGTAGACAATAGGCATCTGTGATACAAAAGAAAATTTGAAGTCAGCCAGCCAACACCATCTCCCGCAACAGCCATCCAGCTCGGCCAGCCGACCTACATGGCTCAGGGGGTAGATCTTCATCTATAGGTAAGCCCAAATTACAACTAGCTCGTTTTCGAGCAAAAAATTTTCAAACACTCCCGTAATTGCTGCTTTGCCCGAGAACACGACCTAAACTGCCCAAGGGGGGTGAATTGACGCCTAAGATCCAAATAGCATGTAACGTCAACCACTTGGCCAAGACAGCCTGACACGTTGACCTATCCAGGCCAGGAGGTTGGAATTAACCAAACACACAAGACACTACCAACAGACGAGTTCCAACCAAGTCAGCAACATCCAATGTCGACCCAATTGCAACTCGGGGGGAGGGAGGGTAAAGTATATAGCAGTCAAAGAAGAATTGCAAGTAGAACAAAAAAGTTTTATCATTTCATATATTAGTCGGAAAGCTGACCCAAAAAAAAAAAAAAAAGAGAATTCATTTCTCAGGTTCCTTCGGAGCCTCGCCTTTTGAAGTACTTTCAGCAGCCAGAGTGGAGGCCTTGGCCGTACCCGAAGAGGGAGGCGTGAAATCTGGCAAGTCGAACTTACCTCCCTCTCAGTCGTGACTAAGGGACGGACGCCAAAACCCGACACAGGATGTGGCAGCGTCGAACTTGGCGCCTTACGAGCCGCCTCTGATGAAGTAGCCATAGACTGGCTAGAAGCAGGGGCCGGGCCGGGCCTGGACCCTGGCTAAACGAACCAGCCCCCTGAGCAACCACTTTCTTTGGAAACTCATCAGGAAAAAGCATCTCCAAGATCGCGCATCCAGAGAATTCGAACCCTAGGATGCGCCCCCGGACAAAGTTGAAGACAAGTCCAAAGGCACTGCGTAGCACACCACTCTGCTGGGAGACAACGCGTTTCCTCAGCTCGCTAGACCCCTTATACTGGGAGACCTCCTTCTCTGCAAACTCTGACCGAGTAGCCTCGAACCTGGCAATGTTCCTCTTCGCTGTCGCCAGCTCAGCTCAAGCCTGTTCGGCCTCCTATCGAACCCGCAACCTCTAAGTCAGCCTTAAATTGGTCGGCCCGTTTCTGCTCCTTAGAGATCTTGGCATTCAACTACTCGGCCTCGCCTAGGAAACCGGTCACCTTCTTGTTGTGCCCAACAATAATCGCAGAAGCCTCCCTCCAGGCCAGGAAAGATTCCTCGAGGGCATCTGCTGCACTCTCATAGTAGCGCCACACGGTGGTGGAAAGATTCATACCTTATGGGAAATAGTAAAGTCACCGCTGTAGACAACAAACTATAAGCGTCAACTTACCGATATGATGTTGGAGAAGTAACATAGCATCAAATCCCTATCGGCCAAGCTAGTAACCTAGTAGACATCATTTGAGAAACAAGCCCTAGTCACCACAGCCCGAGCAACGCGACCCTTGTCTATGCCAAAGTCAACCACAGTCACACGTCCCACTCCGGGACAAATTTGAGAGCTGGGGGGTCAAAAGCCTTCTTTTTCCCCTTGTCTTCCCTAGGTGGCACCTTCCTCGTAGTAAGGAAACCGCTTTGATGACCACTGCAGCCAAGCGGGTCACCCTTACTTGTGGGGCGTCTTCAAGAACACTAGATTGGCTCTTTGACGTATACGGGGCGGCCTTCTTGGCAGCTTCCTTCGACCCCGCAGCATCCTTGGCAGCTTCCTTTGGCTCCTTCCAACCCTTGGGGTCCACTAGAACCTTTTTTGGGACCTCGGGAGGGTCAACAACTACGTCCTCCTAGACCAAGAAAGCTACAACACCAAAGCAACAGGTCAGCATCAATGCAAACCCCTAGAACGAACAAAGAGAGAAAGGATCTTACAATTGTCTTCCATCTCCTCAAGGGTCATCCTCTTGGAGCGTGGAGTCCCAGAAAGCCCTCCTACAGATGATCTTTCACCATAAGTCCTCGAACGGGTACCCCCCATGTAAGGGTGTTAAACTGTGCGGTTCAGTTTTGGTTTGGTGTGTAATGAGTAAAACCAAAACGGAACCATTTATTAAACGGTTTTAAAATGCTTACCAAAACCAATTATTAATTGGTTTCGATTTTTCGGTTTTTAAACTGTTTCATTGCCAAAAAGGAGAGGAAGAGAGTTTTAGGAACAAAGTAGAGAGAAAGCCAAGAAAATCATTAAAATAATTACAATCATATATGAAAATGGACTTACGATTTAGAAGTATGCCATGTGCAAAACATTAAAATATAATTTATTTCTACAAATATAAACATTTAGCACTAAGGGATTAAAGTAAAGGCTAGTCGGTTTTAAATGTTTCAAATAGTCAGTTTAAAGGGTTTCATTCTTGGAACCATAATCGAACCGTTTAACCAAACGGTTTTATTTTTTAAACAAGAATTGAACCATTTAATAATCGATTTCACGGGGTTTAAATGGTTCAATTTGATTTCAATACATGATTCGATTTCATTTTTGACACCCTTACCCCCACGATAGGGTTCGGGGTCAGCTTGGCAAGAGTGGAGGTCGGCTCAGTAGTTGGGGAGGCCGGAGCATTACATTTGGCAAGGATCTCGTCCCTAGCCGCCTGGAGACCTCCTACCCAAAGGCCGCCAACAGCTCCTCCTCGGAATATTCCTCCACTGCAAAACAGAGGCAATCGGTCAACACAACCAAAAAGAAGAACGAAAAGGAGATTATGTAAAAAGCTCACCAAAGCCATATTTAAAGAAACCACCCCTCAAACGGGGATAATCCATTGTCGTCCCCTCGTGCATCAGGTCTAGAGCCGCAACCTCTTCAACAGACAGCTCTGGTCAAACCTTTAGCAGAGATACCAATGGAGTCCCCCATACATTACCAAGGGGTAGCATGCTCCTCCCCTGAAGCATATGACCCTCTCGGATCGACATGAAGAAGTTCTCCTTCCATCTATGAATAGAATAAGGAGATCCCTTAACAATCGGGGACGGGTGGTGGCTTGGCAACTAAAGTAAAACAGGCCATTCTCAACCAGCTCCTCGCCAAAAGGATGCTTCCACTTCGTGGTAGTCATTACAAAGAGCTCATAGACCACTTTTACAATTAGAACTCAGCCGAGCCTGATGAAGAAGGCAAGAAGACCGTTATGCACCCCCATCCATTGGGTGACAGTTAAGCCGGAGCTATCTGATAATACCCTAAGATATCTACAACGAGCAAGTGCAAGGGAACCCTAAAGCTAGAGAGGAACATCTCCTCATACACCACCATCTCAGTGTGGGTCGTGGTGCAAGCACTCTCCTCAGCAGCCAGACCCCCTAAATTACACCAACTCCGAGACACAGTATAAATCCCTAACTATTTTCAGCCTGGTCAGCTTCATGCAGCTGGCCTGGTACAAGGCGAACCAATGTGAATGAGATTCCCACTATCCCTCAAACTCTGGCGCACCAGAAGTCTAGGTAACACCCGCAAACCTCTCAACGGCATCCGAAAAGCTCTGTGGACCAACCATGGCCTGAGAACTCCCTAAAGCACCTCCCAAGTTAGACCTCTTCGAGGGCGTACCCCCACCGACATCCCCAGCTTTCTTGCCGATAGTGAAAAGAAAAACTTCTTACTGGAACGAGGTTCGCCAAACTAAAAGAAGATGTTGAGTAACAAAAGGATTCCGGCAGAGTAAAAATAGCGAAACAAAAGCAAAGTGAAGAAGACGATGTGCAAGGGGGTTATTTATCACCTCCCTCACACATGTGTCCCAATAGCTCCAAGCCTCCAACTCTTCGGTTTCCAAAAAAGGACGCCACGTGTCGTCCCCTCGGCAACCCACAATAACGTCACATCAAATGTGATGATCACAAGGACCTGATGTTTCAAATTTCGGTGGGGTGTCAACACGTGGCCCACTTTCCTATGCTCACGCGTCGCATCAATAAAAGATACCATAATGACAACCTCAACGGTCCACTTTTCTCCGTTGATTGCACCACATGGCGAATGCTCAAATGAAGAGGAAGCTTCCACCTCGCGAGAGTTTCTGTTGACAGCTACATGTAGCAAGGAGTAACTAGCCGTGGGTTTGTCACATTAAATAAAGGCCGTGATATCTGGGATTGGGGAGATATCGAAGATATCAGACCGTCAGATATTTTCTGACCCAAAATTGCCTCGAAAACAAACCAAGACAAGTTGCAGAAGCAAAATAGACACTTCCGCAGCTTGGCAAAGTTCTGAGCTCAAGTTTAACAAAAGTCTGGACCCCCCATCTCGGAGACCTCTCCGTAAAAGGAGACTGACCTCATTCAGCCTAGCTCATGGAATAAAATCTCGGCAGATCTCGCCAATTTTGCCAATTTCGCAACTAACCGAGATGAAAATAAGGTCGATAACCCTTTTCGTCTCGGCATTTACATGTTCTCGCCGAGATCTCGGTTATTCTCGGTTAATCTCGCTAATTCTCGCGGCGAGATCTCGCCGGCGAGAACATGCTTTTTGCTTCTTTTTTTTTCTCTTTTATAAAAGAGAGGCTGTTCTCGGTGGAGATTGCTCCTTTCTCTTTTTTCTTAGTTTTTTCATGGTTTTTTCATTTCTTCCTCCATTCTTTCTTTGTTTGGACTTTTAACTTGCAACGGGTGGTGCTTCGATCCGGGGATTGCTTTGTAACTTCGAGTGGTCAACCAACTTCTATTCCGTTCCATCGTACTTCCACAAGAGTCTACGCACCAGTACTACTTCGAAGTTTTTCCATTCTTCCCAAAGATAGGTATCCTTCGGACAGCTACTGATGTTATATTTATGAATCATGTGCAAGACTACCAGAACTACTTTGCATCAAGAATGTCATGGGAAGATTATGTTGCTCAATTGGAAGACAATTTGCGTCGACAACTTTCCCAGATATATGATGATAGTAGGATGGATCATCCACGACACTCTACGTATTACTAGACATTGTATCTGGATGAGGATTGTGGAATTGTGGACTATGGGCACAGGGGGACTATGGGATCATTCAATATTGAATATTTGAACTATGATGTAATGATTTATAATGAAGTGTTATTTTGTTTCTCTTTCCCCTAATGCATTATGTTATTGTCTCATTTGCTATATTTGATTGAATATAATAGCTAATATTAACCTAAATTTATAACAGACTTCAGCGTTGACTGTCAAAACATGGGTGTAAACCCAAACAACCACAAAGAGTCATTATTTTTACAATTTTATACTCTAAATGTGTTTATGTATGTAAAAATGAGGTTCCCTTGAAGTTGGAGACCTAAAAAATGCATTTTGGCCACCGAGACAACCTTTTTAAGCTGTCTCGGAAAATACACTGTCTCGGCGAGATCTCGCCGAGATCTCGGTTTCGGAGGAGGCCGAGACTCCTCCGAAACCCGAGATTTTAAACCTTGGCCTAGCTTGACAAGTCCTGCCCTACCCAACTCCGCAAGAAGACCTCGACTCAGTCAGCCACCAACTACTAGACAAATTGCCCCCTCGGCCCTTGTAGGTCCAAAAGAGCAAGGGGCGTCTGATAGGGAAAGGATGAGACCGCCAATCAGGGAAGAACACGTGTCCCATGCTCAACACTGATGAAGAGAGGCCACGTGTCACCGTCCATAAGGCCGCTAGGAAGTGGCAGCCCATAAGGAGAATAAACAAAGAGGTTATCCTCAAAATCTAAGGGATAACCACATATCAACATAAAGAAAGAAATATTCCGCTATACCACCACGTGCCAGCTAGTGAGGATATCTCCGAGCTAGGATAACGGAAGCGACTAAGGGAGGTCCACCGCAAAATCTTCATCTGACGGTCCAAAGGGTCTCCAACCCACGTCCAACCCCTACTTTTAAGGGATTGGATCATGGGAATCCTTTCTTTCCACGATGAAACCGCCATTACAACTGGGGGCATGCTACATGCATCTACACTCTAGAGACTTGTCCATGATTACAAGGATGTCATTCCATACCTCTATAAATAAGGCTCAGGACAAAGGTAACCGGATCCTAACTTTTACTCTCAAGCCCTTACTCTGTCAAATTGCTTAGACCCTTCTCTATAGGAACTCTTGCATTCCCTTTATACAGAATTTCATTCTACTTGTTACCGGTTTTGACTTAGGCATCGGAGAGGCCACAGGGTTTCCGAACCTGCCCTCTACTGTCTAATCTGCCTCTATCTTAACAGGTGTAACCACTAGAAGCTCTGGGCGAGAACCAGTGGCAACACCACTATAGCAAATCTTCATGATTTTTTGATAATCTAAGTTATTTGATATATACCTACATACGTAGAATGAGGTGTCTTTTTTTTAATAAATTTAATGTAAAAGCATCAGACCTGGCAGTTGTCTCATGGATCAACCTGATGACTCACCACCAGCAGTAAAACAGGCTAAGGGACAGGCCAGGTTTAACAACATTGACAACAAAGGTTACTAAAGGAATCAATATGTTATTGCCCAGGTGAATGAATGTACCAAAACACCTAACGTACTGATGCTTCAAAACTTTATCAAGTCATTCTAGCAAAAAAAATGATAAAGACAAAAAAAAAATAGTAGTGGGCAGTCTTCATTTGGTTGATCAACAAGCTAGCATGCACAGAAAGAGTGTGCAATGCAAGAACAAATCCAGAAGGAAATGTTTCAGTACCAAAAGAGTCCAAATATGAGTTATGAAATCACCTGGCAACATAGAAAACTGAATTTTCAAGCATTAGTAATTTATTCGCACAGCCTATGGCCAAAGCACCCCCCGAACCACCTTCTCCAATAACAACAGAAACAATTGGAACCTTCAAACCAAACATAGTCCTCAAATTGTGGGCTATAGCTTCACCCTGCATGCAGTAAAGTTAACTCAGTAATCCAGTCAGTAATAAAACATTTGTATATGGTTAAAGCTAAATCCAAATGCATGCCTGTCCTAGTTCCTCTGATTTAAGGTCTGCAAAGGCTCCTGGTGTGTCAATGAAAGTGATAATAGGAAATCTATGGTGATCCGCATACTTCATCATTCGTAAAGCCTTCCGGTAACTGTTCAAAATCAAACTTACAGCTTAGCCATTTAAGCTGAAAAAATTATGATGCATGAATGAACAATATGAGTAACACACAACTTTCCACAACTTACAGAATTTAATCAAATAAACCTAGTTTGCATCTGCTTTTAATCTTCAATAGAACCAATGGAGGTAACCTACCAGCATGAATCTCTTTTTTTCTGGGATAGATACCAACATGATCATAATTGAATATAATGTGGTCTAACTGTACATCCTTGAGACTCTAAAATATACTCATACTATAAATCCATAAGCTAAAGAACATACCCATGAGGAGTAGGCATTCCAAAGTTGCGCTGAATGTTTTCATTTGTATTCCTTCCTTTCTGGTGACCGATGAACATGTATCTTTTACCATCTATGGTCCCAATACCAGTAACAATGGCAGTATCATCATAACCTGCTCGATCTCCATGAAGTTCCACCCACTACACGATGGAGACAGAAAGATAATGAGTCAAATATTTCTCTCAAAATTTTACCATAGACAATAATTAAAAAAGGGGAGGAGGAACGTTTCCTTCATGCTTGATTCCATATCCCTTTCCATCACGCTAACCACTTGACAGCCACCACGTGGGTTCTTGATTAGATTAGATAAGACAAGCTGACCATTAGGTTTAGGTAAACTGTCACAAAATTTTACCATAGACAAAATTAGGGGGGAGGGGGGGGGGGATATTTTACTTCATGCCAATTTCATAGCCCATTCCATCACGCTCGCCACTTTACAGCCACATGGGTTAGTGATTATATTAGATGTGACAAGATGACCATAGATAAACTTGGGACCCCCACTGATCGACCACCTCTCAAGTTTCCTTTTAATTTACAATATCGATTTTTATCTTTTACTCAGTTTCTAGGCTTTTCAAACTTATTTTAAAGGGTGCAACTTTTTGTCACCAAAGAGGTGAACAAAGTTGTAATCTTCTTTTGATTGCTCCTTATCTTATTCCTAAAAGTTATTTAAGATACGGGTAAAAAAAAAGGTTTTGAAAGTGACTTATGATTGTCAATATCAAAAACTGCCATTTTTTTTCATGCACATTTTTCAAGTAGACATGTGACATGACAAGATTTATCCTCATTAAAAAAAAGTGATTTACTAGAAGGGAAATAACACAAGGTGACAAATTTTTTTTCCCCAACCTTGGTTACAACAAGATTTTCCATATTTTAAACCTTATAATAATGCATGGATATGTCAGCATTGTCCCAAAGTTTAACCAAGAATTTATGATGGTGCCCAACCAAACTGCCATGTAGCAGCAACTAGGACATGGCAGGGGGGTTTCGGATCCAGGCATGATGAAACTCCAAAACCATATGGCCGTACCCCTCAGAAAAAAAATCTTTATAAGTGTAATGAGTAAACTAAAAATCTGAAAGACCAGCATCCCCGCAGAATTATTAAACCTTGTCCGTAATGTTCAACACATGGTCAAGAAAAGTGGGTCTGTTAGGATGGCGCGCAATATTCACACGTTGAATTGGGGACAGATGCGTGTATAAATCCTTTAGCGCCTGAAATGAACAACACAATAGCCAATATAGGCAATGAGAACTTCAAGAGAAAATCTGAAAATTGTAAACCAAATATAGCAATAGAAGCAAGTAAAACATGATGGAAGAACTTCTATGAGATGAAGAGCTAGTTCCAACGTTGAGCCTACCGACATAATAACTACACCAAATAAAAATGTAACTATAAATCTAGCAGGTATTTGGAACAAAGTAACCATAGCTCTAAATATAACATTGTAAGTTAACGAAGGAGGGAAAAATAAACCCAAGATAAAATGAAGAAATCAAATAATTTACAGAGGATCACACCTATCCAAAGATTTTTTTTTTTTTTTTTTTTTATCAGAGACATGCTAATTCTCATACCTGGTGATACTTATTCTCCAATAAGATGATCTGATCGCTGAAGTCGAGACCAGTTTCTTGTGCCATCTTTCGTACCTGCAAGCAATAAAAGCAGAATTCTGGAACATCCAAATATATACATTTCAAAAAGAAAAAATAAATAAATACTGAGCTTAGTTTGAATAAGCGGGGTAATTAAACAGTGAGCTCACATCAATAATCTTCTTCTTCAGATCCACAAGCGGTTTCTCGAAATCCAAAGTGACTGGCTTTGGCTTCTCTTTTAAAAGCTTGAAATGCGAAAGATGACTTAGGACTCCACCTTTGACATTCGGATCTGGATCAGCCGGCCATGGATACTCATGCTTTTTCACCTTCCTAATCTTAGCACTAACAGTAAAACCCCTCCTTACCCTGAAGCAAGCCTTACCCAGGACTTCCAAGGGAACCCCAGTGACACCATTTCTCGAACATCCGAGAAGATCCGAAGCAGTAGTACCCGAGAATGCAACTGAAGAATAAGGAAATGAAGCCATTCTCAAGCTACACAATAGCCAAAAATCAGTATGAATTCAGCCAAGCGAGCAACAAGTTTTCTCTGAATAATCTGTACAAAATTTATCGAAGCGAGCTTGAAAGCATCGTAAAGCAGCATCAGCAGAAGGCTTCAGAGAGAGAAAGAGAGGCGCCGGAAGAACCAAGGGAAGCAGGTAGCTCGGGGAATTAAGGAACGAGCAAATTGGGGCTGAGAATTGAGACAAGAGAGAATCGGTTTTGCGAGTTCATCTTAATTTTAAAATCTTAACCCTGGGATTCGGTTCGGATGTGTTAAATTATGTTTTCAGGAACAGTTAAGAGGTATTATCGAAATTTAATATACTGTACGTTACTAATTAACAACAACAACCATAACAACAAGAACGACGTCTTTCAATCGACTCTTCTGTCAACAAGTTTTATCCCAATTAAATGACGTCAGTTACATAGATATTTATCTTTCAATCAATTTTGTTCAATCAACTAATATTCAATCAATGAAATATGTTAACCAAACTAAATGAGATCGGCTACAGAAATTCTTGTCTTCCAATCACCTCAGATCAATCACCTCAGTTCATTGTTGATCAATCACCTCAGTTCATTGTTGATTGTCACCTCCAAACCATACTAATTGTCATATCCTTAAATTCCCCCAATTACAAACGTTCAATTTCATTTTTTTATTTTTTTATTATTATATATTTAATATTTTAAATTATGGCAAATATCACAGTACAATCTCATTTAACATCACGTTATTATAGTTTAAAAAGATTTCAATTGATCTTACAGAAAAAAAAAAAAAAAAAAAAAAAGATTTCAATTGAAAATATAAAGTTCACATCACGTTAATAATAATTTTAAAAACTCAATTTAAAAAAATGAAGTTCAATCATTGGTTCCATTTGATTGTGAAGGTAAATAAAAGACAGGAAATTCAAAATTTCAAACCTAAAAAAGAAAACTTATTGATATTGATAGGCACACAAATATTCACAAGATACCACGTGGCAATAGATCGAGTGGGCAGAAAACAACAAACGCCCCGACTACAGCCACAGTATCGAGGATACTCGGAGTCCGATACGGGGCCATCTTAAGGCTGCGTTTGGTAAGGCTGCGTTTGGTAACGTTCTCGCTTATTCTTGTTCTGAACCAGAAGAGATGGTCTTTCTGTTCTGTTTTGAAATAATGTTCTTTGACTGTTCTTTTGGCCTTAAAACTGTTTGGCAAATATGTTCCAGAACTAGTTTAAAAACATTATTCTAACTTGTTTGTTGTTTGGTAAAATTTGTTCTAAAACACTTTTTTTCAAAGGATTCAAATATTACAGAATTACCATTAAACCGATATCTTACTAAATTAATTAATATTAATGTCATTTAATTATAAATTGTACCTATGGGTTGATGGAGATAAGTTGATCAATTAAACAAGAAAAATTTTCAAAAAATAAAAATAAAATTCCATGCATCTAGAGTCGCAAACCTTTTTATTTTTTTATTTTTTATTTGTAGTTATCATTTGGGTTCATGCCAAAAGAATTTAGAACACAAATAATTCATATCTGGAATTTGAAACAGGAAATAAAAATAACAAAATAAAGTCAATACTGACGTTTTCAGTCGATATTTGATAAAGAATTAAGCACAGGAATAATAATCAGGAGTCCACTTGATTATCTTTTGGTGAGTACAGCCAAATAGATGTGAATTTCACAGAACCAACAAAGCATTAATTTCTTAAATCACAGAACCATCTACACATTAGTTTCAGATCCAAATCTACAAACCCGATGTAATGATTCAGATAGAAATCCCCTGGTACCGTGTGAGAGAGGAAGAGGGAAAAGGAGAGGTGACCATCCCTAAAACAAAGAACAAGCAAATTGCAGAGATGGAGACGAAACAGTAGTAGATTTACCTGCTCGAACAAGGAGTAGTTTCTACAAAAATGTTAAAAAAAAATTCAGACAAGAAAAATGGAGATGGAGGAGAAGTAAAGACGAGAGAGAGAGAGAGAGAGAGAGAGAGAGAAAGATGAGGGGAAAATAACTGTTGTGCTTGCAGAGAACGAACAAGGAGGATGTGCTTCTTCGTGTATGGAAGTAGGTAGAAAGGGTGTCGGGTTTTTTATCGGGCACAACTTAGTTTTTTGTTCTTTTCAAAATTGTTCTAGAACGTAAAAACATGGTAAACCATGTTCACGAAATTTTTGTTCTTAGATGTTCTTTTCATTCGGTTCGTTCTGTGAGAACGAAGAACAAACCAGATTTGCCAAACAGTTTTTAGGTGTTCTTGGTCGTTACGAACAGTTTTTTCTGTTCTATCGAACGGAAGAACAGAAGAACTGCTCTTTGGGAGAGTTACCAAACGCAGCCTAACTCTCCCAAAGAACAGTTCTTCTGTTCTTCCGTTCTGATAGAACAGAAAAACTATTCAGAATAGCCAAGGACGACTAAAAACTGTTTGGCAAATCTGGTTTGTTCTTCTGTTCTCACAGAACGAACCGGATGAAAAGAACATCTAAGAACAAAAATTTCAGAACATGGTTTAACATGTTTTTACGTTCTAGAACAATTTTGAAAAGAACAAAAAACTAAGTTGTGTCCGATAAAACCTGACACCCTTTCTACCTACTTGCATACACGAAGAAGCACATCCTCCTTGTTCGTTCTCTGCAAGCATAGCAGTTATTTTCCCCTCATCTCTCTCCATGTCTCATTCTCTCTCTCTCTCTCTCTCTCTCTCTCTCTCTCTCTCTCTCTCTCTCTCACGTCTTTACTTCTCCTCCATCTCCATTTTTGTTGTCTGAATTTTTTTTTAACATTTTGGTAGAAACTACTCCTTGTTTGAGCAGTAAAATGCTCTCTTTCGTCTCCATCTCTGCAACTTGCTTGTTCTTTGTTTTACGAATGGTCACCTCTCCTTAACATAAATTTCAGACATGTCAAACCATGTTCTTACGTTCTGGAACAATTTTGGAAAGACCAAAAACAAAAGTGTACCTGATAAGGGTGTCAAAAAATAAAGTTGTTCTTCATCTTGTTCATCTATGAAAAAGCTCTCTCTTCTCTCAAGTGCAACCTTCTTCAAGCTCTCTCTGCACGCAGTGAACCGTCGTCCTCTTCCCCTTTGTCCCGTGCTTGCGAAGCCTTCTATGGAGGTCTTCTTCTTCTTCTTCTTCTTCTCTTTCTCTCTCTCTCGTTCAATTTCCGCTAGGGTTTACAAAATCTCGAGGTTTTACTCTTTTCCAGTTTAGGGTTTTGTCTTACCTTTGAGTGCTGAGTGCTCGATCGTCGCTGCAATCGCTTGTTGGTTCCTCTGCCATCTCTGTCTTCCCTGTGATCAATTGTTCCAATTTTCTCCAGGTATGTCTATGAACTTTAAACCCTAGCATTTTGAATAATCATCATGCCCTGGTTTTACCTTGTGTACTTGATCTTGGAGATGTTCTGTTTTCCTCTGTTCTGTTTCTTTTCGGTGAGAATGTGAAATCGGGATTATTCTGAGTTTTGCAGCATCTTCTACAGCTTGTGAGTTGCAAAAGATGTTGTGAGTTGCAAAAGATGCTGCAAAACTCAGAATATTATTTTAATCTGAAATTTTATGAACAATTAGATTTTTGGTTTCTTCACACAATCCTAGCTTTGATGTTCCAAATATAAAATCTGAGAAAAGTGTCAAAATAACTAATTTCCTGAATGCCGCCCAAACACCAAAATCATTCCAATCGTTTATCAAACCATAAAGACTAATTTCCTGTAGTGATTTTCTAGTTTTCTCTTAGAAGTCAATCTAGTTGTAAGGGGACATCTTTCTTCTTATTTTCTTTCTATTTCTTGTTTTGAAACGTTTAAGTCTATAAAAGGGGAAATATGTAAGTTGTAAGGGTGATTGGTTGCTCAACTTTTCCAACAGAGTTGATAATGGAGTTGATAACAGAATTGATAAGGATACTCTATTAAAACTATTTACTGTTGTTTGCTACTTTTATTTTATATCTACTGCAATACTCTTTTCTGCTGCCCAGATTGGATGTTTAAGAATATCAGTCCACAAAACCTACCAATTCACATTCTTTTCTTTTGAAATTGAAGGTTCCTAGGACCCACCACATGCTTGGTTGTGACTCAGCTATTCTGTTGGTTTGGATTTAAGAAATACTACGAAGAATAGACGAGGATATCCAAACTCTGCTTAATATATGTTTAATAGTAGATGATGGTTAAAATGACAATTCTGTAAGATATTGGTTAAATGACAATTCTATAATATTTAAATCATTTGAAAAAAAGTGTTCTAAAACAAATTTTACCAAACAACAAACAGGTCATAACAGTGTTCTTAGACTAGTTCTGAAACATATTTACCAAACAACTTTAAGGCTAAAAGAACAACCAAAGAATACTATTTTCACAACAGAACAGAAAAAGACCATCTCTTCCGGTTCAGAACAAGAACAGGTGAGAACGTTACCAAACGGAGCCTAAGTAAACAACCACAAGAATGCTGAATGATCCATCACAGGAGCATACGTGTCTCATAAAGGAAGCAAACCTGCAGGATACTCGCCCATGAGCACCTATTAAGCAGACATCATTATGACAAAGGACATGGTCTCACATGTTAACCCATGTGCCTAAGCCTACTTTTAGACGTTTAAGCATGTTCTTATAAAGCGATCTGCATGTCTAATGCAACATTGAGAAGACATCTGTCCGGACCATAGGATAGTGTCCTACGAAAGCAAGACATGTCAACATGTACAACAACTCCTAACCATGTCAATGGCATGTCAAAATCATGAAAATGCCGCCTCAATTGCATCTAACGTAGGTTAGCCTCTCTCCCTATTCATTTAAGAAAAGTCCCCACATTCTCTCTCTTGGAACTTGGCCTCTTTGTTTGAGTTCTTGACTGTTTGATCTGTTATTGATTTGAGCGTTGGAATGGTTCCAAGGACTTTCGACCTCTCCACACGAACTCTTTTCTTCCTCCTTTGTCACACCCCAATTCTGGACTAACCAGTAGTGTGATGAACAATCATATGAACCAACAGTTCAAACCAGGATCTCATAAAGATTGTGCCAACCAATCAAACCAAACCAAACACATTCCACCTTTGTAATTAGAGATAATAAATAAATAGTGGAAGTCTTTATTAATAATAAACTGAGGTCTAACATGATAAATAAATATTTAAACCAGTTAATTAATTTATGTCTTGTTCTCTCATCTGTAAACGATGTTTGATTCCCCTCCTAAGCTTTGGAGTTACTTTGAACTAGTTGGAAACCTAAGAGAGTTATGGATTCAAGTTAGGAGTTGATTGTATCAAGTTACAACAATCGAAAAACAAAACAGAGCCCTCAATGGTTGACTGGTCGACTCTATGGTCTCATATATATGCCGACCATTCATTGTGTGGTCGACTCTATGGTCTTGCATCATGCGGCCACTGATGCGACCACACAACTCTGAGAAACTTTTCGAGTAATTGTGGTCGACTCACTGGTCACACTATGGTCGATTAGCGATGCGACCACACAAGGTTGGGTCAATTTTTGTCTTTCGGTCATCTTCCTGAGTTGATTTCTCGGCTCATCAATAGGGTTCATCCTATGATCGTTCTATGACTATAATACCTATTCAATTCCTTCCTCGTTGCCCTAACCATAGTATTACCATTACAATCCCATACACAACATTATCTAGGTTCAGCCATAAGCTGATTTAAACATTAACTTTCCATTTGATTCCTAACCTAATCCATTGCAAAGACAAGGATACTTACCGTTGGCTTCTCTATGCAAGTGGCTGAGATCCGACAGTAATTTCCCTTCTGCAAAAACCTTCTCCTTGCTTCAAGCTCCTTCCTTCTAGCTTCTCCTCTCTCTTTCTCTCTTAGTTTTAGAGTTGGAGATTGATCCAAAAGAGTGAGAGAGGGTAGAGAGATGCCCTCTATTAGAGAGAAACTCTCCATATAGAGTCCTTTATCAATTAAGAAAGAGATCTCCCAAATTTTAGGAAGTTTTCAAATCACGGAGTCATAACCGGGTTTGTGTGGTCGACTGTGTAGTCGCAAAATTCGTCGACTGCACAATCCAAAAGTATCTTCTCACTTTACAATTGACTGGTCGACCACACAACTAAAATTCACTGTTTTTGGATCGATTCCCTTACCTAATCTTGTGGTTCCTTCATACGGTTAGTCCACTCGAGCAAGCTATGATGGGAAGACCTAGCACTACATGGTTAAACTGGGTTAGTGGAGTACGAGTCTTACATCCTTGTAGTACCAGGGCATCATGGAAGAAGGCAAGTGTAAGACCTGCACCCAAAATCTCAACTTTATTTAAAATTTTGTTACGTGGCAGGTCTTCCCACCAACACGACTCTAGCATCCGTATCAATTTAAAAGTGTAACGAATCTCAAGTAAGACTTGAATCGAACTTATTCTCTGAATCAATACACGCACTGCCAAGCAAACCTCAATTGGATGTGCGGATGATGACGTCTGGGCAACCAAGCAAGTCCCATCGACCGCATGATTGTTGTAATGGCCAGAATTGTGTCGAAATGGTTGGGCTTGGTCCCATTTGATGTTCAACCACCTTTGGACGTCCCAAATCATGTGGGACCCATCTTAGAACTTATAAGCTTCCCAATTGGAAAGTAAGAGACTGTCTTTGATCACAATAAATTGTAGGGAGGATTTGAGAGAGGAGTTATATCCCAACTCTAACTCTTGAATTTCCCTCATCATTAAAAGCACCTAAACCATAGTGCTAAGAACTTTACAAAGTTCTGACACACGTTTTGGAGAGAGAACAATAGTAGAAGGTTAAAGGAAGAAGAAGGAAGAAGAAACTCTAGAGAAAGTCCTCCCTTAAGCTAACCATGTGAGACCTACATGCAAATTTTGAGGATAAAATTTCTTTTAAGGGTGGTAGAGTTGTAAGAATCGTACTCCGAAAACCCGGTCTAACTTATGGTTTAACCGTGACAAGTCTCTCAATCATAATCGGATCGAAAGACATGGCCGGGTGACGAACCACAACATCTAAGTATGAGAAACGATTCTTAAAAAACAAATTTTTACATACCGGTCTCAGTACCGGTCTCTCTTTATGTGCAACTGGTATGTATTGACGAGTGGAGATAGACTCTAGCGGGTCCCACACTCCGAATCTGAGTTTAGAAAACCTTTTAGACGTAGAAAACCTTCCTAGAATAGTCTTCCACTATATATATGCATCATTCCTTCTCTTTAGATCCTTTCCAAACACTCTCAAACCCTAGAGACCTTTGGAAGAGTTCTAAAAAGGAGCAAAGAGGAAGGAGGCTGTGCGAGAAAGGATTTTTTTGTTAGAGGAGAGCACCGTTACTCGAAAAACACCGGTAAGTGCTCTACCTTTGTAATAATGCTTGGGATACGGATCAAAGCCGTGAAACGATGTAGTGATCCAAAACCCTAGAACTGTAAAACCCTAGTTTCATCGAGATCCATTCTGAGAAATATGGAAACATCATTCTACGATGTTAAAAGATAAGTAATCTAAATTTAATATGTACCCGTACCTTATAATGTTGTAGGAGGGACCCTAAAATAAAGCCGATGACCAATGGAAGAAGGAGGTCCGAGAACGGACTCTCGGACCCATACCGATTGGACGAGGAGTTCCTGCGGTATGCTATACCGTATGGCATACCAGTCAGACTCTAGTCCTGCGATATGGTCCTACGGTACATACCGCATGGCATACTGGCTAGACTCAAGTCCTACGGTATGGTCCTGCGGTATATACCGCAGACACATACCGGCTTGAAAAAGGGTCTGCGGTATGGTCCTACGCTATATACTGCAGGCACATACCGGCCTCACTATAGTGAGACCGGTATCGGGACTGGTATGCGTTTCGAAGCTTGGTTGTTGGCCAAACTTGGTTCTGACCAACTGTAACCCTAACAACTTAATTCTAATATATAAATATGATCATGTAGGACTTGTAGACGGTGTGAGTGGACTCTGTGACACAGAGCGGACTTGCAATTACGCGTCAGGTAAGGGACAAGACCCCAAACCTTAATTAATTAATAATGGATAGTAAACCATTATGATCATAATTGTATCTGTGATTATTGTTTGTTGTCTGTGCATTTTACATGTCATCCGTTATTTAAATTCATTATCTGTTCATGCATACTACTATGCTAGGAATGTGATTGTTTAGGCATGCAAATGTTTTCGTTAGTATGTGGAATGTAAAGGGAAGTGTAGCCCTAGATATATCCTCACACTAATACCTTTTCGTATCACCGTCTACCTTAGCGAGCTTGGTGCGAATAGGGTATCAGGGGGAGGACGTGGGATTGTGGCTCCGCCTGCCCACCAGACTCGAGCCCTATCTCTATGTTGTAGGGAGTTGTGCTGGGGTAGGGTTATAGATGTAAGACCTGCACTCCAAGAACCCGATCTAAACCTTTAATTCATGTTGTAACAGGTCTTCCAATCATCATCGGAGCAGACGGGGTGAGCGAATGACAATCAGGTATGAAATCGGACCAAATTAAGTATGAAACTTTCATATCGGTCGATGGTACGGGTCTTGGTACCGGTCGACCGGTATAGCCTGCGCAGCAGACCACTTAGATCCGGAAACGGATCTCTGCGAGTCCAGCTTTCCAAATTTCGAACCGAAGAATTTTTCGAATGTTAGGAGGCTTCCTAAACTCAAACCTAGCCTATATAAAGACTCCTAAACCTCCTAAAACCTCTTCCGTTGATCCTCACAAACCCTAGAGAGGAGAAAGAGGTTGAAGAAGGACAAGAAACTAGGAACGAGAGGGAAGAGCCGCCATTGCCGTTGGACGAAGAACATATTACTGCGAATCAACGGTAAGTGCTTAAACCTTCCTCCACATTAAGAGTTCTAGATTGGTTAGTTATGATTGGATCAATACCATGCAAAGCGAGGTATTGATCTAAACCATCTTTTGCCATCAAACCCTAATCTAGTCGGTAAGCCCTAGATTCAAGTTCTAGTTTGAAAATCATTTAAACTAGGATTTGAATGGAGTTGGAAACAACTCTAACTTAGTGCTTAGACCTAGAATGTGTAGGAGAAACCCTAAAATCAATAGGGGATGACCGACGGAAAGAGAGAACCGAAAGTATGGTCTTCCGGAGACATACCGGTCGACCATACTGGTCGCACCATATACGAAAGGTACTGCGTCCGGTATCTCCCGAAAACTGGTCTATGGGGACCGATCGACCATACCGGTCTCACCTTTCCCCACAGTGCCACGTCGATAACTACGACCGGTACCGCGACCAGTCTGCTCTGTGAGAAGTGTTTTGACCTTGTTGGTTTTCCGACCAACGTAAACCCTAAGAAAAACTATTCTAACTAAACCCTAACATCGTGTAGGACCTTGTGATATCAAGTTTAGATTTTGTGACGCGAAGCAAGCTATCAAACAAGCATCAGGTAAGGAAATCGAATCTAAACCCTAATAATTTAATAAACAATAAAACGTTGTTAATAACTATGATTCTATGAAATGATGTTTATGCATACTCGCATGTCATCTTTACTTTCAGTTATTATTATTGTTCATGCATACTTGCTATGCTACGTTGTGACTGTTAGGCATGTGATTGTTTTCGTTGATGTGTGGAATGGAAAGGGCCTAGGGTCTGGGATCATTCCTCACACTAGCACCTTTTCGTATCGTTCTGTGTTAGCATGCTTGGTGCGGGTAGGGTATCAGGGGGAGGAAGTGGCCCTGTGGGCTCCAACCTAGCCACTAAACTCTAGCTCTATCTCTATGCCGTAGGGAGTTGTGCTAGGATAGGGCCTACTGTGATGACATATAGGATTGGTTAGTTGCGAGCCCAGTTTGCAAGCCCTCGCCAATAGGGGCTTACGTGTTGGTATGGGTAGAGTATCAGGGGAAGTGTTGGTGGTGTTTGATCCAAACGCTTTAGCTCTATCTCTATTCCATGGTGGGTGCTGTGGGATGACAGTGGTGTTTGATCCATTGGGCGGCTTCACACACTCGTGTATAGAGGTGCGGTGGCCGTCAATCCTTTCTATAGCACATTGCAAACTTAAACCAGACCATAATGTGAATGTTACTCATGCATATGTTTGTTGCATTGTCTGATTGTCTTACTGAGCTAAGTTGTGAGCTCACCTTTGTATATATACATGTTTTTAGATGTTGATGCAGGTTATATTGTAGAGGATTACATGGACGCTCCGGCGTATGGAGGTGTTGCTGCTTTAGAAGTGCAAGCAGGAGAGGACGAGCATGACGCTTCATGCGAGTGTCCTTTCTGTGTGTACCTCTAGGATCTTGATTTATTTTATTTATTTTCAGTTGGAGATACAATTGATGTAAGGATATTTATTTATATTTTGGTATTTGAATAATGAGATATTTTATTAAATTTATCAATAGATCACTCAGTTCATTTTATTTAAGACTTCTACTGTATTATATTATATTCTGATTATGGTTATGTGCAATGATTTGTATGAGTGGACACAGTCTTATTGAGATCCTGCTGTAAATTATTGGTTGAGTGATGGTTTACTCATACTTTTGGTTCAACTGGAATTGGGGTGTGACAACTGATACTGTGATGACTTATATGATTGGTTAGAAACGGAACTCACTTGCAAGCCCTTGCCAATAGGGGTTTAGGTGTTGGTGCGGTGTAGGGTATCAAGGGGAGGACGTGGGATGGTGGCTCTGCCTGCCCGCCAGACTCTAGCTCTATCTCTATACAGGAGTGAGTGATATGGGGCAACAGTAGTAGTGTGGATCAGAGCCTGACTGTTGGGTGTGCTCACACTCTCGTGCATGGAGGTGCGGTGGTTGCCAAATCTTACCATAGCATTTTGCAAGTTATACATGACCCAATTGTAATGTTATCTCATGTATTTTTGTATGTTGCATTGGTCTTGTACTTTATTGAGCTAAGTTGTGAGCTCACCCGAATATATATATTCTTTTTTTTTAGATTTTGATGCAGGTTATACGATTGAGGACTTATGACTGCCCTAGCGTACGGGACAGTAACTGCTATTGACACACAGGCAGTAGAGGACGGGCATGACGCCTCATGTGAGTGCTCTTTCTATGTGTTCCTTTAGGGATTATTTATTTATTATTTCAGTTGGGTATAGATGATATAATAAATTATTATTCATGATTGTGGATGATGATATAATTGGATAATTATTTAATTACAAATAGAAAACTCAGTTCACTTATTTATTTAAATCCACTGCTATTTATTATTCTTTGATTATGGTTAGTTTGCTTTGAATGGTTTATTGACACGGTCAATTGAGATCCTAGTGTGAACCGTGGTTTGGAGACGGTTCACTCACACTTCTAGTTTAGTCAAAATTTAAGTGTGACAATCCAACCTTGAACTAGGAAGAACATCCCATAGGTAAGCGTCGGAGACTCGTTTTTTTAATGATTTTTCTGGCAACCCTTGACCCTCAAAGGACATGCCCATCCTTTGGATTTGTGGGAGAAGCTCTCCCTCAGCCATTAATGGCCATAAGAGTTGAAATCAGAATTTTTTTAGAATTGACTAATCGACGTAAAAAAATGTATTTTGATTAGAATTTCTAGCTTGGAACCCTAAATCAATGGAGGAAACATTCCTTGATATATTTCAGATCATTAGAAACCCTCTAGAAGCATCGTCAATAATGGATCAGAGAGATTAAACCAAAACAGTAAGCCGGCTTCCCGGGGTATAAATCCTTCCCGGCTTTCACTTTCTTGCTCGGTTCACATTCTTTGAGGGCCTTGTCGGATTACTCCAACTACTTTTTCTCCGCACCAACCAAGCTACTGGAAATTTCACTGGGGAGTAAGGCACTGCCTCTGCTCTGGCAGCATACATCTCGCACCGGCTCAGAATCTCAGCATGGGTGTGAGGGGGTTTTTTGTTCAGGAAGAAGACAAGATTACGATCTTTGACTATAGTCGATAGGGTGGGACAGGTTCTTCTTCTGTGTCCTACTCCCCTAGAAATGGGAGAGGAATTGACTACTTAACTCCTTGAATGACTACATCGATTTGGGCAGGAGGTTGTTAAACCAAGTCCTCCAATCTTCCCTCAACATGGATGGGAAGGCTCCGTAGCACAGTTGTAAGAGATGCACTCCACCAACCCAGTCTAACTTGGTTAACATGTTGTAACAAGTCTTCCCATCATAACCGGGTCAGACTAACCAACCAGATGACCGAACCATAAAGCCAGATATGGAAAACTAACAACTCGAAGCTTGTCCGGTCGGACAAATAGATTTGTCTGGTCTGCCAATTAGGTGACTAGACAGTTGACTGATCAAACTTAAAGTAGACTCCAAAAATAGAAAAGTTTCCAAGTTTGGTTGGGAGACTCTCCTAATTGGGTGGGCACTCTAATTAGGAGATTGTCCCCTATATAAGGGACGTTTCTCCCCCTTTTCTCACTCTTTTGTTCAATCATAAACCCTAGAATTGAGAGAGAGAGTTGAAAAGAAGGCTTGGAGAAGAAGAAAGCTCTGGAAAAGGGAGAAGGAAGAAGGAGGGAAGGAAAAAAACTCACCATCGGTTTCCAACAATCTTTGTTGAGAGACCAACGGTAAGTTCCCAACCTTGGTAACTAGGATAGTATGTATGTGAGGTTGGACTCACAGCTGTTAGAGGCAGTGATCTAATTTTATTACTGTATGAAACGTATAACGACAACCAATAAGGGTGTATAGATCTAGGGTTGTAGTGGAAACCCTAACCCTAATGTGTTATTGACCATAGAGTGGTTTAGGATAAAACCTGGAATGAGCCGAAGAATTGACTCTGAAGGAAGTTAGACTGAAAGACAGCCTAAAGGATACCCTGAGGGTTGTCCGATCTGGTTGTATTGAAGCACCCAGTATGGGACCGGACAAGCTACCAGACACTCTTGGAAAGCATCTCAGGGTTGTCCAGTATGGTGTCCAGTCAAACAATATACCATACCGGATAATCGACCGAACAATGTCCGAAAGGCCTAATTTTCCAGTCCAGACAGTGAGTCTAAATAACAAAAAATTATCAGAATAAATCATAATCTAATACTGTTGATTGTTTATGTCACACCCCAATTCTGATCCAACCAGAATAGTGTGAGTGAACCGTCATTGAACCAACGGTTCACACCAGGATCTCGAATAGGCCGTGTCCACTCATACAAACCATCACACATAACCACAATCAGAGTATAATAGTACAACGGAAGTCTTTAAAATAAAATGAACTGAGTATCTAATGATAAATTAAATAAGTATCCAATTATTCGAATTCAAACATAAAATAAATATCTTTTACATCCCTTTAATATAAAACGAAAATAACTAAAGCGAATAAACAAAATCCAATCACAGGTACACGCAGAATGGGCACTCGCATGAAGCGTCATGCTCGTCCTCTCCTGCCTGTATACTCAAAGCAGCAACGTCACCATACGCCGGAGCGTTCACATAGTCGTCAACAGTGTAACCTGCATCAACATCTAAAACAATGTGTACACAAAGGGTGAGCTCACAACTTAGCTCAGTAAGACAATCAGACAATTTCACAATATTATGCATGAGTAACAATCATTTTATGCTGTGGTCTGGTTTTAAGTTTACAATGTGCTATAGAAAGGTTTGGTGGCCCCCGCACCTCTATACACGAGTGTGTGGCACCTCATGGATCACACCCCCTTTGGCCCACATGCACCCATCATGGAATAGAGATAGAGCTAAGATACCCCGTACCTCCCTTGATGCTCTACCCATACTAGTACCTAAGCCCCTACTGGCCAGGACTCACAAACTGGGCTCGCAACTAACAAATCCTATATGTCATCAATGTACGCTCTATCCCAGCACAGCCGTCTACGGCATAGAGATAGAGCTAAGGCATTCCCACACCTCCCCTGATGCCCTATCCGCAACTAACCCACTCGGATAGAAACAATACGTAGGTAGACCCTATCCCAACATAACTCCCTACGGCATAGAGATAGAGCTAAAGCATCGTGGACAAGCCAGCATCGACCTCGGAGACCACAGTGTCACATAACCATGGCCAGGCCAGCATCAACATCGGAGATCACCGTACCACGACCTTCCCCTGATGCCCCACCCGTACCAAGAATGTTAAGACAGAATACTACAAAAGGTGCTAGAGTGAGGAGCGATCCCAGGCCCATGCCCCACTCCACACACACTAACGAAAACAATCACATGCTTAACAACCACATCCTATCAATGCATGAACAATAATAATAACTGAAAGTAAAGGATGGCATGTGAATATGCACAGACATCACGTCATATATAATCAGGTGATTAACATCGACTTACTGTCCATTAATTATTAGGTTTAGGTCAGATTCCCTTACCTGACGTTCATTTATTAGCTTGCTCCACGTCGCAAGATCCAAACGGGAAGTCACAAAGTCCTACAATGTTATTAGGGTTTCATTAGAATATTTTTCTTAGGGTTTCATGTTACTCGGAAACCAACATGGTTACAAAAATACACTCACAGAGATGACCGGTGGCATGTACCGGTCGCAGCTCTGTGGAAAATATTGGCGACCGGTATGGTCAGCCGGTCCCCACAGACCAGCCTCCCGAGGGATACCGGTGGTAACATACCTGTCGCACTGTGTGCAACCGGTATAGTCGACCGGTATGTCTCCGGAAGACCATACATGGGTTTTTCGACTGCCGTCGATCATCCTCCATGGATTTCCAGGGTTTCACCTATCCATTCTAAGTCTAATCATTGAGTTGGAGTTATCCCCAACTCATTCGAGTCTAGTTTCGATGAATATCATCTCGGAACTCGAATCTAATGTTTGATGGAAACTTAGGGTTTATTGGTCAATTTAGGGTTTTAGATCAATACATACTTTGCATGGTATTGATCCACCCAAACAACTAACATAGGGTAAGAAGATTGATTCAAACACTTACCGTTGACTGGCGTAAAGTGAGCTTCGTCGAACGGCAATGGCGGCACCTTCTTCTTCTTCCTAGCTTCCTCTCCTTTCCAACCTCCTTCTCCTCTCTAGGGTTTGAGAGAGACAATGGAAAGGATTTGAGAAGGTTTAAGGGTGTATTTATAGGCTAGAATTAGGGTTTAGTAACCCTATTAGGATTAGGAAAGTCTTAGGATTCGAAATCAGGAAAGTAGGACCCTCAGAAGTAAATTTCCGGATTTCCACACTCAGCTGCGCAGAGCTGACCGGTCGACCGGTACCAAGACCTGTACCATCGGCCGGTCAACATAAAATCATGTTGATTTGATCGTCTTTGGTCCGATTTCATACCTGTTTGTCATCCGCTCGTCCCGTCTGGCCCGGTGATGATCGGAAGACCTGCTACGTCACAAAACCAAGGTTTAGACCGGGTTTACGGAGTACGGGTCTTACAACTCCCCCACCCTTAAAAGAAATTTCGTCCCGAAATTTGCATGTAGGTTAACAACTCACCCACCCTTAAAAGAAATTTCGGCCCCAAAATTTGAACATACCTTGATCGTCGAAAAGGTTAGGGTACTCCTTCCTCATCGCGCTCTCCTCTTCCCAAGTAATTTTCTCCACATTTTGGCTTCTCCAATGCACCTTCACATAATGGATGTCCTTGGTTCGAAGTTGCTGGACTTTTCGACTTGAGAGCATCACAGGCACCACTTCGAATGTTAAGTCTTCAGTCAAGTCTGGGGGATCAGCGGTCAAGATGTGCGATGGATCTCTGAATACTTCTTCAGTAATGATACGTGGAACACATTATGAACACTAGACATAGATGGTGGTAGAGCCAATTGATATGCTACATTACCACGTCGGGTCAATATCTCATACGGTCCCACATACCTGGGGCAAAGCTTCCCCTTCTTACCAAATCGTTTCAGACCTCGCACCGGCGATACCTTCAAGAATACTTTGTCACCCACTGCAAACTCCAGATCTCGACGTCGATTATCCGCATAGTGCTTCTGTCGAACTTGAGTTGTCTTTACTCTCTCCTTGATTTGATCAATCACTCGGCAAGTTTCTTCAACAAACTCCGGTCCTACAATTCTTCTTTCTCCCACCTCGTTCCATAACAGAGGTGTACGACACTTCTTCCCATAGAGTGCTTCATATGGGGCCATCTGAATTATAGCCTGATAACTGTTGTTATAAGCAAACTCGATAAATGATAGCTTCTCATCCCAAGCTCCCTTGAAATCTATTGCACAAGCTCGGAGCATATCTTCTAAAATTTGAATAATTCGTTCTGACTGTCCGTCCGTCTGAGGGTGAAAAGTTGTACTGAACTTCAACTTTGTTCCCATAGCTTTCTGTAATCCTTCCCAGAACTTCGATGTAAAATGGGGATCTCTGTCAGATACTATACTCTCTGGAACGCCATGAAGTCTGACTATATTATCAACATATAACTTGGCCAACTTCTCCATGGTATACTGAGGTCTGACCGCAATAAATCGAGCTGTCTTGGTGAGTCGATCGACTATAACCCAAACTGCATCCCCTGACCTTGGTGTCAAAGGTAAGCCAGTGACGAAATCCATGGTAATACAATCCCACTTCCATGCAGGTTACGGTAATGGCTGTAGTAAACCTGCAGGTCTCAGCCTTTCTGCTTTAACTTGTTGACAATTCAGACACTGGAACACGAAACGAGCTATATCAGCTTTCATACCCCTCCACCAATATAGTCTTCTTAAATCATGGTACATTTTGGTACATCCTGGATGTACCGAATATGGAGTGTAATGAGCTTCAGTCATAACTCGATCTCTAATATTGCAGTCTTCACTCTCAGGTATACATAACCGTCCATGATACCTGAGTACCTTGTCTAAATCCAAGGTAAAGTCAGGATTGCTCGTACCCTTCTCTAAGTCTTCTTGCACTATCTTGAGATGAGGATCCTGTAGGATTGCTACCTTGACTTCATCAACTAGATCCGGTGAGATCTTCAAAGCTGCGAACATCATGGTGAACTTATGAATTAAGCCTTGCTCGACTGGATCTTCTGCAGTTTCAATTATATACTCTTCATCACCTTCGATTGAACTTGAAGCTGCGGCACATAATGCAGCATTTGTACTTGGTCCTGCCTCAGGTTTTGATGCCCACTTTCTGCTTAAGGCGTCAGCCACCACATTTGCTTTACCCGGATGGTACTGGATGTCACAATCATAATCTTTCAACAATTCCAGCCATCTCCTCTGTCTCATATTCAGATCCTTTTGAGTGAAAAGATAAGTTAAGCTCTTGTGATCTGACTTGATCTGAAACTTCTCACCGTACAAGTAGTGTCTCCAAGTCTTGATTGCATGTATAACCGCTGCTAGCTCCAAATCATGCGTAGGATAGTTCTTTTCATGCTCCTTTAACTGTCTTGATGCGTAAGCAATCACCTGTTCTCCTTGCATCAATACACACCCAATACCCAATCTTGAAGCATCCGTATATAAAGTAAACGGTACGCTTGGTTCTGGGATGGTCAAGATAGGTGCAGAGACTAGTCTTGACTTCAAAGTCTGAAAGCACTTCTCACACTCATCTGTCCATAAGAATTTCTCTCCCTTCTTGGTCAATCTGGTGAGTGGAACAGCGATCCTGGAGTAATCTTCCACGAATCTTCTATAATAACCAGCCAACCCAAAGAAACTACGAATCTTCGCATCTCCGCATTTCCGCAACAGATTTTGGTGCTTCCCATCCTACTATAGCAGCTATCTTACTTGGATCAACCTTGATACCGTCTTCAGATACAACATGGCCCAAGAAAGCCACTTCCTTCAGCCAAAACTCGCACTTCTTGAACTTAGCATAAAGCTTTTCTTGTCTCAGCCGTTGTAGGAGTGCCCTCAAATGTGCTGTATGGGTCTCCATGTCTTTAGAGTAGATCAATATGTCATCGATGAATACGATGACCGAAGTGTCCAACATATCATGAAACACTCGGTTCATCAGTTCCATGAACGACGCTGGAGCATTGGTCAACCCGAAAGACATAACTAGAAACTCATAATGCCCATACCTCGTCCTGAAAGCGGTCTTCAGAATATCTCCGGCCTTGATCTTCGATTGGTGATACCCCGATCGGAGATCAATCTTCGAGAAAACCTTTGCACCCTGCAATTGATCGAACAGATCATCGATTCTAGGCAAAGGATACCGATTCTTGATAGTCATCTTGTTCAGTTCACGGTAGTCAATGCACAGCCTTACACTTCCGTCTTTCTTCTTGACGAATAATACAGGTGCTCCCCAAGGCGATATGCTAGGTCGTATGAAACCCTTATCTAATAATTCTTGTAATTGGGTCTTCAACTCCTTTAACTCGGTAGGGGCCATCCTGTATGGTGCTTTGGACACCGGCGCCGAACCAGGCATAAGGTCTATTACAAACTCTGTAGCCCTGTCCGACGGTAGACCTGGAAGCTCCTCTGGAAATACATCTGGGAACTCTCGAACCACATCTATATCTTCCATCTTGTGTGACTCCGCCGTGATGTCAACTATCGATACTAGGTACCCCACTCCCCCCTTCTCTAAGCATCTCTTATTTAGGGCGGAGAGAATCAGCTTCCACTTCCTAGATAGCCTGATCCCAGTAAAGCTATATTCCCTTCCCTTTTTGTCAGTAAGCACAAGCTTCCTTTCACCACATAATAGGACGGCCGAATGATGGCCTAGCCAATCCATTCCCAAAATGACATCAAAGTCTGCCATCTCAAGTAGTACTAGGCTTGCTTCTAAGTCTCGGCCCTCAATACATACAGTACATGGTCCATAATATTCGGTCAAAGCCACTTCGACTCCTAGTGGAGAGCGAACTATCAAGCTTGGGTTCAAATGCTTGATTGGTAACTCCATTCGCTTCCCAAAAGAAATAGAAACAAAAGAGTGTGTGGCCCCAGAGTCAAATAGTACTCTGGCAGGTATACCAGCTACATTTACAATTCCAGTGACTACATTAGGTGATGCAGCTGCCTCTTCAGTGGTGACCGCATAAACTCTTCCTTGCTGGGGAGGTTGCTTCTTAGGTAGAGTGCAGGCCCTTGCAATATGACCCACTTGCTGACAGTTGAAACATTTGATATTCGGGTTGAATCCGGCATTCTGTGGCACAGGTGGTGCCGTATTGTTCCTTGCAAGCATTGTAGCGGTCTAAGCCCTGTATGGGTGGAAGGGTCTATTGTTACCGCCACCCGAACTCTCAATAGAGGGTCTCTTCACTCCCCTGTTCTGGGCGAAGAAGCTGTCCCTCTGACTGGACTCTATCACCCTCGCAACCTGCATAGCCTCATTATAGATTTTCTTGTCCAGACCCAAGATGTGCTCTCTGATGCTTCCACGTAGTCCCATGGTGAACCTACGTGTCTTGATCTCTTCCTCTTGCATACTTGCTGGTGCGAAGAAAAATAACTCCTCGTACCTCTACTGGTAAGCCTCCACAGTCGACTGAGACTGTTGTAGACTTAGGAACTCCCTCTCCATCTAATCCCTGAAACTCTTCGGGAAGTATTTATCGAAGAAGGCAACTTTGAATGCTTCCCAATCCACCTATGTATGCTTCATCTCCAGATATGCCCGTGTAGAATTCCACCAAGCATTTGCGTCTTATTTCAGCATATGAGTGGCAAATAAGACCTTTTCCTCCTCTGTACAGATCATCAGTCAGAAATTTTTCTCCATCTCTGCAACCCACTGTGCTGGCCACAATGGTCTCCCTGTCTTACCGGTGAACGATGAAGGCTTCAACTTCAGGAATCTATCCACCGCTTTGCTCAGATCATGCTGTCCTTGAGTGTTCATTTCGTACCATGGTGGTGGATACGGATAGGCTCCCTGATAAGCAGAAGACGACAAAAACTGGTGCGGTGGTGGTACATTCTGTGCTTGGCCCATTGGCCCTGGACTACCATGCATCGGCAGTGTAGTACCAGCGCCAGCTCCACAGCCTACACTTACAGCACCACCATCTACATCTACAGCTGGACCATCTCACCCCCCTCCAGACCCGGTGTTGAGCATGTTTACTGAGATCAGGGACACCCAGAGGGTCATCCTCGAGTCTCAGCGAGAGATGTGTCAAGATTTGGGACGTCTGGCTCGTAGCCTACGGGTGACTCAGGACCAAGTGCACTGGCTTAGGGTCGCATATGAGCGAGACTATGACATAGCGGACCCTATTCCTCCTAGGCCCCCCACCCCATGATTGTCCCTTTTATTTTCTTCTCTTTTGACTGTTCATATAACAGGGTAACTGTCCGGTTTATGGACTGTACCCTGTAGCACTATTTATCTGATACTTTTTTTTTTCTTTTTTTTTAATAAAAATTTTCATGTTTCACCTAACTAGTGTATGTGCACATGTTAAGTTCCATATGTAGAATAATACATTATTCTCTTTCTTAATCAGTCTCAGGTATCAAACAATGCTTAAGGTGTGTTTGTATTAAAATTTTTAATATTTCCTAACTCAGTTCATCGACTTAGTTAAGTGCAATATGGTTTGTTGGACAGAGCCCGAGAGCTCTGATACCAAGTTGTCACACCCCAATTCTGATCCAATCAGAATGGTGTGAGTGAACCGTCATTGAACCAACGGTTCACACCAGGATCTCGAATAGGCCGTGTCCACTCATACAAACCATCACACATAACCACAATCAGAGTATAATAGTACAGCGGAAGTCTTTAAAATAGAATGAACTCAGTATCTAATGATAAATTAAATAAGTATCCAATTATTCGAATTCAAACATAAAATAAATATCTTTTACATCCCTTTAATATCAAACGAAAATAACTTAAGCGAACAAACAAAATCCAATCACAGGTACACGCAGAAAGGGCACTCGCATGAAACGTCATGCTCGTCCTCTCCTGCCTGTACACTCAAAGCAGCAACTTCGCCATACACCGGAGCGTTCACATAGTCGTCAACAGTGTAACCTGCATCAACATCTAAAACAATGTGTACACAAAGGGTGAGCTCACAACTTAGCTCAGTAAGACAATCAGACAATTTCACAATATTATGCATGAGTAACAATCATTTTATCTTGTGGTCTGGTTTTAAGTTTGCAATGTGCTATAGAAAGGTTTGGTGGCCCCCGCACCTCTATACACGAGTGTGTGGCACCTCATAGATCACACCCCCATTGGCCCACATGCATCCATCATGGAATAGAGATAGAGCTAAGATACCCCCATACCTCCCCTGATGCTCTACCCATACCAGTACCTAAGCCCCTACTGGCCAGGCTCACAAACTGGGTTCACAACTAACCAATCCTATATGTCATCAATGTACGCTCTATCCCAGCACAGCCGTCTACGACATAGAGATAGAGCTAAGGCATTCCCATACCTCCCCTGATGCCCTATCCGCAACTAACCAACTAGGATAGAAACAATACGCAGGTAGACCCTATCCCAACATAACTCCCTACGGCATAGAGATAGAGCTAAAGCATCGTGGACAAGCCAGCGTCGACCTCGGAGACCACAGTGCCACATAACCATGGCCAGGCCAGCATCAACATCGGAGACCACCGTACCACGACCTTCCCTTGATGCCCCACCCGTACCAAGCATGTTAAGACAGAATACTACAAAAGGTGCTAGTGTGAGGAGCGATCCCAGGCCCATGCCCCACTCCACACACTAACGAAAACAATCACATGCTTAACAACCACATCCTATCAATGCATGAACAATAATAATAACTGAAAGTAAAGGATGGCATGTGAATATGCACAGACATCACGTCATATATAATCAGGTGATTAACATCGACTTACTGTCCATTAATTATTAGGTTTAGGTCAGATTCCATTACCTGACGCTCGTTTGTTAGCTTGCTCTACGTCGCAAGATCCAAACGGGAAGTCACAAAGTCCTACAATGTTATTAGGGTTTCATTTAAATATTTTTCTTAGGGTTTCATGTTGGTCGGAAACCAACATGGTTACAAAAATACACTCACAGAGATGACCGGTGGCATGTACCGGTCGCAGCTCTGTGGGAAAGACTGGCGAGCGGTATGGTCAACCGGTCCCCACAGACCAGCCTCCCGAGGGATACCGGTGGCAACATACCGATCGCATTGTGTGCAACCGGTATAGTCGACCGGTATGTCTCCGAAAGACCATACATGGGTTTTTTTACTGCCGTCGATCATCCTCCATGGATTTCCAGGGTTTCATCTATCCATTCTAAGTCTAATCTTTGAGTTGGAGTTATCCCCAACTCATTCGAGTCTAGTTTCGATGAATATCATCTCGGAACTCGAATCTAAGGTTTGACGGCAACTTAGGGTTTATTGGTCAATTTAGGGTTTTAGATCAATACCTACTTTGCATGGTATTGATCCACCCACACAACTAACATAGGGTAAGAAGATTGATTCAAACACTTACCGTTGACTGGCGTAAAGTGAGCTTCGTCGAACGGCAATGGCGGCACCTTCTTCTTCTTCCTAGCTTCCTCTCCTTTCTAACCTCCTTCTCCTCTCTAGGGTTTGTGAGAGACAATGGAAAGGATTTGAAAAGGTTTAAGGGTGTATTTATAGGCTAGAATTAGGGTTTAGTAACCCTATTTGGATTAGGAAAGTCTTAGGATTTGAAATCAGGAAAGTGGGACCCTCAGAAATAAATTTCCACACTCAGCTGCGCAGAGCTGACCGGTCGATCGGTACCAAGACCGGTACCATCGACCGGTCAACATAAAATCATGTTGATTTGATCGTCTTTGGTCCGATTTCATACCTGTTTGTCATCCGCTCGTCCCGTCTGGCCCGGTGATGATCGGAAGACCTGCTACGACACAAAACCAAGGTTTAGACCGGGTTTACGGAGTAAGGGTCTTACAGTTTAGGACATATAGACAAGCAAGGTTGATTCCAAGGGTCTCAGAGAGTGTCAAACATCCCTCGTAGGTAAGGGATAAGACCCCAAACTAATTAGTTAAGAACAAACTACCCTGCTTGTTGTTGTTGTTGTTGTTTTGTTTGTCTGTGCATATAACATGTCTTCCAATATATGTTATTATTATTCATGCATATTTAGTTTACTCTTGTTATAATGATGATTGAGGATAGGCATGTGTTTGTGTGTGGTTGGTGTGTTGAGTGGGGAGAGATTATAGCCTCAAACCATTCACCACACTGACATCATATCGTTGTTACCTTAGCATGCTTAGTATGTCGCAGGGTATCAGGGGGAGTGCTTGTAATGTTGGCCATAGCCTTACCAATGAACTCTAGCTCTATTTCTATTCCGTATTGAAGGGTGCTAGGGTAAGGCCTTGGATACACTTAAAGACATCTAAGATTGGTTAGTGACGAACACAGTTTGCAAGCCCTCACCAGTAGGGGCATACGTACTAGTATAGGGTAGGATATCAGGGGGTGTGCTGATGGTTTGGTTGTAGCCTGCCATTGGGCTTTAATTTTATCTCTATTCTACAGTGAGTGTTGTGGGGCGAGGACGGTTTTGGTTGGAGCTTAACCATTGGGTGTGCTCACACTCTCGTCTATGGAGGTATGGTTGTAGCCTATCCTTACCATAACACTTTGCCAACTTAAATTAGACCAAATGATTAAATGTCACATCATGCATATTACTTGCTGCATGTTTTGTTTCTCACTGGGCTAAGTTGTAAGCTCACCCCACGAATTCGTACTCTTTTTAGTTGAGGATGCAGGTACGACGGTTGAAGACTATGTTAATGTGTTTACTTATGGACAAGTGGCCGCTATGAACGTGCAGTCAATGGAGGACGAGCATGACTTGTTATGCAAGTGTCTCTATTGTGTTTATCTTTAGTTTATTTTCGTATTTGGATTATAAGATTGTAATGGATTATTTTATTTATGTTTTGGTTTTGGACATAATTGGATAATTATATTTATCACATTAGACTCTCTGATTGTGGTTTGATGTGATGGTCTGATTGTTAGCACGGTCCTATGTGATCCTAGCTTGAGCAGTTGGTTCATTGACGGTTCAATCACACTTCTGGTTTGACCAGAATTGGGGTGTGACAACAGCGCATCATGATAACAGTAGAGCACCATCCCCGCCTTATAGTTGTAAAGGTTTTTCTCGGGGTCGGTCTTGCCATAGCACAACCCCATGTTCGATATTGTATAGTTGCCTGGCAGAGGGTGCTGCATAATCTCATCGGAGAGGGCTGACTCAGTATTTTAATCCTGGAGTGCTACTAGATTTGCCCCCTTTATCTACTGCATGCGAGCCATCAAGTCCTTCATTTGTTGCACCAGAGCAGAAGGTTCATTATGAGGAGCAAGAGGATGTTGTGGTATGGCGGCTCGGTCTTGCCGAGCCATGTCCACCCTTGCTTGTAAATTTCTTTCCAGTCGGGTAGTGTTTACTCGCCTCTGAGCGTCACCATCGATTTCATCCAGACACGATCCCAGCCAATCATGCGCCAAAACTCTCTAGGGGTCTCCAGGGGAGTCATGACTACTGGAAAGAAATTTTGTAGGAGCTTGCCTACAGATGGGTTCTCAGCTAACCTTTAACTGTCAACCCCCACGAGTCCCCCTATGATGAGAGCTCGTAGGCTGATATGAGCAACTAGAGATAACCAAGACCACTCTTCTCGAACGGTGTTATCGTTGTGGGACTTTCCTAATGTCCATAGGTGGAGGAACTGGTATAGCTGGGGCCATAGGAGGCCATTGTTGCAAGAGTTTGGTCAGCGCAATTTACTGTTGCGCCTGAGTGTCAAACTGTTCTCTAGTAACGAACTGGTGAGGGTCGTACTCTCCTTCTCCTTCAACTACATGGAGGTCTGGAAACTGGTCATCCAGACCCTCTGGAATATCCACTTGCTCTTGTCGGATTCCAGTGTTGATAGGACAATCATGGGTGCCTCTCAAGTTATAGGCACTCTTAGCTCTTCTTGGTGGAGCCATAGTAGATATGCTTGGGTGACTTCGAAAATGAGGTAGATCTATTATAAAAATGGAACTCAGAAAGATGAAAACTGAGATGAAAGGTGAAAAAAGGCTTTCAGAATACTAGCACGTCAGGCCCCATGGTGGGCGCCAATCTGTTATTGTTGGATTTCTCCCGATGCTTCGGATGATGCCACCTATAACAAGAGATCAACAGCACGCAGTGAGGTTGTAAGACCCGCACACCACAAACCCGGTCTAACCTTAGTTCTCGTATCGTGACTGATCTTCCCATCATAATCGGCTCAAGTGAACAAATTGTATGAAGAAACCTCAAGATGAGGTAAGCAACAAGTCAAATTTAATTGGTGTGGTTGACTGTTTAAGTTTGTGTGGAAGCAACCAGTCAAAAACTAAAAACCAGAAAATTTTGGACGTATGGTGGCATTTTTGAGGGGTACGGTCGACCATATGGTGACCAAGATGAGACCGTAGGACGTATGGTCGCATATTTTGGATGTATGGTCGATGGATTCTGCGACCGCACGATGTTAAGACCGATTCCGAGTTTTGGAAACTTTCATAATTTAAGGGGGACTCTTTCCCAATTGAAAGATGACTCTATATAGAGGTTTTCCCTCTATATAAAGGGCATCCCTTAGCCTCTCTCACTCTTTTAGAACCCAAATTGAAACTCTAAACCTAAGAGAGAAAGAGAGAGAGGAAGAGAAGGAGAAGGAGATTTGGAGAAGAAGGCTGAGAGGAAGGTTTCACAGAGAAGAGTTCTATTTCTCTACAGCAAGCTTAAGGTATGGACTTGACTCTGTAGGGTAGATCAGATAGAATAGGTTCTTTTCAAATTGATATATGGAACCTAATACAATGATTCGGTTATAGGTTTTCAATGGAAAATGAAGAGAGTAGGGTTGGGATAATTGATAAGGATAAACTGTGATTAAAGGCCATATGATGATTTTAAGATGAATCCCATTGATGAACCAAGAGGAGGAACATGAATGAGAAGTAAAAATTAACCTGACTACATATGGTCGCAGCTATGGTCGACCATTGGGTGACCAAAGAGTCGACCACAACTATTTGGATGGTTTCCAGGAATTGTATGGTCGCAAGGTATGGTTGCATATAGTGCGACCATAGGGTATCGACCATACGTCGTACGGTGGCATCAAGGATCGTAATTTCGGTTTCGTGTCGGGTTTCGGCCACGCCAAAAACCAAAATTTTGATGATTTCGACCCAAATTTCGATGAAACATGGTAAAAAAAAAACATAGTTTCGGATCAACAGATTGAGAGACTAAGAGAGAGATTCTGTTAAGATAGAGACACGTGTCTATCTTGTTTGTATTTAATATTATTTTTCTCCTTTTAGTCCCACATGAACCTTTAACTCAATGGAAGTGTCACACCCCAATTCTTTAGACCCAGTTTTAGAATACGGTTCTTACAGGAAGGAAGAACAAAAATACGAAAAACACCCTTATAGCTTTTAGTCCCACATGGATACTTTTATAGAATTGAAAAAAATCACAATATTATAAGAAGGAAAACTTGGTAACAAACATTTCTTTTAGTCTTTTAGTCCCACATCGATTACTTAAAAGAATTGAAAGAAGACAAAATGCTATAAAGTAGATAGCTGGGAAAGCAAAGTACACTACACATTGGGTGGTGTGACTGATGCCACTTTTACCAAATAGGAAAAAAAGTGACTAACGTAAGTAATGGGCCTAGCTCATAAATTAAAATAGTTAAAAACTTTCTGTGGTTTGTATTTGTTCAAACTGGTTTTGTTCAAATATCGATCGAATCAAGATTTTGGACCGAAATTCTGGCCGAAACCATAAATTCGGACCGAATTTTTGTAAAAAAGGTACCGGCATCATGGTTTGTTTCGGATTTTATCAAAACCGAGAGGTTTCGGTCGAATTCCAAAATTTTGGCCGAATTTGTGAACTATGGGTGGCATATATTGTGACCATAGGGTATCGACCATGCAATAACAGCAAGTATATTTTGGGACCAGACAAGGTTTTTGACTATGATAACTTGGTAAACTTGAACCCTAACTTAAATACATTAATTGTTTAGGTTCCCAATAGATTCAAAGTGACTTCCAAAGCTTGGGAGTGGAACAAACATCAATCAAAGGTGAGGGAACAAGACTTAAACTAATTGGATAATAACTAACTGTTTTACTTTGTTTGTCCAATGCAATGAATGTTTCTATGCTTGTATGCTTGTAATGTGCATCTCACATGTCATCTAATATTTCTGTTATTATTGCTCATGCATATTTATTCTTGTTTATTTATAACATGATGACGATGAAGCTAGGAATAGGCATGTGATTGTGTGTGTGGTTAGTGTGCTTGATGCGAGTGTAGCATCAGAGGGAGGACGTGGCATTATGGTCTCTGACCTAGTCACCAGACTCTAGCTCTATCTCTACTCAAGTCTTGTCTACTAAAGTTGTTGTATCGTCATTACCTTAGCAGAACTATTACGTCATAGGGCATCAGGGGAGGTGGTCTCGGACCATGTGGTCTTTGACTCTGCTGGGGGGCTTTAGCTCTATCTTTATGGACGTATTGAGGGATGCTGGGGTGAGGCATTGGATATAATGGATGGCATTAGGATTGGTTAGTTGTGAGCCCAGTTTGCAAGCCCTCGCCAATAGGGGCTTACATGTTGGTATGGATAGGGCATCAAGGGAAGTGTTGGCGGTGTGTGATCCGGACACTTTAGCTCTATCTCTATTCCATGGTGGGGTGGATGTGGACGACAATAGTGTTTGATCTATTGGGTGGGCTTACACGCCCGTGTATAGAGGTGTGGCAGCCGCCAATCCTTTCTATAGCACATTGTAAACTTTAAAACCACCAAAGATATGAATTGAATGCGTGCATATGCTTGTTGCATTATTTTGTTCACTCACTGAGCTCAAGTTGGAGATCTGACCCTCGTACGCGCAATTCTTTTTAGTTTTTGATGTTGCAGGTGTTATGATTGAAGACTACATGGATGCGCCAATGTTTGGACATGTGGCGGCTATGGATGTGCAAGCTGTAGATGATGAATATGACTCGTCAAGCAAGTGTTTCAATTATGGTTACGCTTAGTGTTTAACTTTTGTATTTTGGTAATTATAATAGGTATTAATTATGTTTTGGTTACATGGAGATAACTGAACTATTTAATTTACTTATCATTGTAGACACTCAGTTCATTATTAATAAGACTTCCGTAGTTCACTTTATTATCTCTGATTATTACTGTGGAATGTGTTTTGGTTTAACATGGTTGGCACAGCCTATACGAGATCCTGGTTTGAAACGTTGGTTCTTATAGATGTTCATCACACCACTGGTTAGTCCAAAATTGGGTTGTGACAAAGGTGGTCTGATTTTAATCCCGTGGCCACTCCGATGCCTAAGTCAATATAGATTCAGGACAAGCAGATGGAATCAAGCCAAATAACACCCAAATTCCTTGTACAGAAAGGACTGAGGTGCTTCGTAGTGAAGGAGATTGATCACCTTCCAAGATGAGTTTTAGAGTGAGGGTGAAATGATAAAATCGCTTAAGTTGTCACACCCTAATTTTGGATTAACCAGTGGTGTAATGAACCGTCAATAAACCAACGGTTCAACTAGGATCTCATATAGGTCGTACCCACCATATCAAACCACACACATTTCACGGTAATAATCAGAGATAATAAATAAGTAAGCGGAAGTCTTTATAATTAATGAACTGAGGTCTAACAGTGATAAAATAAATATTTAATCCAATTATCTCTAAATGACTCAAGACATAAAGTAAATAATCCATTACATGTTCCAATACTCAATCATAACTAAACTACTCAAATACACATTGATTGCACTCGCATGAAGGAACATGTGCATCTTCCACAGCTTCTATGTCCATAGCCGCTATGTGTCCATAAGACGGCACGTTTACGTAGTCTTCTACAGTAGGACCTGCATCATCAACTAAAAATATTCGACGTCGAAGGGGAGGACACATCACGGCTCAGTAAGCAAACAAAACAATGCACAAACATATGCATGCATTCAATTCAATATATTTGTAAGACCCGTGTCAAACTAACCCGGTCTTACCACCTTGAACCAGGTCTACCCATCATGGTCGAGTTAAATGGACCAAGGGCGTGAAGGAGAGTGAGATCCCAGGTATCAAATCGACCCAAAAACACTTAAAATAGAGGAAGGGTCGCATACCCAGCTAAACAGGGTCGACCCTCCCAAATCAGAAACTCAGACCCTTAAAATTTGGGAGAGGGTCGAACAGTGTCAGACCACAGGGTCGACGGGATCATTGACCCTCTCATCGACCCTCACTTACTGTCGAAACTGAAATTAGGAAATTTCCTAATTTTCGATTGGGATTCTTTCCAAATCTCAATGGGACTATTATAGGACATTCCTACTCTATTTAAAGGGCGTCCCTAAGCCACTTTCACTCCTTTCACAACCCTAATTGAATTGAGAGAAAGAGAGAAGAAGGAAAAGAGGAAGAAAAGAGGCAAGGAAGAAGACTTAGCAAAAATGAGAAGAATTTCCAGAGAAAAGTAATCTTCTCTGGTATGGATACTAATTCCATGAGTTTCTACAGACCTTAGGTTAGATATGGTTGAGTGTAGGATTTCGGAGAAACCCAAACCATCCATTCATGGTTAGGTTTTGATGAAAAACCCTAGGATAATGCATGAAATCCATCTAGGAGGATGAATCATGGTTTCAGACCATGGAATGAATCAAGCCATAGGACCCCAAACATGAAGAATGAATTAAAAAGTGGAAATTGGACCAGAGTGCACCGAGGGTCGCACACAGGGTCGATAGACACATCGACCCTAGGCACCCTGACCATCGACCCTCAGCATTCGGGAAGTTCAGACAGAGGGTAGGGTCGATAGACCCATCGACCCTATGTATCCTGAGCATCGACCCTCTGATCGACCCTCAGTTAACAACATGGTTTTTAAATTCGGAATTAATTCTAATTAAATTCTATTGACTTTGTTAGGTTTGCTAGTATTATAAAAACACTGTAGAGGTGATTTTAAAGCTTGGAAAAGTATCTTATAGCAAACTAAGGTGATGAACCTTAAGTCCAAACTAAATCGATTAATAATAAACTGTTTTCTAATTCTTGAGTCCTATGCCATGTTTGATTCCATGCAAATATGTTTGTAATGTGCATACATCCAATATTTCTATTACTTGTTCATGCATATTTACTTTATTGTTTATAACATGATGATGATGATGATGATAGGAATAGGCATGTGCTTGTATGTGTGTGGTTGATGTACTTGATACGAGCGAGTATCAGGGGAGGTGTGATGAGAACGTCAATAAACGTTAACCTTTGGCGGGTCTCAGCACTTTAGCTCTATCTCTAACTCAAGTCTTGTGCATTGACATCGTCGTATCGCCATTACCTTAGCAGAACTATTGTGTCCTAGGGTATCAGGGGAGGTGGTCTCGGTCCTTGTAGTCTCTGACTCTACCGGGGGGCCTTAGCTCTATCTCTATGGACATTCTGAGGGATGCTGGGGTGAGGCCTTGGATACACTGTTTGGCATTAGGATTGGTTAGTAGCGAGCCCAGTTTGCAAGCCCTCGCTAACAGGGGCTTACGTGTTGGTATAGCATTATATAGCAATAAATGTTAACCTTTGTTGTATAATGTTATGGTAGGGTGAATGGGGACGACGATGAACGTTAACCTTCGGGCGGACTTCCACACCCTGTGTATAGAGGCGGTGTCAAAAAACGTTAACCTTTGACCACCCAACCTTTCTATTGCGCATTGCAAACTATAAACCAGACCAAAGAGATAAATGAATGTGCATGCATATGTAATGTTGCATTGTTTTGGCTACTCACTGAGCCGTGTTGTGTGCTCACCCCTCGACGTCGAATATTTTTAGTTGATGATGCAGGTTACACAGTTGAAGATTACATGAATGCGCTTATGTACGGGAACGTAGCAGCAATGGAAGCTGGAGCTGAAGATGATACACACGACTCCTCTTGCGAGTGTAACTCGTGTGTATTTGACTAGATATTTTTATAGGTTTCTTTATTGGATTTATAAGACATGTATTTGGTACTTAAATATTTATGTCTCAGTTAAACACAGAATAATTTGCTATTATTTATGGATATCATTTTAGTTCTCAGTTCATTTATTTATAAGACTTCCGCTATTGTGTATTTACTCTGATTATGATGGTGAGTGTATGAAGGTTCAGGTAACGCGGGGATAACCTATTTGAAATCCTGGTTGAACCGTTGATTATTTAGGGGTTCATCACACCATTCTGAAATGTGCGGAATTGGGGTGTGACAATCTTTGGTCTGGTTTTTAAGTTTGCAATGTGCTATAGAAAGGATTGGCGGCCATCGCACCTCTATACTTGTGTGTGTGAATCCGTCTAATGAATCAAACACCATTGCCGTCCTACATACACCCACTATGGAATAGCAATAGAGCTAAAGTGTCCAGATCACACACCACTAAGACTTCCCCTGATACCCTACCCATACCAACATATAAGCCCCTATTGGAGTGGGCTTGTATACTGGGCTCTCAACTAACCAATCCTAATGCCATCCAATGTATCCAAGGCTTCATCCCAGCATCCCTCAATACGTCCGTAGAGATAGAGCTAAGGCCCCCAGACAGAGTCAAAGACCACACGGTCCGAGACCACATCCCCTGATGTCCTACGACTTAATAGTTCCACTAAGATAATGGCGATACGACGATGTCAGTGGGCAAGACTTGAGTAGAGATAGAGCTAGAGTCTGGTGACTAGGCTGAATCACAATGTCACGTCCTCCCCCTGATGCTCCACTCGCATCCAACACATTAACCACACACACACACAATCACATGTTAATTCCTAACATCATCATCATCATGTTATAATAGACAGAATTAAATATGCATGAGCCAAATATAATAGTGTAAGCACCCCATTTTTGTCATCCCCAACATAAGTGAATCCACATGAGAAGTTTTTGATTTTGAACCCAAAGGTTTGCGATTCTTTTATGATCCCCACAACAAGATCATAGGCTATTACCTACTTGGATGTATAGGTCGTGAAATTATCTTCGAAATGAGACCAGAATCATCAAATTCTGACATCAAACAAGGAAGGTATTACTGTTTGAAAGTGCAAGGGCATTTACGTAATTATCGTATGATGCATGCATTATCGTTTAAACTTCAAATCATCATATCTTGATCATCCGATATCAAAATCAGATGATTCAAAGGTCAATATTCCTCATTTTTAGTCCTTTTCAAAGTGGACATGAAAAATCCCGGGTAGAAGTCACCGGTGGGCCATATGCAAGCTTTCATGCAAAATTATTGATAAAACTTCAAAGCTTCATATCTTTGTCGTTCTACGTTAGATTCAGATGATTCAAAGGCCATTATTCTTCATTTGTGATGTTTTACAAAGTGGACGTGAAAAATTCGGTACAAAAGTCTCCAAAGAGTCCCATGCAAAATTACACATGAAAATGGTCGTTTAATCTTTCAAAATTCATATTTTGGTCACCCCACGTCCAAATCAAGTGATTTCAGTTTCAATATGTTCTATTTTCAGTACTCTACAAAGTAGACGTAAAGAATTTCGGTAGAAGTCTCCAAAGGATCCCATGCAGAATGGTTAGCTAAATTATCGATAATTGGTCTGCTTAAACTTCAAAATTCATAAGTTGGCCATTTTATTTCCAAATGAGGTGATTCAAGTTCCAATATTTCTCATTTTTAATGTTCTACAAAGTGAACGTAGAAAATTTAGAATAGAGGCTATCGAAAAATTCCATGTTGAATGTTGACAGAAATGGACTATGAAATGATCGAAGAAATCAATTTGGTCCAAACCAACTCAACCCAACTTAGTCCAACTCAGTCCGGCCCAGCTCAGACCAATCCAGACCAAGTCACGTCGGCCCATATGCATGTATTTCTTATATATATATATATATATATATATATATATATATATATATATATATATATATATATATATATATATATATATATATATATATAAGAAAAAAAAGGAAAGCCGAAAGAGAGAGGCCATGAGGAGAGGAAGATTTTCTAGAAGAAGTCGTGAAAAAGAGAGAGGGAGAAGGAAAAAAGGAAAGAAGAGAGGACGGAAAGAAGAAGAAGAAGGAAAGAAAAAGAAAAAAGGAAAGAATGAGAGAAAAGAAAAAAAAACGTGAGAGAAGGAGAGGGTTTTCTAGATGAGAGGCCGTGAGAAAGAGAAAGGGAGAAGGAAAAAAGGAAAGAAGAGAAGAAGGAAAGAAGAGGAAAAGGAAGGAAGAGAGAAGAAGGAATGAGAGAAAAGGAAAAAAAGAAAAAAAAAACGTGAGAAGAGGGAAGGTTTTCTAGAAGAGAGGCCGTGAGAAAGAGAAAAGGAGAAGGAAAAAAGGAAAGAAGAGAAGAAGGAAAGAAGAAGAAAAGGAAGGAAGAGAGAAAAAGGAAAGAGAGAAAAAGAACAAAGGGAGGCCGTGAGAAGAGAGAAATTTTTGTAGAAGAGAGGCCGTGAGAGAGAAAAGGGGGTTTTTCTAGAAGGGAAAAGGAGGAGGCCGAGAGAAAGAGAGGGATAGAGGAGAAGAGAGGGAGAGATATCAGAGAAAGGCGATATCTGAAAGAGGGAAAAGAGAGAGAGAGAGAGAGAGAGAGAGAGAGAGAGAGAGAGGGAGAGATAGAAAGAAATTTAGAAAATAGAGAGAGAGAAGGAGCGGCAGAGAGAGCAGAAAGCAGAAAGCAGAAGAAGAAGAAGAAGAAGAAGAAGAAGAGACAGAGATCGAAGGTAGGATCGAGGAACTTACCTGCCACATGAGCCTGCGATCACTCCCACCTGCGAATCAAGTAAGCTGCCTTTCCCCTCTTTGCTTATTCTTTTTTTCTTGTTCTTCTTTATACCTGAACTGTTGGAAAAAGTCAAAGGAAAATGTTTTTTCCAAATAAGTTTAAAAAGATGTCAAATTCGAATTTTTTCATTTAGCTCCAAAATTTGGTTTTCGGTTTGGGCGGGAATTTTGGTTTTCGGTTTTGAGTTGGCATTACCAATGTAGGACTTTTTAGTCCCACATTGCTTATGGTTTGTGGGGAAGAGACCTTTATTTGTAGGGAGTGTCGCATATCTTTTGAGCCCCTATATGGAAGCGGCTCTCGGTTGACACACACACACACGCGCGCGCGTGCCCGATCGGACCGGACCGCGACCCGCGACCGTGACGCAGGGCGTGGGCGCGGGCCACGGGCTATGGGCTATGGGCTACGGGTTACGGGGTTTTGTCGGAGTCGGACACACCCCTACCCAGATACCCTTTTGGAAAGGGTTCATATGTAGAGATGTATCTCTACACTTTATGGGGTACCATCTGGACCGTAGATCTCAGGATCTGAGATCTAGGTTAATCTGGACGGTCCATCTGGAGGGTCACACCCCATCCAGTGGACACATCCAAGAGGTCTTTGGGCCCTATAAATAGAGCCCGACCCCATGCTTATTTTTCATTCCAATTGAGTACGATCTCTCTCTCTCTCTCCCCCTCCAACTCTCTCTCTTCATTCTCTGTTTAATCGAAGAGTCAAAATTCTGTGGTTTCTTTCCTAAGAGTTGATCTTAGCCGTCGGGTCCACATATACCTGTCAGTGTGTGCACGCTGGGTGGGTATCCTTCCTAAGGGGTTGTTTCATCTTGGAGGCAGATTTGCAAGAAACCTACTACACCAATAGAGGGAAAATATTGTCTTAAGGAGAGTGTACCAACACAACTCAACTCATTTTCTTTGTTTCGGATTACAGCAAATAAGGTACGCATAGTGATCATATGTATGTTTCATTTTTAACTATATGATATATATATATATATATATATATATACATATATTGTTGATACATAAGTATCTTTGATTTACTACATGCTTTTCCTGTTACATATTATTCCAGTCCATATAACATATATATATATAATTGAAGCTCTTGTATAGCATTATTTAGACAACATGAACTGATATTTTTTACAATCCATCCAACCCTCCACCTGCAATTCGCCTTCTACTCCACGTGCCTAGCCCACCACCATCCACCTTACGTTGCTTCAACCGAACCTAGCCACACTCCCTCTTCCCAAACTAAACCCAATAACCACACCAATAACACATCCTTACCGCCAGTCGCCACCTTCAACTTCATCCCTCAAACCACTCCAGATCGACACAATGCATAACCCACCATCTCAGACCTTCCACTTGCCCATAGGTCCTCACAACCTGTACAACCCCTTGCATCTATCGATTCTGTCCCCGCTCCAACTCACACCATTTATCGAGCAAAACCACATTCCTTGCTCATCTGTCCACCATCGATACACTCCACCATCACACCATTTCACTCACCCAGAAAACAGATCAGACCTACGCCATCAAAACCCAACCCATCTGTCCTTTGATCAGCCAGCACCACTTGATCAGCCAATTACCTTCTGACAGGTCCATCACCATTGATTTGTATTAGCCCCTGATCTTCCCATCAAATATGGGTCATTGATTGAACCTATGATCATGATATGCTTGAATGAAATCTAAATTTTAATTTTTTATCATGTTGCTATGATGCTTAGTCAAAATCTGATCCATTGAATGTGGAATTTGTTTTGTGATGAAAGTCTATCCATTGATATTAAATTAATATTTGAATGAATGAATTTGGCTAATTTGAGCAACTGATTTTTAATGTCAATTTAATTTGAATCGTTGATCTTTAAGATCTAATCATGTGGATGGTTAATTAATTAATTTGAACCGTTGATTTCAATTTGATGATGATTTAATGATGAGTTAATTTGAGCCATTAAAATCTGATTTACTGATGTTAATATGATCTGAACTATTGACTTAAGATCTTGAGTGAATTTGAACCATCGATCAAATATGATCTTGGTCACATTGTTGATGATCGATGCTTGATTAACGCTCTCACATGCTTACTGTTATATTCGGAATGCTCTCAAATGTTGTATTTGGATTGCTCACATATATTTGATACTTTATTCTCACATGCTTTGAATGCTCTCACATGTTTACTGCCATGTTTGGATGCACACTGCTATATTTGGAATACTATCACTGCTATAGTTGGAATACTTTCACCTACCATATTTGTCTTGGAAAGAGATAAGTTGGAAAAATAATAATTAGGGTGAGAAACCCTAAAAAATAGAAAGAACACATCAATTAGGATAAGAAACCTTAAAAAATGGAAAGACCACAACAATTAGGGTAGGAAACCCTAAAAATGGAAAGAATACAGTAATTAGGGTAGGAAACCCTATAATGGAAAGAATAATTAGGGCAAGATAAACCCTAGAATAAAGAGAACAACTAGGGTATGAAAACCTAAAAAATGAAAATCACAATGAAAAGGGATAGGAAACTCTAGAAATCTAAAATTGGAAACACTAAAAATGATAGGAATTTAGGTCTCATCCCTAGATCCTATTGAGAAAAATAGAAACAATAAAAATGGTAGGAATTTAGGTTTCATCCCTAGATCGTATTGACAAAAATGGTAGGAATTTGGTACACATTCCAAATCTGACCCTCACAATCTGCCCGAATTATGCGGATTCTGATTCCTAGGTCAAACCCTAGGATAAGTAGGCCATTTGGGAGAATCCCAAATTCGGATCCACACCTTAGTCTACTCGAACTATCCATAGATCCACTAGGATATCCAACCTTTGCAACCCAGCCCGAATTACGTGGATTCTGATTCCTAGGGCAAATCCTAGGTTACGTAGGCCATTTGGGAGAATCCCAAATTCGGATCCACACCTTAGTCCACTCGGACTATCCATAAATCCACTAGGATATTTACCCATATTTTGACCCAAATAGGGTTATCCATTCTGAACTACGCGGATTCTGATTCCTAGGGCAAACCCTAGGATACGTAGGTCATTTGGGAGAATCCCAAATTCGGATCCATACCTTAGTCCACTCGGACTATCCATAGATCCACTAGGATATCCATCCACATTCCAACCCAAATAGGGTTATCCATCTATATTTTAACCCAAAATAGGTTATCTATATTTCAACCCAGAAAGAGTTATCCATATTTTGATCCAGATAGGGTTATCCATTCTTAGATCCACTAGGACTATCCATCGGTTCGCATGGACTATCTAGATCCTAACCCATAGGATTTCTTAGCTTTTTAAGCATAAATTTCAACTTGAACAATGAACTTAATCATGCACAAGCATAAATTACAATCATAAACTTTAATCACACCTAAACTACGATGGTGAACCTGATTTTCAGAATAATTCCGTAATACGTAGGCAATTTGATGGATACAGATTCGGTTCAATGATTTCAAACCACTTGGTTTGGTTCGGTTTAATAGATAGAGTCTAGCATAGGAAAAGGCATAGGAGATCGATTTTGATCGGGCGGTTTGGGTGCCTAACACTTTCCCATAACCTTAACCTGATGCTTACCCAATCTCTGATGGACCAGAATCCAATCTAAGGGTCATGGGTCAATCGAAGTTTTACCTTGGGGTGAGATTTCATATTTCTAAGGTCCTAGACCTTAATCTAGGTGGCGACTTCCAAGATTTCAATCTTTGTCCTCACAAATAGTAATATTGGATGACATGTGAGATGCACATTACAACCATACAAGCATAGAATCATTCATTGCATTGAAATCAATAAAATAAGACAGTTTGTTATTATCCAATTAGTTTAGGTCTTGTTCTCTCATATTTTTAGCAATATACAATCTCTTCCCAAGCCTTGTAATTTTCTTTGAACCAATTTAGCAACCTAGAATTGTATGAATTTTAGTTAGGTTCATTTATAACGAGTTATAGCAGTCGAAAATCAAAATAGATCACTGATAGGTGACTGATTGGTCTTATGGTCACATGTTGTGTCGACCATACCACGTAGGGTCGATACCCTACGGTCGCACTATATGTGACCACACCTGCGACCCTATGTTTCCTGAATTCTTCATGAATGGATGTGGTCGACTCTCTGGTTACCCTATGGTCGACCATAGCTGTGACCATAGGATTTCTAGTCAAAATTTACTTTCAATCCGAGTTTCTTTTGAGTCCATTTCCCGGCTCTTCACTTGGGTTCATCCTAAGGCTATCCTATAGCCATTATTTATAGTTTCTCAATAATCCTTATCTCTAAACCCATCCTTCATAGTTATCCTTGAGATTTACTCAAAGGATCACATGGATCATAATGGTTTGACATCTCCAATCCATAATAGAAATCTTATTCAATAGGATTTACATCTTCAGAGGTAAGTTTTATACCTTGGCCTCCAGTAGAAAGCCAAAACCTTTTCTGCAACACCTTCCTCTTAGTCTTCTTCTCTTCCTCTAGGGTTTGATAATGATCTAAAAGAGTGAAAAAGGGTTGAGGAACGTCCTTTATATAGAGAGAAACTCTCCATATAGAGTTTTCCAATAATAGGAAAGAGATCCCCCCCTTTATTTGAAAAGTTTCCAAACTCGAAGTCTGATTTGGGGTTGTACGGTTGGATGTACGATCGCAAAATCCATCGATCATACGTTTAAAAATATCGACCATACGTTAATTATCAATGTTCTTTATTTCTCATCGTATGGTCAACCATATCTACCCAGGTAGTCGACCAAACACTTAGTTTTAAGTATTTTTGAGTCGATTTGCTTACCTGGTCTCGTGGTCCGTCTTCACATGGTTGGTCCATTCGATCCAGCAATGATGGAAAGACCTAGCATGACACGGTTAGATCGAGTTAGTGGAGTGTGGGTCTTACATAAGTTGTGAGTATTCATCGTACCTTTCTCTTCCTTTCTCCCTTTTATTTATAACTAAGGAGGAAAGACCCAACAAGGCCTCTCCCTAGGAATATGAGCTCTCCAGACACCACTGCCCGCACGTTCGATCCTGTATGGTAGGTATGGACTACTTTTGTAATCGTACAAGTAGGTAACTAGTCCCTTGTACGAAAGTTAGGGGCGTTGCTTGATCGTACAATCCTATAGCCTCTCGGATGGTCCTGCCACCATGCCAGATCAATGCGAGTGATTTGAGCCGATTGGCACACCGATCAGCCATGTCACCTTGATGGAGAATTTATCCTGACTGATTGATATGAGCCACTCTTTTCAGCATGGCTCGCATTTATTGTGCGTAGCTTGCATTTATTGTGCATGCTCTGCATTTATTGGGTATTAATTACTTCCATGTCGAACAGATTTGGAGACACCTCCCTGACGATCTTGTCACACTTGGCGAGTGGGTCCCTCTCACAATTAGAACTCTCTTCATTATAGGCCATGTATTCCCTTATGATCAAGGCCATGTGGACGACTCTAAACCAACTGTCCCTTGATACCCATTGTGCGGTCAAGATCGACTATGTTATATTTTCCCCCTATCAGGATCACTCTCTGCCTTAAAGTTGCCTTCCTCTGCCATATCGGTGCCCTCATTGTGCTCAACCACTACATTTAGGATGGCTACCGAATCCGTAAAAAAATCATGGAGGGACACTGATTCTTCATCCAAGCAAACTCTTTGAACTCACTTCCATCCTATGCTCCACCACCTCCATGTCATCTTTTGCCACACCTATAAAGCTATCAACTACTTCAAAGACCTAATAACTAATTCTGCTTAATTAACATGCTTGGACTTGGAAAGATAATCTAAACTATTACTAAGCTACTTTAGCCTTAATGAAAGCAACAAAGAAAGGTGGTGGATGTTTTGACAGGGAAATTCATTTCTTTGACTTTCAACCATGATCAAACGGATCAAAATCCCCTCATGTCCTCATGTTGACATGAGGAATATCCAATTGTTGTCATCTATTGTGCATGTATACCAATACATCAGTAACTATGCATTGTGGATGACAGTCACTGGATATTCCTCATGTTAACATGAAGACATGAGGGGATTGTTTTCCTGTTCAAACAGGGGCATTAATTTAATTATGTGGACACTCTTCTTTGTCACCTCGGAATCCAACGTAGCAATGATGAACGGATGGATGCCTTTGAATAATGAAGGGTCTTGTTTGGATTTTGATTGATGATTTACATCTATTTGGAAGGTTTAAGGAAAAAAATGGAAGTTAACAGACTAAATTAAATGGCGTGTATTGGATCTAAACTTTATTCCATTTTGGACCCCTTGATCTTTGATAAGCCTTATCTCCCTCAATGCTTTACAGATGTAGAAGAGTTTTTAAGCAAAACTTGGTTAAGAGGCTCGAACTTGGAGACTCATTGTCACACCCCAATTTCGCACTATTCAGAATGGTGTGATGAACCGCTAACAAACCAACGGTTCAATCAGGATCTCGAGTAGGCTGTATCCGTGTTATCTAAACTCCATACATCCACATTCATAATCAGAGTAAATATATAATAGCGAAAGTTTTATAGTAAAATGAACTGAGAATCTACTGTGATATTAATATTTAAATAACAAATTATTCTGTATCAACTGAGACATAAATAAATATCAAATACATGTCCATAATAAATCCAAGTAAAGAAACTAAGTAAAAATCTAATCAAATACACATGAGTTGCACTCGCAAGAGGAGTCATGTGTATCCACTTCAGCTTCAACTTCCATCGCCGCTATGTTCCCGTACGCTGGAGCATTTACATAATCTTCAACGATATAACCTGCATCATCAACTAAAAATATTCGACGTTGAGAGGTGAGCACACATCATGGCTCAGTGAGCAAACAAAACAATGCAACAGTACATATGTATGCAATCAATTCATATCTTTGGTCTGGTTTATAGTTTGCAATGCGCAATAGAAAGGTTGGGTGGTCAAAGGTTAATGTTTATTGACTCCGCCTCTATACACAGGGTGTGGAAGTCCGTCCAAAGGTTAACGTTTATTGTCGTCCCCATCCACCCTAATCATGAACATTATACAACAAAGGTTAACGTTTATTGTTGTATAGTGTCATACCAACACGTAAGGCCCTGCTGGCGAGGGCTTACAAACTGGACTCAAAACTAACCAATCCTAAGGCCAAACAGTGTATCCAAGGCCTCACCCCAGCATCCCTCAAAATATCCATAGAGATAATGCTAAGGCCCCCCGGTAGAGTCAGAGACTACAAGGACCGCGACCACCTCCCCTGGTACTCTACGACATAATAGTTCTACTAAAGTAATGGCGATACGACGATGCTAATGCACAAGACTTGAGTTAGAGATAGAGCTAAAATGCTGAGACCCATCAAAGGTTAACGATGATATTCACGTTCTCATCACACCTCCCCTGATACTCGCTCGCATCAAGTACACCAACCACACACATACAATCACATGCATATTCCTATCATCATCATCATCATCATGTTATAAACAATAAAGTAAATATGCATGAACAAGTAATAGAAACATTGGATGACATGTTGTATGCACATTACAAACATAGTCGCATAGAATCAAGCATGGGATTGGACTCAAGAAAAGATAAAACAGTTTGTTATTAACCAATTAGTTTAGAGTTTAGTTTCCTCACCTTAGCTTGCTAATAGATACTCTTCCAAGCCTTAGAATCACCTTTATAATGTTATTATATTGCTAGAAGACCTAACAAAGTCGATAAAATTTAATTAGAATTTATTTTAATTTTTAAAATCATTCTGTTAACTGAGGGTCGGAGGTAGGGTCAGAGTCATGATCGACCCTGGGTGCGACCCTCCCCAAATCTGAACTTCCAGAACCCTGAGGGTCGATACTCAGGATCACATACGGATGGTCATCGACCCTCTGTGCAACCCTCGGTGGGTTTTGATCAATTTTCCTCCTTTTAATCCATTCTTCGTGTTTGGGGTCCTATGGCTTGCTCCTATAGTCCATTCAACATGCATTCCATGGTCTAGAACCATGAATCACCCACCCAAATAGCTTTCATGTATTCTCCCATGGTTTTCCATGAAAACCTAACCATGGGTTGATGGTTTGGGTTTCTCCGAGATTACACTCTCATCATTATCTAACCTAAAGCCTGTAGAAACTCATGGAATTAGTATCCATACCTGAGAAGAACACTCCTTCTCTGCAACTCTTCTCCTTTTGCTTTCTTCTCTACCTTGTTTCTCTTCTTATTCTCTTCCTTCTCTTCTCTTTCTCTCAATTCAATTAGGGTTGTAAAAGGAGTGAAAGAGGCTTAGGGACGTCCTTTAAATAGAGTAGAAACATCCTAAATAAGTCCCTTTAAGATTAGGAAAGAATCCCAATCGAAATTATGGAAATTTTCTAATTTCAACTTCGGCGGCAACTGAGGGTCGATAGGAGGGTCGATGATCCCGTCGACCCTAGGTTTCTAATGTGTCCGACCCTCCCTGTAAAACGGAGGGTCCGACTTTTCGTCTGGGGGGTCCGACCCTCCCTTGCTGGGTATGCGACCCTCCCCCTAATTTAAGTGTTTTTAGGTCGATTTGATACCTGGGATCACGATCTCCTTCACGCCCTTGGTCCATTTGACTCAACCATGATGGGTAAACCTGGTTCAAGGTGATAAGACCGGGTTAGTTTGATACGGGTCTTACACTCATATACAGGAAGACATCTCCAGTCTCCCCACTTCCTAAAGCCTCCAACAGTGGAGCGGAAGAAACCTGTTCTATAGTGAGAGATAAGTTCATATTCATTGCTGCAACTTGCGAACACTCTAGTCTGAGCTGTGCTCGTCGCAAGGGTTCATAATATATTAAATTAAAGGTATTGGACTTTACTTTCTTATAGGTTTGGTTTCATTCAATTATGAGGTGGTATATTCGTAAGGTTATCAGCCTAATAATACCACTATATAGCATTATAGCTACTGTTTTCCGATGGCTAGCGACAGTATGCCATCAATTTTGTTACAATTCATGTTAGTTTGATAAAGATTTTTATGTTTACATGAATTTCATGGTTAAATCTATTAGGGATGAAAGCGCAAACCAGAAGAAAAAAAACAAAGAACAAGAATTTACTGTGGTTCAATACCCCAATGTGGGATGCTTACCTCCACCTAGAAAGAAAGACCTCCTTTATTTCCAAGAAAAATCTACAGTTCTCTGCAACTGATAGAGTCTCCTCTATCAGCCTTACTTAGGGTTTTCCCTACAGAAACAATATATAGGGACCTTAGAAACCTTAATCCTTCACACAATTACAAGTTTACCCCCGTACATATAATTGACCCAAACCCTAATACAAATACTATCCTGATAACTGTGTGGACCCACACAATACAAGACACCAACCTAACAAATCTTCACCTAGCTTAGATTCAGCAAGCCACCTTAAAGAAGAACCCGTTAATTTTGATTTTGTAAACACATTTATTGTCTCTGTCAAACCGCTATACCCAAACCATTATAGCCCACACCCCATCTGGGTGTCCTGTACAACTCACCGCCGTACAACGTGACTCCACCTCTTCCACTATCGTAGCACCTACCGAAAAGATCACCGTTACAGTCCTCTGCAACTCCAAGTTCACCTGGAACCCGAGCCTCTCACCTCTGCACCTCTAACGCAGACCTCGAGATCCGACTCCTCACCGCAGCCCACCAGTCCTCCTTTACCCCACAGTATAGCATCAATTGACCATTATGCACACTGTGCCGGGATTCAAACTCGCCATCAGATCCATAGAAAAACCTCCCCGATCCGACAAGATCTTCGAACGATCTCCGCCATTGGATTGCTTTCCATGTGAGGCATCCTTTCCTTCTTACACATTTGCACCTACAACATAACCCTTCGACCTGATGAAATGGCCATTCCCATTCTCCCTGATCATCCAAAGGCGTCGATTCTTGAAGAGAAGGCATAGGCGACCGTAGTCCCGAGCACCTCTCTCCCCAGCCTTTGTCCCCGTCCTTTTTCCTTTTAATTCCTCCTTTTGGATTGTAATCATGAGTAATGATAACTTTGAAAAAGCAATCAATGATGGCTCTTTTTTTTTTTAATTTCTATGATTCTTCAAAAACATATAAGAGTAAAAAAAAAAAAAAAAGCAAAAAACAAACTCACTTCTCCTTGTTACGTCTTCAAACTTTTTCTTTCTTCTTCTTCACACTAACCTTTGTGCACCTCCCTCGTTCTTTGGAAAACTTAGCTTTGATACCACTTGTTAGGGATGACAGCGCAAACCAGAAGCGAAAAACAAAGAACAAGAATTTACTGTGGTTCAGCACCCCAACATGGGATGCCTACCTCCACCTAGAGAAAGAGAGATCTCCTTTATTCCCAAGAAAAATCTACAGTTCTCTACACCTGATAGAGTTTTCTCTTCTATCAGCCTTACCTAGGGTTTTCCCACAAAAACAATATATAGGGACCCTAGAAACCCTAATCCCACATAATTACAAGTTTACTCCTATATATGTAATAGACCCAAACCCTAATACAAGTACTATCCTAATAACTGTATGGACCCCACAGAATACAAGACACCAACCCAACAAGATCTACCTTCAATGAATTGTTCATAATTTGTCTCTTGTTTTTCGTATTTATTTTTGGATATTTCTTTTTAGGGTTTCTAAGTTATGAATTTCTTATTCTTGCATTAGGTGCGTTATTTCATGTAGTGTTTTGCATGTCTTTGATCCTTAATTGATAGAGATAGATTGATTCCAATATTCTTAATATGTCTAATAAGTATTTCTTTTCTATAGTAAAATTATAGATTTTATTTTGTTAATTTTATTCATGTTGGCATATTAGCAAATAGGGTTTTTCTTGGTGCACAAATTTTCAAATAATTTTTCTTTGTTGTTTTTGCTTTATTTAATGTTAGTCATCTGGGATCAGTTAGGGTTCCCCTTGTATAAATTTTTTTTCTAACATTTTCTCTTTTGAAGGAAGAGCATAATGTGAACTCCATTCCCTTTTTTTTTTTGGGTAAAGAACTCCATTTTGTTTTTTTGGTAAAGAACTCCATTCCCTTAGATTTAGAGTTTGCTTTTGATAAATTAAGATTTATTATTTGATTCATAAATAATTATTGTTATTTGATAAGTCATGTTTAGGGTTACCCTAAGGGGATAACTCAGTTGGCAAAAGACCTGTAAGACCCACACTCTGGAAACCCGATTTAACTGATGTTTCTTGTCGTGACAAGTCTCCCAATCATAACTGGACCAGAAGAAGAGGCCGGGTGACGAACCACGGCATCCAGGTATGAGAAACAATACTTAAAAACCAAGTTTTCTCATATTGGTCTCAGTACCGGCTGCACTCTGAGTGAGACCGATATGTCCAATTGGTATGTGTGCACGAGTGATGACGGACTCCAGTGATCCCACACTCCGAATCAGAGTTTAGGAAATCTTTTGGACGTAGGAGACCTTCCTAGAATGGTCTCCCACTCTATATATGTATCCTTTCTTCTCCTTAGATCTTTTCCACTGACTCTCAAACCTTAGAGCCATCTGGAAGAGATCTATGATGGAACAGAGAGGAAGGAAGCCGTTCGAGAAGGGATTTTCCATTGGAGGAGGGCACCGCCATTCAACAAACACCGGTAAGTGCTCTACCTCTGTAATAATGCTTGGGTTACCAATCAAAGCAGTGAAACGGCGTATTAATCCAAAACCCTAGAACTGTAAACCCTAGTTCCTCGTCGAGATCCATTCCGAGAAGGATGGAGCGTCATTCTACGAGGTTAAACGATCAATAATCCAAACTTAACATGTATCTTGACCTTAGAATGGTTTAGGAGGAACCCTAAAATCAAGTCGATGATCGACGAAAGAAGGAGGTCCGAGAACGGACTCTTGGACCCATACCGCCGGACATATCGACTGGACAAATAGGTCCTGTGATATGCTATACCGCAGGACATACCCACTGGACAAAAAGTCCTACGGTATGGTCCTGCGGTATATACCGTAGGCACATACAGGCTGCACTATAGTGAGACTGGTATGTCTGCTGAGTGAGACCGGTATGTCTTTTCGAAGCCTGTTGTTGGCTAGACTTGGTTCTGACCGACTGGAACCTTGTAAAAACCTAATTCTAATTAATGAACAATATTGTGTATGACTTGTGGACGGCGTGAGTGGACTCTGTAACATAGAGGAGACTTGCAATCACACATCAGGTATGGGACAAAACCCCAAACCTTAATTAATTAATAATGGATAGTAAACCGTTGCAATCGTACTTGTATCTGTATGTTGATTGTTGCCTGTGCATTTTCACATGTCATCCTGTTATTTAATTTTATTATATGTCCATGCATGTTCATATGCTAGGATGATGGTTGTTTAGGCATGTGATTGTTTTCATTAGTGTGTGGAATGTGAAGGGGAGTGGAGCCCTGGATATATCCTCACACTGATACATTTTTGTATCGCCGTCTACCTTAACTAGTTTGGTATAAATAAGGTATCAGGGGGAGGACATGGGATTGTGGTTCCGTTTGCCCACCAGACTCAAGCCCTATCTCTATGTCGTAGGGAGCTGTGCAGGGGTAGGGCCATAGATACTGTGATGACATATAAGACTGGTTAGAAACAGAATCCACTTGCAAGCCCTTGCCAACAGGGGTTTAGGTGTTGGTGCGGTGTAGGGTATCAGGGGAGGACGTGGGATGGTGGCTCTGCCTGCCCACTAGACTCTAGCTCTATCTCTATACCGAAGTGAGTGTTGTGGGGCGACAGCAGTAGTGTGGTAGGTGTCTGACTATTGGGCATCGCTATACTTTCGTACATAGAGGGCCGTCAAAACTTTACCATAGCATTTTGCAAGTTATAATTGACCCAATTGTAATGTTATCTCATGCATTTTGTATGTTGCATTTGTCTTGTGCTTTACTGAGCTAAGTTGTGTGCTCACCCGAATGTATATATTCTCTTTTCAAATGTTGATGTAGGTTATACTGTAGAAGATTTTATGGTTACTCTAGCGTATGGGACAGTGGTTGCTATAGATACTAATGTATATATTCTCTTCCCTCCAACTCTCACCAACTGCTACAATCTCCTCCTTTTTTCTTCTCTTCCTCTCTTCTCTCTATCTCATACTTCTCGTTCCCTCAATCTTTAATCTACTGCCTTGAAATTGTTTAGTTTCGAAAGTGTAGGTGTGGTTAGGAGAGTTCGATTGGGGTTTTTTTGGGCGTTTATCTCTAACATTGTGACATTACATGTTTTGCAAGTTGCATCTCTCCACTTGAACTAGATAACGACCTCAGATTAGAAGTAGCTCCATAAGAACTGAAGTGTTATCAAACGGGGCCTAAGTATGTTTACCATAAGTTACAGGAATTTAAAGAGACAAGAAGGCGCATGAAGCAAGAAGTTCGTCTCCAAAAAGAGACAAAAGTAGATGCAAAAACAATTGAGAAACAGAAATTGTACGAGAAAATATTTTATGCCTAACGCCTGATTTAGGCATAAAATTTGTCGAAGCTTTTTCTGGAAAATGTGGTATGGAAACAAAACAGCGGAAAATATGATTTTACTGTAAAATTTTATATTGAAACAAACGAAGCCGAAAGGAGATAATTGGCACGATGGCAAACAAATCCAACCACATGTAAGATAAAACGGTCACTCCGAACACTTTGGTCTTTCCAGTAGGTAAGCTATTCAGCTGAATATGTTCTAAGTGCAGTTGCTTCGCTCAAAGAAAGCAACGACTTGAAAAATCACTCGTTATGTCTGGTTGCTTGGGCATATTAAATACAAAAGTGCAATTTGCAAAAACGCACTTGTTTAGTCTACTGAAAACATGACTCACCAACTATAATAAAAATTAATTTTGAAAAAACTACTTGATTACCCACTTTTGGATTATACTATACAAATCTACGTAGCTCATGTTTACTATAACAGACGGGAGAGGAATCTACATGCTAACAAGGTATATTCAAACCTTGTACACTAATGGGAAAATGGTAGTACAAGGACCGGTAACGGGTCACTTGGAGGAGTGAAAAAGAACTCGGATTCAAGGAAAAGAGATAAAAACAGAAATACACCCTACTACTGTGTACTTCCTTTTCCCATAACAAAAATATTTAACACAAATTTAAGTATTACAAATATAGAAAAAATTTCTCTAGTCTGCCTCTCAGAGATGGGCTCCTTGGTCTGAAGCATTTCACGTTAAAAAAAGAACAAACCCCCACACATATTGAAGTTCCCAAAATCGCTAATAGCCAATTAACCTCAATGTTTGACCAAATTAACCTCATACATGCACAGATAATTTGGATGTCATATTATATTTGATTAAACCACTATATAACCAAAAATAAAAAATAAAAAATAAAAATAAATAAAAATAAAAATAAAAATAAAAAAAAGCCAAAAAATTTGATTCAATCACTGCTGACCCAATATGAGGGAAAAAAACATAGCTACAACGGAAGGAATTCCACATTCCACATCTGCTTTCCATGTCAATTCATCCCTGCTGCCCAATATGAGGAAAAAATCGGCTACAACAGAAGGCATTCCACATTCCACATCTGCTTTCCATGTCAATTCAGCCCTGCTGTTCAATTTCATTCGTTGCAACACCTTTATCCTCTACACAGTAAAGGCCATAAACTAAGTTACAAGAATATTAAGAGAGAAGATTTAAAACCACCAATACACAATGCAAAACATCTTCAATTGATGCTGCTTACAGTAGAGTAGAAAAAAATGGAAACTCCCAAAAGATGAGTAATAAATTGTATTACAAACTCCAAAAGTTTTAACATTACTTTCTTTCAAGCGAAGGTGAAGCACAACTGTGCAAGAGAACCCAACTCAAGTTAATGAAGAACAAACAGGATGCTCAAGGAAGTCATCATTGCAAAGTTAATGAATTCAATTTAGAAAATTAATTTTGCGTCATTACAAAACGAAGATAGGGGTCACAGCTAGGAACAAGATTTTCAGAACCAGAATGAGAGTTCAGTGTGAAGTTTCCTGCAGTTTTAGGTTCACATCTCTATTTGGGTTTGGAACAGAATTAATATGAGAGGGGATTCTAAGAGGCAGGGGGAGTAGAAAATGCTACCTTAAGCCTTTACCAGAAGCAGATTGCAAGAATAGGAGTCATTTCTGTCACAGAACCTTCTCATTCAACTATAAAAGAAACCAAGTGTAACGCCCCGAATCTTGAACGTCGGATCATGGCGTCACCCAAAACTAAACTCTAGATACGTTGTCGGACAACGTCGGATCATGGCGTCACCCATAACTAAACTCTAGCTACATCAATTACATCAATTTACACAGTTAAAACATTCAATTACATCATTTCGTTTTGGTGCCCAGGACCTGGACCCCTAGGGTCTGGACTCCTTGAGCTTGGACTTATGAAGAAGCCAGTTCATACATGGACCCCCAGGGTCTGGACTTCCGAAGAAGCCGATTCATTCATGGACCCTCAGGGTCTGGTGCTGGTGCACTCCATCCAGTACGTTACCCCCTGCTGAAGAGGGGGTAGAAGCCACCAGGTTTTTATCATTTTCATTACTTCTCATTTATCATATCATGTACCTTTCATTACTTGGCTTTTCCTCCTTTCTTTTCATGAACATTCATTGTTTAACAATTTCGCTTTCCACTTAATCATTCTTCTTAACATAACATTGCAAAATCATTAAAGCATGTCATCCATAACTAACTATCGAGCTTAACATAGTAATTTCATTCATAGAATAGCTATGCATCATAATTTATACCAATCACTACATTCTTTCATAACATCCCATATTATGGCACATAGAAATACAACCATAGTTCCATACTCAAACATAGCGATTCTCACAATACATAAATTCATATTAGCATATACACAACTTAGATGATCTACTCTCATTGACAAAGTACAGATGCACCTATTTTGCACACTTAAACATTTCAGATACAGCAACAAGCATCACAGTAACCTTATACAACAAATCACACCATTTAAAATATTGCAATAACAAAGAACACTAGTAGTCATATGTTTCCCTCACCTATCAGTGCTAGGTACCTCAACTCATTCACCTATATCAAATTAAAACAATAAACTATGTTGTACTTGGATATAACATTAATCAACGCCATCACTTTAGTTCTTTAACTCCTGTCTTACATTTACTAACATTATTCCTTAATTTTTCTTTTATAATTTAATTACTTAATTGCTTAATTGACACTTAAACATTTCAACTTTAATTAATTTTATGTCAACACTTATTTTAATATATTAGTACCTTATACTCTTGTTTAAAATACAACACCTAGATATATGCACTTTCTTATCTCATGTTTTTCTTCATTTTTAATCAACCAATGTAATAAGGATGAATTTTTTTGTGAGGCTTGTATTTTGGCCAAACAAGCCCATTCCAGTTATTTACCTTTAAATAAAGAAAGTAATTCCTCTTTCCCTTTGGTTCATTCAGATGTATGGGGTCCTAGGGTCCTGCTCGTCGTGCCTATATTTCAGGTCATCGTTGGTTTGACATTCATTGACTGCTACTCTCGCACGACCTGGATGTATATCATGCAGCATAAAAGTGAGATATTCCACTGTTTTCAGCTCTTACATAACATGGTCCGTGCTCAGTTCAATGCCACCTTCAAGATTTTACGAAAGGACAATGGTCGCGAGTATCTTGAGGGATAGTTTCAGACATATGTAGCGGACTTTGGGATCCTCCATCAGACTAGTTGTGTTGATACCCAGAATGGGGTGGCCGAACAAAAGAATCATCATCTCCTGGAGGTGGCCCGCACTTTCATCTTTGTCAACCATGTTTCATCTCAATATTGGAGTGATGCGTCCTTATAGCCATGTATCTCATCAACCATATGCCCACTCACACTTCGGCGCCCGTGCCCTAATTGATGTTCTAATGGGTTTGAGCTCCTTCGCCATTCCTTCCAAGATCTTTGGTTGTATGTGTTATGCTCGCGATCATTAGTCTCTCGACATGCTAGACCCTCGTGACCTCTAGTGTATAATTTTGGGATACTTGGCTACTTAGAAAGGCTACAAGTGCTACCATCCTCCCACAAGTCGTACCTTGGTGACCATGGATATTCTCTTCCATGAAACCCTTCCGTACTACTCACCGCCACCTTTTCAAGGTGAGTCTGTGAATATTGAAGATGTGTCTGTTCTTGAGATTCTTCTTGTTCCGGCTCTACCTGCAGATACTCCAGCTCATGGGAGCAACTGCCACCATTTCCAGTTCAGGAGGATCCCGAGCCACAAACACCAGCTCTGATTCTGGTAGAGCCGCATATAGTGTCGTAGACACTAGTTACGGTCCAGGAGGAACTGTAGGAGAATCTGGATCAGTAAACTCCTCAGGTCTATCAGAGGACTCAAAAGAAAAAGCTAGTTGAGACCACTACCACTACTAAACCTTTTATCATCCCATTGCCACTCTTCAAGCCAAAGCCTCCTACACTATCCAATAACATCTCCTCCTCCCCTAAGTTACCTATTGCTGTTTGTAAAGGTACTAGGACTTATAACCAGCACCCCTTATCTCATGTTGTCTCTTATGACTCTTTCTAGCACCTATTGTGCTTTCATTTCTTCATTTTCCTCTGTTAGTTTTCCACAGAAGTGGTAGGAGGCTTGTGTAGATCCGAAGTGGAAAGCAACTATGATGGAAGAGATGAAAGCTCTAAAAAGAATGGTACATGAGATCTTGCTGCTCTTCCTACAAGAAAACGACTTGTTGGCTACAAATGAGTGTTTGTAGTGAAACAAAACATTGATGGGATGGTGGCCAGATATAAAGCAAGGCTAAGGGCATTACCCAAACATGTAATTGATTACCAAGAGACATTTGCTCTAGTTGCCAAATTAAATATTGTTCGAATTCTATTATCATGTGCTATTAATCTAGGATGGAATCTCCAACAACTTGATGTCAAGAATGTATTTCTTCGTCCAGGTTTTTCTTCTGATACAACTCATGGTAAAGTCTGCAAATTGAAGCGAACACTCTATGGCTTGAACTAGTCTACCCTTTTCATTAAGCAATCTGATGATAAAGTCACTCTTCTCATAGTCTATGTTGATGATATAGTTCACTGGAAATGGTCGTGACGAGATGTCTCGCCTCAAGAGCTTCCTTGTTTGTGAGTTTGAAATAAAGGATCTAGGAAAACTAAGGTATTTTCTGGAATTAAAGTTGTTCGATCCTCAAAGGGCATCTTCCTCTCCCAAAGAAAATATGTCCTCGATCTTTTATCTGAGACTGGTTTGTTGGGCTGCCATCCTTGTGACACTCCATTAGAAGCTAATACTTGACTCAAGGATAAGGACGGTGAACCAATTGATAAGGGTCATTATCAATGGCTCATGGGAAAGTTGATATACCTCTCACATACACGGCCAAACATTACTTTTGTTGTGAGTTTAGTAAGTCAGTTTATGCATGATCCCTACTCATCTCATATGGAAATTGTTCTTTGTATTCTTCGTTACTTGAAGTCAACCCCTAAAAAAGGGATTCTTTTATCTCCACATGATCATCTATGGACTGAGGCATACACAAGGCTGATTGGGGTGGATATTTGGATAGGAAGTTTGTTTCTACCTATGGTACTTCTGTTGGTGGTAATTTGCCACATGGTATAGCAAGAAGCAGAATGTTGTGGCAAAGTCAAGTGCTAAAGCAGAATTTTATTCTATGGCTCAAGGGATCTATAAATTACTTTGGCTTAAAATTATACTAGAAGGCCTTGGGGTTCTTGTTCCTCTTCCAATGATGTTATACATTTGTACTGTGATAATTGTACTTCAATTAGTATTGCCCATAACCCAGTGCAACATAACAGTACTAAGCATGTGGAGATTAACCGTCATTTCTTCAACGAGAAACTCGAGCTGGACTAATTTGTATGCCCTTCATGAAGTCAGAAGACCAGTTAGTTGATGTCTTCACTAAAGGTTTAGGTGGAAAACTATTTCATTCTAATTTGGGCAAGTTGGGAATATGTGATATATATGTGCCAACTTGAGGGGGAGTATTGAATATGTAGCCCGCAAGGGCATTCTGATCCTTCCCCATGAAACCGACTCCCTATTAGTAGAGTTGATCATGGGTACTTTTGTAATATGTTATCTTTTTACTATAAATAAAGACTGGATGGTCCCAAAGACCATCCAAGCATTCAGCCCATATTCAGCCTTTCAACAAATAAGTATACAAAAATGAAGTAAATGATTAATAATTTAATAATCTTATATACCATGACTTGTTTCCACAGTCAAATAAATGTGTTATAACTGGAATCAATATACTGTAACAAAAGATTAAAAAACAAATAAAAAAAGGTGGTCATTTCAAGCAATAAGGCATCCAAGACGCCCTAGGTGTCGCCCAAAGAGCCAAGACACCTGTCTTTTTAACATGCGATAAGGCGCCCAACTGGCAACCGCCCAGCCCCAAGAAGCTCTCCTTGTAGCCTAGTTAGGGCTGCAATAGGGTCGGGTTGGCGCAGGTATTTACAAACCCCAACCCAACCCTGAGTCCCTTAAAGCCAGCCCAAGCCCAGCCCGACCCTGCTAGGGTCAAACAAAGCATAATCCAGCCCTACCCTGTCAGGGTTCAAGGTCGGGTTGGGTTGACCCTGATTGGGTAGTGTGTGTGTGTATATGTATATATAACACCCTAGATACCTAACATTTCAAGAAACTTCACCAAAGGTACCTAATGTTTCAATTTCTGGCCCGCACCGTGTTCCCCAAGCTGAACCGATCGATTAAAAACCGCACTGAGCCGCATCGTTTAATAAACATGTTGGGCTTAGACCGGACCGATTAAGAAACAGGTCGTTCACGGTGCAGGGGTGTAACCCGATGGTCGCCTAAACGAACCGACCGATTAAAGACCGAACATAAACTGATTAAAGACCGACCCGACATAAACCGACATAATTTCAATTTCTAATTTTGCCTCCCACTTTTGCCTCCCACTTTTTCCCTCCCATTTGTCTCTATGTTAAATATAGGTTTTTGACTTTTATAACTTTATGTCTTTATCCCTCTTTTATTTTTATTTTCTCTCTCTCTCTCTCTCTCCTCTTGAAGTTCAACAAGACAAAGGCAAACCGCATATTAAATTTTGTGAATATAAAATAAATAATGGCCAATTGCAATTGAACATGGGTCAAGGGTTAAACCGAATAACATAACCGAGCATAAGACCGAATAGCATAACCGATTTAGGATGATAATAGACCAATTAAACCAAGTAACATACGACCGATTATTGACCGAGGCTGACTGGACTGAATACAAATGAATCAATGTCTCGCAAATCAAGACCGATTAGTTAAACATTACGATCACGATGCAAGGTATTAAATTGATGGGGACCGGTTAGGCCCGACTGATTGACACCCCTAACCCAAGCTGGATAAAATTCCAATTTTACCCAATCCTCTCTCCCTTCACCCTTCCCTTCCACTCCCCTCCCTTTTATAACCTCTTCACTTCCGCCGGCCACCCCCTCTCCATGCCCCCCACCTTCCTTGCCACTCCCCTCTCTCCTCCCCTACTTCTCTCACCATTCCCCACTCTCTCTAGCCCCTCCACCGTTGGCCGCCCCCTCTCCCTACCCCCACCTCCCTTTCCACTCTGCTCTCCATAACCCCTCCTCAATCGGTAGTTCTGATAACTGGTTGCAACGAAGGCGGTATCGGTCACGCCCTTTACAAGAAACCAAAGAAACAGCTTTTGAGCAAATATACCAGACATACTCAAGACTCGGGCATCTACCACTAAAACTTTGTTCTAATCCAAGAACTAAGAACATTTTCGGTGCTCCCTGAAGAGAAAGGTTCCGTGAAAGAAACCCAAAATAAGATGAACGTTGCTATCCAGATTTCCCCAGATTTCTTTTTGAAACCAAATAGCAAAAACCCCAGAATAAGAAGACAGATCATGTTTCAACGTTCAGATTTGTCAAACCATGCAAGCTCCGACTTTTCAATCTCCATCAACCACGGATCTAGCGGCATTTATGAGGATGTCTTGTTGTCCTTGGCCTTTGTGTTGATCCGCAGAGAATATCACAAAAGTTTGCAGGGACCAACCCACTCTCTCTTAGGATTTGGAACCAAGCAGCGGAAACTCTCCACCGACAACAATGAGTACAATTATCGGAATACCTCTCTGAAGGACAACGATGATGCCATCACCAAAGCTTCCAAGACTCGTCCCTGACCAACTTGGTAAATGGCGTAGATTGCCATTAAACCTTAGAAGGCGAAGATAAGAACGCATCTGGCAACAGCAATTTGGATTCATTGGCATTTGGGAATCGGAAAGGTAAGGATTCGAAGGCGGGAAGAGGAGGTGGCGAGACAAGGGGGAGGAGGGACAAAGGAATGGAAAGAGACGACAAGTTCAGTGGTGGAAAAGACAGGGATGAAGGATATAGTGATTTAGATCTGGAGATTTCAAAGAGCCTTCTGAAAGAACAGAGCCAGATTCAATCTCTAGAAAAGGGCGTGACCGATACCGATACCGCCTTCGTTGTAACTAGTTATCAAAACTACTGGTTGAGGGATTATGGGAGAGAGCGGAGTGGAAACAGAGGTCGGGGCAGGGAGAGGGGGTGGTGGACGGTGGAGGGGTTAGAGAGAGTGGGGAGTGGCGAGAGAGGTAGGGGAAGGGAGAGGGGGGGCCGAAAGTGGAGGGGTACGGGAGAGGGGAGTGGCAAGGGAGGTGGGGGCGGCTGGCGTCGGTAGAAAAGTTATGAGAGGGAGGGGAATGGAAGGAAAGGGACGGGGTGGAGGGATAAAGGATTGGGCAAAATTGGAATTTTATCCAGCCTAGGTAAACTTATTCTGATTTAGGTACCTCAAACATAAATTTTGAAACGTTAGGTACCCAGGGTGTCATTTACCCTGATGGCCACCGCCTTGGTGGCAAAGAGCATCACCATAAAGATCCCTCCAATGCCAATCCCGGTGGCAACATCGATATAATCGATGCTTCTTGCTTGATTTGTTCTTCAAGGCTTGCTCGAGGTAAGCTAGGGCTTTACCTGCTAGCATCATCAGTATGCCTCTGTCGTCAATGCTGAAACTGCAAACCTTACCTCTCTAGTTCTAAACCGCTCATACACCATTGTTAGCGACAGCAGGGGTAGCAACTCCAGATTTAGCATCGGTAGCTAGAAGGTCATGTTTGGACATCCAAAGCTTTTGATCACCATAACCGAAAAGATATTTGCTTTCAAGAATAGAGAAGTAATAATACAAGCTTTTGCTTTTTGACGGCATTGGCTTTGCAGAAACTACCTCATTCCAATTATTTAAAATAATATCAATTATCTAAATTTTTGAGAACACACTGTATCAAACAATAGTGAGAAAGATTGCCAATCCCAGTACATCAACTTCAAAGATTTACAGCTCATGTCCCATTATTTTCCCTACCTTAAATTCCTTCAAGGCAAGGGTTTCACAGAACCCAATGTTGGAAACCCGAGCAATGAGAGGGTGGGAGTGGGAGTCCTAACAAAGGAGAGAATGCTTGTTGACGACAAAAGCAGACCAGAACTTGGCTTGAGCACTGTTAAGGATCAAAAGGCAACAAGGGAGCTTGGGCTCTCCCTTCGCTTCCTCTGCTTCTGCAGGTTCATCTCCTCTATCAACAGTGTCGAAGGAGAAGAAGAAGACGAAGAGGGAGGAGAAGAAAAAGAGGAAGAACGCGGAGTATGAGAGATGGGGAGGATCTGACGCCGCGCGAGAGTGAGGGAGTGCGAGTCTGTGAGAGTGAGTCGCAAGAAAGAAAGTGATTTTAGGGTTTAAAGAAATATATATTTATATATAAATTAGATATAATACATCAAGACAGGGTCGGGCTAGGCTAGGTAGGGCCGGGCTCACCTCGAGGCTTCAACCCAGGTCCGGCCCGACTTTGCCAGGGTTTATCAAAACATGGGCCCAAACCCAGTCCTGTCTGGGCTCAAGGAGGATTAGGGGTGCTCGGGTTTTCCGGAACAAACTTGCAGCCCTAAGCCTGCGCAATGGCTTGACAACTACGATTAGGAACCTGCATGCAAAATCTCAAACCGAATCAGGTTGATTTGGGTGAGAACTCCCACTTGAAACTAATCTGCCTTACCACCACTAATGTGGTAGTCAAGAGGTTGGGGATGACTCCTCCCTCCATGGTCATGAATGGGTTATTTTCCCCCTTTTCCAGAAATATCCCTTAGCTTTATAAATAATCCTATTTTGTCCTAACTTTAGACTCCTTACAAGGTTTCCTCCACCTTTAATTATATTTCCTATCATGTCCTATTTTTTGTTAGCTTATTATTGAGCACTTGAACGGTTGGTGGAAATAACAGAAATGCCACTCACTCTCATTGTCTTGAGTATATACCGACTTGCCACTGTTATTGTTATTTGAGCATTCTATGGTTTGGGTGTGCTCATCAATGGACCAATTTGGGAACCCGAGTCTGAACAGAGCTTTCTTTAGCCAGAGCAGCAAGCAAAGCTATAGTGCACTCCGAAACAAATGAGCTAGCCATACCAAACAAGCTAGCCTCAAGCGAAAGCGAAAGTGAAAGGTGAAGAGCTAAGAAAAGAACTTTTCTAGCTGGCTCGAAAGCCAGCCTTACTCACAAGAGACTACGGATATAAAACTCAGAAGTACAAAGTGAAGTGACAAATGTGTGGACTAATTTTGGCCAGAAAAACAAGTTCCCAGATGAAAGATTCCTTGGTATATGCCCCAACTAGCAGAGTTATAAAAACCCTGAACCTCTTTTGAACCCATGTTATAGCTAGACTGATTGGGTTAATGTTTTGACCAACAATCCAGTGTTGGGTTAACTAAGCTAAGCCCAAGTACACAACTTCTCAATGCTAACCTCTATTCAGACTCATATGATGAGTCAACCTCCAGAATAGATATTCTGTCACCAACAGGATAACATTATGTTGGCCATAATTCTCCCAAAGCACATCAGATTGCAAGATCCTTAGTCTAGTCTTGCCAAAAAAAAATTCTGAGCATTAATATTTAAATTAGTAGTAGGAACTAAATTTAACCGAACTTAGTTGGTCTCTGTTTGATCCTTGATTGATACAAATCTATCATAATGATTGTAAATCTAGTATAATTTGAGATAACCGACTCTCAAATCATAAACAACATCTTGCAAATTTCATAATTCACTATTACTGTATGTGGTGGTTCAAACAACTAATTTTTTGTGCTCTATCCCAGATTATACATTTGTTTTCCCTATTTTCATATTGACTACCTTATCTTAAATAAGAAGGCCCCATGTATAGTGCAAAAGTGTACAAGGTGGACAAGAGTCATTTAACAGAAGATAAATTTATGCATGGAGATGTTAAAATTCAACATACAAAACAATATGTGACTAACAAACTTGAGCTGTCTAGAAAATATCAAACAGATAATACTTAGTCTGAAAGAGCTATAAATTAAAAGAAAGTTATACTATCAAGCATAACATACCTTGAAGGGATTTCTCAAAGTTCTGTAGTTGCAACATGAAACCAGAATTTGGAGCTGCTTGGGGTCGTTTACTCCTAACATGTTCCATAGCTTGAGATAGGCTCATATGATACTTTTTCATCAAATACGCAACAACAACTGTGACACTGTAAAACAGCACCTTAAATCAACTAAGCCTTATCCCAACTAATTGTGATGCTGTAAGACAACTAACTATCAAAGTAAATGCAAATGTCCAATATACAAATTCATTTACTAGTCATTATTGATATTTCCAAAATTCATAGTAGGTAACAACAACAACAATAACAACAACGACGACAACAATAACAACAACAACAACAATAACAACAACAAAACCTTATCCCAACTAAATGACGTCAACTACATGGATCCTTACTCTCCAATCAGCTTTGTTCAATGTCATACTTAAAACAAGGCCTATGCTATGCATGTCTTTTATCACCACCTCACCTGAGTCATTTTAGGTCTACCTCTAGCTCTTTTAGTTCCTTTGATCTGAATCAAATAACTTTGTATTGGAGCATCTAAAGGCCTCCATTGAACATGGTCATGCCACTTCAAATGGTTTTCTTGTAGCTTATCATGTATCGACACTACTCTCAAATCAGCTCTAATTAGATCATTCCTTACCTTATCCTTCCTAGTTTTACCACACATCCATCTCAACATCCTCATCTCAATTACATTGAGTTTATCTATATTATGCTTCAATTGCCCAACATTCCACATCATACATCGTAGCCGGTCGAATGACTATCCAACAAAATTTTCCTTTTAGGTTTAAAAATTCATTGTATGCATTCTACTGAATTGATGGAGAGTTTTAAACAGCTATGCTTGTTCCATCATAGACACATAGTAATTTGGTCCTGTATATGGTGATATCAAATAACTTATATCATCAATGAAGTATTAACACTATGCTATTGCAATTAAAGAAAACTTTAGCTTATCAGCCTCACTTGGTTTAAACCATGTTTTAGAACATGCTTTAAGGCTTTCCTCAAAAGCCCAAATCAAGGCTCGAGAAAAAGGCCATTAGCTACAGCCTTAGAGCTCAAGAAACTCCCAAAGTACAAACATCAAAATAAGAGGCAAAATAGAATGCAAGCCTCACGCATTAAGTATACCTTATTTTAGGATTTGAGTCTCATATGCTAAAAGAGAACAGTTTTTCCCAAAGTACTGAAAGTTCAAAAGAGAATAAATGTTTGCTCTCCCTCATTTACTTAATTTGTTAAGCAAAAAATTTATTTACTTCCACATTAAGGGTCTCTCTCTCATAGATGATTTAAGGATATAAAATAGTTAATTTATATTCTTCCTCATCTCCTTGTAATGACCCAAAATTTCTTTTACCTTTTGGTATGACTTGACAATTGACTAATTTGTTTTTATTATGGAAATTTACCAAAAGTTAATATTAACAAGGACATAGACTAAAATCCATCAAAAACTTGTCTTCTCCAAACCTCTTCAGAAAAGTCATTCTTATTCTTTTCTGGCAAGATTCTTTCTATAATTTTCATGTAAAGAGAAAGAAATTCTAAAGATATACATAGACATAAGCATATAATATGTTATCATGCATGATGCATGTCAAGGCTGAATCCATGCCTGAAATTGGCAACCTACTCTTGGTCACTAATAATAAGACAAGAAACTTCGGAATAAGGGGGGAGAGAGGGAGAGAGAGAAGAATCACCTTCTGGACCGCCCAACAAAACAGTGGACCAACACTCCTCCACCAAGCCCTTTTGCTTCATCAATGAAATCCAAGCATTCATCAAAATACTGAGCAATATCTGTATCTTCTCTGTCAGCCACTAGAATTACAAGAAACACTATAAGATTCTGAAACTCTCCACTACCAGAAGCATATCTTACCATAATGTAAAAGCATCAAAACATATGCCACAAAAAATATATATAAAAGAAAAATGCCACAATCAGAATATGCAACCAGCCAAGTAAAATATTAATGAATTATGACCACAAAAAAAGAAAAAAAGAAAATAAAAAAAAGAAACCATTTTTTTATTAGTGATAAAGAGAAGCATTTATTTTTCTCTTTGTCAGTGATGGAAGACAATAGCAAATAAAAATAATGATGTAGTTTTAGGGGAAAAAAATAATGAAATTCAAAAACTAATATTCTAAATTGCAAAACAAACTTGAGGAAGATAGTTAATAGTTTGAAAAGAATACTTAAGTTAAAATTTCAATATGCCACCTAAAAGACAAAACCTGCCATTCATTTGTATGTTAAACAATCTTGCAAATGGATGGTATATCCATATTGAAAACATATAAATTCTAACATGCCATAGAATACTTGGCAACATTTTTAGATTTTTGTATCCTCGATGCCAATCTTAGTTTGACATATACGTTGTTGGCCCTCTACGTTAGACCTACCATTATACGTTGTTGGCCCTCTAGAAGGAGGAGGTCCCTCAAGAAGGAGTGGAGATAGATCAGCCGAACCTTTAACAGGAAATCTGCTTGTGCCCAAGGTTTGATCTCGATGAAATTTCAAAAATTTTGGTGATCTCAAACAGGTCGAGATGAGATGACACCCAAGACACATAGTCTACAATGTCTTGGGCCAAATCTCGAGATTCTGGTCCATCTCGATTGAGGCCTGATGACATGCATAGAATGGTACAGGGAATAGTATACAACACTTATTTATGACTAATATCATTTAAGTAAATGTTTATTCACTTTAAAATTTACTTAAGCTATTATTCATAAATAAGCAAACACCCCCCATTTGAATCCAATAAAAATAGTCTAAAATTCAAATACCAAAAGGATAAGAAGTCAACTTTCTAATTCAAGAACAAAAACTGGATTTACGATCACGAAATGATTTTTGACTTTCAAATTTTATCTTTTTTCTCCAATCTAAAAATTCCATACATCTTATTATAGTAAAACATCATTAAGAGTCTAACAAAATAATCTTTTCTTTTATGTCCAAAAATTTATTTTCCATTCAAGAAACTTTAAACATCATTCACGTACGCCAAACAAAGTTTGACTGGACTGTAACTCCTTTATGCAATCAAGACCTACACCAAACGGTAGAAAAGGACAAAAACAGCCAAGCCGAAGACTGTAGCTGGCTGATCTCGACAGCTCTAGACAGCTGTCCATAGTTGACCTCTTCTCATAGATTTAGTTGTTATTTTATTTCCTAAATTGATTTACTTCGAGTCAGTTTCAGTTGTTTCTTTATTTTGGAAACTTTCCTAATAGATATAAAGGGAAGTTTCTTTTTTTCCGTTACTTGGATATTTTCTATTAGAGTCAGTCTTACCATAATTGTAGTTTTCTACAAAACTATAAATGAGATGAATAAAAGAAGAGGCGTCGATATTTTTTTCTGGTTGAGTCTCAACCGAAATTCTGTTCTTATCAATTCTTCTGTTTTCTTTTAATCCCTTCAAGTTTCTTGTTATACACTGAATTGCAACATTACTTATCACTGATCTGCTCAACAACAACCTTGGGAAAAGGAGGAATATCACTGTTACAGCCAGATTTGACCACTGCCAGGGGTGGTACTAGTTGTAGCAGATTTTCGAGATCTATAGCTTTTTCAAATCTTTCCTGATCATCTTCAGGCTTTGGTTGGTGTTCAGATTTGTTCTCAAGATTGTCTTCTATAAGTTTTAAGAGCTTCTAAGGGCTGGATTTTCAAATAAGTTGAAATCATTGTTATTTTATAATTCTGATTTGGGTTGGATTGTATTAAGATCTTGTAGCAAATAAGGTTAATTTGATTTGAATGTTTTGAAACCTCTATTTGCCATCACTCCTTCAATATAACTTGTAATCAAGCTGATGCAGATCAGGATTTGTTCCAAGAATTTCCAGATTTCCAGATTTCCAAGAATTTCCATATTTCCAGATTTCCGCCAGCCAGATTTCCAGAATTTCCGAGCATAGCCTAGTTTAGTTAGGATTTTATTTTGTTTCCTAATTAGTTAGTGATGCTATTTAGTTACCTAAAGTGTAGGTTAGTGTTAGTTAAGGAAATCTCAATTACTTGGAGACTAAGATTTTCCCTAAATCTAGTTTCCTAGAAGTTTTCGAAACTCTCCTATTTTCTAGTTTTAGGAATTTTCTTATTATTTTGTTAGGAACTTCCTACTTTATAAAGGGAGTTTAGTTTCCTATTTTTCAGTTAATTGTCTTTCCAAATTGATGTAATTTTTCAAACTATAAATAAAAGGAAGGATGAGGGCTGGAGCCAGGTGGAGAGAGTTGGCAAGAGTTTTTTTGTTAAAAAATTCTGGTTGAGACTCAACAGAAACTCCTATTTTGTTCATTCCCGTTTTCAAATAATAGTGGTTTTTTGAAAATTTATAACTTCTTCATCCATGGTTGGATCACTTTCAAATTTGGGAATATTATCAAGCACATCCTAGAGTACTTCCCCTCCAAGTTTGAAGGCCTTCCAACGGTTGAATCTCAAGATAAGTGAGTATTTCCATAATTTTATAATTCTGGTTTACTAAAATACCTGTTTGAAACCTACGGGCAAGATTGATTTCGATCCCACCTGTTGGATCAAGCTCATCTTCTGGGATATTGTTCCTCATATCCTAAAGATCAAGGATTCCAATTTTTGAAGCATTCTTATAGACGGATTTGAAGTTGTGGAATTATTTGTTCAATTTTAATTACTCTTGTTTGTTAAATTTGGGTTTGGACTGAATAGAAATCCTGTAACAAAGAAGGATCTATGAATTGGATGTGTTGAGACCTCTTTGCCATCACAAGCAATCTTAGATTTGTTGGAAAGCTGGTTAAGCTTTCCAACAAATTTGACATTGCATGAATCCGAGTTATATTGAAGGAGTTACGCTCCGGTCAAACATTATTCAAAGTATGCGAACGCTGTTTAAAGTCACTTAAATAGAAATAATTTCTGGACATCAATAATAGATTATGTTGGTGGACTCCTGGTTTTTAGTGATGTTTTACTCTAGTATATTTTATGGAATTGTTAGATTGGAGAAAAATGATAGCATTTGAAAGTAAAAATCGTCCTGCGATCAAAAATTCAGTTTTTGTTCTTGAACTAGAAAGTTGATTTTTTATGCTTTTGAATTTGAATTTTAGACTGTTTTATTGGATTCAAATGGGGATGTTAACTTATTTATGAATAATATCTTAAATAAATGAAATATAAAAAATAAGAATCATTTATATAAATGATATTAATCATAAATAAGTGTTGAGTACTGTTTTTGTGGGCAAAATACCAATATGTGTTATAATTTTTGCCACCACTATGTGCCATACTTTTTGCCAAATAATATTATATGAGATTATTTTTGCAATTTCATGGTTTATATATGTTTATGTAGACTAGATTAGGGTTTTCCTGGAGTACCAGGCCTTGAAATGGCCATTTGACCCCCGAAACACCTCACCGAAACTCCCAACAAAAAAAATACATTGCCTCGCCTAGATTTCAAAAATCTCGGATCTCGACCGGGGGGAGATAGGGTCAAGTCCCGAGATTTCAAACCTTGCTTGCAACATGGTTACCAAACTTGCATTCTGTGGAACCATCTATCACATTTGGATGGAGCATAATTCAAGGGCTTGGATTGGCAAATCCAGAAGATTCAGTCTGATTTGGGACCATCATCTTTGAAGTCAAAGGAAACATCATCCCCATTGGAAGACCATGCCTGGATTCGCCTAGGAATAGATGCATTCTCAATGCTTGGGATATACTGACGTAGGACAGCCTAGGGGTCTAGGTTTCCTACACTTACAACTAAGTAATAGGTAAATAAAATAAAAAAACCTAAGTAATAGGCTGTTTAGCTAGTTAGGAAATGGGCAACAGCATATATGGCTTGCATTTAGAGTGTAAAACTGAATGTAACAAGTAATGAACGATATATACCTAGCAATAGTTCACCAATTCAGAAATGTTCAAATAGGATGACATAATATTCAGAAATCATAAGGCAGCATTGATCAAGTTATTATGCAAGGAATTTCAGCACTCTTAAAATAATAACAGCCATATTTTGGTGCCTAAGAAACCAGCTTCTTGTGATTCAATAACATTTCAATATAACAGAAAAGACAACTCACCAATTTGACTACTTATCAAAGAGGACGGATCAGACTACTAAAGTTACTGTCAACAGAAACCAGAAAAACAGAATGGGAACAAAGAGAGACAACAATGTAAGGTTGACTGTCCAGTTATGTTAGGTGTTATGAGCAAAAAAATAAATATATAACAACAGAACTTATGAAGCATTTAACAGTGACGGGAAATTAAAAAACAGAAAAGAAAAAAAATAAAATAATATATATATATATATATATATATATATATATATATATATATATATATATATATATACAGAAGTTGTTGGATTTTTTTTTTTTTTTTGGTAAAGCAGAAGTTGGTTAACTAGTAACAGAAACTCAAGTACAGAATAGGTATAAGCAGAATTTTGTACGGGTATACATACATACATATATATATATATATATATAAGAATTGGGGAAGATGCCAACTTCATCGACTTTTACAAGGGAAGGGATTAGTTGTTTCAGAAAAAAAAAATAGAATGAGGAAGTAAGAAGAAAACAGAAAAAAAAAAGGTAGGGAAATTAGAAATAACAAAGCAAAGGGGAAGAGAGGGGGGGGAGAGAGAGAGAGAGAGAGAGAAGAAAGACTTACAAGAAAGTTCCTATTCCTTTCATTTCATATTGCATACCATTTCTTACAGAAGAATAAAAGCCTTATAAGGCTTACACAGTGAAACCGTGGGGGGATTGGGGAGTTGGGGAACTGCCGAGGGCAGTTACAACTTTTCAAAATTAAAAAATAAAAACTGACGAAATAAAGGAAAGCTGCCTAGTTCCTACACTGCCTCCGCTGATACACTCGAAAAGATGGATCAGGCCCTGTAATGCCCTCACATCAACTCTCCTCGGCTAGGAAAAATTCACCTCCGGTGAATAAAAACTCATTAGTGCTCAAGCATAACCGGTTTGAGCCGTTGCAACTACTCAATGGAAATCCATGTACAATCAATCTCAAGTTGTCCACACTACTGAATTAAGAACTCTCGGTAACCGCCAATATGTGTAGAAGTGACTCTCTCATCAAGTATGTCCTCAATCTCCTCAACTCACTGATCAAACTGGGGTATGGGAGGGATAGAAGTAATAGGAAGGGAAACAGGCTCGGATGCAAAAGTATCAACGGTAAAGGGGAAAGGCATCAAGACCATCAGGATAGACAAAAGAGGTAATAGAAAGGCAATGGTAGGAAACTAGATCCTCAACATGAAAATATTGTTGATTCTCATGTCAGGTAACTCCAAGACATAAGCATTAACTCCCACTCTTTTAAGAGCTTTGAAAGGTCCTGCACTGCGAGCATGTAATTTGCTTGACTTTCCCTTGATAAAATGTTGCGGTCTAATCCTGACCATCACCATTTCACCCTCTTAAAACTCTTGCATTCGCCGGTGCACATCTACTTTAGATTTATATTGGTCATTAATTAATCTTATCCTGCATCTAATCTCTGCATGCAAGTCATGTATGTATTGTGCAAAAGACTCAGCTGAATGGGAAGTCCTAAAGCTAGACATAGGAGGAACAAGGTCTAAAAGTGTCATGGGCTGGTAACCTAAACAAATCTCAAAGGGGGAAAAACCAGTGGTTCGATTCTTGGATAGGTTGTATGCAAACTCGGCCTAGGTAAGAACACAATCCCAACTAATAAGATGTTCACCTATGAGACAACGTAATAGACTTCCTAGACTCCTATTAGTAACCTCGATTTTCCCATTAGTCAAGGGGTGGAAAGTTGAAGAAAAACAGAGCTTAGTGCCTAATATTCTCCACAAAGTTCACTAGAAATAACTAGTGAACTTGATATCCCTATCTGACACTAGTCTTAGGCAACCCAAGATATTTAACAACCTCCCAAAAGAAGATGGCTACTACTGAGGCATCGGAAGTTTTAGAGTATGGAATAAAAAGGGTCATTTTCGAGAAGTGATCCACAACTACGAATATAGAATCATGGCCTCTCAAAGTTATAGGCAACCCGAGTACAAAATCCATACCCAAATCATGGAATATGAGAAATAGGAAGAGAAGTATACAAGCCAGTATTTTGTTTCTGCTGTTTAGCAATTTGACATGTTTTGCACTGGCTAATAACTCGCCCCACGTCCTTCTTTAGGCTAGGCTAGTAAAATCGGTCCTCAACAAGGACAATGATCTTATCTTGATCGAAATGACCGGCAACTCCACCAGCATGTAATTCCCAGATCAGGAAATCTCTCAATGACGTCTTAGGAATACACAACCTACTACCTTTGAAAAGAAAACCATCTCTAATAAGGTAATTTGAACGGGCAATAGGAGGATCTTCACTCAAGGAAGTGAAAGGCTAATTAAAATCAAGACAATTGGAATAATGCTCCTTGATACGCTCAAAACCTACAACTTCAATACTCATGGTATGGAGTAGCACATTAACCCGACTTTTGACACTCATAGGGCAGAGGGGCATGTGCACTCGGCTTAACGCATCTACGGCAGTATTCTCAACACCAGGTCGATGTTTGAGTACAAAGGTGTACTCTTGTAGAAATTCAGCCCATTTTGCATGTCTTGGATTTAATTTCTTTTGGACACTCAAATATTTCAAAGCCTAGTGATTAGAATATAACACAAATTCTTGCGGTAAAAGGTAATGTCGCCAATAGCGCAAGACTTGGACAATTGCATAGAATTCCTTGTCATATGTGGAGTATCGTTGCTTAGCCTCATTAAATTTCTCACTAAAATAAACAACAGGGTGTCTTTGTACAAGGATACCACCAATTCCAATGCCAAATGCATCACACTGCACTTCAAAGACTTTAGAGAATTCAGAAAGACATAAAACTGATGATTCCGTCATCAATTTCTTAAAAACCTTGGCAACACTCTTAGTCCTCTTGAACTCCCATTTTCTAATACAATCGGTAATGGGAGCCATGATGGAACTAAACCGGTGAGTGAACCTCCTAAAAAATGTAGCTAAGCCATGAAAACTTTGCACCTCACAGATATTAGTCGGTTCTGGCCACTAAATAATTGCTTTTATTTTCTTTGGATCTATAGATACTCCTTGTGTTGAAACAATAATTCCCAAGAAAATAACTTGATTACTCATAAATGTACACTTCTTCGAATTCGCAAAAAGTTTTTCCTTCAGAAGTGCTTGGAAAACTTGTTGGAAGTGATCGTGATGGGTGGTTTGGATTTTACTAAAGATGAGAATGTCATCGAAACAAACCACTAAGAACTTGCCATTGAATGGCTGTGGGACCTGATTCATAACTCTCATAAAGGTACTAGGTGCATTGATCAAGCCAAAAGGCACGGTAAGCCACTCATAAAGACCATCCTTTGTTTTGAAAGCAGTCTTCCATTCATCGTCGGGCCTAACGGAATTTGGTGATACCCACTTTTGAGGTCAATCTTCGAAAAGATTTTTGACCCAACCATCATGCCTAGCATGTCGTCAAGCCTAGGTATAGAAAACCTATACTTGATGGTGATGTTGTTGATGGCTTTACTATCAACACACATACGCCAAGTTTCATCCTTCTTTGGCATAAGCAGAGCAAGTACTCTACAGGGACTAAGACTCTCCTTGATGAATCCCTTAAGAAACTCATCCATTTGCCATTTAAGTTTAGCATGTTCGTTAGGATTCATTCTGTAATAAGGTAAGCTTGGCAGTGACGAACCTGAAACTAAATCATTAGCGTGTTGAATGTCACGCATAGGTGGTAAATCAAGTACAGAAGTTGTACTTCTCTGGGAGCCTCAGTAAATTTGCTTGACAATACTATATTACTCTATATGGCAACCAGAGCATAAATAACCCCAGAGTCTACACTCAATTTCAAACTGTTTTGGATTCATGATGTTGAGTGTTTTCAAAGGAGTTTGCTTAGAAGTACTTCCATTGTGTTCTGAGACCTTTACCTCTTTTGGGGGACTAGGAGATAGTCTAATTTTCTTTCCCTTGAATTCAAAGTTAAGTGTTAAACCTCCCATGATTTGTCTCGATCATATAACCAAAGTCTGCCAAGGATGATGTGAGTGACATCCATCTCTAAGACATCACACCACACCCTATACTCAATCCTGCAAAATGCAAGGGGACTAAACACCTTAAGGTGACAAGATTGTAGACTGATCAACCCAAGCAACCTTGTAAGGTTTCAGGGGTGTTTCTGGTTTGAGTCTGATTCAAGCAACATCACTTTGGGCAACTACATTCATGCAACTACCACTATCAATGGCGACACGACAATTTTTACCTTAATGATAGGTGTAAGTGATAAAGATATTGGTATGTCACCAGTCTTCATTGGCTGCTCTTGGGTTGCGAAACCATACACCTTACAACTCTCAATCTAGAAATATCCACCTCTCATCTTCCTCATCCAAAAATGATCTCAATTAGGCCTATGATCCTCAAACTCACCTTCTTGGGCATCCTCCTGAGTATAATCCTCATAATCTTGTCCTCTCATATATAGATTCCTGTTTGGACATCCTAGAAAAATGATAATATCCTTGACATTTTAAACATTGTACTTGGCCTTTTTTTTTTTTTGGGTAAGTATTGTACTTGGCCATTCCTGTTGGGTGCTTCTTCCAAAATGCCTTTACCCTTATTGTCAAAATGACGTGGAAGGTTACTAGGTTAGTGGGTGGCTTTGAAAGTGTAAAAGGGTTTTGAAATGGTTTTCGGAAGCTACACTCCCTTGATTGGAAACCACTCTTCTTTTAAGGTGTAAACCTCAAGGTCCCTTTTAACCCAATTTATGTCTAAAAAGCCTGATAGGCATCCCTAACAAGATGAGGGGCCATGCTTAACTAGATGCCATAGCTAAGTCCCGTCAAGAACCTAGATAATGTCTGCTCGACATCATCTCGAGTACAACTTCGGATTTTTAATTCAGTGAATTTAGCCATGTACTCAGTCACAAACATTTTCCCTTGCTTCAAGGTGTTCATGTCTTTAAGAAGTTGTAACTTATAGGTGATAGGTAAGAATTCCTTCTTAAGCCTCTCTTACATCTCAATCCAAGAAGAGACAAGCTCTTGTCCTAAATAGTCTTCTTAATATTCTAACTTAGTCTAGAAATCCTGAGCAGCCCCATTGAGCTTCAGCAAACCGATAACAAAGCTCTTCAGACATCTCATAGAAATTAAAATACTTGTTTATTTGTATGATCCATCCTAAGAGAACCTTGGCATCTAGCCATCATAGGTTGGGACATCTAATTTTACCATCTTCTAATGCCTAATCCTCGACTTCGATGATCATAATCCTCATCTTCTCAATATGGGGAGTGATGTCCAGGACCTCGGTATCCTCAACCACTGAAACCACGTCGACCTTGTTCTTGTCCATGAAAATTGTCACCCATTCTGTTATGGACAGCAAAATAGTCATGGTGCCTTTAATACCATGATTTCCGGGAATAGGGATAGGGTGTATGATAGGGTGTTCCACTCTAGGTTGACCTTGCTGCCAATCAGAGTTTTGGACATTTTGGCCTATGGTGTGAAGGCTGGCAGCTTGCTCTTCACTGTCTGCCCTACTAGCAGTCAGTTCAATATGGGCAGCTCTGAGCATCTCTTGATTTGCTGGAAGGGTTTTTAAGGTTTCTACATTTTGTTGAAGGAACCTCTGCCATTGCTCAGATGTCATTTGGGGAAGGTTTGACATATTTTGGTAAGCTCAACCACTTCGAATGGACATACAAGGGCTCACTCTTAGGTAGGATTCCTAACCAGCAACAATTTGACACTATAACATAGTGCTCTGATACCAAACTGATGTAGGACAGCCTAGGGGTCTAGGTTTCCTACACTTATAACTTACTAGGTAATAGGCTTCCTAATGTTTAGCTAGTTAGGAAATGGGCAGCAGCATACATGTCTTGCATTTAGAATTTAAAACTGAATGTAACAAGTAATGAACAACATATACCTAGCAATAGTTCACCAATTCAGCAATGTTCAAATAGGATGACATAGTTTTTTCAGAAATCATAAGACAGCATTGATCAAGTTGTTATGCAAGGAATTTCAGCACTCTTAAAATAATAACAACCATATTTTGGTGCCTAAGAAACCAGCTTCATGTGATTCGATAACATTTCAATATAACGGAATAGACAACTCACCAATTTAGCTATGTAGCAAATGGGAGAGGTCAGAATTCTGTTTACTAAAGTTACTCTCAACAGAAACCAGAAAAACAGAATAGGAACAAAGAGAGACAGCACTTACCCAAAAAAAAAAAAACAAAGAGAGACAGCAATGTAAGGTTGACTGTCCCGTTAGGTTAGGTGTAATGAGCAGAAAATAAATATATATAAGAACAGAACTGATGTTGCATTTCACAGTGACAGAAAATTAAATAACAGAAAAAAAAAAACACATACAGAAGTTGCTGGTTAACTAGTAACAGAAACTTAAGTACAGAATAGGTATAAGCAAAATTTTGTATGGGGGTAAGTAAATTGTAGGGGATAACACCGTGGGGATGTAAACGTATATATATTAAAAAGAAAAAAGAAAAAAAAAAGGAATTGGTGAAGATGCCAATTTCATGGACTTTAGAAGGGAGGGGATTAGTTGTTTCAGAAAGATAGAATGAGGAAGTAAGAAGGAAACAGAAAAAAGGGGTAGGGAATTTAGAAATAACACAGAAGAAGAAGAGGGGGGGGAGGAGAGAAGAGGAACTAAGAGAGAGAGAAGAGAGACTTACAAGAGAGTTTCTATTCCTTTCATATTGCACACCACTTTTTACAGCAGAACAAAAGCCTTTTAAGGCTTACACAGTGAAACAGTGTGTGGGGGGGGGGGGGGCATTTCAAAATTTAAAAAGGGGTGGGGGTGTAGGTGTCACATGCTGGAAAAATAAATAAATAAAAAACTTCAATCAATAACTAACCACAAAAAAATACTGACCTAACAGAAATAACTAAAATAACTGAAATAACAGAAAAAACTGTAAAATTATAAAAATAAAGAAAAGCTGCCTAGTTCCTATGCCGCCTCCGCTGATACACTCAAAAAGTGGGATCAGCCACTATAATGTCCTCATCATATACATATACAATTTAATATGGATAGGAGTTCCCATGTCATCTGATTGTGAGTTCTTTTCTTTTCTTTAGCTCTTCTCCTCAGGGAGCCGTCTCCGTATATTGGCGCCTTTGTTAATATATTTCTTCTATTCATCCAAACGAAAACTGTACGTTAAACATAAGTGTTGTCAGATGCAGTGTTTTGAAACCTGGACTCTTGTCAGTTGATCAAACTGGTTCACTGTAATTTGGATTAGTTCACTAATAGAACCAACATGGCCTGGAAACTGGACAGAACGTGAGAACCAAACATAACTGTTTCATTAGGATGATGAACCATTTGGTCCAGGTCAGATTATGCTAACAATCTGATGGCTTGATTTGGAATCTTTTCTTAATAAAAGGATATGTACTATCAACTTATTGACTACTGAACTATCAATCAACTCCTTGTCTCCTTGATTGATGCATATTAGTTATCGTACCCAGTGCATGAGGATCCCGCCACTAGGGGTCTGGGGAGAGGGTAATGTACTCAGCCTTACCCCACTTTACAAAGAAGTTATTTCCAGATTCGAACCCATGACCACCAAGTCACAATGGAGCAACCTTACTATTGTGCCAAGATCCGCCTTCTTATTCATGCATATTACGTAGCTCCTCAAAAAAAATGATCATATTTCTAAGGTTTAAAACTTTCCTAAGTTTAATAAATTTTAGATTTAGAAGTCCTAAAAGTTTGAAAAGCCAACTTTTTTTAAGGTAATTAAATCTAGTTTCAATATTTATTTTAATATTTCAATTTATTTTCTGTTTATTTCTTATTTCTGTAAACTGTTTGTATTAATTTCTATATCTGTTATCTCTATCTTAGAATAGTTCCTTTTTTTTATCTTTCGGTTGTAACTAATCCCACCCCTGTTCACTGTTTACCTGAACAATTCCCCCCACCCCTTTTATAATTTTTTTTTTTTTTTTTTGAATTCTGTAACTGCTAAAACCCCACAGTTTTCCCTGTGGGCTGATGCGGACCCAGGTTGGTAAAACCCTATTGGGTCTGCTATGGGCCCAACCAAATAATAATAAATGTTCAATAATGGAAGCAGTGGCAAGAATTGTTAAATAAAGAGAAATCCAGAATGACTATTAATGGAAGACAAACAGGACTTTAGGACTGAACTGAAAACAGAATAGTAACTCAAGGGTAAACCTGGAAATAAGATTATGAGGAACGACCAAATTAGAAAAGGCAAGGGGCGTTTCTGCAATTTTTGAAATCTGCCTTTCTTCAAGCTTTCAACAAAATAAGGGAGGCGGAAACCAGATTTGGTTGAGGAGTGAGAACTCACTCAATTTATTCCCGTTTGATCTGAAATTTCAGGGTTACTTTCCTCTTCCTTCGATGTCTCAAATGCAGCAAATAGATAGGTGGAAGAACACATATTAAAAGAAAAACCTGAGTCTGAAACTCAGTCTGGCGGTAAGAGGAAGAAAGGTAAGTTGCAGGTTTGTTTGATCTTTAATATTGAGGGGATTTCGAGTCATGGGTTCCAAGGGTTTAAGTCGTTTATGGAAAAGGAACTTCTGCCCAACGTTTCAAGGTGTGCAAGTGGTACACGAGGGAGATCGATGAACTTTCATTGGGCTGGAGTTATCGTCCAGTACAGTGAAGAAAAAAGGAAGAAGAGACAGGAAGGGGAGAAGAATATTCAAGAATGAAGAAGGAAAGGAGAAGAAAATAGGAAATCTTACCGAGAGGAAGAGGAAACAAGAGGAGAAAGGAGGGAACCTGCCGACAGAGTGGCAGGGGGGGAAGGGATCTTCCACAGCAGTGGGGAAGAGGCAAAGGGAGGAGAGAGAGGGCAACTTCTGCTTTGCCCGTAGGCACACAAACACACTATTCAATTCTTCAATCTATTCATCATATCTCAATGGATTTGATTACATATATTTAAAGGAAAAGAAATATAAAACTTAACAAAAATAAAAATAATTGAAATGGAAATCCTAATTTTAGACATTTTAATAAATTACTAAATCTATAGAATACCTACTTGAATAAAACCTTACGTAAATGTTCCATCCAAATCCCTCAAACTAAAAGATTACAAATATCCCAATTAAATCCTAGAAAGATTCCTATCCAACGGATCTCGGCCTGCATCACCTTTTAAGGCCATTTTTTTTCTGAAAATGAATTATGCAAGTTTAATGAATGAATGAAGAAAGACTTCTCTCTCTCTATCTACTGTAAGTTCACTCTCTTCCCTCTCTGAAACTCTCTTCTGTTCTTCCCCTTCTCCCCTATTTCAGTGCTGATTCCCTAACCTTCTTTTCTGATCCTTCTTATTTCTTGAAGTTCAATTTTCTGGAATCACAATACCCTTCCCTGTTCCTGTCCACGAATTTTATCTCATGTCATTATCTACCTTTAAAGTTAGAGTATGTTTATTAACTTATAGTAAACTCGATACTGCAGTACTCAATTCTCCTTTTTTTTTCCCACTGTCAATTTCTGCATTGATAGACAATATATTGCATTTTCAGGTTCTATTATTCTTTGTTTTTGTTTTCTTATAACAGTATGTGTTTCTGTATCTGTATATGTATTGTGCTAGTCTTCTGTTCTTGTTTACAGCTCTTCCCTACTGTTTAGAACCATGTGTTGGTACCTATGTTTCAGCATCGATTCTAGTAAGTAACCTAGCTCTTTATATATTGAAGTGTTGCTGTATTTACATGACATTAGTATTCCTAGTCACTGAATATGGCTGTTATTATTTTAAAGGTGTTGAAATGTTTGACATAACAACTTGACCAATGCTGCCTTATTATTGCTGAATAATATGTCATCCTATTTGATCATTGCTCAGTGGGTAAACTACTGTTAGGAATGTATTGCTCATTAATTAATAAAATTCAGCTCTAAACACTCTAATTGCAAGACATGTATGCTGCTGCCCTCTGTTCTAACTAGCTAAACATTAGGTAACCGAATACCTAGCTAGCTGTAAGTGTAGGGAGCCTGAACCCTAGGCTGTCCTACATCAAGTTGTTTTTCCCAAAAAGATAAAATAGCCAGTATTGATTATCCTTTATCCATAAACAGTATAATAAACATGTGGACTAATAACTTTTTCACTCCAGGTGAACCAACAGCCAGACTGGTCAAATTGATACAAGGACTAATCTAGTTCTGCACTTAGGTTGGCTGGTCCATTGTGAACACCAACACGGTGTGGCCAACACAACAAAATTTAGAAAAAAAAATGAAGTGTTTATTGTTCCACTCACTCTTCAGTTTAAAACCTCTTATCAGTGAAAGACACAGTTTGTGATCATCATCAACAAACCAAGCCTTTTGCCAACATCCCAATAAACAAGCTTATAGGCTAGAAAATGTGCAGGTATAAGACTTGGGGTAAATACCAATAACTGAAACGAACAAAGTGAGCATAGGCAATACAAAACACTCTGAAGGAAGCCTATGAATAATTTGAAAAGCTGGTCCATTATTCCATTTCAGATACTGTACCAAAAATCAAAATGAAGTTGCCTACCATTAATTGTCTTGTATATAAAATCATTTGGATGTGTTGACCAGTCCAGTGCTGATAAATTCGCTACAGTTAATATGTGAGTAATGTTCAGACTTTTCAATGCATTCTTGTTAGATGCAGCTCCAACTGACCCCAAGAAGAGACCCTAACATATTAAAAGGGAATAAAAGTTCAGATGCACCAGTCAATGTAAACCAATTAGAGTGCATAAGGTATCAAGAAATTAAAAGATAAAAGGTCAGAACTACTGGGATTACCTCTTCAATTTTGCATGGAACATTGTCCTCTTTCACACATCTTATGGCATACAATGCTCTTGTAAGTGCAGCTATTCTGTTTCGATATATTTCATCTATATGATCCATTTGCCAATAATGGGAATCGTTCTTTGTTCTTAAAACAACATGCAAGGCAATCGGGAATGCATCAATTAGAATTAACAAGCTTACTGAGTTTGTCAAAATCAAGTTGTTAGACAAAGTAAGAGCAACCGGCACTGAATTTACAAATAAAGGCTTAAAGAACAATCGAAAAGATTGGAATTAGAACAGTGACACCAAATCAACCAACTCCATCACGTATCATTGATTGTTGCACGTTTCTCAATACTCAACTTGCATGTATGTCATTGCAAGTGAAAAGAAACGGCATGGATAGAAGGAATAGCAAGTTATTCACTTTAATAATGAAAACAGGTGGAAGTTAAAATTATACACAGGTAAAATTACAACTGACGTTGAGACACAGATGGAAAGTATTTAATAAATGATAATTCAGATTGCCCAGCTGGACCTCAAAAGACTTTATTTTAGCCCATGGATGGGAGCTATGGCCTTTGGGCTTTTTATTTTTGGGTTTATTGATGTAATCGGTTTCTTTAAAGCTCATATTTGGGGCTTTAGTTATGAATACGTGATAAAGTACATGGATAAGATTGTGTGGGTCCCATGTGCTATCAAGTAGTCAAGTTAGAGTCTATTTAGCTAAGTATTATGTCATTTTGTCAGTCAGCAGTTTATGTTGTTCACTTGTTTGGAGTCCTCTAATAGTTAGTTCTTACTGCGATTTATCATTTATTGTATGGAAGTCCAGCCATCACATTATTGTGTCCCCCTCTTCTCTCAAGTCGGCCTAAGCCCCTTAATATACCTCTTTAGCTCCTCCACCACCAGTGTGAAGAAGTGGTGTTGACCCTCCCATTGCATAGGGGTTTACCTATTTCACCCGGCTCTGCTGCAATGTCGATTAGTTTCTATAGGGGGGAATCCTTTGCCAAATTGAACAATCATGCATTAATAGTGAACATATTTGCAACTTACATATCTACTATCTGCCACTTGCTCTTCCCACTGTCCTTGCTTTCCTGGTAATCACTGATCAGTGATCCTAGTTTGCTTAGAAGACTCCACTCTGAAATCTACCACCATTTCTTCTCCATATTTTCTCTCTCCTATTGCCTCTCGAAAAGGCTCTTCTCCCTAACAGTGGTTGATTGTTGCAAGCCCCTTAATGGCCTTCTATTGGATCCGACTCCAGTACTAACTGATTGTCTGTATTTGTCATCATCCTCTCTCAAAGTTCCCATACTAGCCCTAACTGCATCCTGATACTACTTGCTCTCCTCCCTCTGCAAATCTATATCAAATAATTTACTTCCACCAGCATGAGCAGACTCGTACTCCATTTCTTTGTCCTCATTTATCGGTCACATCACTAGGGACTATGAACAAACATGATGCCACAACCATAACATGGCAATGCAACCACTCCACCTCTCTTTGCCTAGCTCTCACCACGGCTTTCCCAGCATTGAGATGCTTTTGGAAAGTATGCATTACCGCCACAGGTACTTCAGTGGATCCCAACACATTCTCTCTCTTATTAATGAATAACATTAGAGATTATGCATAACTTACATCGCACATTCCTATGACCCAATTTCGGCTTCCGAATCCCATATTGCCAACCAGGGGATCCGGTGCATGGCCATATGTTCAAAAAACTACATCACATTTTCCACAACACATATACAAGTCATATAACAAATACAATTAATTAATGAACAAAATTATAACATCACATAGTCAACAACATCAAACATCAAACATCAAACATCCAACATATAACAATTATATAAAAACATTTTTGACAATAATCAACAAGATTTAATGTTAAATAATATAAAAATTAAAACATAACATGAACAAATTTGCTCAACGACTTCATATTATTAAAACATTGTATGCATACCTTTAAATCACATTAAAAATATAAGGAAAAAATATGATGTAGGATAACCCTAAATCCCGATCAAGATACGAATAGAAATTTTAAAAGAACATTAATGAATACAATTAATTAATAAAAACATTGTATGAATACTTTGAAATCACATTCAAATATACAAATAGTAAATACACGTCCATCATATACATTAATGAATTTACACTTTTTTTTGGTTAAATTTGGATATCCATATTAATAAAGAGGGTAAATTACTCGTACCTCACCTGAACTTTGCCCTAAATCCAAGCATTTCCCTAAATTTTCAAAGAATTACAACTGCTTCATTTCTGCAGACTGCGGAACACGTAAAAATAAAAGGACAAATTTATCCCCCCTAGTGGTTCAAAAGCAATAAGGCCACTCTTAGGGCTGAAATGACAGTTTTAACCTTCATTGGTTCACAAAAATTTGAACTCCTCCTTCTTATTCCAACGAGCTTATCTCTATGCGACTTCCATCTCCAGCAACCATAACCTCCGGTGAGCTTCAACTCTAGCAAGCATCACCTTCGACGAGGTTCACATCTAGCAAGCATCACCTCCGGCAAGCTTCATCCTGGACCCTAATCCTTATAGGGACATGTAATGAAAGCAATCAACTTCTTTGAAAACTTAACACGGACATAATTGAATAATTGAATCTGAACATGTTCTCATCATCTTCAACATAATAGTTTGTAAGGAGGTTGTAAACCTCCGTGCAGGTCTCCTCATTGCCAATGTCACAAGTGGTCCATTCATACTGATTCAGAAGATTATAAGGTGCGTTGGCTGTTCAATTCGGCCTGCAGGTTAACTAGTGTCTCCGAGATCTTTAAATTGACCAACTGGCTGGGTTTCCCAAAACTTATGTTTCTTCCCCAGGGAAAGAGAATCTTGAACTCTTCAAGCTACAGTCTCGATTGACATATCATTCTCGAGAGGTAGATTCTCATCAGGGTTAGGCTTCGGGTTCTCAGGGGAACCAGGTGGTGAATTGCTACCAACCATCTCAATAATATCTTCCCTCTCTTTTGTTGCTTCAATAAAGTCTTTAAGCATATAAAAAAAAAAAAAAAAAATCTCAATAATAGATTAAAAGACGGTGTCCTGCAGAAAATACAGAATCTAATGTTCCAACAATAAGTTGCTCTGTTCAAATCGAAGGCTATCGGATAAGTCAATAAATATGAGAAGAAAAACCATTTGCAGAATGAGAGATTGTATTTGCAGCTCGATCATCAAATTTGATGAAAAATATATATGGTCGATCAACAGATTTGTTGAAAAATATATACAAATAATAAAATTAAAATTTTATAAAAAAAAAATTGTGAATGGAAAAATAAACCGAAATGAGTAAGCATGAAACAACTTACGGAGTTTCCGAATGACTTGGGAGATTAAGGCTTCGATGCCCAAAATTTTCCCTGAACTTCTGATAATAGCGAATTTAACCTATGAATCGGAATCTAGTTTCTTCCTTCCTACAGAAACAAATTCCAGATACCTTTTTCTCAGCTTTGCCCGAGTTCCAGCGATAACATAGGGTTTTCCACCGAGACATAGAAGCTGGACTTGCAACAAAAGAGGGTTGAAGAACACGTAAAGGGCTTCAAGCATAACGAGACTGCGTCGGTGAATTTACGAATCATTTCCTTTCCTTGCACCCCAGAAAGGACTTACAGAGGTGGGTGTAACAGCTCGTCGGACTATGGAATTGCAAGGTCCCAGCGGAAGATCGTCCGACAAGAAAATTGCAGGCCGAGTGGATGTTGCAGGTCGGAGTAGAAGATGAGAAGTCGCGAGTGTCCTTTCCCTTACGGTTTCGCCCGGGAAACGAAGAGGGAGGGTGACGGTTCCATTTCTCTTATTTGCATTGAGGGCAACAAAGTCATTTCACCTCTTCATTAAGGGTATTTGACCATTATAACATTAGACGTCATCATTGATAGAAATCAGTTAATCAGCTAGCTAGGTCTATTTGTAGCTAGGTTTTGAATTTAAGATGTGTACGAGTAATTATTTGAAAATTAAAAATAAAAAAAAAAAACTTGAATTTATCATTTATGGGAAAGTAATTGTTTTTTTTTTTTTTTGTGTTCCCTTTTTGTGGTAAACCGGGAAAGTTCATATGTATCCCATAACATATGTATTTTCCACGGTATTTTTCCCAGCATGTGCATCCCATAATGTATGTATTTCTAAAATTATCCTCTTTTAAAAAAATTTCAAATAAAAAATGTATTTTATGTGGTAAAAATCTTTTTTCTTTATTTTTTTAGTTAGTTTTTCATGAATTTACACCAACAATCTTTACAAACTAAGTGGATCCATTCAAAACACACACCAGATACAATTTCGTGGCCATTCCACACAATTTAGGAGGAAAAGCACACAGATAGGTACACCTCGATTATGTGGGAAGCCCTTCAAAATCTTGTCTTACAAAAACTTTCAAGAATAGAGTTGGCATACCTTCACAAATATTGCTTTCTCCCAAATTCCAGGTTAAATGTGTTCCAAATAATGGGAAATTAAGAATCAAAAGAAAGTCATATTTTAAAGTTGCAGAATTTTAGGAGCTCATATCCGGCATGATCACCTACTTCTTGGGCTATCAGCTCTGACAGATGAATTCTTCAACTAAAAAAAAAAAATCACTATTTCACTAAGGCTTTCTATGGTAAATTTATGTTTATGTTTATGAGTTATTTATGATAAATCATTTATGAGAATAAATTATGAGTCATACACAACAATTGTTTTACTATCACTAGACATAAAGAAGTAATAATAGATTATCACAATAATGATAAACACCTTCTAGCCTATTAATACCATATTTCGCCTACCAATTAGGAGTCGACACGTGTTCGACCATTGACATAACGAGAAGACGACGCGTGTCGAGGCAGATGTCACCTCCAGGGAATTTTCATACAGTGAGAGGAAGTACATGCAGGTCAGCATGTCCTAGGTCTCAAAGTCGGCATCACAAGTCAGAGGAACACTCCTGCTACATCACGGCATGGAGAGTTAGACTCGGAATGGACTCTCCAATAAATGGATACTCATTAGCTACCTGAAAAGTCGATAGTGGCGACTTGTCCTGATCGTAGGATCCTCATCCTACGGTGCCAGGATGTAATCAGTTAACGATTGTTAGAGGAGTTAGTCTCCTCATCCTATTCAATCTCTAGACGACGTATCCTACTCCAACAATAGGTCTATTTTCTATATAAACACTCGATAGTCTGTAGACACTTCAAATTTGTCGATAAAATTAGATTAATTTTTTTTTAGTTCAATGTAACAAAAAATAAATAAATAATAAAATAATAATAATAATTTTTTTTTAAATCATTCATTTGATGTCCACGTGGTTTGGAAACAAGATTCCAAATCATGTTGGACCAAACCAATTTGAAGAGAGGGGTATTTTTGTAATAAAATATGTATATGTGTATAAAAAAAAAAAAAGGGGAAAAACAAAAACAAAAAGAGAAAGGGATTTTTCAGATCGGAAAACAACGAACAGAAGGGGAGATGAGGGTTTGAGAGCGGAGATAAGCGAAACAGAGGAGCAGAAGAGAGAGACAGCTGAGATGGAAGAAACAAGAAGAAATAAATGGGAGAAAAAGATGATGGAGGATTTTCAAATCCGAATGGGGAAGAGCAAGGAGGAAGATGACTTGCTGAGAGGATTTTTTTATCTGCTTGAAATCAAGATTGGGAGGCAGAAACATTGGTCAGAGAAGAGGGTTTCATAAAAACCTCTGCGATCTAGGGAAACAGAGAGTGAAAGAAGGAGAGGCGAAAACACAGAGAGAAAGAAGGGAGTTTGAGGAAGAAGAAGAGGGTGGCGATGGCGGCCTATGGTGACGGCAACCAGATCTGGCGTTGATTCACGGAGGGTTTGAAGAAAAAATCAAGAAAAGAAGAAAGAAGAGGAGCCGAAATCAATAAGAAGAAGAGGTTGACGGCGGCGATCAATATTATTCCAAATGCCGATTGTTTCTCCGGTGAGGTGTTCTCAGATGATTTGAAGAAGAAAAAGAAAAAATCAAGAAAGAAGGAAGGGAGGTTCTTGGTTCCCCACAGACAGAAGCTCTCAGAAGGTCAGGTTTCAAAACCCTAATAAGCTCTTCTTCCCGGTTTAATGGCTCTCGTCTCCTGCATCTTCCTCTGTCGAATTCTAACCATGTTATATGCGATCTTTTCTATTGATTTTCTTTGTATTCTTAGTCGTCTCGATCTCATTTTTAGTCTGTACCCCCAAAATCCGAGCGAGTTTTAATCTTCTGATTCTTCGCTCTCCTCCTTGTAAGATATTTTTATGGGCTTAATTAATTATAAGGTTAGTTGATTCAGTGGGAGTCTAGTTATGGGTAAACCGGTTTAAGTATGATTAGAGATGGACCAACCTGGTCCAGTGTGGGACTGGTCCAGGGTTGGGGTGGTATTATAAATACCAATGGTTAGAGTCCCCACAGCTACGGTGTTATTTTCTTCTCCTGTTCTCATACGCAGAGAGAAGGTCAAGGGATCCCGACAGGCTGTGGAAGACTTTGATCCAAGCATTCCAAGCATTCAAATCAAAAGGGAAAAATGGTCGAAAATCAATCTACAGCAAGAGGTATGTTTCTAATCATCTCTTTTCAATACCCATTTGTATTCTAGTAATTTGTGCAGTGTGTTTGTTAGGGTTCATGGGAAATCCCATGGAAAAACTCAAAGAGGATCTATCTAAAATTCTTACAGTGGTATCAGAGCCTCATACACAGATCTAGAATCAATGGAAAAGTATTGTTAAATCTTTATGTTTGATTGGATTGGAAAATGGAGAGATTTTTCTCCCAAAATTCTCTTCGAACCTGTCTAGGGTTTGGACTCTTGAAAAAAAAATTTGGACCATTAAAAAGCAAAATAAGTTATACAGGATTGTAGGCCTCGGAGAGACGGAGCCGGCGACATAAAGTTGGTCGCCGGAAACTACCCGACGTGCTCTCACGTGCCGCTTGAAAAGGCGCGTGAGATCCACACGCCGGCAGTTGGAAAAGTAAAAAAAAAAAAAAGGAATCTGATGGCGCCGAGTCATCGCCAGGTGGGCTCGGCGCCGAATCGTTAACCCTAACGGGTTCGCTGGGTTGACTCGGGCCGAGTCTACCCAGCCCAGGCGCGCCAAGGCTGGCCCAGCCCAGGCCCAGTTTGGACAGGGGGCAAACCCAGCCAGACCAAGTGAGGCAACCCGACCCCCGCGACCCGACATTTTAACCCGGCTACCCGACCTGACGACCCGTGATTTTGACCAGTTCACCCGGTTTTTGACCCGAAATGTTGACCCAAAAACTGAACCGAACCCGGATGAATCGGTCCTAGCCGGTTCAGGATTCAAGAATGCTTAAAGCCAACTTTGAACGGCGATTGTGAGAGCTAGGAGAGTTGGATTCTGACGCGGTTTTTTGTGTTGGTTTTGTATTTTGATGCTCTACAGTTTGGTACATAGTTTGATACAGTTTGGTGATTTAGGGAGTTTATTTTTTATTAAAAGGTGCCCCAAATTAATTCGATTTGCAGTTTTTTGCTTATTTATCAGTTATTTTGTACCAGATGCATGTAGAAGGTTATGTGTGCATGAGATTTTATTTATTGACCCACAATGTGCTGCAAAGTAGGTTTTGGGAATATCATTGTGGAATTGAGTGAAACCCACCAAAGTGGTATACCTAGTTTCATCTTGATGTCTTCAAATTCAAAGTTCATGTATTTGTAAATGCTTATGTAAGGGCGATGTACACCCAAAGGTGACATTGTCAAGTTTTGATCAAATTAAGATTTGTGGGTATCATGTGAAGATTAGGTGGAATCCACCAAAGTGGTACACTCAGTTCCAACATGGTGGTACTCAAACCCCAAATTTATGCATTTACATATACAATAAATGATATATTAATGCACTGTTATTTATGGTGTGAATAACAGCTAAGAAAGTCAGTGTTAACCCAAAGGTGACATTGTCAAAGTTAAAGGTACGTTCATGCACATGAATTGAAAGGGTTTTGACTTTAGGGAGTCTCATTAACCTAAAGGTGGTGGGATTTTTGAGAGTCATTATTATTTCGCAGTTATTGCACAGAAACTGAGAAGACCACTACATGTTTATCCCAAAGGAGAATGTGTAGTTGGTTAACTCTTGGAAAATGATATTTATTTGCATGAAAGGGTTTTGACTTTAGGGAGTTTCATTAACCCAAAGGTGGTGGGATTTTCAAGAGTCATTATTCTTTCGCAGTTATTGCACAGAAACTGAGAAGACCACTGCATGTTTATCCTAAAGGAGAATGTGTAGTTGGTTAACTCTTGGAAAAGGATATTTATTTGCATGAAAGGATTTTGACTTTAGGGAGTCTCATTAACCCAAAGGTGATGGGATTTTCGAGAGTCATTATTCTTTCGGAGTTATTGCACAGAAACTGAAAAGACCACTGCATGTTTATCCCAAAGGAGAATGTGTAGTTGGTTAACTCTTGGAAAAGAATATTTATTTGCATTAAAGGTTTATGTGGTTAATGCAAGTAAAGGGTATATGTATGAGTCTTCAGTTGTTTGATACTATATTTAAACTCATACACTGATGTGTTCATCCAAGTATGACTGTCCCAAAGAATGTTTTGATATATATTTTTGCTCTTCCTGGGACAAAGAATAAAATTTATTATGAAAAGGTTGGAGACTAGTCTAGGATCGTCGTTTAACCTAGATGTATCTTTCATAGTAGTTTACATAAGTTGTGAGGTATTCTACTATTGAGGTTATGTGTAGCAGTATTAAGATGAGAAATATTGTGAAAGGATTATTTAAGAAAAATCCAAAGGATAAGAATAATGTTTTAGAAGGGGTCAGAAGATAGTTTATTAACCTAGCTCTCTAGTACCAGTTATTATTGGGTAACTCCAAGGCGGATTACTCAAAGATGGGTAGATTGACCATAGATAGGTGGTTTGACTAAATACTGTTAAGCCAGATAAGCATATCTAGAAAGGGATAATGATTCAAGAACTCTCTAGGTATTTGGGGTAGGAGGGTCTTGAAAACAGTTGTCTTGAATATTGTAAAGTTTCTTTTACATTCAAATGTTTTTTCTGCTCTTGATTTTACTTTGTTTTACGTTTATTGTTTGACTAAACATATTGTTCCCATATTAAAAATGTAATGATGTTATTTGAAATATCGGAATGTAAAGTTTTTCTTTTCAATTAAATTAAAAGAAATCATGCGTATGATGTTGTAAGGTAAATGACTGCATGTAATGTTGATCGTATTTGTTAAGTGATGTGGTGAATAGTTTTTCATGTTTGACTGTGCAATCTTTGGTTTGACTAGTTGTACCAGTCATAGTTGATCTCTAGGGCAATGTAAAGACAGGTTGAAAAGGTTTTCTTGGAATGGTTGAAAAGGTTTTATCAGTGGGAGTGTTTAAATCTGCTTGGTTAGTGGGAGATCTAGTAATTGATGGTTTATCTGTAATTGATTGTTCTGTCTGTGGTTTAATGGACAAGATTATTGGTGAACATTTATTGCTTGTATGTATTTTGATTATTTAAGATATGTCAAAATTGCAAGGCGGTATTTAGCCAAAGAAGGCGGCATTTAGCCAAAGAATGCGGTATTCAGCCAAAGAAGGCGGTAAGCCAAAGTATGATATTAGTCCAAACTAGAGGCGGTTTGCCTATATAAGTTGGATAATATCAAAGTGCGTTGACCTATAAGGATTTTAAGGTAACGGGATCGTGGTAATTCGATCATTGGACTCAAGTATTCATCTCAAAGTGATTTATGTCATTAAGTAGACCTTTGTATGTGACTGACAGAATGGGGTACACCGGATGTGTAGAAGTACTTTCCGCTGTTGTTCGACATTGGTAGGCTTGATGACTAGATCAAAGTAAAGGATGGTTTTGGTGTAATTAGATTCCATGGCCACATTGGATCAATGGTGAATTTATAATTAATATAGCCCAAGTGGGAGATTGTAAGATATTTTTATGGGCTTAATTAATTATAAGGTTAGTTGATTCGGTGGGAGTCTAGTTACGGATAAACCGGTTTAAGTATGATTAGAGATGGACCAACCTGGTCCACTGTGGGACTGGTCCAGGATTGGGGTGGTATTATAAATACTAATGGTTAGAGTCCCCACAACCACGGTGTTATTTTTTTCTCCTATTTCCATACGCAGAGAGAAGGTCAAAGGATCCCGACAGGCTGTGGAAGACTTTGATCCAATCATTCCAAGCATTCAAATCAAAAGGGAAAAACGGTCGGAAATCAATCTACAGCAAGAGGTATGTCTCTAATCATCTCTTTTCTATACTCATTTGTATTCTAGTAATTTGTGTAGTGTGTTTGTTAGGGTTCATGGGAAATCCCGTGGGAAAACTTAAAGATGATCTATCTAAAATTCTTACACTCTCCCGATCCCCTTTTCCACCTTTTCTTTGGACGTGGAACCATCCGTCCCGGCTTTTTTTCTTTCTTCGCTGCGAAGAGAATAATCAAAGACACGTTGCCTCTCTCTCTCTTTCTTTTCTTGGTGATTTGTATTACTCCATTATGCCATAGGAAGCAGATTCTTAAATCCAACCAGCTGCAATTCCGTGAGAGTGCATACTTTGTTTCAGATCTGAATCTTTTTCATTTGATCATTTTACTGTAATCAGATTACTTACCACCGGGGATAGAGATATTAAAATAGGGATAAGGATACTCAAAAGAGAGAGAGAGAGAGAGAGAGAGAGAGAGAGTAGCGGCTATGATCAAGGTGTGGGTCCTAATTATGCAGGATTTTTATCATCTTGTTGTTTACCAGATATGTTTTGTCTATTTGAATGCTCTCAAATTGCTGAAAGTTTCTTTATGATGTTTATAATTCTTCTCAACAGATATACATACTTATGGATGTGTCTTGTTATGATCTTTACATTAGCTATGCACGTTTCTTGATGTATGTTATCATGATTTATTTTGTAGCCATATCGTATAATTTTTGCATTCTTTCCTTCTATTTCTGAATTCTCAGTTTATCAAATGCCCTTCCTAGATGTTATATAGCTCTCTATTTATTTTCTTAGATGTAGTTCTGTGCCTGAGAAATTTACTGTAGAGATCCTATATGGGTTGTGTGTTGGTTTCTTTTAATATCTTTGTATTTTATGGATTTCATTGGTGAGCTTTTGGTCTCAAATTTTTGTTTTATACGATTGTGGGCTTCTTTACATGGTCCTTCTGTTTTGTTTCTTTTGATATCTTTTGTCATCTAGGTTTCGCTATGGTAGTAGAGTTCTTTACATTGCTTAGCTGTTTTCATTTTCTTCCTATTTCCTAGTTTTTTATCTCCATGTGTAGTTATGATGTTTTTAGAATTGTGTGTAAATTTCCATTTAAAGTTTCTTGTAGTTTTCATTTAAATATTCATTAGGAGTTTCCTGCATTTTGTTCACTCTTTATTATACACATATGTGACTTTAGTCTCTTGTCGTAATCACTTTTAGTCCCATCTGACACTATTTCTCTTTATTCTAGTGAATTTCATCTATTTTTGTTTTAGACCTTTCGGTCCAATTTCTTGCTGGACCATGTTCTTTCTTTGAAGTTGTATATATCACTCATTGTTGTTTCCTCAACTTGCTTTCAAAGTTGCATAGTTAATCGATTTCTTGTTACTGTTTAGTTTAATGTTTGAAATAACACATGTTGTGCTTGGTGGATGTTTATTTTAATGCTGAGTTTGATCAATAATGTGTATGGACTTAAAGTTAATCCAATGTTATCTAATTAAATCTTAATCCCATTTTTTCCCATTGGTTTGTTGTCACTTTGTTTGGATTATTCCCATTGTTGATCGAACTTGGCCCAGTCTACAATTTTATATGGTTCAGCCCATTTGATTCCTTCATGATTCAAATTGATACTTATCATGATCCAACCCATGAGTTGTACTATGTTCATTGTTCAAGTGCAGCCCATAATAGGTGTTCCTTGTTTAGGTCCAGCCCATAAGAGTCTTAATAGGTTTTCTTGTTTTGGTCCAGCCCATGAAAATCTTAGTAGGTTTCTTTGTTTAGAGGCCGGTTCACCATTACATTGTGTTTAGAGTTGGCCTTTAGTCAGTTATCCATGTTTCACCTGCTTATCATCATCGCGGGCCGATTCAACCTTTCAGCTATCATCCATCACTGCAGTTCATGTTTGGCATACATCATGATTAGCATGCATAGGTTGATCAACCCCTTATCTGTTATCTTTATGTTTGTAATGCGTGAATTAATTAACTCATTCGTTTTGTTGCTCCCTTGCTTGCTACAAGTGTTAGATCCATTTAATTTCATTCTTTCACTTGTCCATATGATTTCTATGCTTCGCTTATATTTGTTGCATTCTACTGTCATTTGTTTGGGTGAGTATCCTGGATGGCAAGAAGTTGGATTCAGAGCGAGGACATAGAGACTTCCGTGAATCAATTGGCTCTAAAACGCAAACTTGCTGAAATTGGTAGCTTTCATACAAACAAGTGCGGCGTTTGAAGCATGCAAGATCATTTCCTCTCTTGGCGTCCACCTCTACTCACAGGCAGGTAACGCCCTAATCCCATGTCTTTATTTTATGTGGTATGTGGGTTCGGCCATCGTGCACCCATAATTATTCGATGCGGGTGGGTAACACGACATGCATGCGGCACTTGCCATCCCTAGCATAGTGACGGGTGGGATAGACTAGGACGTCCCCTACCCCTTCAATGTATCCCACGTATGTAAAATGAAATGTATTAATAGTTTGATTCCCGATCCCCACTTATGTATTCCATAGGAATTTCTTATAAATTTGTAATTATTTCCGTGCAATGCGGACTCACGCGCTTGTGATGCACAAATATAGATGTGTGGATGTATGTATGAATGAAGCGAGACACCAATGCCTATTGTCTAATATCGAGAGTACCCTCTCATATGTTGACAAATAAAAATTATTTTCATTTTTACGCGTAGTTCATTCTGAACTACGTATGGACTTGATTCTCGGACTCCACCCCGAGATACGTAGGCTGCCTGGGAATCCATTACCCAAGCTCAGTCCAATTGCAATGAGGGTTGCAACAATACCCAATTTGCATCATAATGTATTTTGTACATTTTTAAAAAAAATTGTATTCTTTCTAAATTTACTATTTCAATCATCCTGCATAGTTTCAAAAATTCAAATTTCAAGAAAATCAAGTTCAATTTGCATCATAAATATTTTTATATTATATTTAGCACACTGGCTTCAAAAATGGTATTTTTTCCAGATTTGTTGTTCAATCATCGAGCATAATTTCAAAAATTCAATTTCAATTCAATTTCGGTTTCAATTTCAATTTAAATTTCAAATCTATTTTCAATTTCAAATTCAATCCAATTTCAATTTCAATTTTGATTTAAATTCTAAATCCAATTTCAATTTCAAATTCAATTCAATTTCTATTTTAATTTCAAGTTTCAATTCCAGTTTTTGTTGCAATTTCAATTCAATTTCTATTTCAATTTCAAGTTTCAATTCCAATTTCAATTTCAAATTCAATTTCAATTTAATTTTCAAATTTCAAACTTCATTTCAATTCTCCATCTTCGCATGGAATTTTGGGCAAACATTCCATCATCGCATGGAAGTCCCTTTTCAATTTTGGTCAAACATTCCATCATCGCATGGAAGTCCCTTTTAAATCTTGGGCAAGCATTCCATCATCGCATGGAAGTCCCTTTCAAACTCTACTTTACATAGACGGTCTACCAGCTTGACTAGTGACTGTAGAAGTCTATTCAATTGCTTTACATAGACGGTCTATTAGCTTGACTAGTGGCTATAGAAGTCTATTCGATGTGTTTTTACATAGACGGTCTATTAGTTTGACTAGTGGCTATAGAAGTCTATTCGATCTGTTTTTACATAGACGGTCTACCAGCTTGACTAGTGGCTGTAGAAGTCTATTCGATGTGTTTTACATAGACGGTCTATTAGCTTGACTAGTGACTATAGAAGTCTATTCGATATGTTTTACATAGACGGTCTACCAGCTTGACCAGTGGCTGTAGAAGTCTATTCAATGTGTTTTACATAGACGGTCTACCAGCTTGACTAGTGGCTGTAGAAGTCTATTCGATTGCTTTACATAGACGACCTACCAGTTTGACTAGTGATTGTAGGAGTCTATTCAATATCCTAAACCTAGATGACCTGTTAGCTTGACTAGTGGCTATAGGGATCTACCATCTTATCAACCCAAGTGGTTGAACTACGTTGGGCTTGATTCTTAGGCTTGTCCTAAGATACGTAGGTAGCTTGAGTGTTTATCGTTCAAGTTCAGTCATAAACTAATTTATTTTAATTTACTTTCATTTCTTTCATTTTACCAAAATCATTGCATTTGAACTTTGGACTATGCTTCAATAATTAAAAAATGATTTTTGTCTGTCAACATGTTGAGTGGTACGCTTGTCATCCGAAATTGGCTGATTAGTCCGTCATCTAACCATTTTATTTTGATCTCTATCACATTTTAATTTTTCTCATTGTTGTATTGATGGCTTGCTCTTAGATTGAAATACATCTAGAACCTAAGTTTGGTGCCTGTTAAAAGTTGTTTAGCCATTGCCTGTAATTTAAATTAAGATAGGAAATGATAGTATATGAAGACTAATCTTCGGATTAGACAATTTGGGTGCCTAACACCTTCCCAAATTGTAACATGACACTTACCCATTGTTTCTTTGGTTTGACCATAAGCCTTCATTTGTTGCGTGAGTCATTAGCATTTCTCATATGAGAAATCATACATAGGTCCTAGACCTTATCTAGGTGGTGACTCCATTTCATTTTACATTTTATCATTTCATGCAAATCACAAAAAACCAATCGTCCCTACATAGTCACAAGTAACAAGATCAATCTCTTTACTCACTTCACCATCCCCTATTCTGAGGGAATACTCAAGCAACTCCACTCTCTAAGGAGCTTACCGTCTTCTTGTAAGCTCCATACTGTGTGCTCTATGACTAACTTGATCGTTGGAGTGGACGTCTGTAAGACCCGCACTCCATGAACCCGATCTAAACCTTGAATTCATGTCGTAACAGGTCTTCCAATCATCACCGGGCCAGACGGGACGAACGGATGACAAACATGTACGAAATGGACCGATTTAAGTATGATATACTTCATACCGGTCGATGGTACCGGTCGACCGGTATGGCCTGCGCAGCAGACCACTTAGATCCGAAAACGGATCTCTACGGATCCCACTTTTCAAATTTCAAACCGAAAGACTTTCCTAATGTTAGGAGGCTTCCTAAACCTAATCCTAGTCTATATAAAGACCCCTAAATCTCATAAAATCCCTTTCATTGATCCTCACAACCCCTAGGGAGGAGAAAGAGATTAAAGAAGGAGGAGAAGCTAGGAAGGAGAGGGAAGAGCCGCCATTGCCGTTCGACAAAGAACACGTTATCGCTAGTCAACGGTAAGTGTTTAAACTTTCCTCTACATTAAGTATTCTGCGATGGTTAATTATGATTGGATCAATACCATGCAAAGCAGGTATTGATCTAAACCATGTTTCCCGTCAAACCCTAATCTAGTCGGTAAACCCTAGATTCAAGTTCTTGGATGAAGACCATCGAAACTAGGACTTGAATGGAGTTAGAAACAACTCTAACTCAATGCTCAGACCTAGAATGTGTAGGAGAAACCCTAGGATCAATAGGGAATGATCGACAAAAGTTGAGAAACCAGACGTATGGTCTTCCGGAGACATACCGTTCGACCATACCGGTCGCACCTTATGCGACTGCAACTGCAGCCGGTACCTCTCGGGGACTGGTCTGTGGGGACCGGTCGACCATACCGGTCGCAGGTTTCCCCACGGTGCTGCGATCGATATTGTGACCGGTCAGCTCTATGAGATGTGTTTTGACCTTGTTGGTTTTCCAACCAACGTAAACCATAAGAAAACTATTCTAACTAAACCTAACATCGTGTAGGACCTTGTGATAGCACGTTTGGACCTTGCGACGCGGAGCAAGCTATCAAACAAGCGTCAGGTAAGGGAATCGGACCCTAATAATTTAATAAATAGTAAACCGTTGTTAATAATGTGATTCTATGGAGTGATGTGTGTGCATTCTCGCATGTCATCATTTAATTTCAGTTATTATTATTGTTCATGCATACTCGCTATGCTAGGTTGTAACTGTTAGGCATGTGATTGTTTTCGTTGGTGTGTGGAATGGGAAGGACTGGAGGTCTGGGATCATTCCTCACACTAGCACATTTCGTATCGTTCTGTCTTAGCATGCATGGTGCGGGTAGGGTATCAGGGGGAGGAAGTGGCATTGTGGTCTCCGGCCTGACCACTAGACTCTAGCTCTATCTCTATGCCATAGGGAGCCGTGCTAGGACCTACTGTGATGACATATATGATTGGTTAGTTGCGAGCCCAGTTTGCAAGCCCTCGCCAATAGGGGCTTACGTGTTGGTTTGGGTAGAGTATCAGGGGAGGTGTTGGCGGTGTTTGATCCGGACATCTTAGCTCTATCTCTATTCTATGGTGGGTGCATGTGGGACAACAGTGGTGTTTGATCCATTGGGCGGCTTCACACACTCGTGTATAGAGGTGCGGTGGCCGTCAATCCTTTCTATAGTACATTGCAAACTTAAACGAGACCATAATGTGAATATTACTCGTGCATATGTTTGTTGCATTGTCTAATTGTCTTACTGAGCTAATACATGTTTTTAGATGTTGATGCAGGTTATACGGTGGAAGATTATCTGAATGCTCCAGTGTACGGAGGTGTGGCTGCTTTGGACGTGCAAGCAGGAGATGATGAGCATGACGCTTCATGGGCGTGTACCTCTAGGATTCTATTTAATTTGTTTCATTTATTTTCAGTTGGGATACAGTTGATGTAAATATATTATTTAAGTTTTGGGTATTTGAATAATTGAATATTTTATTTAAATTTATCAATAGATTACTCAGTTCATTAATTTAAGATTTCCTTTGTATTTTATTATATTCTGATTGTGGTTATGTGCAATGGTTTGTATGAGTGACACAGTCTTATTGAGATCCTGGTGTGACCCATTGGTTCATGGATGGTTCACTCACACTTCTGGTTCAGACGGAATTGGGGTGTGACAACTTGGTATCAGAGCTCTTAGGCTCTATCCAACAGACCATATTGCACTTAATTGAGTCGATGAACTGATATATGAAAAAAAAATTAAAAGCCTTAATATGAATATACCTTAAGCACTATTTGATGCCTGAGACTAAATACTAAAGATCATAATGTACTATAATAAAGATGGAATTAATAAATAGATATGCCCTAGATAGGAACCTTAATGACTGATGAGAAAAATCATAAACTTTTATTAATTGAAAAGGAAATGGTATTAAGAGTTAATTGTACCACAGGGTACAGTCCACAAGCTGGACAGTTACCCTGTTATAATAAAAACCATGCTGTGAAGGATGGAAAAATAAAAGATCTATCATGGGGATGAGGGCATAGGAGGAATAGGGTCAGTGATGTCATAGTCACGCTCATAAACTACCCTGAGCCAGTGTAGTGTACCTGCTCCTGCGTGACTCTGAGGCTGCGAGCAAGGCGCCCTAGGTCACGGCTCATCTCACACTGTGCATCTCGAATCTCCGTAAACATACCCATCAATGTATCAGGAGGAGGCTGAGATGGTCCTGTTAAAGGTGTGGGCTGTGGTACTGGTGCTAAAACGTCCTCCATATGATCATCATCATCCTCATCATCATCCCCTGCCTCTTTTACATGAGCAGCATTGGCTGCTGCTACTGCTGCTGCCGCGGCTGCTACCCTCCTGAGTGGACGAGGACGAGCCTCTAACTCCTCATCACTAATGGGAAGATTGTCCATCTTTATCCGGATGATGGCATCCCAGTCAATGTCAGAGGTCATGGTATCCTCAACCGCAATCTCACCCCTCATGTCCACCCGTAAGCGCCGCAGAAGTGTAGTGATAAGCCAGCCATAAGGAAGGTTGCTTATCTTGTCAGGCATGGTAGCCTGACGCATAGTCTTGATTATACCAATCTAAGCTACTCCCATGATCGACACCATGAATAGAGATATGACTGAATGAACATTTAAAAGTTTAATTATTCCGAATGTACATCTTTTCGATTTTATACCTGATTTATTGATGTACCAAAACTTCTCTAGATTTACTCCTGAGTTCACTAGATAAAACAAGTGTTCGTCATTATACTGAATTCGAAAGAAGGAAATGAATCACTCTTGGATAAGCATTATGATTCTTACATTTATCGACATCCATCGATAGATATACTTAGTTAATAAGGGAATTATTGGAAGGAAGATGACTAAATTCAGATTAAATTCTATAGCCAAGGAACCTCAGATGAAGTAATGGAGGATCTATTTCGAGATTTCTGAGATGGAGAAGAACTTCCATTTAATAACTTGCACGGAGGATGAGAAGGTGTTGTTTGCTACACACATGCTCAAGGAAGATGCTAATGCCTGGTGAAATTCTACCCGGACATACTTGGAGACAAGGCACACTCAGATCACTTGGGAGATATTCAAGGGAGCTTTCTTTGATAAGTACTTTCCGAAGAGCTTTCAGGACCAAATGGAGAAGAAATTCTTAAACCTGCAACAATCCCAGTCGACTGTTGATGCTTACCAGCAAAGGTATGAATAGCTGTTTTTCTTCGCTTCGGCAAGCATGCAAGAAGAAGAAACCAAGACCCGTAAGTTTACCATGGGATTGCGAGGAAGTATCCGAGAGCACGTCTTGGGTTTGGAGAAGAAAGTATATAATGAGGTTGTACAGATTGCTAGGGTAATTGAATCAAGCCAAAGAGACAACTTCTTTGCTCAAAATAAAGGACTGAAGAGGCCTGCTACTGAGACTTCGGCTGGAAGGAATACTAGACCATTCCGCCCATACAGGGCTCAGTCTGTTGTGGTGCTAGCAAGGAATACTACTACACCACCACCATTACAGGTAGCTGGACAAAACCCAAATGTCAAATGTTTCAACTGTCAATAATTGGGTCATTATGCAAAAACCTATACTCTACCTATGAAGCAACTGTCACAGCAAGGAATGATATTTGCAGTCACCACTGAAGAGGTAGCCGCATTACCTGATGTGGTCACTGGTATGATTCCATCTCTTCCTATTTGGCTTACTGTTTTGTTGTGTGTGAGCATATAGAACTAAGGGATAATTAAATTTCAGGGACTGTATGTAAGACCCGTACTCCGTAAACCCAGTCTAAACCTTGGTTTTGTGTCGTAGCAGGTCTTCCGATCATCACCGGGCCAGACAGGACGAGCGGATGACAAACAGGTATGAAATCGGACCAAAGACGATCGAATCAACATAATTTTATGTTGACCGGTCGATGGTACCGGTCTTGGTACCGGTCACCGGTCAGGTTTGCGCAGCTAAGTGTGGAAATCCATAAATTTACTTCTGAGGGTCCCCCTTGCCTGATTTCGAATTCTAAGACTTTCCTAATCCTATTAGGGTTACTAAACCCTAAATCTAGCCTATAAATACACCCTTAAACCTCCTCAAATCCTTTCCATTGTCTCTAGCAAACCCTAGAGAAGAGAAAGAGGTTGGAAAGGAGAAGGAGCTAGGAAGAAGAAGAAGGTGCCGCCATTACCGTTCTACGAAGCTCACGCTACGCCAGTCAACGGTAAGTGTTTTAACTATTCTTCTTATCCTATGTTAGTTGTGTGGGTGGATCAATACCATGCAAAGTAGGTATTGATCTAAAACCCTATTTTGGCCAATAAACCCTAAGTTGCCGTCAAACCCTAGATTCGAGTTTCGAGATGATATTCATCGAAACGAGACTTGAGTGAGTTGGAGATAACTCTAACTCCAAGTTTAGACTTAGAATGGATAGGAGAAACCTTAGAAATCCGTGAAGGATGATCGACGACAGTCGAAAAACCCATGTATGGTCTTTCGGAGACATACCGGTCGACTATACCGGTTGCACATGGTGCGACCGGTATGTTGCCACCGGTATCCCTTGGGAGGCTGGTCTGTGGGGACCGGCTGACCATACCGGTCGCCAGTTTTTCCCACAGAGCTGCGACCGGTATATGCCACCGGTCAGCTCTGTGAGGGTATTTTGTAATCTTTGTTGGTTTCCGACCAACATGAAACCCTAAGAGAAACATTCTAATGAAACCCAAATAATATTGTAGGACTTTGTAACTTATCGTTTAGATCTTGCGACGTGGAGCAAGTTATCGAACGAGTGTCAGGTAAGGGAATCTGACCTAAACCTAATAATTAATGGACAGTAAATCATTGTTAATCATTAATTATGTATGATGTGATGTTTGTGCATATTCACATGTCATCCTTTACTTTCAGATATTATTATTGTTCATGCATTGATAGGATGTGATTGTTATGCATGTGATTGTTTTCGTTAGTGTGTGGAGTGGGGCGTGGGCCTGGGATCGCTTCTCACACTAGCACCTTTTGTAATATTCTGTCTTAACATGCTTGGTACGGGTGGGGCATCAAGGGAAGGTCGTGGTACGGTGGTCTCCGATATTGATGTTGTCCCGGCCATTGTTATGTGGTACTGTGGTCTCCGAGGTCGACGCTGGCTTGTCCACGATGCTTTAGCTCTATCTCTATGCCGTAGATAGTTATGTTGGGATAGGGTCTACCTGCGTTATGTCTCTATCCTAGTGGGTTAGTTGCGGATAGGGCATCAAGGGAGGTGTGGGAATGCCTTAGCTCTATCTCTATGCCGTAGACGGCTGTACTGGGATAGAGCGTACATTGATGACATATAGGATTGGTTAGTTGCGAGCCCAGTTTGCGAACCCTGGCCAGTAGGGGCTTAGGTACTGGTATGGGTAGAGTATTAGGGGAGGTACGTGGGTATCTTAGCTCTATCTCTATTCCATGATGGGTGCATGTGGGCCAATGGGGTGTGATCCATGAGGTGCCACACACTCGTGTATAGAGGTGCGGGGGCCACCAAACCTTTCTATAGCACATTGCAAACTTAAAAGCAGACCACTGCATAAATTGATTGTTACTCATGCATAATATTGTGAAACTGTCTGATTGTCTTACTGAGCTAAGTTGTGAGCTCACCCTTAGATGCTGATGCAGGTTACACGGTGGATGACTACATGAACGCTCCGGCGTATGGAGGTGTAGCTGCTCTGGATGTGCAAGCAGGAGAGGACGAGCATGACGCTTCATGCGAGTGCCCTTTCTGCGTGTACCTTTGATCGGATTTTATTTATTTCTTTCAGTTATTTTCGGTTGGATTAAATGGATGTACGGATATTATTTTATGTGTTTGAATTTGGATAATTGGATATTTATTTAAATTATCAATAGATACTCAGTTCATTCTATTTAAAGTCTTCCCTGTATATTTATATTCTGATTATGGTTATGTGTAATGGTTTGTATGAGTGGACACGGCCTATTCGAGATCCTGGTGTGAACCGTTGGTTCAATGACGGTTCACTCACACCATTCTGGTTGGATCAGAATTGGGGTGTGACACTGTAAATATAACTGGTGTACCTGCCAGAGTACTCTTTGACTCTGGGGCCACACACTCCTTCGTTTCTATTTCTTTTAGGAAGAGATAGAATGGAATTACCTGTCAAGTATTTAAACCTAAGCTTGATAGTTCGCTCTCCGTTGGGAGTCGAAGTGGCATTGAATGAATACTATGGGTCGTGTACAGTTAGTATTGAGGGCCGAAACCTAGAAGCAAATCAGGTTCAACTCGAGATGGCAGACGTTGACGTCATCTTGGGAATGGATTGGCTAGGCCATCATTCAGCTAGCTTATTATGTGGTGAAAGAAAACTTATGCTTAAAGATGAGAAGGGAAAAGAGTTTAGCTTCACTAGGACCAAGTTACCTAGGAAGCGGAAGCTGATCCTCTCCGCCCTAAAAGCTAAGAGATGCTTAGAGAAGGGAGGAGTGGGGTACTTAGTGTCTGTGGTCGACATCACTTCCGAGGTGCCAATGATGGAAGATCTAGATGTAGTACAAGAGTTTCCAGATGTATTTCTAGAAAATTTCTCAGGTCTACCTCCAGACAGGGCTACAGAGTTCGATAGACCTGATGCCAGGGTCGGCATCGGTGTCTAAAGCACCGTACAGAATGGCCCCTACCGAATTAAAGGAGTTGAAGACCTAGTTACAAGAACTACTAGATAAGGGTTTCATACGACCAAGCATATCGCCATGGGGAGCACCTGTATTGTTCGTCAAGAAGAAGGACGGTAGTGTACGACTATGTATCACCTACCAAGAGCTGAACAAGTTAACCATCAAGTACCGATATCCTTTGCCTAGGATCGATGATCTGTTCGATCAGTTGCAGGGTGCAAAGGTTTTCTCGAAGATTGATCTCAGATTAGGGTATCACCAATTGAAGATCAAAGCCGCAGATATTCCAAAGACTACTTTCAGGACAAGGTATGGGCATTATGAGTTCCTGGTAATGTCGTTCGGGTTGACTAACGCTCCAGCGTCGTTCATGGAACTGATGAACCGATTGTTTCATGACATGTTGGACACTTCGGTCATCGTATTCATCGACGACATCTTAGTCTACTCAAAGGACAGGGAGACCCATGCAACTCATTTGAGAGCAGCCCTACAACGGCTGAGAATGGAGAAGCTATATGCCAAATTCAAGAAGTGTGAATTTTGGTGGAAGGAAGTGGCTTTCTTGGGCAATGTAGTATCTGTAGATGGTATCAAGGTAGATCCAAGTAAGATTGCAACTATAGTAGGATGGGATGCACCAAAATCAGTTGTGGAGATTCACAGGTTCCTTGGATTGGCTGGTTACTATAGAAGATTTGTAAAAGACTACTCAAGGATCACCGTTCCACTTACCAGACTAACCAAGAAGGGAGAAAAATTCATATGGACAGATGAGTGTGAGAAGTGATTTCAGATTTTGAAGTCAAGACTAGTCTCTGCACCTATCTTGACCATCCCAGCACCAGGCTTACCGTTTACCCTATATACGGATGCCTCAGGGTTGGTTTTGGATGTGTGTTGATGCAAGGAGAACATGTGATTGCCTACGCATCAAGACAGTTGAAAGAGCATGAGAAAACTATCCTACACATGATTTGGAGTTTGCAGCGGTTATTCATGCAATCAAGACTTGGAGACACTACCTTTATGGTGAAAAGTTTCAAATTAAGTCAGATCACAAGAGCTTAACTTACCGTTTCACTCAGAAGGATCTGAATATGTGACAGTGGAGATGGTTGGAACTATTAAAAGATTATGATTGTGACATCCAGTACCATCCGGATAAGGCAAATACTGTGGCTGATGCTCTAAGAAGAAAGTGGGCATTGAAACCTGAGGCAGGACCTAGTACAAATGCTGCATTGTCTGCTGCAGCCTCAAGTTCAATAGAAAATGAAGAAGAGTATATATTAGAGACTGCAGGAGATCCATTGAAACGAGGATTAATTCATAAGTTCACATTGATGTTCGTAGCTCTGAAGATCTCATCGGATCTAATAGACGAGGTCAAAGTAGCAATCCTACAGGATCCACACCTTAAGACAGTGCAAGAAGACCTAGAGAAGGGTAAAAGTAATCCTGATTTTACCTTGGATTCAGACAAGGTACTCAGGTATCGTGGACGATTATGTATGTCACACCCCAATTCCGCACTATTCAGAATGGTGTGATGAACCGCTAACAAACCAACGGTTCAACCAGGATCTCGAGTAGGCTATATCCGTTTTATCTAAACCCCATACATCCACATTCATAATCAGAGTAAATATACAATAGCGGAAGTCTTATAACAAAATGAACTGAGAATCTACTGTGATATTAATATTTAGATAGTAAATTATTCTGTTTCAACTGAGACATAAATAAATATCAAATACATATCATTAATAAATCCAAATAAAGAAAACTAGAAAAAAATATCTAATCAAATACACATGAGTTGCACTCGCAAGAGTAGTCATGTGTATCCACTTCCTCTTCCACTTCCATCGTCGCCACGTTCCCGTACACTGGAGTATTTATATAATCTTCAACAGTCATACCTGCATCATCAACTAAAAATATTCGACGTCGAAAGGGTGAGCACACATCACGGCTCAGTGAGCAAACAAAACAATGCAACAATACATATGCATGCAGTCAAATCATATCTTTGGTCTGGTTTATAATTTGCACTGTGCTATAGAAAGGATAGGTGGCCACCGCACCTCTATACACGAGTGTGTGGAAACGCCCAATGAAAACGGCACCGTCGCCCCACATGCACCCAGAATGGCACAATATACACCCCATGAAAAATGGTCATGGCTGTACCGATTGATACCATACCAACAAATAAACCCTTGCTGGCTAGGGTTGCAAACTGAGCTCACAACTAACCAATCCTAATGCCAAACAATGTATCCAAGGCCTCACCCCAGCATCCCTCAGAACATCCATAGAGATAGAGCTAAGACCCCCTGGTAGAGTCAGAGACTACAAGGACCGAGACCACCTCCCTTGATGCTCTACGACATAATAGTTCTGCTAAGGTAATGGCGATACGACGACATCAGTGGACATGACTTGAGTAGACCATGACACAATATACACCCCATGAAGAATGGTCATGGCTGTACCGGTTGATACCATCCCTACCCGCACCATATACACTTGCCAAACACAAACATTCACATGTCTATTCCTATCATCATCATCATCATATTATAAACAATAAAATAAATATGCATCAACAATTAATAGATATATTGGATGACATGTTGAATGCACATACAAGCATACACGCATAGAATCAATATGGCATTGGACTCAAGAAATAAAACAGTTTATTATTAACCAGTTAGTTTAGGTCTTGTTCCCTCACCTTAGCTTGTTAATAGATCATCTTCCAAGCTTTAGAATCACCTTTATAATGTTATTATATTGCTAGAAGACCTAATAAAGTCGATAGAATTTAATTAGAATTAATTTCAAATCTAAAAACCATACTGTTAACTGGGGGTCGGAGGTAGGGTCGGAGTCATGATCGACCCCTGGTGCGACCCCCCCCCCCCATTCTGGACTTCCCGAACACTGGGGGTCAATGCTCAGGGTCTGGTAGGGTCGATTGGCCATCGACCCCCCACGCGACCCCCTGTGGGTTTTGGTCAATTTTCTTCCTTTCAGTCCATTCTACGTGTTTGAGTCCTATGGCTTGCTCGTAAAGTCCATTCTATACACATTCTATGGTCTAAAACCATGAATCATTCACCTATATAGCTTTCATGAATTTTCCCATGGTTTTTCATGAAAACCTAACCATGGGTTGATGGTTTGGGAATATCCGAGATCATACTCTCTTCATTACCTAACCTAAGGTCTGTAGAAACTCATGGAATTAGTATCCATACCTGAGAAGAATACTCCTTCTCTGCAACTCTTCTCTTTTTTTTTTTTGCTTTCTTCTCTTCCTTGCTTCTCTTCTTCTTCTCTTCCTTGCTTCTCTTCTTCTTCTCTTCCTTCTCTTCTCTTTCTCTCAATTCAATTAGGGTGGTAAAAGGAGTGAAAGAGGCTTAGGGACGTCCTATTTATAGAGTAGAAACTCCTAAAATAAGTCACATTGAGATTTGGAAAGAGTTCAACCGAAATTAGGAAACTTTCCTAATTTCAGTTTCTGGCGGCAACTGGGGGTCGATGATCCCGTCGACCCCTAGTTCCTAAAGTGTCCGACCCCCTCTGTAAAACTGGGGGTCTTTCTTCTTGTCTTGGGGGTCCGACCCTCTTTTGCTGGGTATGCGACCCTCCCCTTTATTTAAGTGTTTTTGGGTCGACTAAATACCTGGGATCACGATCTCCTTCACGCCTTTGGTCCATTTGGCTCGACCATGATGGGTAAACCTGGTTCAAGGTGGTAAGACCGGGTTAGTTTGACACGGGTCTTACAATGTACACCTGAGAGTGAGAACTCCAATATCAGAGATAGAGTTATGACAGAAGCTCATTACACCCCATATTCAGTACATCCAGGAAGCACCAAAATGTACCATGATTTAAGAAGACTATACTAGTGGAGGGGTATGAAAGCGGATATAGCTCGATTCGTATTCCAATGTCTGAGTTGTCAACAAGTTAAAGCAGAAAGGCAGAGACCCACAGATTTGCTACAACCACTACCGGAACCAGCATGGAAGTGGGATTGTATCACAATGGATTTCGTTACTAGCCTACCTTTGACACCAAGGTCAGTGGATGCAGTTTGGGTTATAGTCGATCGACTTACCAAGACAGCTCGATTCGTTGCTGTCAGACCTTAGTATACCATGGACAAGCTGGCCAAACTATATGTGGATAATATAGTCAGACTCCATGGCGTCCCAGAGAGTACAGTATCTGACAGAGATCCCCGTTTTACATCAAAGTTCTGGGAAGGATTACAAAAAGCAATGGGGACCAAGTTGAAATTTAGTACAATTTTTCACCCTCAGACGGACGGGCAGTCAGAAAGGCCTATTAAAATTTTAGAAGATATGCTCCGAGCATGTGCCCTAGACTTCAAAGGAGCTTGGGACGAGAAGCTATCGCTCATCGAGTTTTCTTGTAACAATAATTACCAGGCTACTATCCAAATGGCTCCATACGAGGCACTCTATGGAAAGAAATGTCGTACACCTCTGTTACGGAATGAGGTGGGAGAAAGAAGAATTGTAGGACCGGAGTTAGTCGAGGAAACTTGTCGAGTTATTGACTAAATTAAAGAAAGAGTAAAGACAGCTCAAGTTCGACAAAAGCACTATGCGGATAACCGACGTTGAGATCTGGAGTTTGCAGTGGGTGACAAGGTATTCTTGAAGATATCACCTGTGCGAGGGCTGAAACGGTTTGGTAAGAAGGGAAAGCTATGCCCCAGGTATGTTGAACCATACGAAATCTTGACCAGACGTGGCAATGTGGCGTATCAACTGGCTCTACCACCATCCATGCCAAGCGTTCATGATATGTTCCATGTATCTTTATTGAAGAAGTATGTCAGGGATCCATCGCACATCTTGACAGCAGACCCACCAGACTTGATAGAGGACTTGACATTTGAGGTAATACTTGTGATGCTCACAAGACGAAAGTTACAACATCTCCGAAGCAAGAATATCCACTATGTGAAAGTGCATTGGAAAAGCTAAGATGTAGAAAAAATTACTTGGGAGGAAGAGAACGCGATGAGAAAGGAATACCCTAACCTTTTTAATGACCAAGGTACGTTCAAATTTTGAGGCCAAAATTTCTTTTAAGGGTGGGGGAGTTGTGAAACCTACATGCAAATTTCGGGGATGAAATTTCTTTTAAGGGTGGGGGAGTTGTAAGACCCGCACTCCATGAACCCAATCTAAACCTTGAATTCATGTCGTAACAGGTCTTCCAATCATCACCGGGCTAGACGGGATGAGCGGATGACAAACAGGTACGAAACGGACCTATTTAAGTATGATATACTTCATAAGGGTCGATGGTACCGGTCTTGGTACCGGTCGACCGGTATGGCCTGCGCAGCAGACCACTTAGATCTGGAAACGGATCTTTGCGGGTCCCACTTTCCAAATTTCAAATCAAAAGACTATCCTAATGTTAAGAGGCTTCCTAAACCTAATCCTAGTCTATATAAGGACCCCTAAACCTCCTAAAATCCCTTTCATTGATCCTCACAAACCCTAGAGAGGAGAAAGAGATTAAAGAAGGAGGAGAAGTTAGGAAGGAGAGGGAAGAGCCACCATTGCCGTTTGACGAAGAACACGTTATCGCGAGTCAACGGTAAGTGCTTAAACTTTCCTCTACATTAAGTATTCTGCGATGGTTAATTATGATTGGATCAATACCATGCAAAGCAGGTATTGATCTAAACCATGTTTCCCGTCAAACCCTAATCTAGTCGGTAAAACCTAGATTCAAGTTCTAGGATGAAGACCATCGAAACTAGGACTTGAATGGAGTTGGAAACAACTCTAACTCAATGGTCAGACCTAGAATGTGTAGGAGAAACCCTAGGATCAATAGGGAATGATCGACGGAAGTCGAGAAATTGGACGTATGGTCTTCCGGAGACATACCAATCGACCATACCGGTCGCACCTTATGCGACTGGTACTGCGACCGGTACCTCCCGGGGACTAGTCTGTGGGGACCGGTCGACCATACAGGTCGCAGGTTTCCCCACAGTGCTGCGATCGATACTGTGACCGGTCAGCTCTGTGAGATGTGTTTTGACCTTGTTGGTTTTGCAACCAACATAAACCATAAGAAAACTATTCTAACTAAACCTAACATCGTATAGGACCTTGTGATAGCACGTTTGGACCTTGCGACACGGAGCAAGCTATCAAACAAGCGTCAGGTAAGGGAATCAGACCTAAACCCTAATGATTTAATAAACAGTAAACCGTTGTTAATAATGTGATTCTATGGAGTGATGTGTGTGCATTCTCGCATGTCATCATTTAATTTCAGTTATTATTATTGTTCATGCATACTCGCTATGCTATGTTGTGACTGTTAGTCATGTGATTGTTTTCGTTGGTGTGTGGAATGGGAAGGACTGGAGGTCTGGGATCATTCCTCACACTAGCCCCTTTCGTATCGTTCTGTCTTAGCATGCTTGGTGTGGGTAGGGTATCAGGGGGAGGAAGTGGCACTGTGGTCTCTGGCCTGGCCACTAGACTCTAGCTCTATCTCTATGCCATAGGGAGCCGTGCTAGGACCTACTGTGATGACATATAGGATTGGTTAGTTGTGAGCCCAGTTTGCAAGCCCTCGCCAATAGGGGCTTACGAGTTGGTATGGGTAGAGTATCAGGGGAGGTGTTGGCGTTGTTTGATCCGGAAGCCTTAGTTCTATCTCTATTCCATGGTGGGTGCATGTGGGACAACAGTGGTGTTTGATCTATTGGGCGGCTTCACACACTTCTGGTTTAGACAGAATTGGGATGTGACAACGTCGAACATTCCAGTCCGTCCTTCGATAACTTTCTCTCTCTTGCAAGTAGCAGGACATGTCAGCTTGCATAATTTTAGCAGCAACAGTTTGGCATCCACCATGGGGCCCAAATATAGTTACTTAAAATGGGAACGTCAAAAAAATAAAATGGGACAAAATGGGTTTTAAACAGAGCAAAAAGAACTGTACCGTTAAAAAAATGTCAAACATTTCAAAAACGGTAAAAAAAAAACTAAAACGGACAGTATGGGTTTTAAACGGATAAGTTATACTACAGTATGGTAAAAAAAAGGCAATATACTCTCGCAAATTGAAAAATTATACCTAAATCATGTTGCGTTTGGTGTCTTGTATTCTGTGGGGTCCACATTGTTACTGGGATTGTATTTGTATTGGAGTTTGGGTCTACTACATGTATGGGGGTAAATCAGTAACTGTGTGAGGATTAAGGTTTCTAGGTTTGCCTGTATATTGTCTATGTATGGGAAACCCTAGGTAAGGCTGACAGAGAAGATAAGCCTGTCTGGTAAAGAATTTTGTAGACTATTCTTGGGAATGAAGGAAGTCACACTTTTCTCTGGTGGACGTAGGCATCCACGATGAGGTGTTGAACCACGTAAATCTTCTTGTTTGCGCTCTCTCAAATCTAATGATATCACATTTGGTCAATGTTGCAGTGGGCGGTGATCAGAATGGAGATAAAATTAGCGATAGAGAATTGGTTGGTGTTCTTGCAAGTGCTTGTCAAAGGAGTTTGCGGAAGGCTGCACATGCTTGGGCCGAGGTTTTCAAAGGTTTATATTTTGGATCGAGGGACTATCCTCACTATGAGTGGACGTTTGCATGTGTTGGGGACCAAAAGTTGCAGCAGTGGGCATGTCCTGATCGAGTTGAAGGCGATGATACTGGCGTGTTGGGTGTTTCTGTGCGGCCAGGCCAGGCAGTGTCACCAATCATTGCTGCAAGGATAAAATGGAAAGATGGATTTCCCAGTAAGGAAATTTCAGGTCTTGTAGATCTAGAACAATTTCTATCCTTTCCTTTTGAAGAACCTAGAATGACTATCTCTGAAGCTGTGGTTTGGGGCAGTGTTGGATCGAAACTTGTGCAGGTGTCGTCGATGGTCAATGGTGGATTGGAGGGGCACTGCCTAGCTTTGGCTAACTGCCATGCGGGGTTAGATACCAGTTTGGTTGGGCAATCGATGGACCTTGGACGGTATCTTGGGTTTCCATCTTTGGAACCCAGTTGAACTATTGTTGGAAACAATATGGATCGAACGCATGCTCCATTTGGTGTGGATAAATCTGGTGTAAGTGGAATAACAAGGGAGGTTGGCCCTCCGACGAGGCAGAACACTTGGACAGCGCCGGATCAAGCTATTTCTGCAGATAGGGTGGTTACATTAATTAGTGCAGCAAGGGTCTTGTTGCTGCTGCAGCGCTTCTATCAAGGTGGAGATCTACTGAGGCAGCCAGTTTCAATTTTTTCTGGTGCTCTGGCCTTGAGCAAAGGAGTTATTGGCGATCAGATTTCACAGGAGATTCAATTGAGGAATACCTATATGGTATTGCATGTGGTTTCGTGTGATGAAGCTGCAATGTCCAATGTGGGCTCGCAACTAACCAATCCTAATGTCAAACAGTGTATCCAAGGCCTCTCCCCAGCATCCCTCAATACATCCATAGAGATAGAGCTAAGGCCCCCCGGCAGAGTCAGAGACTATACGGTCCAAGACCACCTCCCCTGATGCCATACGACGTAATAGTTTTACTAAGGTAATGGTGATACGACGATGTTAGTGGACAAGACTTGAGTAGAGATAGAGTTAGAGTCTAGTGACCAGGATGAACCACAGTGTCACGTCCTCCCCCTGATACCCCACTCTCATCAAGTACACTCCACACACAAACATTCACATGCCTATTCCTAGCATCATCATCAACATCATGTTATAAATAAACAGAATTAAATATGCATGAACAACAATAGCAGGAATATTGGATGGCATGTGAAATGCACAATACATGCATACAAGCATAGGATCATTCATGGCATTGGACACAATAAACAAAAATAATTTATTATTAGCCAATTAGTTTAGGTCTTGTTCCCTCACCTGACGCTTGTTTGATAGCTTGCTTCGCGTCACAAAATCCAAACTTGCTATCACAAGGTCCTACACGACATTAGGGTTTAGTTAGAATAGCTCTTCTTAGGGTTTACGTTGGTCGAAAAACCAACAAGGTCAAAACACATCTCACAGAGTAGACCGGTCATGGTACAGGTCGCAGGTACCGACTGCAGCACTGTGGGGAATGGTGTGACTGGTATGGTCAACCGGTCCCCACAGAACATCCTCCTGGAGATACCGGTCACAGTACCGGTCGCATATGGTGCGACCGGTATGGTCGACCGATATGTCTCCGGAAGACCATACATCTGGTTCTCGACTTCCGTCGGTCACCCCCTATTGATTCTAGGGTTTCCCCTACACATTCTAGGTCTGAGCACTGAATTAGAGTTGTTTCCAACTCCATTTAAATCCTAGTTTCGATGATTTTCAACCTAGAACTTGAATCTAGGGTTTACCGACTAGATTAGGGTTTGACGGCAAAATATGGTTTAGATTAATACCTCGCTTTGCATGGTATTGATCCAATCATGACTAACCAATCTAGAACTCTTAATGTAGAGGAAGGTTTAAACACTTACCGTTGATTCGCGGTAATGTGTACTTCGTCCAACGGCAATGGCTGCTCTTCCCTCTCCTTCCTAGCTTCTTCTCCTTCTTCAATCTCTTTCTCTTCTCTAGGGTTTGTGAGGATCGATGAAAGGGATTTTAGGAGGTTTAGGGGTCCTTATATAGGATAGGTTTGAGTTTAGGAAGCCTCCTAACATTAGAAAGTCATTCAGTTCGAAATTTGGAAAGTGGGACCCGCAGAGATCCGTTGCCGGATCTAAGTGGTCTGCTGCGCAGGCTATACCGGTCGACCGGTACCATCGACCGGTATAAAATATATCATACTTAATCTGGTCCGTTTTCATACCTGGTTGTCATCCGCTCGTCCCGTCTGGCCCGCTGATGATTGGAAGACCTATTAAAACATGAATTAAAGGTTTAGATCGGGTTCATGGAGTGCGGGTCTTACATTCTACTCCAATCTACTCTTCATGGATTTCCTTTGAGTTTCTGTTTATGGGTCTCATGGTTGAGATCCTACTTTGTATCAATACTTCCTCCATGATTTATTCTAAGCATTCAACTAATGTAGGAGATGTTTTCATACCTTAAACTTGCTAAAGAATCAGAGCTCTCTCTAAAATTCCTCTTCTTAGTTTTCCTCTTAAATTCTCCTTTTCTTCCTCCTTTTCTCTTTCTCTCTCTTTCAATATGAGTTCTAAAAGAATGAAAGACGCTAAGGGACATCCTATATATAGCGGAAAACCCTCCATATAGAGTCCTACTTAGATTAGGAAAGAACCCCCATCAGATTAGGAAGGTTTCCTAATCACAAAGTCAGTTTGACTTCGTGTGGTCATATGGCGGTCGTAGGATCCGTCGACCACACTTCCCAAATCTGCGACCACACGTCCCAGACTCTTGTGGTCTCACTATTTTGAGGTGTGGTCGACCACACCTGTTTAGGTATGCGACCACACGTCTCAATTAGATGATTTATGGTTCGAATTACATACCTAGCCTTGTGGTTTCTTCATGCACTTGGTCCGCTTGGTCCGACCATGATAGGAAGACCTGATACTAGGTGGTAAGACCGAGTTAGTACGATACGGATCTTACAACTCCCCACCCCCCTCTTATATAAGTTTCGTCTTCAAAATTTGCACATACCTTCAGAGTAAAAAAAGGTAAGGATATTGCTTTCGCATAGCATTCTCTTCTTTCCATGTTCTCTCTTCCATGTTTTGGCTCCTCGAAATAACTTTAACATAGTAATTGTCACGATTCTATAGACGTTGAACCTTCCGGCTGGTAATTTTGATTGGTGCTACTTCAAATGTCAAATCATCAGTTAGACCCGGTGGATCAGTTGTTAGGACGTGTGTTGGATCTCGGATGTATTTCTTCAATAATGAGATATGAAATACATCGTGCAGACTTGACATGGATGGGGGTAGTGCTAACTGATATGCTACCTTCCCACGTCTAGCTAGAACTTCATAAGGTTCAATATATCTGGGACACAGCTTTCCCTTCTGTCTGAACCTTTTCAAAACCACGCATAGGAGATATTTTCAGAAATACCTTATCACCTTCGGTGAATTCGAGATCTCTACGTTGATTATCTAAATATTGCTTCTGACGGTTCTAAGCTGTTCGGACTCATTCCTTGATAATGTCGACCACTCGACAAGTCTCTTCAACAAACTCCGGTCCAACAATACTCTTTTCTCCAACTTCGTTCCAAAATAAAGGAGTTCGACATTTCCTACCATACAGTCTTCATAGGGTGACATCTGTATAGTCGCTTAATAGCTGTTGTTATAAGCGAATTCAATCAATCGTAATTTCTCATCCCATAATCCTTTGAAATCAATTACGCAAGCTCGAAGCATATCTTCTAAAATCTGAATGGTACGTTCTGACTGTCCATCGGTCTGAGGATGGAATGTAGTACTAAACTTCAACGTTGTACCCATAGCCTTCTATAATCCTTCCCAAAACCTTGAGGTAAAACGTAGGTCTCTGTCAGACACGATGCTTTCAGGTACACCATGCAATCTGACAATATTATCAACATACAACTTAGCTAACCTCTCTAAGGTATAGTGAGGTCGTATAGCTATGAAACGAGCAGTCTTAGTCAAATGATCTACAATCACCCAGATTGCGTCAACTATACGGGGAGTCAGTAGCAACCCAGTGACGAAGTCCATAGTGATGCAATCCCATTTTCATGTCGGTTCTGGTAGTGGCTGCAATAATCCTGCAGGTCTTTGCCTTTCAGCCTTTACCCGTTGACAATTTAGGCATTGAGACACAAATTTAGCTATATCTGCTTTCATTCCTCTCTACCAATTATAGTTTCTTTAGATCATGATACATCTTTGTACTTCCAGGATGTATCGAATAAGCAGTGGTGTGAGCTTAATTAGTCTGTGTCAAATATCCAAGTCTTCATTTTCAGGAATACATACCCATCCTTTTATCTTAGTACCTTTTCAACATCCAAGGTGAACTCAGGAGTAGTCCGACCTTTTTCAAGGTTTTCTTGCACCGTTCTCAGATAAGGGTCTGATTTAATAGCTGCTTTCACTTCGTCTAATAGATCAGGAACAATCTTCAATGTAGCAAACATGTTTGAGAATAGATGAATAAACCCTGGGTCAGTTGATTCATTCAGAATATCAATCACAAACTGTTCGTTATCGTAATTAAATACTCTTCATGAGAGACACACTACAGCATTTGCACTAACTTCTTCTCGGGATTCTGTCATAGCTTTCCTGCTTAGTGCGTCAACAACTACATTAGCTTTTCCTGGATGGTACTGGATATCGCAATCAAAATCCTTCAGTAATTCCAGCCATCTTCTCTATCTCATTTTCAACTCCTTCTGATTAAAAAGATGAGTGAGACTCTTATGGTCTGATTTAATATGAAATTTCTCTCCATACAAGTAATGTCTCCATATCTTGACAACATGTACCATTGCTACTATTTCCAAGTCATGAGTGGGATAGTTCTTCTCATGTGTCTTCTGTTGTCTTGAGGCATACACAATTACTTGTTCTCCTTGCATAAGCACACATCCCAAACCTAATCCAGACGCATCGGTGTAAAAGGTAAATGGTTGTCCTAGGATCGAAATAGTCAAGATGGGAGCTGATATCAATCAAACCTTCAATGTTTGGAACACTCTTCTCATTTGTCCGTCTAAACAAAATTTTCTCCTTTCTTTGTCAAACTTGTGAGAGGTATGGTGATTCTAGAGTAATCTTCCACGAATCGTCGATAATACCCAGCTAAACCTAAGAAACTTCTTATTTTGGGAACATTCTTAGGTACTTCCCATTTCACAATGGCTTCAATTTTGCTAGGATCCCCTTTAATTCCTTCAGCGGATACAACATGGCCTAAGAAAGCGATTTCATTTAGCCAGAACTCATACTTAGTAAATTTTGCGTAAAGCTTATCTTTTCTTAGTCGCTACAAAGCATTTCTTGGATTTGTGACATGATTTTCTTTGTCGTTGGAGTAGACTTGTATGTCGTCAATAAATACGATGACTGACGTATCTAACATATCATGGAATACCCGATTCATGAGTTCCATAAATATTGCGGGTGCGTCAGTCAATCCAGAAGACATGACATAAAATTCATAATGTCCATATCTAGTTCTGAATGCTGTCTTCGGAATATCACCTTCCTTAATCTTCAACTGATGGTATCCTGACCGAAGATCAATTTTGGAGAACACTTTGGCACCTTGCAACTGACCGAACAAGTCATCAATCCGAGGCAATGGGTATCGATTCTTGATTGTAAACTTATTCAATTCTCAATAATCTATACACAATCGAATGCTACCGTCCTTCTTTTTCAAGAACAATACTAGTGCTCCCCATGGTGATATGCTGGGTCTAATATAAGCCTTGTCCAATAACTCCTGTAATTGTACCTTTAGTTCCTACAGTTCAGTAAGAGCCATTCGATAGGGTGCTTTAGATACTGGTGTGGATCCGAGTATAAGATCTATAACGAACTCTGTCGCTCGGTCAGGTGGTAGTCCTGGTAGTTCCTCAGGAAATACATTCAAAAATTCATGCACAACTTGAATATCCTCCATTCGTGGTGCTTCCTTGGTGAGGTCGACCACAAATACTAGAAACTCAATTCCTCTTTTCTCGAGGCATTTTCTAGCCTTTAATGCAGAGAGAATAAGTTTTCCTTTACAGGGAAGTTTGGTTCCGCAAAACTAAACTCTGCTCCTTCCTTGTCTTTAAATGTCAGTTTCTTTCCCGCACATAATAGGTTTGCAGAGTGCCGAGCTAACTAATCCATTCCCAAGATAACGTCAAAGTTTGCCATCTGAAGTTGGATTAAGGTTGCCTCCAAAATCTTCTCGTCGATAAGAACTGAACATGGTCCAAAACCTTTGTCTAGTTCAACTTCTAATCCTATAGGCGATCGTACAAGCAGTCTGCAATCTAAAGGTCTGAGGGGTAGATTTAACTTCTTTCCAAACGACACAGATATAAAAGAATGAGTAGCCCCAGAGTCAAAGTGTACTCTGGCGGGTATGCGATTAATAGGTACGATACCTGTGATTTGATTTAATTTAGTCTACATGCTCACACAGGGTAGTACAAGACGAAAAAAATTCAGGTCATACCTGTGACCACATGAGGTGATGCGTTAGCATCTGCAGATGTAACTACATAAACCTTAATCAGAGTAAATAAACATTAGTGGAAGTCTTTATACTAATAAACTGAGAGTCTACAGTGATAATCATAAATACTTTATCCAATTATCTTCAGATGACTAAGACATAAAATAAAATAATTTAATCAATTACATTGTCTGTAAAATTCCAATAAAAATCTAATCGAAGACACATGAGTTGCACTCGCATGATGAATCGTGCGACTCCATCATAACTTCTGCATCTATCACCACAGTATGTCCGTACATAGGAGAATTCATATAGCCTTCTACAATTGTTCCTGCATCATCAACTAAAAATATTCGACGTCGAAAGGGTGAGCACACATCACGGTTCAGTGAGCAAACAAAACAATGCAACAAACATATACATGCATTTAATTCATATCTTTGGTCTAGTTCATAAGTTTGCAATGTACAATAGAAAGGTTCGGTGACCACCTCACTTCTATACACAGGGTGTGTAAACCCACCCAATGGATCAAACGCCATTGTCGTCCACATCCACCCCACCATGGAATAGGGATAGAGCTAAAGTGCTTAGGACCGCACCGCATCACACTTCCCCTGATGCCCTACCCATACCAACACGTAAGCCCCTGTTGGTGAGGGCTTGCAAACTGGGCTCGCAACTAACCAATCCTAATGTCAAACAGTGTATCCAAAGCCTCACCCCAGCATCCCTCAATACGTCCATAGAGATAGAGCTAAAGCCCCCCGACAGAGTTAGAGACTACACGGTCCGAGACCACCCCCGCTGATGCCCTACGACATAATAGTTCTGCTAAGGTAATGGCGATACGACGATGTCAGTTGACAAGACTTGAGTAGAGATAGAGCTAAAGTGCTTAGGACCGCACCGCATCACACTTCCCCTGATGCCCCACTCGCGTCAACTACACTAACCACACACAAACATTCACATGCCTGTTCCTAGCATCACCATCATCATCATGTTATAAATATACAAAATTAAATATGCATGAACAGTAATAGCAGGAATATTGGATGACATGTTAAATGCGCATTACACGCATACAAACATAGAATCATTCATGGCATCAGACTCAATAAACAAAAACAGTTTATTATTAGGCAATTAGTTTAGATCTTGTTCCCTTACCTTTGATCGATAGTATATTCTCATTCAAGCTTTATGAAGCACTCTTAAATCACTGGAAAACCTAATCAAGTTGATATATTTTAATTAGAATTAATTCCATTAAGTTTATACTAACAGAAGCTGAGGGGTCACAGGTGGGGTTGCACCTGGGGTCTCAGTTTCTACGACCACAGGGTGTAGGGTCGCAGGTGGGGTCGGATATACTTTGACCCAGCGTGCGACCACACCCTCCCTGGAAACTTCCCGAGGGCATGTGGTCGAACATGTGGGTCTCGTAGACCACACGTATTATGGTCAACCTTTCACTCTTAAATCCATTCCTTCATGTTGGAATCCATTGGCTTACCTTCACGGCCCTTCCTATGATTTTTCTATGGCTCAAAACTACAATTTTTATCATGTAAGACCCGTACCAAATTAACCGGTCTTACCACCTTGTACCAGGTCTACCTATCATGGTCGAGCCACATGGACCAAGTGCGTGAAGAAACCACAAGACCAGGTATGAAATTTAAATAAAAAATAGTCAAATTTGAGTGTGTGGTCGCATGCTTAAACGAGTATGACCGACCCCACCTCAAAAGAGTCCAACCCATGACTTTTTGGTCATGGGGTCGCATGATTTAAAAAACGTAGGGTCGACAAATTTTGCGACCCTACATGCGACCCTACGGAAACAGTCAGAAACCGAAAATTAGGAAACCTTCCTAATCCGAGGGGGTTACTTTCCTAAACTCGTTGGGGCTTATTTAGAGAGTTTTCCTATATAAATAGGACGTCCCTTAGCCTATTTCACTCCTTTAGAACCCTAATTGAAAGTGAGAGAGAGAGAAGAGAAGGAAGATAAGGAAAAGTGAAGAAAAAGACTAAGAAAGAGGGGGAAGTTCAGAGAAACCTCTGAATCTCAGCAAACCCAAGGTATGTACATATTTTCCCTAACTTTTTCCAACCGTAAAAATTTAATTTTTATTGGGGGCTTTTGTTATTGGTATCTCGAGGAACGAAAGCCCTCAAAAATTTTGGAATTTCATTGGTTGGTTATCGAGAAACTCGAAAATTTGTCATTTTTGCCCTAATTTGTCTAAATTTTTTATTTCTTGAAATTTCTTCAAATTGGTCTTCGTGGGTTTCCATTTCCTACTGTGTGAGTGTCGTAGGGTGTGTTGAAACCTAAGTAAGTCCTCCCGCCCACGTGTATGGTGCAAAGTGAGTCTTTTGGGCAACTTACATCGTTAATTTCAGATTTTTTTACCCTATTAACTCCTTGTCTCCCTTTCTCTTTCTTATCTGCAGATACCATGGCTCATACCAAGATACCTAGAGTTCGTGATCCGCTTCGCTTTTGCTCTAATGAAGCCGAGGCACAGTATGCCGACTATGCCCGTAAGAAAGTGGAGGGTGGTCGTATGGTGAACTTGGTGCGCCCTCACACTCGCATCGAGATGGCTGACGCCGAGGCCGCTGCAGCGGCTGCCGCTGCTAGAGCTCGTGTGGATCCTGTCGACGATGACGACCGTATGTATATGGATGTCGACTCGATACCACTGCCTTCCCCTACACATGCGGCTGGAGTTGGTACTTCTTCTAAGGCGGCTCCTGCACCTGTGGCTGGTCCTTCTCATGCGGCTGGTCCTTCACTCCCACCTTCTGACATGATGGAGATGTTGCAGGAGATCAAGGAGGCTCAGCACAGATTTGATCTGAGGATGGAGGAGTTTCTAGACGCTCAGCGTGTGAGAGTGGATGAGCTGTTAGCCGCCCAACGCATATCAGACACACGGATGGGAGAGCTTATAGAGGTACAGCGTGCGACTGATCGGAGGGTAGCCGATCTCACAGCTAGTCTACAGACGACCCAGACTCAGATAGCCTGGTTGACTAGAGTCTATGCTGAGGACTATGACAGAGATCGTGAGGCCCCGCCTCCTCCTTCACCTCCAGCTTCTTGATTGTACTTTATTTTCTTGTACTACAGAGTAATTGTCTGGGTTGTGGACTGTACTCTGCTTTAGTTGTGTATATACATTTTGTTTCTCTCTCTCATTGTATGTAACTTGTTTCCCCTTTAAGAAAATGCATTATTCTCTTTTTAAATTTGGTCTCAATCATCACTTGTGCTTACAGTGTGTTTATATTACTGTTTTTACTTTTATCCTATTTCAGTTCATAATTGTCTCGAATGTATGTTAGTTTAGCGGACAAGGCCTGAGAAGCTCTGATACCAAGTTGTCACACCCCAATTCTGCACTGTTCAGAACGGTGTGATGAACCGCTAGCAAACCAACGGTTCAACCAGGATCTCAAATAGGCTATATCCGTTTTATCTAAACTTCCACACATCCGTAATCATAATCAGAGTAAATACACAATAGCGGAAATCTCATAATAAAATGAACTGAGAATCTACAGTGATATAAATATTAAATAGCAAATTATTCTGTATCAACTGAGACATAGATAATTATCAAATACATGTCTTTATTAAATTCAAATAAAGAAAACTAAGAAAATATCTAATCGAATACACATGAGTTGCACTCGCAAGAGGAGTCATATGTATCCCCTTCAGCTTCAGCTTCCATCGCCGCCACATTCCCGTACGCTGGAGCATTCATGTAATCTTCAATTGTATAACCTGCATCATCAACTAAAATATTCGACGTCGAGGGGGTGAGCACACATCACGGCTCAGTGAGTAGACAAAACAATGCAACAATACATATGTATGCAATCAATTCATATCTTTGGTCTGGTTTATAGTTTGCAATGCGCAATAGAAAGGTTGGGTGGTCAAAGGATAACGTTTATTGACCCCGCCTCTATACACAGGGTGTGGAAGTCCGCCCGAAGGTTAACGTTTATCGTCGTCCCCATCCACCCTAATCATGACATTATACAACAAAGGTTAACGTTTATTGCTATATAATATCATACTAACACGTAAGCCCCTGTTAGCGAGGGCTTGCAAACTGGGCTCGCAATTAACCAATCCTAATGTCAAACAGTGTATCCAAGGCCTCATCCCAGCATCCCTCAGAATGTCCATAGAGATAGAGCTAAGGCCCCCCGGTAGATTTAGATACTACAAGGACTGAGACCACCTCCCCTGATACTCTACGACATAATAGTTCTGCTAAAGTAATGGCGATACAACGATGCCAATGCACAAGACTTGAGTTAGAGATAGAGCTAAAGTGCTGAGACCCGCCAAAGGTTAACGTTTATTGACGTTCTCATCACACCTCCCCTGATACTCGCACACATACAATCACTTGCCTATTCCTATCATCATCATCATCATGTTATAAACAATAAAGTAAATATGCATGAACAAAATAATAGAAATATTGGATGACATGTTGTATGCACATTACAAACATATTCGCATAGAATCAATCATGGCATTGGACTAAAGAAATTGAAAACAGTTTGTTATTAACCAATTAGTTTAGAGTTTTGTTTCCTCACCTTAGCTTGCTAATAGATACTTTTCCAAATTTTAAAATCACCTTTATATTGTTATTATATTGCTAGAAGACCTAACAAAGTCGATATAATTTAATTAGAATTAATTCTGAATTTAAAAATCATTCTGTCAACTGAGGGTCGGAGGTAGGGTCGGAGTCATGATCGACCCTGGGTGCGACCCTCCCCAAACTCTGAACTTCCCGAACACTGAGGGTCAATGGTCAGGATCACCTAGGGTCGGATGGTCATCGACCCTCAGTGCGACCCTCGGTGTACTTTGGTCAATCTCCCTCTTTTAGTCCATTCTTCGTGCTTGGGATCCTATGGCTTGCTCCTACATTCAATTCTATATTCATTCCATGGTCTGAAATCATGAATCATCCATCTAAAATAGTTTTCATACATTATTCTATGGTTTCCATGAAAACCTAACCATGGTTGATGGTTTGGGTTTCTCCGAGATCACATTCTCATCAATATCTAACCTAAGGTTTGTAGAAACTCATGGAATTAGTATCCATACCTGAGAAGAATACTCCTTCTCTGCAACTCTTCTCTTTTGGCTAAATTTTCTTCTCTTTCGGCTAAATTTTCTTCTCTTTCTCTTCTTCCTCTTTTCTTTCTCTTCTCTTTCTCTCAATTCAATTAGGGTTGTGAAAGGAGTGAAAGAGGCTTAGGGACGTCCTTTAAATAGAGTAGGAACATCCTAAAATAAGTCCCTTTGAGATTAGGAAAGAATCCCACTCAAAAATTAGGAAATTTCCTAATTTCAGTTTCGGCAGAAACTGAGGGTCGATGATCCCGTCGACCCTAGGATTCAAGATGTCCGACCCTCCCTTCAAATTTGAGGGTCTGACTTTCTGTTCTTGGGGGGTCCGACCCTCCTTGGCTGGGTATGCGACCCTCCCCTAAAACTAAGTATTTTTGGGACGATTTGATACCTGGGATCTCGATCTCCTTCACACCCTTGGTCCATTTGACACGACCATGATAGGTAAACCTGGTTCAAGGTGGTAAGACCGGGTTAGATTGACACGGGTCTTACACATAGTCTCCTGTTCCGGATCACCATAGTCTGCTGCGCAGACTTCACCGGTCGACCGGTACCAAGACCGGCACCCTCGACCGATCAACATAAAATCCTACATAGTTGTCCGTCTTTGGTCCGATTTCGTACCTGATTGTTATCCGCTCGTCCCGTCTGGCCCGGAGATGATCGGAAGACCTGCTACGACATGAAATCAAGGTTTAAACCGGGTTTATGGAGTGCGGGTCTTACACTACGAGACCACATGATCGACCACATGCCCTCGGGAAGTTCCATGGAGGGTGTGGTCGCACGTAGGGTCGAATGATATCCGACCCTGCACCCTAGGGTCGCAGAAGCTACTACCCCAGGTGCTACCCTACCCTGCGACCCAACAATTTCTGTTAGTCTAAATTTAACGGAATTAATTCTAATTAAAATCGATCGACTTGGTTAGGTTTTCAAGTGATTTAAAAGTGATTCATAAAGCTTGAACGAGGATCTCGCTCAATTAAAGGTGAGGGAACAAGACCTAAACTAATTGGCTAATAACAAATTGTTTTATTTATTGAGTCCAATGCCATGAATGATTCTATGCTTGTTTGCGTGTAATGTACATTTAACATGTCATCCAATATTCCTGCTATTACTGTTCATGCATATTTAATTTCGTTTATTTATAACATGATGATGATGGTGATGCTAGGAATAGACATGTGAATGTTTGTGTGTGGTTAGTGTAATTGATGCGAGTGGGGCATCAGGGGTAGGATGTGACACTGTGGTTCGTTCTGGTCACCAAACTCTTGCTCTATCTCTACTCAAGTCTTGTTCACTGACATCATCGTATCGCCATTACCTTAGCAGAGCTATTACATCGTAGGGCATCAGGGGAGGTGGTCTCGGACCGTGTAGTCTCTAACTCTGTCGGGGGGCCTTAGCTCTATCTCTATGGACGTATTGAGGGATGCTGGGGTGAGGTGTCACACCCCAATTCTGATCCAACCAGAATGGTGTGAGTGAACCGTCATTGAACCAACGGTTCACACCAGGATCTCGAATAGGCCGTGTCCACTCATACAAACCATTACAAATAACCACAATCAGAATATAAATATACAGCGGAAGACTTTAAATAGAATGAACTGAGTATCTATTGATAATTTAAATAAATATCCAATTATCCAAATTCAAACACATAAAATAATATCCGTACATCCATTTAATCCAACCGAAAATAACTGAAAGAAATAAATAAAATCCAATCAAAGGTACACGCAGAAAGGGCACTCGCATGAAGCGTCATGCTCGTCCTCTCCTGCCTGTACATCCAACGCAGCTACACCTCCATACGATGGAGCGTTCATGTAGTCATCCACCGTGTAACCTGCATCAGCATCTAAAAACAATGTATATACAAAGGGTGAGCTCACAACTTAGCTCAGTAAGACAATCAGACAGTTTCACAATATTATGCATTAGTAACAATCATTTTATGTTGTGGTCTGGTTTTAAGTTTGCAATGTGCTATAGAAAGGTTTGGTGGCCCCCGCACCTCTATACATGAGTGTGTGACACCTCATGGATCACACCCCCTTGGCCCACATGCACCCATCATGGAATAGAGATAGAGCTAAGATACCCCTGTACCTCCCCTGATACTCTACCCATACCAGTACCTAAGCCCCTACTGGCCAGGGCTCGCAAACTGGGCTCGCAACTAACCAATCCTATATGTCATCAATGCACGCTCTATCCCAGCACAGCCGTCTACGGCATAGAGATAGAGCTAAGGCATTCCCACACCTCCCCTGATGCCCTATCCGCAACTAACCCACTAGGATAGAAACAATACGCAGGTAGACCCTATCCCATCATAACTCCCTACGGCATAGAGATAGAGCTAAAGCATCGTGGACAAGCCAGCGTCGACTCGGAGACCACAGTGCCACATAACAATGGCCAGGCCAACATCAATATCGGAGACCACCGTACCACGACCTTCCCCTGATGCCCCATCCGTACCAAGCATGTTAAGACAGAATATTAGAAAAGGTGCTAGTGTGAGGAGCGATCCCAGGCCCATGCCCCACTCCACACACTAACGAAAACAATCACATGCTTAACAATCACATCCTATCAATGCATGACCAATAATAATAATTGAAAGTAAAAGATGGCATGTGAATATGCACAAACATCACATCATATATAATCAGGTGATTAACATCGACTTACTGTCCATTAATTATTAGGTTTAGGTCAGATTCCCTTACCTGACGCTCGTTTGATAGCTTGCTTCACATCGCAAGATCCAAACATAAAGTCACAAAGTCCAACAATGTTATTAGGGTTTCATTAGAATATATTGCTTAGGGTTTCATGTTGGTCAGAAACCAACATGGTTACAAAATACCTTCACAGAGCTGACTGGTGGCATGTACCGGTCGTAGCTCTGTGGGGAAGACTGGCGACCGGTATGGTCAGCCGGTCCCCACAGACCGGCCTCCCGAGGGATATCGGTGGCAACATACCGGTCGCACTATGTGCAACCGGTATAGTCGACCAGTATGTCTCCGGAAGACCATACATGGGTTTTTCGACTACCGTCGATCAACCTCCATGGATTTCCAAGGTTTCTCCTATCCATTCTAAGTCTAATCTTTAAGTTAGAGTTATCCCCAACTCATTCGAGTCTATCTTCGATGAATATCATCTCGGAACTCGAATCTAAGGTTTGACGGCAACTTAGGGTTTAAGGTCCAATTAGGGTTTTAGATCAATACCTACTTTGCATGGTATTGATCCACCCACACAACTATTCTAGAGTCACAGGGTAAGAAGATTGATTCAAACACTTACCGTGTCCTGGCGTAGAGTAAGCTTCGTCGAACGGCAATGGCGGCACTTCTTCTGCTTCCTAGCTCCTTCTCCTTTCCAACCTCTTTCTCTTCTCTAGGGTTTGCTAGAGACAATGGAAAGTATTTGATGAGGTTTAAGGGTGTATTTATAGGCTAGATTTAGGGTTTAGTAACCCTATTAGGATTAGGAAAGTTTTAGATTTGAAATCAGGAAAGTGGGACCCTCAGAAGTCAGTTTTTGGATTTCCACACTTAGCTGCGCAGACCTGATCGGTTGACCGGTACCATCGACCGGTCAACATAAAATCATGTTGATTCGATCGTCTTTGGTCCAATTTCATACCTGGTTGTCATCCGCTCGTCCCGTCTGGCCCGGTGATGATCAGAAGACTTGACACGACATCAAAACCAAGGTTTAGACCGGGTTTACGGAGTACGGGTCTTACATGAGGCCTTGGATACATTGTTTGACATTAGGATTGGTTAGTTGCGAGCCCATTTTGCAAGCCCTCTCCAATAGAGGCTTACGTGTTGGTACGGGTAGGGCATCAGGGGAAGTGTGATGCGGTGCGACGCAAAGCACTTTAGCTCTATCCCTATTCCATGGTGGGTGCATGTAGGGGCGGCAATGGTGTTTGATCCATTGGGCAGTTTCACACACTCATGTATAGAGGTGCGGCGGCCACCTATCCTTTCTATTGCACATTGCAAACTTATGAACCAGCCCAAAGATATGAAGTGAATGTATGCATATGTTTGTTGCATTGTTTTGTTTGCTTATTGAGCCGTGATGTGTGCTCACCCATTCGACGTCGAATATTTTTAGTTGATGATGCAGGTACCACGGTTGAAGACTATATGAATCCTCCTATGTACGGACAAGCTGCGGCGATAGATGCAGAAGTTATGATGGAGTCGCATGATTCGTCATGCCAGTGCGACTCAAGCGTCTTCGATTAGTTTTATTTATATATGAAGAAAATGTTATTGACTTTTTTATTTTATTTTTTGTCTTAGTCAATGGAGAATAATTGGATAATTTATTTATTTTTATCATTGTTAGACTCTCAATTCATTAATATAAAGACTTCTGCTATTGTGTATTTACTCTGATTATGGTTGTGGATGTGTATGGTTTAAGCAAACGGACACAGTCTATTTGAGATCCTGGTTAAACCGTTGGTTTATTGACAGTTCATCACACCATTCTGAATAGTGCAGAATTGGGGTGTGGCATATCATGTGGGCAATGTCCACAATGATTTCCTCCATGGTATCTCTTGGATTTTGTCTATGGATAGATGATTTGGGTTTCTCCTAGTCCTATCTTCTTCATAAACTATTCTAGGCTCTCAATTCAGGTAGGGATTTAGGTTTGCTGAGATTCAGAGGTTTCTCTAAACTTCCTCCTCTTCCTTAGCCTTCCTCTTCAATTCTCCTTCTCTTCCTTTTCTTCTCTCTCTCTCTTACTTTCAAATTGAGTTTTAAAAGGATGGAAGAGTCTAAGGGATGTCCTATTTAGAGAGGATAACCCCCCAAATATGCCCTAATGAGTTTAGGAAAGAACCCCCGTCGGATTAGGAAGGTTTCCTAAATTCGGTTTCTGACTGGGTTTCGTGGGGTCGAATGTAGGGTCGTAGAATCCATCGACCCTACATTTTTAAAACATCCGACCCCACGACCAAAAGTAATGGGTTGGACTCTTTTGAGATGGGGTCGGACATACCTGTTTAGGCATGCGACCACACACTCAAATTTGACTGTTTCTGAGTTAAATTTCATACCTAGTCTTGTGGTTTCTTCACGCACTTGGTCCACGTGGTTCGACCATGATAGGTAGACCTGGTACAAGGTGGTAAAACCGGTTAGTTCGATACGGGTCTTACAATTTTCTTCGTGGGGTCGATCATGGGGTCGCACTATAAGCAACTACAAGGTTGCAACCACACAAACCCTGTCAGCTCCCCGAGAGCCTGTGGTCGATCGTGGGGTCACATTTTTGGTCGAATTCTGCGACCACCCGACACCAAATCAGGTTTTTAAATTCTGATTTCAAGCCATTTTCTTATCTTTACTTTTGTTTTCTATTATTCACAACTCAACTCGCTACCACTGAGTTGCTACTTTCACACCCCAATTCCGCACTATTCAGAATGGTGTGATGAACCGTCAATAAACCAACGGTTCAACCAGGATCTCGATTAGGCTATATCCGTGTTAACTAAACCATGCACATCCACATTAATAATCAGAGTAAATACACCATAGTGGAAGTCTTAATAATAAATGAACTGAGAATTCTACTGTGATACTCATAAATAAAATATCCATTTATCTGTTGTTTACCGAGACATAAATAAATAAAGTATTCAATTACATTCCTTAAATAATCCAAACAAAACTAACTAAAAACACCGGAGTTGCACTCGCATGACGAATCATGCATCTCCTCCATATCTTCAACGTCCATAGCTGCAACATGCTCGTAGATAGGAGCATTTATATAATCATCTACAGTTGTACCTGCATCAAAAACTAAAAACATTCGAATTTGAAAGGGTAAGCACACATCATGGCTCAGTGAGCAAACAAAACAATGCAACAATCATATGCATGCATTCAATTCATATCTGTGGTCTGGTTTATAAGTTTGCAATGTGCTATTGAAAGGTTCAGAGGCCGCCTCACCTCTATACACGAGGTGTGTAAACCCACCCAAAGATATCGTTTATTGTCATCCCACATCCACCCCACCATGGAATAGAGAAAGATCTAAAGTGCTTAGGACCGCACCGCATCACACTTCCCCTGATGCTCTACCCATACCAACACGTAAGCCCTTATTGGCGAGGGCTTGCAAACTGGGCTCACAACTAACCAATCCTAATGTCAAACAGTGTATCCAAGGCCTCACCCCAGCATCCCTCAACACGTCCATAGAGATAGAGCTAAGGCCCTCCGGCAGAGTCAGAGACTACACGGTCCGAGACCACCTCCCCTGATGCCCTACGACATAATAGTTCTGGTAAGGTAATGGCGATACGACGATGCTAGTAGACAAGACTTGAGTAGAGATAGAGCTAAAGTGCTTAGGACCGCACCGCATCACACTTCCCCTGATGCCCTACCCGCATCAAGTACACTAACCACACACGAACATTCACATGTCTATTCTTAACATCACCATCATCATCATGTTAATAAACAAACGAAATTAAACATGCATGAACAGTAATAATAGGAAAATTGGATGACATGTTAAATGCACAATACACGCATACACGCATAGAATCATTCACAGTAATGGACTCAATAAATAAAACAGTTTGTTATTAGCCAATTAATTTAGGTCTTGTTCCCTCACCTTTGCTTGAGTGTAAATCCTCTTTCAAGCTTTAAGAATCAATGCTATATCACTATTATATCACTAGAAGACCTAACAAGTCGATAGAATTTGATTAGAATTTATTCCAACAATATTAAGCTTGTTGTAATGCTAGGGTCGCAGAATGGGTCGCAGCTTGGGTCACAGGTTGCAGCTACCCCAAGGTATAGGGTCAATCATAGGGTCGGTTGTTATATCGACCCTAGGTGCGACCGTGACTTTTCCTGGTCTTCCCGAGAGCATGGGATCGATCCTGTGGTCTGGTAGGGTCGGTTCACCATCGACCCTACGTGCGACCGCACATGGTTTAAGTCGGTATTTCATTCTACAGTCCATTCATTCTTGTTTGGGTCCTTTGGCTTGCTTTTATAGTCCATTTTATACTTGTTCAATGGCTCAAAACTACACTTTACACACTTACATAGTTTCAATGATCTCCTCCATGGTTTCCATTGGAATCTATCCATGGATGGATGATTTAGGTTTCTCCTAGATCATACCCTCTTCATGATCTACTCTAAGATCTTAAACAATCCATAGAATACCTATCCATACCTGAGAAGTATACTTGTTTCTCTGAATTCCTTCTCTTTGGTCTTCTTCTCCACTTTCCTTCTCTTCTCCTTCTCTTCTTTATCTTCTCTTTCTCTCAATCCAACTAGGGTTATAAAAGGAGTGAAAGAGGCTTAGGGACGTCCTATTTATAGAGTAAAACCTTCCAAAATAAGTCCCATTGAGTTTAGGAAAGGTTCCAATTGAAATTAGGAAAGTTTCCTATTCACGGTTTCTGTCAGTAATGCTAGGGTCGATGCTAGGGTCACAGATCCTGTCGATCCTAGGGTTTCAATTGTCCGACCCTAGGCCTAAACGTCATGGGTCTAACTTCCTAATGAGGTGGGGTCGACCCTACCGATTTAAATGTGCGACCCTACCCCCTATTTCACTGTTTTTGGGTCAGTTTCATACCTGGTTTTGTTATTTCCTTCACGCACTTGGTCCACTCGGCTCAACCATGATAGGTAGACCTGGTACAAGGTGGTAAGACCGGTTAGTTCGATATGGGTCTTACAGCTACAGTGTCAACGTACGAATTTGGTGATTCTTTCTTCGGTCTACGACCTACATTCCGTTCCTCCATGTATGTTTCCTACTTTTTCTCCTTTTTGAGCTTTCATACCTCGATTTTGCTCCATTTATAGGGTTTTCTTCAAATTAATATTTTTCTGACTGTAAAAATTTGATTTTTATTGGAGGTTATTACTATTGGTCACCCAATGAATGAAAGCCCTCAAGAAAATTTGAGTTTCATCAGTTAATTTAATAGAAATTGAAAATTCCCATTTTTAACCTAAATTTTGGGGTTTTTCCCAATTGTCAAAATTTCTTCAAATTCGACCCAACTAGTTTAAATTTTAGATTGTATGAACCTTGCAAGATGGGATGGGACCTATGTAAGTCCTCATGCCCCAATGTTTGGGTGAAAAGTGAGGCTTTTGGCCAATCACGCCGTCATAATGTCAAAATTTTGAATTTTCACTATATTTGATATGCTGCTTGTTTGTCTATGTCCTTGCAGATAACATGGCTCGCACTAAAGTCCCCAGAGTTCACGATCCCCGTCGCTTCAGGTCCATTGAAACAGAGGCACAATACCCCTGGTACGAGTGCAAGAAGGTGGAAGGGGGTCGTTGTGTCAACTTGGCCAGCCTAGCCTTATTTGATGTGGAGGGAGCTTTTGGTGATATCAGCTGGCTCCCTGTGATTCTGTATGAGAGTTGCACTTGCCCTGAGTTGGTGAAACAATTTTACTATAATTTACGGGTAGAGGGTGACCCAGAGGATATAAATAGGGGCAGAGAGCTTAGGATCACCAGTTTAGTTAAAGGGGTAGAGGTCTCATTTAACTGCCAGGAGTTGGCTGATATCTTGGGTATCTCCAATAACGGTCCCTTAGTATACTATGCACCCAAGGAACCCCAGTTCCTATCAGTGTAAATGCACACATAAATAGATAGCCAAATTCTTCGGGATGATCACTGGCAGATGAAGGCAATTAACCTACGTCCAGAGCCCCGAGTTTATTGCAAGATCATTCAGCACAATCTGATTCCCCAGAGTGGACACTATGAGAAGGTTTCACAGTTGACCCAGTACCTTTTGTACTGCATCTGCACTAGGCAGCCTATCTGCCTTCCTTATATCATTATCAGGACCATGCACCATGTCATGATGCTCGGTCTGGTGGGTAACCTACCCTATGGGCATTTGATCACCACTCTACTCACTCGCCTGCAGGTAGACTTGGTAGATGAGAGGATTCACGAAGACACTTTTTTGAATAACCTTGATTGGGAGGCCATCTGCAGGATGGGGATGCAAGATGTACAAGTCAGTGACGAGGAGAGAAACGCTATGAGATGTCCTCTCACTCGGGTAGTGGCAGTAGATGCAGAGGCGGCAGCAGTAGAAGAGGTAGGAGCAGAGGCACACGAGAGTAATGATAAGGAGAATGATTATCGGATGTACATAGATGTGGATGCCATACCTCCTCCATCGCCACAACATTCCACTGGAGCTAGTCCTTCTCGGATTCCTTCTCACTCAACTGGTCCTTCGCGCCCACCACAAGATGACATGATGGGGCTGCTACGTGAGATTTGATAGGCTCAGCGTACCACGGATCAGAGGGTAGCAGATCTGATAGCTAGTCTCCAGGTGACTCAGACTCAGGTAGCCTGGCTTACGAGAGAATATGCTAAGGACTATGACCTAGATTGTGAGGCACCTCCTCCTTCAGCACCCCCAACTTCATGATGCCATTTATTTCTTTTTCCTTTTTATATTACAGAATAACTGTCCGGGTTGTGGACCATACTCTAATTCGGATGTTCTTTTCTATATATAACATTGGTTTCCCATTTACATATGTGCATTATTCTCATTCTTAGTTTATGTCTTATACAATACAGGTGTTTATGGTGTATTTTTATTACAACTTTTAATTTATCCTAACTCAGTTCACGACCATTGTGGTAGTATTTTGGTTTAATAGAGCAGATCCTGAGAGCTCTGATATCAAGTTGTTACACCCCAATTCTGAACCAACCAGAATGGTGTGATGAACCGTCCAGAGACCAACGGTTCAACCAGGATCTCGTATAGGCTATGCCCATTCGATTAAACCAGGTACATCTTACAAGCAAATTTAGAATAGATAAACGATAGCGGAAGTCTTTAATACTAATGAACTAAGAATCTGATAGTGATAACATAATTAAGTATCCAATTATCTCCAATGTACCCCAAGACATAAATTAAAGTAAAATAATCAATTACATGTCCCAATAGTTAAAAACTAAGCTAAAAAAAATACATGAGTTGCACTCGCACGACGAATCATGCGCATCTTCTTCAGCTTCTACATCCATCGCAGCAACGTGTCCATACGTTAGCGCATTCATATATTCTTCAACAGTAGGACCTGCATCAAAAGCTAAAAATATTCGACGTCGAAAAGGTGAGCACACATCACGGCTCAATGAGCAAACAAAACAATGCAACAAACATATGCATACATTCAATTCATATCTTTGGTCTGGTTTATAAGTTTGCAATATGCTATAAAAAGATTTGGTGGCCGCCACACTTCTATACACGAGTGTGTGAATCCGCCCAATGGATCAAACACCATTGTCGTCCCACATGCACCCACCATGGAATAGAGATAGAGCTAAAGTATCCGGATCGAACACCGCCAACACTTCCCCTGATGCCCTACCCATACCAACACGCAAGCCCCTATTGGCGAGGCTTGTAAACTGGGCTCGCAACTAACCAATCATAATGCCATACAATGTATCCAAGGCCTCACCATAGCATCCCTCAATACGTCCATAGAGATAGAGCTAAGGCACCCCGGAAAAGTTAGAGACCACACGGTCCGAGACCACCTCCCCTAATGCCCTACGACGTAATAATTATGCTAAGGAAATGACGATACGACGATGCTAGTGGGCAAGACTTAAGTAGAGATAGAGCTAGAGTCTGGTGATGAGGTCGAAGGCCACCATGCCACGTCCTCCCCCTGATGCTCCACTTGCATCCAACACACCACCACACACATACATCCACATGCCTATTCCTAGCATCATCATCATCATGATGTTATAAATAAACAAAATTAAATATGCATGAACAGTAATAACAGAAATATTGGATGACATGTGAGATGCACATTACAAGCATACAAGCATAGAATCAATCAAGGCATTGGACTCAATAAAAATAAAATAGTTTGTTATTATCCAATTAGTTTAGGTCTTGTTCCCTCACATTTGATCGTTGGTTGTTCATCTTCCAAGCTTTGTAAATCACTTTTGGACCACTTCGAAACCTAATAAATTTTTGGATTATAAGTTAGAGTTCATATTCATTAATTAAAATGTTTAAATGTCCCATCTGGAATCAATCAGAACTCCAGAACTGAGTGGTCGCAGGTGTGGCTGCACTTGTGGTCTCAGTTTCTGCGACCACAGGGTGTGTGGTCGATACATGTAGTCGCATACCACAGCCTCCCTGGAAACTTCCCAATGGCGTCTGGTCAACACATGTGCCTCGTGTTTGGTCGACTTTCATTCTTAGTCTAATCCTTTTATGATTTGATTCCTTAAACTATCATTAGGGTCCTTCCTATGATTGATCTATGGCCTTAATTTTGTATTTTTCACATTTATCTACTCCAATCTACTCTTCATGGATTTCCTTTGAGTTTCCGTCTATGGGTCTTATGATTGAGATCCTACTCTGAATCAATACTTCCTCCATGATCTATTCTAGGCATTCAACTAATGTAAGAGATGTTTTCATACCTTAAACTTGCTGAAGAATCAGAGCTCTCTCTAAAATTCCTCTTCTTAGTCTTCCTCTTCAATTCTCCTTTTCTTCCTCCTCCTCTCTTTCTCTCTCTTTCAGTTTGAGTTCTAAAAGAATGAAAGAGGCTAAGGGACGTCCTATATATAGAAGAAAACCCCCCATATAGAGTCCTACTTAGATTAGGAAAGAACCCCCTTCAGATTATGAAGGTTTCCTAATCACGGAGTCAGTTTGACATCGTGTGGTTGCACGTGCGGTCGCAGGATCCATTGACTACACGTCCCAAATCTGCGACCACACATCCCAGACTCCCGTGGTCTCACTATTTTGAGGTGTGGTCGACCACACTTGTTTAGGCATGCGACCACATGTCTCAATTAGATGATTTATGGTTCGAATTACATACCTAGCCTTGTGGTTTCTTCACGCACTTGGTTTGCTTGGTCTGACCATGATAGGAAGACCTGATACAAGGTGGTAAGACCGAGTTAGTACGATACGGATCTTACATCTATGTTGTAGAGAGATGTGCTGGGATAGGGCCAACTGTGATGATATATAGGATTGATTAATGACGAACCCACTTGCAAGCCCTCGTCAATAGGGATGTAGGTATTGGTACGGTAGAGGGTATCAGGGGAGGACGTGGGATGGAGGCGCTGCCTGCCCACCAAACTCTAACTCTATCTCTATACTGGATTGAGTGATGTGGGGTTATAGAGGTGTGTAATTTGTTGCGCGTGCTCACTCTCATGCATGGAGGTGCGGTAGTTGCCAAATCTTACCATAGCACTGTGCAAGTATACTAGACCAAATATGAATATTATTCTTTGATATTGCTTCTTGCATGGTCTGATTTTCTTACTGAGCTAAGTTGTGAACTCACCCTTGTATATATACATATTTTTAGATGTTGATGCAGGTTATACTATGGAGGACTACGTGGATGCTCCAGTGTATAGAGGTGTTGCTGCTTTGGAAGTGCAAGTAGGGGAGGATGAGCATCACGCTTCATGCGAGTGCCCTTACTGCGTATATCTCTAGGATAGTTTTAGTTTATTTTATTTTATTTCAGTTGGATTTTATAAACAATGTAAAACTATTTATTTACGTTTTGGTTCAATAAATAACTGAGATAATTTATTTAAGTATCAGTAGAATATTCGGTTCATTTAATTAAGACTTCTGCTATGCCTATTTAAATTCTGATTATAGTTATGTGCAATGGTTTGTGTAAGTGGACACGGTCTTATCGAGATCCTGGTGTGAACCGTTTGTTTAATGGTGGTTCACTCACATTTCTGGTTCAACTGGAATTAGGGTGTGACAACGCTAGTGGTGGAATCGGGTTCAAAGATGGATAAGTATCTTCACCTTTAATCTTGGGTGTTTGATTGTTTTGCTCGAAGGTGTCATACCAACGAAGCCCTTACTGGGCATTCGCTGGGCTATAGCTTGCTGGAGAGGTGTACGTAGGGGTGTCAATTTCAGGCCCGCACTGTGTCCCCGAACTAGGCCAACCGATTAAAACCCAGATCGACACGCATCATTTACTAAACTTGTCAGGCATAGGCCCGAACCGATTATTAATTGATTGTCCATGGTGTAAGGGCGTGGCCCGTTGGTCATCTGACGGCATCCTCACAAGTTCGTCTCTTCCACCCATCTTCGATGGATGAAAAAAATAATGATTTGGAGTCGCCACCTAGATTAAGGTCTAGGACCTATAAAAATGTAGTCCCATCATAAGAAAAGACTTCTATTGACTCATTGGACCCAATATATTGGCTTTGGTCTATCAAAGAATGGGTAAGCGTTCAAGGTACAGTTTGAGAAGGTGTTAGGCATCCAAAGCTGCCCAATCCAAAAATCGGCCTCCAATGTGATTCTACTTTCCTTTGACTCTATTGTTCTGACTATTCATGGTCAATGGATGATGAATAGGGCTTATGGGGGATCTTATGCCAAGTTGCTAAATTCTTCTAACCTAGGTTTAGCCAAACATGTTCTCAAAATAAATAAACAAAAAAAAAATAATATACAGTGAACCGAACCAAAGATGGTTCAGTGATGGACTGAATCTGAGACGTCCAAGATATCTCAAATTTCCTACGTATTCCAATGCTATAAATCAAGTCCATAACGTAGTTCGAACGGAATGTGATTAAGATTTATGGATGTGATTTATGATTAAGCTTCATTAGATTCAATTGTTCAAGTTGATGTTTATGCTTGATGATGATTGATATTGAATCTAGATATAGCCTAATGTGGATTGAAGTGAATATGGATATGAAATGGGTATGGATATGGATAGGGATATGGATATAGAAGACCTAAGGATACTAAGATGTGGTACCATACTTAGAGAGGTCCTCCAAGTTGCCTACATATCTTAGAGATCCTGAAAATCAGGTACAACGTAGTTTATTGTGATGTTTTGATACTGTCGGGGAGCAAGGATGTGTCTACTCTCAAGGGGCAATCTATCTCTCTCTACTCTCGGGGAGCAATCTATCTCTTTCTCTACTCTCAGGGAGCAATCTGTTTCTTTCTCTACTCTCAGGGAGCAATCTGTCTCTTTCTCTCTACTCTCGGGGAGCAATCTATTTTTCTCTCTCTACTCTCGAGGAGCAATCTATTTTTCTCTCTCTACTCTCAGGGAGCAATCTGTCACTTTCTCTACTCTCAGGGAGCAATCTGTTTCTTTCTCTACTCTCAGGGAGCAATCTGTTTTTTCTACTCTCGGGGAACAATTTGTCTCTCTCTACTCTCAGGGAGCAATATGTCTCTTTCTATACTCTCAGGGAGCAATCTATCTCTTTCTCTACTCTCAAGGAGCAAGGTGTTTTTCTCTCTACTCTCCGGGAGCAAGGGTATATGAGTCCGTGTTTGGGAATCTCTCCAAACTGCTTACGTATCTTAGGGTGCTGCCCTAAGAATCAAGATCCACGTAGTTCGGAATGCGGATTCATTCATTGATGTATATATTCTTTCAAGATCATGGTGTGGAACCATGTTTGGAAATCTCACCAAACTGCCTACGTATCTTAGGGTGTTGCCCTAAGAATCAGGATCCATGTACTTTGGAAGCGGATTTATTCATTGATGTGTATATTCTTTCAAAATCATGGTGTGGAACCGTGTTTGCTCTATGGTTCGATTCACATCACATCTATCTAGTTCTCTGTATCCTAGAGCAGATGAGCTGAGGGGTAGGGATCGTCTTAAAGCTACCCTCAACCTAAAACCCTAATTTGGCCTGTGTTGGGCTAGGTTTTCTGATTCTTGATTAAAATTTATCATTTTCATTCTTACCCTTCCCATGAATGTGCATGCCTACATATACGTCCCCACACCTAATATATCTTTTAGGTATACTGATATGGCAGTTCAACTAGGGTGTTGCAAAAATTAAGTTATTGCCAACAATAAATATCATTCAAATATAGCAACAACAGTATATATCATCTCAAATATAGCAACAAAGCATGTAAATCAATATAATAGCAAGCTTATGAAAGCATTGATCAAGATCGATCATCAATAATGTGACCATCAATGGTTCAGATTTAATTAAAACATTAATGAGGTCAATCCAATGGTTCAGATTCAATTAAATCACTTATGAAACTAATCCAACGGTTCAAATCACTCAAGATGATAATCTATCCATTCATATCAATCGTCAAGACAATCCAATGATCCATATTCAAATAAGATACTCATGATCAAGATCTAATGGTCTCAAATTCTTCTAAGCACAATATGATGGAAATCTAACGGTTTAAATCATGCCTACAAGGTCAGACTATGAAAACTGGTCAGACTGATTTTTAGATTCGAACCAGTCATGAAAAAATAATCCTAAGATATTCTTCAGTCATGCAAAAAATTATCTGTTAACTTGATTGTCTTCCAGACTCATGTGGCTACCTTTTTCTTCAAGGAAGTGATGTCTAAAAAAGTCTTTACATGACACTTATCCATGGATTTTCATGATTTTTACTACAATCAATAGATTCTATTGGCCTTTACCAAAATATATACATTTGGGGCTTCATAGATATTTAAATTAAGCTCAAAATACATCCTCTGAAAGAGGACTCAGAGACCTAGATTTTGTCTCAAGAAGGGAAATCCTAATAGGGAACCAAAATGGGTCGAAAATGCACTACAGGTGCAGACATGTGCACTGGTCAAGTCTGTTCTAGATTCTGACCAGCTGCACCATAAATTCTATATAAAATCAACCACTCATTGAAAATAGAATTCAGGCATATGGTCATGTATCTAACTGATAGATCTAACATTTCATTAAAAATATAATGCAAATAGAAAGATCCTCAAGGCTCAAACATCATATCTCAGTCATGCAATCCAGTGTGTTTTAACTGACCCTAAAACAGACCATGGTGCACTTCAAAAATCATATGAAATCCATAAAAAATCAAAAAAATTAGAATCTAATGCCAAATTTTTCATGACTTCATATCTATCACTCTCTCTGAAGGAAGTATTATCAAATTATGGCCATAAATTCCATTTTTAGAGCTTTTCCGATGAGGATTTGCACTGTACCCGAGAAGGATAGTAGCAACTTTGGGGTTTTTTATCTCGACTTTATCAACTCCAAACTAGTCAAAATTTGTAGGGGAACTTTCTAACATATGTATGAGTATCTCATAAAATTTTGGGCTCGAAATTCATCAAAAATATATATGAGATGCATGTCCCAAAATTGGATTCCAGATCTGGAATTTCTAGATCTGAAATCCACCTTGTAAAAAACATTAAAATATTTAAAAATCATCATATGACATTCAATTTTTCTCCATTGAGTATTTTAAACATATTCTAATGCATAAAAAATATCAAACATGGGCATTACAGCATCAACATGTATGCAATATAACATCTTTGATCATGATTTATCAAAAATAGGCATATTCAAGCAATTTTCGATACGTTAGCATCATGGAATCATATCAAACCAAAGTTTTGATTACAGCAATGGGTGAGGGGCCATGAATTGCAGGTATGTATTAGAAAATAACAATGGAGAATGAACTTACCTCTTTGCAGAAAGTTCCCTCTCTCTTAGCTTCTCCTTCTTCCTTCTCTTCTTTTCTTTTCCTTATTCATACTCTTCTTCGGCTTCTCTCTTTCTTCTTCTCTATTTCTTATTCTCTTCTTCTCGTAAACTTTCTCTCGTTTTTCCCTTCCAACCTTCCTCCTCTTCTCTAATTTTCTTCCTTTATTTTCTTTCCTTTTATTTTCTTTCCTTTTGTTAATTTCAGCTTTTTCTTAGATCCTTTCTTTTCTCCCTCTTAGGACCGTCCCTCTCTTCTTTTTTTTTCTTTCTTTCCTTTTCCTTGTTCTTTTCCCTTAGGTCACTTAGAGTTTTCCTTTTTTTTTCTTTCCTTTTCTCTCTAGGTCCCATGGCTCTCTCTCTCATCTTACCTAAACCGTCCCATTAGTGGGCCCCATCTATTTCCCTCTTTAGAGTCCCATCGAAACTCTATCTCTCTCATTGGATTTTTTCTTTTTTTTTCTTTCCTTATTCTTCTCCCACGGCTTTCTCTCTCTCCTCACAACTTCTTTTTTTTTCCTCCAACCGTGGGCCCCTCTATTTCTCACGGCTTGGATTCTCCTTTTCTTTTTCTTTTTTTTTCCTTGCCAATGGGACCCATGGCCAAATGGCTTTCTCTCTCTCTCTCTCTTTCCTAAACCGTCCCACTTCTCTCCCTTTTTTGAGTTTTTCCTCTTTTTGGATATATATATATATATATATATATATATATATATATATATATATATATATATATATATATATATATATATATATATATATATATATGTATATTAATATATACATATGACAAGTGTTTGCACATGGGTGAACCAGTTTGGCTCAGACTGACTTGAGTTGGACTAAGTTGGGTTGGACTGAGTGAAACTGATATGGGTTGAGCTGGGTTGGGCCAAGATTGATTTTTCTCTCTCTATCATTTCATAGGCCATTTCCGTTGTCATTCCGCGTGAAATCTTCTGACAGTCTCTACCCTAAATTTTTCACATTCACTTTGTATAACACTAAGAAATGAGAAATACTAGAGCTTGAATCACCTCATTTAGACGTAAAATGGTCAACTTATGAATTTCTGAAGTTTAAATAGGTCAATTCATGATAATCCGACTAGCGACTCTGCATGGGATGCCTTGGAGACCTCTGCCTCAATTCTCCACATCCACTTTGTAGAGCACTAAAAATGAGGAATAATGGCACTAGAATCATCTGATTTGGACATCGGATAATAAAATTATGAGGAATTGAAGTTAACACAGGCATATCGGCTTGCAGCTTTGCATGGGATCCCTTAGAGACCTCTGCTCCAAATTTTCCAGGTTCACTTTGTAGAGCACCAAAAATGAGGAATAATGGCACTGGAATCACCTCATTTGGATGTTGGATGAGAAAGATATGACAAGATGAAATTTAATTAATTAAACTTACGATAATTTGCATGCAAGCCCCTGTATATTATTAATTTTTACCCTTACTCTTATTCCCAGACTAAAATCGCCATATCTTCTTCATTTCATATCATAATTAAGCAATTCTGGTATCATTTCGAAGGTATTTCCAAGACTTATGCATCCATGCAAATTGCAACCCATTTTCTTATTGTGGGACCCATCAAAAACCTCCTCAAAGTCACAGTAAAAAATTCAAACCTTGCATTGGGATTCACCAACTTGTCGTATGGTTTCACTTAAGCTCCTAGATACTGGGGATCATTTAAGTTATTCTCAAAACATTATAGAGAGTATGTCGGGACTGATCGAATATCATTTTTGAGAGAGTTTCACTCGTCTCCCCTGTACTTTTTTCAAACTTTCTCTCATCTCTCCCACTTTGTTCTCTACACTCCAGTAAAACTTTGTTCAACTGGGGGTGACAAAAATGGGGTGCTTACACCTATCATGGACCAAAACCGAAACTAACCAATAAAATAACCATTAAACTAAATCCCTAAAGGCCTAACCTTAAATGGTTAAATGTCTCTCATTTCTCCCTTTTCTTTTAGGTTAGGGAAAAATATCGTTTCCTCCCCTGTGGTTTGCCTAATGGACAAAAGGCCCAAAAGTTTCAAAGAATTATAACTGTCCCATTTTTCTAACGGTGTTAAACTTAATCTTTCTATGGACAATTCTACCCTTAGACGTTTTGTTACCTAAAAACGCAACAAATCCAAATGTTTCAAAGAAGTACACATGTCTCATTTTTTTCTTTCTCTTTCTAGTTTTTGTTTCTGCCCTAATTCCTACTCTACCTCTGGTTCTCCATAGCCTTGCAAGGATGGCATCGATTGTCGCTATTGGTTGCTTCATCTCCAACGGTCCTGAATAGCTTAGTGTGTCCTCGTAGCAGAGCCCCAACATTGGGATTTAATTATCTAAAATTCGAAAGATTAGGTTGATTGGAGTTCTATTGAGTGACCTCAAGCAATTTGTTCCTCTATTCTGTTTGTACTAGGTTTATTTTCTTGGTGTTTTATCGCGGGGAAGAATAAGGGGTTCTCTAAAACAATGGAACATAACTCTTGAATAATCAACTAAAAATCTGGGAAAAGCATTTGTTTCTTTCTTCTTCACTTATACAATGCTGCTCACTATTGCATCATTCATTTATTCAATGTGATTCTTTTCTGACTTCTCTTTGTATATATTTCCTTCTCTGTTATGGTGTTTTTTTTAAGCTTTGTGTATATATATATCTCTCTATAATAGGTTCAGAGAAAATGAAAATGTATAATACATCCTTTCTCTCTCTCTCTCACTGAATCAAACCCATAAAAAGGTAATGGTTTACCAAGAGTCAAACCACAGAAAAGGTAATGATTTACCAACCATTACCAAAGCATCTGTCTCACTAAATCAAACCCACATAAAGGTAACTATGACAAGAACGGTAATGGTTTACCAATCGATTTCTCCACTTATGGCATGGACTCCAATGCTATTGAGTCGAACTTCGCTTCTTATAGTGAGTCCAACATTGGCGTATGCATCCAACGGAAACGACTCAAATAACAATTTCAGAAGCTACGGTGAAGGTGGGAACGCTGCGACAGATGAAAAGATCGAAGACAACCTTCCGGGAGATAACGCCCAGGGTGAGTGAGAAACCGATTCTTTCTTCTTCATCTTCACTTTCTCTATGGTTTGCTTGGGTCTCATAACAGACGAGGAGAGCGAGGATGCTCAATTCCTGTAGTTTGCTAGCGATTGCTTGGGTTCTCCATTTGACGATGCTTTAAGAGTTTCCCTCGAGAAAATGGTTGTCAAAGAAAAGAAAACAATGAGATTCTCTGATAAATAAAGAACATTGGGATGGTCAAAATTCGAACCGGTGGCAAAAATTATTCAAATTAGTTGCAAAGCATTCGATTTCTCTTCTGCTCATCATGCCAACAACAACGATTTTGGTTTTATTTGTTTGTTCTTCACTTTCGACAACGACAATAAGGGGAGAGAGCCTAAGCAATTGCAAATAATGGGAGAGGGAGAGAGAAGATAGCGAAGGAAGTGTGAGGACAATGGGAAATCGTTGATCCTCCTCGGGATAGAAATGTACCCGTAATCGATGAAGATCACTGAATCTATTGGAGTCGCCACCTAGATTAAGGTCTAGGACCTCTAAAAATGTAGCCTCACCCTAAGGTAAGGCTTCTATTTACTCATAACCCAATGTATCGGTTCTTTGGTCTGCAAGAGATCGGGTAAGTATTCAGGGTACGGTTATGGGAAGGTGTTAGGCACCCAAACCGCCCGATCAATATCGGCCTCCTAAACTTTCCTTAAACTCTAATTTTGACTATGCTTGGTCAACTGGATGACTAGGGTTCAATGGGGGATGTGCTAAACCAAGTTGCTAAGTTATTCTAACATAGGGTTCAGCCAATCATGTTTTAAAGCAAATAAACAAGCAAATGTAATGTACACTATTCTACAGTGAATCGGACCAAAGATGGTTCAGTCTTGGACTAAATCTGAGACGTGTAAGACATCTCAAACTGCCTACGTATTCCAATCCTGAAAATCAAGTCCAAAACGTAGTTAAAAAATTGGTTGTGTGATTAAAGATTATGGAAGTAATTTATGCATGTGCTTCAATTAGATTTTTTTGTTCAAGTTGAAGTTTATGCTGAATGGATGATTGATGGGTGGCTTTGTACCGTATTTGGGATTCCCAAATTGTCTACGTATTCTAGGGTGTGCCCTAGAAATCAGGTACGACGTAGTTCGAAATGATTGTGAGAGTCAAATTTGGAATGTGTACCAAATTCCTACCATTTTTGTTAATAGGATCTAGGGATGAGACCTAAATTCCTACCATTTTTATTTGGGATGCGTACCAAATTCTTTCTATTTTTGTCAATAGGATCTAGGGATGAGACCTAAATTCCTATCATTCAGATTTGGGATGTGTACCAAATTTATTCCATTTTTGTCAATAGGATCTAGGGATGATACCTAAATTCCTACCATTTTTATTTGGGATGTGTACCAAATTCTTTCTATTTTTGTCAATAGGATCTAGGGATGAGACCTAAATTTCTACCATTTTTATTTGGGATGTGTACCAAATTCTTTCTATTTTTGTCAATAGGATCTAGGGATGAGACCTAAATTCCTATAATTTTTTATTGTTTTCATATTTAGGTTTCTAGGGTTTCCTATCCCTTTTCATTGTGATTTTCATTTTTTTTAGGATTTCATACCCTAATTATTCTCTTTATTTTAGGGTTTATCTTGCCCTAATTATTATTTCCATTTTTAAGGTTTATCTTGCACCCTAATTGTTCTTTCCATTTTCAGGGTTTATCTTGCACCCTAATTGTTCAATTCTTTCCATTTTAGGGTGTATCTTGCCCTAATTGGTCATTCCATTTTTAGGGTTTCTTACACTAATTGTTATTCTTTCATTTTTTTTCTCTTTTCAAGACAAATATGGCAAATGAAAACATTCCAACTATAGCATTGATAGTATTGCAAATATAGCAGTATGCATCCAAACATGGCAGTAATCATCCGATATAGCATGTGAGCATGTGTAGCAGACAAATATGGCAATAAACATGTGTAGCATTCCAAAACAACAAGAATCATATAAGCATCACAATGGTAGACATATCAACATGGAATCCAATGGTTCAGATTTAATATCATCACATAATCACAAATCAATTGAACATCTAGTGGATCAGATTTATCAATCAATGGCTCAAGATCAAAAGCCATAATTTAATCATGTGAAATAACTCAACATCAAATGGCCATATTAAAATTCACATTAAAAAGTTTCAGATCAATGGTCACAATTAATCACATCAAATTTCCAAGATCAAATCCAAATCAGATTACCACAATTTAACTATTCAAAATCTAGAGCAATGGTCCATATTTAATCACCTTAAATTTCAAACCAATGGGATCGATTTAATACATGAAATTCAAGCATCCCGATCAAAGTTTTCTCATATGAAAGTACTCACATGTCCGGATCAATTTTTTTCACGTCTACCCAAGCATTCTGATCAGTTTTTAACATAAAAACTAAAACACATTCGGATCAGATTTCTCATTAAATTGAAGCATGTGGGATCAGAGGATTGATGGGGAGATCAAAGGATTGTAATTGGATCAATGATGCAAGGACAGATCAAGAATTGGATTCAGTTAATGAGGACTTGGCCAGTTGTTAGCGGGTTGGTTGCTACAAGGAATAAAATGGTGATAGGGACCGTGGAGACATGTGAGGGAGATGAAGGCATGTGCAGGTGGCTCTTGGGTGATTGGTTACATGGCCTGGTGGTTATAGGTGAATGAAGGCGGGTGGATGGAATTTGGAATGGTTGCTGGCTAGGTTTGATCATCGGTGATGGAGGTGAATGAGTTGGCCAGTGGTAGCGATGGAGAAGTGACTGGTGGATGGTACTATGCAATAGATTATCGATTCTAAGGCAAAGGTTTAGGTAGGTTGTAGGGTGGAGGGGTTGCTGTGGCCATGAGGATGATGGAGATAATGATGGTCTGATGTAGGTAAGGTGGTAGGTAGTCGGGCAGGTATAGGAAATCGGGCAGTGTTATGGTCGTGGTTTGTGTTGCAAGGGTGAGGTGGAGTGGTATGGTAGCATTTGGGCCAATAATGAACAGATGTGGTGTATGGCTATTGACTTGTGTTGCAGCAAATTATAATGGAGTGCTGGGAAATAATAAGTGTCAATGGAGAGTTTTATGTTTGGTTGCTGCATATTTGGCTGGGATGTATTAGTAGAGACAAGTGGTGAATTGTGTGCAGCAGATTTGGGGGTAGTGGACAACAAGTTAATGGGGAGGTGAGTGAGATTGTAACACTGTACAGGTTGCTGAAGAGGGGTGATGATGGTTTGATTTAAATCTGGGTTGTGACAGATGGCAATAGGAGGGGATTAAAGTGGAGGGTGATGAAAATAATTCAGGTTCGATGATGAAGAGGATGTGCAGACAGTTTTGCAAAAAAAGAAAGGTTGCAGAGGTCAGTCTCGTTACCTCTCAATCTCGATCTCAATTCTCCTCCTCTGATCCGCTTCTCTTCTTTTCCTCTCCATTTCCATTCTTCTTCTCCTCTTCCTTTCAGATTTCTCTCCCTCCCTCTTTTTTTTTTCCTTCATCTCCCCTCTTCATGTCTCCACTTCTCTCTAGATCTTCTCCTTTTGTGTTTTTTATTCTACCGCTCTTTCTCTCTCTCTCTTCTTTCAGTCCCTCTCTTTTCTCCTCTTCTAGATCTCCTCGATCTTCTCCTCTTCTCCTCCTCTAGATCTTCTCATTTTCTGTTTTTATCTCCACCGCCCTTTATCTCTCTCTCTCTTCTTTCGGTCCCTCCCTTTTCTCCTCTTCTAGATCTCTTCGATCTTCTCCTCTTCTAGATCTTCTCCTTTTCTTTCCTTATAACCGACCCCAAGCTTCGTTTTTCAGCCACCTAGCAGCCTCTTAGGAAAGAAATCCCGCTGCCCTCCTTCTTTCCTCTCATTTCCATCTTCGGCAATCTCACCAACTCCTTTTTTATTTGGATTCTAACTTGCTTTTTATATATAAAACATATATATAAATATACAATATATTAATATATTAATATATATAATATAATATACATATAAGACATATGTATATATTATATGATATATTATAATATATTATACATTATATAATAATATATAAAGAAATATATGCATATGCACCGACATGTATTGGTCCGGATTGAAAAGGATTGACTGGGTTGGGCCAATACTGGCTTGGGTTGAGCTGAGTTGACTGGATTGACTGGAATTAATTGGGTTGGGCCAAGACTGGCTTGGGTTGAGCTGAGTTGATTGGATTGACTGGAATTAATTGGGTTTTCTCTTTCTATCATTTCATGGGTTATTTTCGTTGCCATTCCGCATGGAATTTTTTGATAATCTCTAGTCCAAATTTTCTACGTTCACTTTGTAGAACACTAAAAATGAGGAATATAATGAAACTGAAATTACCCGATTTGGATATGGTGTGACAAAAATATGAATTTCCAAAGATTAAATGACCATTTCCATATGTAATTTTGCATGAGACCCTACGGAGACTTATGCCCGAGATTTTCCACGTCCACTTTGTAGTACATCACAAATGAAGAATAATGACTTTGGAATCATCTGACTTTGACGTAGAACGACAAAGATATGAAGCTTTGAAGTTCTAACGATAATTTTGCATGAAAGTTTGCATGGGGCCCACCGGTGACCTTTGTCCAGGATTTTTCACGTCCACTTTGAAGAGGACTGAAAATAAGGAATATTGGTCTTTGAATCATCCGATTCCGATATCAAATGACCAGGATATGATGACATGAAGTTTAAATGATAATGCATGCATCGTATGATAATTATGTAAATGCCCTTGCACTTTCAAACTGTGATATCTTCCTTGCTTGAAGTCAGAATTTGATGATTCTGGTCTCATTTCGAAGGCAATTCTATGACCTAGGCATCCATGTAAAATTATAACCCGTGACCTTGTTGTGGGATCCATTGAAAACTTTCTCAAATTCAGAGTAAAAAATCCAAACTTTCAATCACCTTTCTTCCTTTTGTTGTCCACACCCCAACAAGACTTTGTTTAGCTGGGATGGCAAAAATGGGGTGCTTACAGGAAGACGATTTGATATGAGGGTAAATCAGGTACTTCACCTTTGAATGGAGTTAGTTTGCTCATTATAAAAATATTAGCCATGAACTCTCATCATCTAAGAGAATATACCTATAGTGGTGAATATAGTTGTAATTTAATAGTCGTTGTAGGGGAGGTATTCGTACTTCTTTGAAACGTTTGGGGGCATTTGTACTTTGGGCAAACCACAGGGGAAGAAACAATATTTTCCCCTTTAAGTTATGTTCTTCTAATTAAAAACTTAAAACAAGCTATAATCTTGTGAATGTAAAATAAAAATGATCCATTATAATAGAACATGGGCCAAGGGTTAGGTTTTTTTCCGTTGTGGACAAGTTGTCAGGATTGGGACGATTAGCATAAGATCAAATAGGATAACCAATAATGAGCCGGTTGGTTGCATCAATGAAACCCGTTAATAGACCAATTAGATCGATTAAAATTAAACCGAATAAGGACTAAGACCGACCAGACTGAATATAAACATGTCCATTTATTGCAAATGAGGACCGATAATTAAATATGCTGATTACGGGGCAAGGTATTAAATTGGTGGTAATCGATTAGGTCCAAGTCCTGCTACAGGGTCGGGTTAGGTCGGGTTTTTTAAAACCCTAATCCTGACCTTGAATACTTTATGTCACACCCCAATTCCGGCTGAACCAGAAGTGTGAGTGGACTTGATCTAAACCACGGTTCACACCAGGATCTCAATAGACCGTGTCAACCAATCATTCTCAAGCAGTCTAACTTAATCAGAGATTAATACATAGCAACGGAATAAAATAAATGAACTGAGATCTATGTGATAATTAAAACAAATACTTAACTTATTCCATCATTCACAAAGATTAAATAATAATTATTACAATGTAATAAAAGAAAATAACCATCACTGATAGAATACACAGAACGAGCACTCGCATGATGCATCGTGCTCGTTCTCTACTGTCTGTGTTTCCAAAGCAGCCACCATGCTGTAAGCTGGAGCAGACATGAAGTCTTCCACTGTGGGTTCTGACGGAAATCTTCTTCCTGGGCGGCCTCCTCCTCCTTGCTCCTTATCAGCTCTCCTCCAGACGGCTAGGGTTTTGAGAAGGATCAATGGAGTGTCATATTCTCTATTAATAGAGGAAGACCGTTCTTAGGAAGGTTTCCCACGGTTGAAACTTTTCAAATTTTGGTTCGGAGTGTGGGACCCACTGGAGTCCGTCTCCAGCCGAAGATACACATACCGGTCGCACATACCGGTTGCACCAGGTGAGACCGGTATGTAAGTTTTACATCCATCTCCAGCCAAAGTTGCCCATACCGGTTGCACATACCGGTCGAGGGTAGTGAGACCGGTATGTAAATTTTACATGTTCTATAGTCTATACCTGGTTCTCGTACCTGAATCATGCAGTTCGTCTCTCGGCTTCGCCTTCTGGTCCGATTATGATTGGGAGACCTGTCATCATATAGAATCATGGGTTAGACTGGGTTTTCAGAGTACGGTTCTTACACCTTAAACATAACCCTAACCCAGTCCAACCATACCAGGGTCAGAAAATGTGCAACCCTAACCCTACCTTGGCAGGGTTAGGCCTAACTCTGATTGAGCCTGATTGACCCTGACAGGGTCGGGTTGGGCTGGGTTGACCTTGATTGATCCTGATTGAGGATTAGGTTAACCTTAATTGGCCCTGAAACATATAATAAATATAATAACCCATGAAATTCTTAAACATATAACAAATACAAATAATAGTTGAGTGTTTAATAGATTTGATAAATCAACCCATGATAATTTAAAGTTTAAGATATCAAATACAAACTAAACCAATGATAGCACATGTTTAATAGATTATATAGCAGCCTTAGGTTTGACACTATATATATATATAACCAGACCCAACCCTGGCAGGGTTGGTTGTTTTTGGGTCCTAATCCAATCTTGTCAAGGTTCAAAGCAGGTTGAACCCTTCCAGGGTTTAGAGGGCAAGGTTTGGCTATTTTTTGGGCCCTAACCCAGTCTTCAGGGTTCAAAACAAGTTGAATTCTGCCAAGGTTTAGGGTGGGTTAAGGTTGGGTTTGAATTGTCAGGTTAAACTTGTATCCATAGCTCTGACGGAATCGGATGGATCCATACTCATAGGTGTACGCTCTCTCTCTCTCTCTCAAGTCTAACCAAAAGATAAGTTAAGCGTCAAGTCTGATCAAAAGACAAGTTAAGCCCTTACGCTTTTCTCTCGGCAGCCTAAATACCAGCTTCCTCGTTCATTCTCGTCCCCCTCTTATTTCAATGCTTTTATTTGTTGGGGGAAGAGACCAGAGTTACAAACGATATTCAACCCTTCCGTGGTCATTTTAGTGGGTTTACGACCATTAATTGCTTGATTCCCCAAGGGGGAAAGTTTTCCTTCACCCGGGGTGTTTTGATATCTGCCAAATAAAAGAAGAATTCCACTCTAACTCCGACAAATTCCTCAATCTTAGTATTGGGCATTTGTTATTTTCTTCTATTCCCTTAGCTAGTAGTCGCTTTCCCATCTTGGTTTCTTCTAAAATGGGGAAAAATCAAGCCTACAAAGCTATGCAGAAAGCGAGGTTGGGTTCGAGCTCTTCTGTAAACGAGGAGATTGATGACGGCATGGTTTGTACCCTTCCATACCACCTCATTTTGAAATTTTCTGTTCATTCAATGTTTGGATCAGCTAAATCTGTTATTTGCAGCAACCCCTTGCTTTTGTGCTTTGGTTGAACTATTTGGGTGTTCTAATACGCTAGCGGGAGTTACTAATGATTCTTCAGTATTTTTTATTTTTATATTTTGGATAAGTAGGCCGAAGGAGAGTTGAACTCATACCCTCTTAATTGTGAGATGTTGGCCTTTGCTATCTATTTCAGTGCTTTTCTGTGGGTGTATAATAAGTACCTATTAGGACTGTTCGTTGGTAGTCCATATTTGTAGCATTTTTGTATTTTTTGCGTGATATTGTACGTAATTAATAACCTGAATAACTTGTATTTCTAATGAAATTTTTAGTGCTGTCAAGTCCTCAAAATTAACTGTTCAGAACCTATTGTTCCAATTGAGACACATTCCGTTCATGATTAACTGGGATTTGTTTGATGAAAACTGTACATAAAGTAAAACTAGGTTTTAACAAGATTCAGGTTGGTGATAAGAACTGCTGTCATCTTACATATATGGCACAGGAATTGGAGGAAGAAGAGGCCAAGATAATGTTTGCAAGGCTGAGTTAAGTACCTTCAAAGTCGTGGTAAGTGAGAAGCTGAATACAACATCCATTTGAAATTGTAAACTTAGGACAGAGAGGGCTTTAAGGTTGGAAGCTAGGGTTTCTATCCATTTGGGGGTGGCTTATTCTCACTCCAAGTGGTTTGGATTGAGTACCAGTTGACTCGATGTTGATATTTATGCACCAGTTTCACTCCCAAAGAAATTGGAAAAGTTGATCCGAGCAGTGGGATGGAGTGGATCAAAAGAGAAGATGACGATTTTCTGATGGTAAAGTTGAAGTGAATGTGCAGGCCAAAAGAATTGAATGACTCAGATATAACACAGCTCAATTCATGAATCAGGTCCTCCCTTTTAAGTGGTTCTGTGCTTGGTAATAAGGAAGTTGTTACGTGGATGATTCTAGTGGGATGCGAAGATGGCATAGTTGGAGAAGTCGGACTTTAAATAGGTTAGACATTCTCAATTCTCATGCTGTGTATGGAAAAATGTTCAAAATTTTGGGTAGGGAATGGCTCAGGGTTAGAATGTGGAAGTACCCCTAGGTAGAGGATGTTCCACTTGCTGATGGATTCTATTCTCAGTTCTCTATCATGTGGTGGTGGACAAAGAGGTCATTGAATCAGCATAAGGAAGTGATGAAGAGGTAGTATCACTTAGAATACAGCTCAACTCAACAGTGTACAACAGTGTATGGAATAGATGAAAACGTGGTATACAGGATTTAAAAACATTGTAGACTGATCAACCAAATGCAGCTTCTTTGTAGCTCATCTGGTTAAATAGGTAATGCATCGACTTTAGAAAGGTAATGCAAAAGGAATTGTTTCTATTAAATCTTACTTTGAACACTTAGGTGGTGTAAAGCCATAAACACTGAGATGGGGGAGAAGATATGGAAATCAAGTGCTTAGTGGAAGCATTTGCTCATCTGTCGTAGTATAAGGTAGTGTTGGATCATAAAAAAGGTGACAGATTAACTATTCTCCACTGTCCCGTTTTATTTATAAGAAAGAGGTTACAAACTAAGAGACACTAGGAATCCTAGAGAGACTAGTAGTCTCAGTACTAAGGAAATAAAGAGTTAAAGTCCTAGTTCATAAAGGAAATACAAATAAACCAAAACATAATATAAGAGTCCTATTAAGGACGACATTCAACACTCCCCCTCAATTGGTGCATATATATCAGCCATGCACAACTTGGATAATAATGGATGAAATTGTTTTGCTGAGAGTCCTTTTGTAAAGATGTCTGCCACTTGATCACTGGACTGAACATATGGAACAGATCTGTCCACTATCCAATTTTTCCTTGATAAATTGACGATCAATTCTACATGCTTGGTTCTATCATGTTGCATTGGATTGTGAGCAATACTGATTGCAGCCTTATTAGTACAAAATAACCTCATAGGCTGGGTGGTATGGATTCCCAGATCCTTGAGTAATTCTTGCAACCATAACAAGTCACATATACCCTGAGCCATAGCTCTAAACTCAGCCTCTGCATTTTAATGGGCAACTACATTCTGTTTCTTGCTGCGCCAAGTTACTAGGTTCCCTCCAATAAAGGTACAATATCCCGAAGTAGATTTTCTATCTGGATTTCTTGCCCAGTCTGCATCAGTATAGGCATCAACTCTGAGATGACCCTGAGAGGTCAGTAGGATTCCTCTTCCAGGAGCAGATTTGAGATAGTGCAAAATGCGTAGAACAACATCCATATGAGAAGTATAAGGATTATGCATAAATTGGCTCACCAAGCTCACTGCAAAAACAATATCAGGTTGAATATGAGCCAGATATATCAACTTTCCAACTAGTCGTTGGTATTGTTCCTTGTCAACTGATGTACCGGTCTTTTCTTGCAATTTGACATTAGGGTCAATTGGTGTTTCCCAAGGCCGACATCTTAAGAGACCTGTTTCTGAGAGAAAATCAAGTATATACTTCCTTTGAGACAAATAGATACCTCTGGTGGAGCGAGCAACCTCAATCCCAAGGAAATATCTCAGTTTTTCTAGGTCTTTGACTTCAAACTCCTTTCCCAAGAAGATATTCAACTGTCTAATTTCTTCATCATCACTACCAGTAATTACAATATCATCAACATATACTATAAGAATAATAATTTTGCCCTCCCTCTGCTTAATAAACAATGTATGATCAGCGTTGCTTTGTTTGTAGCCTACAGAAGTCATAGCTCTGTGAAATCTCCCAATCCAGGCCCTAGGGGATTGCTTAAGTCCATAGAGAGATCGTTTGAGCTTACAGATTTTTTCTTCAGTGGCTAATGAGGTAAAGCCTGGACGAACATCCATGTACACTTCTTCTGCTAACTCTCCATGAAGAAATGCATTCTTGACGTCCAACTGCTGTAGATCCCAATCAAAGTGTACTGCACAGGCTAAAATGACACGGATAGTAGTCATTTTTGCTACTGGGGCAAAGGTTTCCTGATAGTCGATTCCAAAAGTCTGTGTGAATCCACGGGCAACTAATTTGGCCTTGTATCTGTCTACAGACCCATCTTTTTTCTGCTTTACAGTAAAGATCCACTTACACCCAACAGTCTTCTTCCCTGGTGGAAGTTCAACTAGGTCCTATGTCTCATTTTTTCTCAGGACAGTCATTTCTTCTACCATGGTTGCCTTCCATCTCTCATCTGCAATTGCATCCTGCCAATGTTTGGGAATAGACACAGAAGACAAAGTAGAGACAAAAACAAGATATGAAGGACTCAATGATTTATAAGAAACATACTGAGATATAGGATGCTGAGTACAAGACCTAGTGCTTTTACGAAGGGCAATAGGTAAATCTGACTCAGAGGGAAGAATATTACCAGATTGAAGGATCTCATGTTCTGAAACAGTTTCTGGATCCAGAGCTGACGAAGGGATGTGTGTAGGTGCGTTGATGGTGGTGGTCCTTCCTTGCTTGAGTTTAGTATGGCTATATACTTGAAGGCGAGGTGTCTCCATGGGAATTTGTTCAGCAGAGTGTTCAGGAGAAGGTGATTCAGGAGAAGGTGACGTAGGCTCAGGGGAAGTCTCAGTAGTAGGTGATGTAGGCTCAGGTGAAGGCTCAGGAGGAGGTGATGTCTCTCCCTGAAATGGAAGGGGAGAGGGCATAGGTGTGATGATAGGCCTATCTTCCTGAAGACTAGGCTCCCCCTGAAGATGGGACGCTGGGTAGTAAGGGAGGTGCTCATAAAAGATAACATCCATGGAGATGAAAGTGCAACGGGTGGGAGGGTGGAAACATTTATAGCCTTTCTGGGTTGGAGAATATCCCAAGAAAAGAAAATGAAAACCACGTGGTTCATGCTTTCCTGGAGATCGATGATTGCGCACATAGCACACGCAATCAAAGATCTTAGGAGGAACAATATGGGAGGCATCACGGAGAAGAAGGTGTAAAGGAGAGTGATGATCCAAGACTAGGGTTGGAACACGGTTGATAAGGTAGGCTGAGGTAAGGATAGCATCACTCCAATATTGTGGTGGCACATTGCGGGCAAACATCAAAGCATAAGCCACTTCAAGGAGATGACGATTCTTTCTTTCGGCCACCCCATTCTGAGCAGCAGTATCAACACAACTTGTCTGGTGCAAATACCATTATCTGCCAGATAATGTTGAAATTCTCCATCCATGTATTCTCTGCCATTGTCACTCCTAAGAATCTTTAAAGAAGCTTGAAACTGAGTCTTAATCATTTGGTGAAACTGACGAAAGGACTGAAATACTTCAATTTTATTATGTAAGAGGTAAACCCAAGTGGTTGTAGAATAACAATCGATAAATGTAACAAACCAACGGTGACCAGTAATAGAATTAGTTCTGGCTGGTCCCCAAACATCAGAATGAACTAAATGGAAGGCAGTACTACTGCGTTTAGAGGTAGGGCTATACGAAGTACGAGTTTGCTTAGCTAGAATACAAGCTTCGCAAAAAAATTCGTCTCGTTTACATTTATTTGCTAAAGAGGGAAAAAGACTTGCTAAAACATTAAATGATGGTTGCCCGAGCCGTTGGTGCCATCGTTGGAGATTAGAGGATGCCGAATAGAGTTGATGTACTGGGCTTGGGGAAGTTGAAATTGAACTTGGGATACCTTCCTCAAGAAAATACAGACCACCTTGCATTTTACCACATCCAATCGTCCTCTCTGTTTCCAGATCCTAAAACAGAAAATAAGAAGGAAAAAAACGTCACTTTGCAGTTTAGAGCAGAGGTAATACTACTAATAGACATAAGGTTGATATTAAATTTCGGAACATGAAGAACAGACTACAAAGTTAGAGAAGGAGTGCATTGGATGGAACCTTTCCTTGATACAGAGGAGAGAGTCTCATCCGCCACACGAACATTATTAATTTTAGGATTAGGGAAATACTGATGAAATAGGCTATGGTTACCGGTCATGTGGTCCATGGCACCAGAGTCAATAATCCAAGGATTAGAGACCACTGACGCACAGTGTCCACCGAAACACATACCTGAATGGGCAAGGTGAGAACCTGGAGTGGTAGAAGTAGGAGCAATAACAGATGGCGGTCCGGAAGTAGCAACAGAGGGTGGCTGGAACAAACGACTTAGTGCCTGAAGGATCTGATTGTCTTGCAGTGGAACAGTGGGATCAGCAACCTGATGAGCTTTAGTCTGATGTGCCTGGGAACCCTTGAAAGTCTTATTTTTTTGCATAAGTTTATCACGTCTCTTGGCTTCAAAGTCTGCTGGTTTCCCATGGAGTTTCCAGCATGTGTCTTTAGTGTGCCAGGGTTTACCACAATGCTCACATTTTATTGTATCTCTGGATGTTATAGGGCCCTTAGGAGGTGGAGTAGATGTCTGGAGGGCAGACCTATCAGGAACAGAGGGTAATAACATAGTAGCTCTCCTTTGGTCTTCAAGTTGAACCATAGCATATGCCTGCTCTAGAGTAGGGAAATGATCCTTACTGAGGATTTGTGAGCGAATAGGATCAAGCTCAACATTCAATCCTGCCAGAAATGTATAGACTCTGTACTTTTCTTCCCGTTTCTTAAACAATGTAACATCTTCTTCACACTTGGCATGTTTGGAGTCATAAAAGTCAATGGCCTGCTAATGGCTCCTCATCTGAGTATAATATTGAGATACTGTCAACTCTTTTTGAGTAGTTTCATGAACCTTTTTTGGCAGAGCATAAATTAAGGCATCATTCCCAACCTAGGAATATGTGTCCTTTACAGACTTCCAGATCTGTGCAGCAGTATCCAATAAGAGGTATCCCTCGGCTATGGCAGGTTGCATGGAATTAAGGAAATATTGCATTACTAAGTAATTCTCAGCATTCCATTTGTCTAGAGTAGCATCTTCAGTAATGGGTTTAGTTTTGGCTCCTATGAGATAGCCAGATAATCCTCGAGCAGTGATAGAAAGTTATGTGGCACGAGACCACATTAGATAGTTACCACCATCAAGTTTTGTGGTATTTGTTGGAATGGTGAGATTTTTCATCTTATAAAAATCCGTTCTAGCAGATGTAACATCAGAAGACATTGTAATCACAAGAAGAAACAATCTTGATTTAGATATGCAAAATAATCCCAAAAAAAACAATCAAGAATACTGTTGAAGTTTTCCCTTATATAACCAAACAGGCCCTTGTGGCAGAAACGTTAATAAGTCAAAAACTCAACCAGTGAAGGATACTATTAGTGGCAGAATTGTAAATAATCAGAATTTAACAACTGTGGAGGAATCAAACAGACCTTTAGGATCCCTTAGGATAAAACTGGAAACAAAATATTTATTTATGGGCAAATCTGGAAAGAAAATTATAATATAAACTTTGTCCTTTTAAAACAATTAGGGACTTAGTCTTCAAGCTCACGACATAAAAAGGCAGCGGTAACCAGATTTGCTTGAAGGAAGAAGAACTTCCTCAGATCAGGTCGGTTGGAACTGAAACTTTGAGAGAAGATTGTTAACTCATAAACCTACTGATTGCACACCATATACAGTCAAATATGAAGCCAAAGGGATCACATCGAGTTCTAGGAATATTGCCAGGCGGTAGTTGTAGGTTCAGCAATGCTTTGAGGCTTGGTTCTTGCAGCCTAGATGGTTTCAGCAGGTAAGGACTTGGGATTCGAGTTGCCTAGGGTTAGGGAACTCTCCTTTAGAGTTTCAAGGGAAAAGAAGAGTAGGTGAGGGAGATCGATGGGTTTATGTGGGGTAAGGGTTGAGGGTATCGCCCAGAACAAGGGACGATAGTTCTATGGCTCTGATACCATGTTGGATCATAAAAAAGGTGAGAGATTAACTATTCTCCCACTGTCCTGTTTTATTTATAAGAAAGAGGTTACAAACTAAGAGACACTAGGAATCCTAGAGAGACTAGTAGTCTTAGTACTAAGGAAATAAAGAGTTAGAGTCCTAGTTCACAAAGGAAATACAAATAAACCAAAACATAATATAAGAGTCCCACTAAGGACGACATTCAACAGGTAGTAACACTTTAGGTTCTTTAGGAAAGAGGCATTTGGGTTAGCAAATACATGCTCATGTATAAGCACCTAGAAATCCATTGAGGGTATGTCAAGTTTACTATTCAATTGTAGTAATATCTAAATGACCTGAAGGCTGCAAGGTTCAAAATTTCGGATTACGGTCAGACAGAAATCACAGATTTGGTCGAGTTGACCAAAATCCCGTTGAAACACTGCATTTTTTGGTAATGTGTTTTGGTTGGCCGTTTTGGGGGCCAAATGACCTTATTGTGCTCCGATACTTCAGAGGAAACCTTATTTTAGCCTACTTAAATATATGTAAACCATTATATTGCAAAAATAATCACATATAGTGGTAGTTTGGATTTGCAGCCATTGTTGGCAGTATGCGTTGAATCCTATTGTATACCTAATGTAATGTTGCCTATTATACGCATTGTTTTAGTACTGGAAGGAAAAAAAAAAAAAAAACCAAATGAAACAATAAAATTATTCATAAGGAACGAAGAAACATAATTTTAATTAATTGTGTAATAAGTCTAACTTGAAGTACATGTAAGATGGATCCAATAAAACCCCAAGTCCCAACTCCCAAGTCCTAACAATACAATAATGTGGATCTCCACATGAGTGCAAATAAGGTCTCCTCAGGTTATCCTAACGGCTAATGCCACATAGAATGATAGGGAGGATCGATCCCACTTGTGGATTGAACTTGCCGACGCCAATTTCCTCTGTTTGTATGACAAATGTAGGCCATGTCACTGTGCAACGCTTGAAGTCTTCCACAACTGCTCTATAAATGCTGTCATCTAGATACTGAAGGTATCCTAACCTAGGGTATACTGTGAAGAACCAGCCTCTAAGCCATTGAGTCATTGAGCCACTTTAACTGTATGGTGTCTCTGGCTACGGCATATATGGGTAGCTGGTCAGGAAAGCGAAGAAGTTGTCCATAAAGGATGGTCCAGTATGTGATTGGGCATCATAGCCACCACCATATGAATTGGGAACGGAGACATAGCCATCGCCATAACCATATGAACTGTACATTAATCTAGTGCTATTTGCGAGAAAAGATGGGGCCTGACACTGCCCATGTCTAGTGCTGGTTCCTATACTAATTTTTCAAACACTGGCAGACAGATTATCCACATTAATGTCCATGCTACTAGAATCGACCTCCTCCTTTGGTTGGAAATCACAACGAGGACCTCTCGTGTACTGCTCAGGTGAGGAGGATGGACGTGCACCGTGGTTATGATCTTATGTGGCATGATCAAAATGGGTCTCCCCAGTGAATCAAATCTGCTCTGGCTCCGGCTCTTGCTCCTTTGCTACCTAATACTGGTCACAGAGGCCTCAATCACCACCACTACCATCATCATCATCATCTACACCTCCACCATGAGACGGTGATGGTGTGCGAATATGCCTACTGGAATGGGACCAGTCAGGGACATCATCATCCCTGCTAGCAAAGTTCAAATGGTTAGGGTGGCTTTGAGTGTACACGACCCTCTGTTGAAGCCATGAAATCGTCTACATCAACACCCATCTGATTGACTTAATCGAGGCCAGGCCTTCCCCCAGGTCGAGTCATCATTGGTATCATTCTATCCCTCACCCACTCTACCAAGGAATCCTCATCATCTGAGTCAAATTAGAAAATAATGGCGAGCTCAATCTGACTATTGTCGTTCTCATGCTCCATGCATATGTGCTCATCAACTTCATGTTTTTATGCACATACACCAAGTCTTTTAGACGTTTGGAACCCAATTAGTTCCGCCTCTTAGAGTTAATGAATGAAAACATGCTGCAGTTTCGCTCATAGTCAGAGGCAAACATGTCTGGGAGAGGACCTTGATTGCTATTTTCCTCGATTCTTCTACATCATCCCCATACAACATCCATCACTTGTAAAATGCAATGTGAATTAGATACATAAAAAACAAATAAATAATTACTCACCACCCTTAAGCAATGGATGGATAAGTTTTAGCTCCCAACAATCCTTACTAATCCTTAGGAATGACTTGCTGCCACGTGGTAGCATAGTGTGTACACACTCCTTCATCAGTTTTATGACAACATACAAGTGTGGCATGGTGGGGCTTGAAAGTAGTGTCTACCATCCTTTGAACCTTCACCATTAGCTCCAAAACCATCACTACCTTCTTCAGGTGCTGCCAAAACTCCTTAGAAGCAATGATAGATGGTCTTGCCACTCCACTAGACATAACCTAAACACTGTCATTATAATCCCCCTCTCCTGGTTCGGTGGCTAGATTTGTTTCCTCAAACTGCATCCTTGCCTTCTCTGTTTCTGCCTCCTTGCTTACCGTCCCCTTATCTGCTTACCTATGACCCTAGCCACCGCCACAGGAACCATAGGATACTTGGCCACATCTGTACTGGTCCCAACCAAATGTTGTTTCAGCCTTATGGCACCACCTCTCATGAGCTTCTTTTCACATTTATTACACTATGTTTTCCTCTTATCACCTCCAATACCACTCAATGCTGCTAGGCTATGTTTCCACTTCCACCATCTCCTCCTTGGGCAGTATAATCTCACGTAGTCACATTATCCCCGATCAAGTTATATTTCTTCGATACACTGCCTGCCGATGGATTCAGCAGCAGTTCGAAAGGTTGACCTATTCGGGAATCTTCGAAACTATGCTTATTTTCAACTCCTTGAAGCATTTCGTCGCTTATTACACCCTTCCTTAGGAAAGAAAAAAAAGTATTTTTTCTTCATTGAAAGATTGATTATCAATCGATTTTGCAATAACCCAAGGATTACTAGTAATCCGTGTAAATTGATTTTACGGTATAGACGCTTATGACCTCCCCCTCTGTGCCTTGCGGTAATGATTCCTCTAGTATTACGACCTTTACCACAACGATGCTGTTCATAGATCAAATTATTTTGTGGATTGGATTTCACTTGACTGTTGACGGTTTCATTGCGTGTGCTTGGGGCAGAAGTTTTGTATAAATGTATCGCCGATAATAACCACACCAAGTGCTATTTTTACCCAAGGGTATGCCACTTCGGGTTTTTTAACTGAATTACAGCAATCCGCGATATTGGGGTGAAAGCCTGCAGAGCAATGCTGCGTGGAGGAAGAAGGCCCACAGATTGTAAACTTATTTTCCCGGAGAAGAAGCAATGACGGTATTTGGGGAATAAGCATCGGAACCATACTGTTGCATGAAGAAAATAAACCATTATTAACTGAGGCACATCAATTGAGACCACTAAAAGAACAAAAAGATGATTATTTCTTTCCCCCAACCCTTATATTTTTTTCTTAATTAAAACTATTTTTTTCAGATTATTTTTGAAAAAAGTATTTGCTTAATCAAACAAAAAACAAATATGATACAACATACTAAGCATCGTAAGAAAGATTTCTTTCTAACTAGATTTTGATGTGGTTTATGATTTATCCATTGTAAACGTGTACTTTGAAAAGAGAGGAGACTCTAGTCACATTCAAAAGTGGACATCATAGTAGCCAAATAGATTTCTTTCTAATTAGAAGGTCCGATAGGTTTTTGTGTAAGGATTGTAAGGTTATACTAGGGAAGAGCCTAACCACTCAACATAGATTATTGGTTATGGATATGTCTCATTATGTTGAATTGTAAGAAAGGTCAGGTTTTTTTGCTCTCGGGTAAGGTAGTGGAACTTAAAAGGAGATATCAAGAAATTTTTTACTGATAATTTGGTTAAACAAGGAAAGTGAGACTTTGAGGGTGACAGTAATAGAATATAGAACGAGATGACTGCTTGAATTAAGAAATTTGTTAAAGATGTCCTAGGTATATCGAAAAGAAAATGTCATTCCCCTAGAGAGTCTTGGTAGTGGGATGATGAGGTTCAAACAACCATTAAAGCTAAGAAAGATACTTTTAAGACATGACAAAGGACTAAGGATATAGAAGATCTAAAAAGATATAGACTTGCTAGAAATGAAGCAAAAAAGATTGTGGGAAAAGTAAGGTCGAAGAAATATGAAGATCTTTATAACAATCTAAGCACAAAGGAAAGAGAAAAAGCTCTTCATAAAATAGCTAAAATGAGGGAAAGGAAGAGTAGAGATTTAGATCATGTTTGATGTATTAAAATTGTAGATGGTAGAAATCTAGTAAGGGATGAAGACATTAATGAGAGATGACAGCCTACTAAATGAAGACACTTCAAGTATTACTATTCTAGAAGGCCACATTACCCACAAAGACACCACAGGTCATAGATATATAAGCAAAATTACGGAAGTAAAAAAAATCTTTAATGAGGATGAATGTAGGAAAACACCAAGCCCAGATGAGGTTCCAATAGAAGTTTGGAAGAGCCTAAGAATCTTTGGAGTATCTTGGCTAGCTAAGATGTGTAATAAGATGAGCAGGAACATGCCAGATGAATGGAGGAGAAGCATTGTGGTTCCAATTTATAAAAAAGGTGATATTCAGAGCTGCAATCAAGGATCAAAATCTCGAAACTCAAGGCCATCTTGATCTTTGGCCAAACCGAGATTTCGGAGATTTCGGCGAGAACTTGCGTCAAAGGTCGTGAAGGCTTAAAATGCGTGTTTCAAGCCCTAAATGACCATTTTAAGGCTTGATACTACAGGGAAACCCTATTTTAGCATATATAAACACATTTAAACCATAAAATTGTAAAAATAATCACACATTATGGCAAAATCAAAGATTCATAATTCATAATTCCATAAAAATAATCAAATCATCAAATACTCAAATACAATGATGCCCCCACCCCAACTTCCAAGTCCCATCTTACCATCACTCCATCCCCATTTCTAATTCCACGAATAGTATCATGGAGGATCTAAATCGTAAATTTGCTGATGCTAATTTGCCTCGGGCTTACGTGTCTCACATATTAAGGTATCAACATCATATACCATGTAATGATAATGTTTATGTAAAAATTGAATTTTTGCAAAAATTCTTATCTTAAATAGTAAAACCGATGAATGGATGATTTCTGCTCTCGTACCAAGGTCCCTCGACAATCTTGTGGAAAGATTTGTCAAAAACCCCAAGATTATGGAAGTTTTTGAAGCTAAGATGCAAAAAATGGGTGAAAAAGAGCAAACCCAGTGAAAATGATAGTCTCGTCGAAATTTCGACCGAGATTTGATATTTATAAGAAAATAGACCAGTCCTGGTGTCTTATCTCGACCAGTTCGAGAACATAAAAAATTTCGAGATCTTGCCCTCGGCGAGATTTTAAACCATTGCTGCAATAACTACAGAGGCATTGATATGATGAGCGAGTTATTGAAACCCATTTGAGACAAAAAACTACTATTACAGAGAATCAGATTGGTTTTATGCCAGGTAGATACACAATTGAAGCTATTTACTTGCTTAAGAGACTCATGGAAAGATTTAGAGATGGCAAGAAGGACCTCCATATCTTTATTGACCTAGAAAAACTTATGACAGAATTCCTAGAAAGTTAATCTAGCAAGTATTAATGAAGATAAATGTTTCAACCAAATATGTGGACGTAGTCAAAGATATGTATTATAATGTGGTGACTAGTGTAAAAATCATTGGGAGGGGGGATCAGGGTCGTGAATTCCGAATTACAATTGAGTTACATCAAGGATCAACTTTATGTCCTTATATGTTTACCCTCATTATGAATGATTTTACCAGAGACATTCAAGATGAAATTCCTTGGTATATGTTTTTGCTGATATTGTTTTGATGGATGAGACAAAAGCAAAGATTAACACTAAGTTAGAGCTATGAAGATCAATATTGGAATCAAAAGGTTTTAAGATAATTAAAACGAAGATAGAGTATATGGTTAGTCACACAAGGACGGATAATGAGTTGGTAAAAATTGATTGGAGGGAGATACAACAAAGTGATTATTTTAGGTATCTAAGTTCAATCATAAATAAAAAGGTGATGTAGATGATGATGTTTTATTGATGATTAAATTAAGATGGATGAAGTGGAGAGGTGCATATGAAGTGCTGTGCGATTGACGCATTTCTTTAAAATTTAAAGAAAATTTTATAGGATAAGTCATTCAACCGGCTATGATGTATGGTGTGGAATGTTGGCAGTTAAGAAGCATCATATAGATACACTTAGTGTAATTGAGATGAGGATGTTGAGATGAATGTGTGGCAAAACTAGGAAGGATAAGGTAAGGAATGTTCGTATTAGAGTTGATTTGGGAGGAGCGATGATACATGATAAGCTATGAGAAATTTGTTCGAAATGGTATGGCCTTGCTCAATGGAGGCCATTAGATGCTCTAGTATGGAGGAGTGATTTGATTCAGATTGGAAGATTTAAAAGAGCTAGGGGTAGACCTAAGATGACTCTAGGGGAGGTGGTAAGGAAAGATATGCATAGTTTAGGCCTTGGTTTAAGTATGACATCGAACAGAATTGATTGGAGGACAAGAATCCATATAGCCGACCCCATTTAGTTGGGATAAGGCTTTGTTGTTGTTGTATACCAAGCATCAAATGCAATTCAAAACCAGTTGAAATTATTCTCATAATTTGCTTTACTTCTCAACCCAGAATAGAATATATTTCGTATTTTTTTTTGGAAAATTTAAAATATTTTTTTTTAAAATTTAAAAAATAACAACATTTATTGGAAGAAAATGCATTCCAACTCTGTGAGGCTGTAGATTAGTCAACAGTGTGTGACATATATAAAATTGAGTCCCATCCAGTTTATATTAAGCCTAATTTTTTTTAATTATTGTTGTAGGAAATTCTATTTTTTCCACCGGGAAAACAATATATATAAGAAAACAAAATTTCGATGGCATGACATCGTGGATTGGGTTCACGTGTCTGACGTATAAATATCATCACCAACTACCATGTATTCATTTTTGAGAAATGTTTCATACCTTTAGTTGTTGAAGGAATTTATATTTCAATCCAAATGCAGCAAACAATGATGTGGCAACTCTCAACAACGTGTCCCAATAGTAAGCATGGATGATGTGGTAAAAAATCTTAAATTTCACACTTTTCCTCTTCTCTACAACGAAATATGCCAAATAGGCAGGTTTTAATTGAAATGGTGCTTTTTACAAAAGTGGTTGGTCTGGTCCAACCGAAATTTCATTTCAAAATGAAACAAGTCAATATTTAGGCGAAATGCAGAAATATCAACCGAAATATGGTATGTTTTCTATTGCACACTCCATTTCGTCTTTGCCCGATCAGGTTTCTCAAAATAACTTTGAGACCATGGTGGGTTATTGATCAAGTGGGTTACCATATTGGTGATTTTCAATTGATGGGATCTAGGACTTCACTCTAAAAAATGGTCGTATCCAATTCATAAGGCTCCCGCCATTGCGGGGTTTGGGAGGGGCTTATGTCACCATATTGGTGATTTTCAATTGATGTATTTCTAGGTCTTCACTCTCTTGCTGTCTAAATATTTGGCAGACACTAAGCATCCTCATTAGAAAAATAAAGCATCTATTTACAAAATAATTCATACTATAGCTCCCCAGTCCCTTCAATTAATTATGGTGAATCTAATATGTAACGGCCCAACCTCCAAGCAACCATCAAGATATTGTCCTCTTTGGCCCATGGGCCTCAAGGCTTTAAAATGCGTCTTGACATGTTGATGAGGCTAAGGGTTATCAACTAGCTCGGTCTCTTCCCCCTAACCAATGTGGGACTAAGTTTGTGCACCTTTATTGATCTCCCAGGATGGTTGGTACTCGCCGCCCTCAGGTGTCACATTCTCCCCCTCTTCGGGCACAGTGTCCCCGTTGTGGTCCCACACGGTGTTGGGTTCGCTCTGATATCAATTGTAACGCTCCAACCTCCAAGCAACCGTCAAGATATTGTCCTCTTTGGCCTATGGGCTTCAAGGCTTTAAAACACGTCTTGACATGTTGAGGAGGTTAAGGGTTATCGACTAACCCAGTCACTTACCCAGTCTCTTCCCCCTAACCAATGTGGGACTAAGTTTGTGCACCCTTATCAATCTCCCGAATCATCTGGTACTCGCCATATTTTGGTGGGGAACCCCTCAGCGATCTCCTAGGATGGTCGGTACTCGTCGCCCTCGGGTGTCACATAATAAATGAAACTACCTGATATAATTATGAGCTTTAAATTGGGGCTGAGAAAGTGGTGCAGTATCCGGGTTGAGAAAACCCTAATTAGATCTGCTAGTAGGCCCACTCAAATAATAATCAACTCCAACAATAATAATAATGGCAGAATTGTAATTAAATAAAAAACTCAACCAGTGGTGGCAGATTTGGTAATTAGTCAGAAGTTTGAAATAAGTCTAGAGAACCAAACAAAGCCTTAGGATAAAAATTTAAGTAGAAATGAAACAAGGCATAAACTTGGAAGGATGGGACAAAAGGGTCAAAACAGACTTATATATAAAGCCAAGGATAATTCTGGAAATCACAATTAAAAGACTTTCTTCAACCTCAAGATGCTACTCACGGTAATGGAAGAAACCCAGTTTCGATTCTTGCCTTAGATCTAACTCAATGTGGATCCAATCGAACTGAAACTTCAAGGTAAGGTTTGTAATCCTCTTTCCTCTTGATTGCAACCAATAATTACTCTAAACAACCAGCAATTGACAGATTCCGCTGAAAATAAATCAAGCAGTGAAAGATAGGAAAAGTGAGTTGCAGGTTTTTGGACTTCAATGTCGAGGAGGTTTCTGGTTATGGGCTTTGGGGTTATGGGTCGCCCTTAGGGTTTGAACTAATACCCAAAGATTCTAAGTAAATCAAACCTGTTTCTTATGAGGTCGATGCAATATTCTGGAGACTGGTTCTGCCGTGAGTTGCAGAAATCACACAGTAACAGTAATAAAGAAATAAGGAAGGAGAAGGTTAGGAGAATAAGAGGAAGAGAGGGGGAAGATAGCTTAAGATAAGGGCTGCTCCTGATCGCATAGACGAATAAGGGAAAGGAGATAGAAAGCACACCACTTTGGCCCACAGGCACACAACTAAATCTCAATTCATTCTTTCTTTTCTTCAAATCTTCTCCTCTTGAATGGTGGTCGGTTACAGATATTTAAAGGAAAAGAGATATAAAACTTAACAAAATATAAATGACTGAAATGGAAATCCTAATCTTAGATATTCTAATAACTTACTAAACCTATGGTTGCCTATTAAGGCAAAAAGAAAACTAATTTAAATACTTAAAATAAAATCTTACCTAATTGTTTTATCTAAATCCCCAAATATAAAAGATTACAAATATCCCACATAAAATTAAATCTAATAAAGATTTTAATCCATGCCCATCTTAGCTTGTGGGCCCGTTGCTGCATCAGAGAGGAAGTGACAAGATTCACAATGATGTCTTTAGAAGGAGTCATCCCTAAATTAACGGGCTTGAGGGCTTATAGGGGTTTTGCCTAGTTGACTACAATGCTTCCATAAAACTAGTGATAAGTTACTATAATTATTGAATTGTGTTCAAATCTTTGTTCTAGGTGATTGTTGGAGATGCCACTGCAGTTTACAATGCCGAGGGTGGCACTGAGGAACGGTCAACGTAGAGAGAAGCGACTATGACGAGGGTAGTGGCAATTCTAGATCATTAATTGGGAACAAGTAAGAGCCCATACTTGCCATAGAGTAACCTGTCCTCTAGCCAGTACCTCTTCCAAATTCCTTATTTTACTTGATGAGCCAATCCGTATAACCCATGTTAGTATCTTTGCTCATTTAACTAACTTTAGGATCTCTCTCGTTCGCCTCCATTGTTGTGTTTGTAGGATACCTAGAAAGGAGAAAATCAAATACTTAATTTAATTGGTGTTTACCCAACTATGAGGGCTTGATAATGTAGCTTATTAGATATGTTGTTCCCAGATAGCCATTGAGAGGGGTGTGAATCAATGGGAGCAAAAATAATCCCTTAAATTCTCAGTCACAAGCAAGGCTCTAAATTTCGGTTTTGTGCCTGGTTTTGGCTGAGCCAAAAACCGAACTTTAGGCCATATAGGCCGAAATTTTTCCGAAACAGTGGAAAATTTCGAATTTTTGGCTAGTTTCGAAATTAGTTTCGGTGGCAAAAAAAAAAAAAAAGAAAAAGATTTTTGAGCCCAATTTTTTTGTGTGATGCATTCTTAACCTTCTTAACATATCCGTTGAATGATTTACAAAAAAAAAAATCCCAAATGGTATTTCTATGTTTACATCATAGTATGCTAATGTACGCTGGAAGCTGAAGATTGTATTTAGGGTTCAAACAATGCCTATTTTGACTAATATAACTTAAGATATTATTCAAAAATAAACAAAAATCCCCCATTTGAATCCAATAAAAATAGTCTAAAATGAAAATTCTAAAAGAATAAAAAGTCGACTTTCCATTTCAAGAACAAAAACTGGATTTTTGATCGCGGAGCGATTTTCAACTTTCAATTGCTGGCCTTTTTATGCAATAAAAAATTTCATAAATCTTATTATTGTAAAACATCATTAAAAATCAAGAGCTTGCCAAAATAATCTTTTGTTTTGATGTCCAGAAAGTTTTTCCCATTCAAATGACTTTAAACAGTATTCGCATACTCCGAACAAGGTTTGACTAGAGCGTAACTCCTTCAATATAACTCGGATTCAGCTGCAGCTTTTCAACAAATCTGACATTACTAGAATCCGAGTTATATTGAAAGAGTTACGCTCTAGTCCAACCTTGTTCGGAGTATGTGAATGCTGTTTAAAGTCATCTGAATGGGAATAACTTTCTGGACATCAAAACAAAAGATTATTTTGGCAGACTCTTGGTTTTTAATGATGTTTTAATCTAATAAGCTTTATGGAATTTTTAGGTTGGAGAAAAAAGATAGTATTTGAAAGTTGAAAATTGCCCCGCGATCGAAAATCTAGTTTTTGTTCTTGAACTGGAAAGTGACTTTTTATTCTTAATTTGAATTTTAAACTATTTTTATTGGATTCAAATGGGGCGTGTTTGCTTATTTATGAATAATATCTTAAATAAATTAATAAATATTTACTTAAATGATATTAGTCATTAATAAGTGCTGTGTGCTATATATTGTCCCTCTTGTATATTGTTCCCTGTCTTGTATTACTCAGACTTCTAAGGCAGAGTTCAACAAGTTTTGGATAATTTAGAAGGTGTTTGGACCAAGTTTCGGCCGAAACTAGAGACTTCCACTGAAACCTGGTCGAAACATTGATTTTGGACAACTTTTTTGTTTCAAACCTACATTTCGTTTTGGTTTTACAAGAAACTGAAACATTTCGGCCGAATCCGAAATTTCGGATCACAAGTGAGGACTCATTGCCGTTTGTCCCAAAAGTCGTATGTGCGGCCAAGTCTGCCAGGTGTAACATACCCACCCTGGAAGACAATCACTCCAATATCCAAAGTAGTAAACAAACCACACAAGATATATGTGGTTCACCTCCATAATGTGTGAAAGGCTACTCCACGGAGTAATGCCTTCACAAGGCTTAGCATTCACTCTACACTTGGATTTTAACTACAGTTACAGTCCAGGCCCTACTACTTGCTTCAAGCCTTTAACTTCTAATGCAAGGTTAACTTCTAATGCAAGGGCAACAAATCGAAAGTTTCAACCCTAAACACAGGGCAAGGTCTTCCCCCAATGTGTGTTTAATTACAATTGGCATACCCTAATACAAGGATGGGCTTATAGATGTCCAATAATGAATGCTCAAGCAAGTGTGCAAACCCTGACCCCAATACATCCATAAACTAGGTTATCAACCAACACTGCCACCCATGTAAAATAGGGAATTTGCAACTAAGAGTTATCTCCACCCGTGTAACTCCACAACTTTGTCACTTTGGTTGATGATTTTTAAAGGATTACTTGGCTTTATTTAATGAAGAACCGTTCTGAATTATTTTCTATCTTTTTTGCATTTGTTATTGAAATTTAGACCCAGTTCTAGACTTCTATTTGTATTTTGCACAGTGACAATGCCAAGGAATATTTTTTGGATCAATTTTCTTAGTTTATGGTTGCACTGGGTATGATTCATCAGTCTTCCTATCCCATTATCCCTCAACAAAACGGTGTTGGTTATTTAGTCCCTTCTCTTCGAAATGAATAGCCAAAACGTTTTGGGCTGATGCTATTTTAGGTGCTTGCTATCTTATTAATCGTATGCCTTCTTATGTATTAAGTAGTAGGATTCCTCATGCTTTGCTGTTTCCTTCAAACCCTCTGTTTGTGCTCCCTCCCCGCATTTTTGGATGTGTTTGTTTTATCATGACCATTGCCTTGATCATTAAGTTGGATTCCAAATCTCTCAATTGTATTTTTTTTTGGTTATCCCCGTACTCAGAAGGGTTATTGTTGTTGTTCTCCGGAGTTACATAAATACTTTGTCACTGTTGATGTTTCTTTATTGTGTTGAGTTGGATGATAGTCTTCCTACATATGTGGTCCAACATTATGTTTCACAGGTTCTGTCAATCGCTGTAGTGCCTACGACACCTCCACCCGCCGTCCAACATCTTTACACATGTCGTCCTCGGGTAGATCCTGCACCCCTGGCTTCTCTCGCCCCTACCACGTCTTCTTTGCCTGTCGATCTTGACCCCACTCATGAGTTTAGTATTCCATTATCTGACCTTGATATTCCTACTGCTCTCATAAATGTGTGCGGAATTGTATCCAACATCTTTTTTTGAACTTTGTGTCTTATTCTGGTTTACCCCTTTCGTTTCATTCCTGTTTATTCACTGTTGTATGTCACCCACTTCCTAAGTCTGTTGTAGATGCATTATCTAGTCCTGGCTCGAGGACAATTGACAACTATGGAAGAGGAATTATTGGTCTTGGAGGAAAATCATTTAAGGATCTTGTGCCTTTGCCTGCAGGCAAGTCTGCTATTGGCTGCCGCTGGGTTTATGTTGTTAAGGTCAATCTTGATGGTTTTCTTGCTCGTTTGAAGCTCGCCTGGTTGCCAATGACTATGTTCAGGCCTATGGTGTTAATTATCTTGACACTTCTCTTGTTGCCATGCTTGCCTCTGTTTATATTTTGATTTCTCTTGTTGCTTCCCATCATTGGTCGCTGCACCAACTTGATGTAAATAATGCTTTCCTTCATGGTGATTTCTATGAAAAGGTTTATCTGGAGCAACCACCTGATTTGTTTTTGCTTAGGGGGAGTCTGGTTTGGTATGTCAATTCAAGAAATCATTATATGGATTGAAACAGTCTCTTTGGACATGGTTTGGATATTTTACTAAGGCGGTCCTTGGTTTCAGCTTATCCCAATGTGATATTGATCACTCGGTATTTTATTGTCTATCCAGTATAGGACGCATGTTTCTTATTGCATATGTTGATGGTATTGTGATTACTAGAGATGATAGTGCAGGAATCATGAGTTTGAAGACTCACCTACAACATCAATTTCACACCAAGCATCTGGGCCGTTTAAATATTTTTTGGGCATTGAGGTGGCTCAGTTCACAGAAAGGTATTTCTCTTTCACAATGGAAATACGTTCTGGATTTGCTTACATAGACAGGGATGTTAGGGTCTAAGCCTGTGGATACTCGAATGGACTCTAACATCAAACTTACAGGCTTACAACTGATAGTGGAGATATTTTGAGTGACCCCGAGCGGTATTGCATGCTGGTCGGGAAATTAAATTCGCACTGACTTGACCCGATGTGGTTTTTCCAGTTAGTGTTGTGAGTCAGTTTCTGTCCTCTCTTCGGGCATCTCATTGGGATGCTGTTATTTGTATTCTATAGTATCTTAGGAAGGCTCTAGGCCGTGGTCCACCGTCTCAAATCATGGACATGGACGTGTTGATGGTTTTTTGGATGTTGATTGGGCAGGTTCTTCTATTGACATGCAGTCTACTACTAGCTATTGTACTTTTGTTGGTGGGAATCTTATTTCCTGGAGGGGCAAGAAGCCGACTATTATTACTCGGTCTAGTGCAAAGTCTTGAATATCGTGCTGTGGCACATGTTACTTGTGAATTGATGTGGGTCAAGTAGCTAGTTGAACTTGGGTTTTCGGATGTGCCTGCAATTATGGTGTGATAACGAAGCTGCTATTCACATTGCTTCGTATCCTGTGTTTCCTAAAAAAACGAAACACATTGAGGTAAATTGTCACTTTGTACTTGTTGAATCAGAGATGGGTAATGAATGAGTGAGATGATATTCTTCCTCACTCAGCTTTCTTATTTATAATCAAACATTGGTAATCAAATTACAACTATGTCCCTCCTTAGCTGTCACTTAGAATAGGTCGGCTAAGGTGGACTTATGATGATAAAACCCTAATGATAATAAAGAAGGGAAAAATACAAAATTACCCCTGAATCCTAAATTAACTATGGATTACAACAGTACATGAGAAGATGCAGCAGAGAATTTTTTCTACAAGCCATTTTTGTACGGGAGAGCAACTTGCTGATGTGTTCACTAAATCTCTGGGGAATGGGAGGACTAATTATATTTGTTACAAGCTGGTCATGGTTGGTATGTATGTTCCAGTTTGAGGGGGAGTGTTAGGAGTTATTAGTAAAGGGGAGATTGGCGCTAATCCTGATAGTGCTAACAGGCCCCACCTCTTTCTTTTATTTGGTTGTTATTACTTGTATACATTTCTAGGGTATTCTTTATATATTGGAATGTAGTAGGGTGTCTCAACATATTGTTCAGACAGCAGCCTCTTCTTCTCTTTCTCTCTTCTATCTTCTCTCTCTATAATTTACAACATTTAAGCTCTAGGGAAGTTTTTGGATGATCTCAGAGTCGACCTCTCATCGTCCGTCTGAACAAATGATGCTCTTGGGAAGTTTCCGGGCATTCACAGAGTCGACTGCCCAGTGCCCATTGTCTGTTGTGGATCAATCCTGGAATATGCTATCCACCTATGCCGGTCGACTTGGGGTGTCGTTCGCCTAGCCAGAAGCTGGTCGTCTGAGCACTCAGTCTGGATGGCTTTTTAAGGCTATTATATGGTTAAAGGTTTTGGGCGTTTGATCAATTCTTTGAGTCAATTATTATGCCACACCAGATATTCATATAAGGTCCATCCTAGCTTACCAAAAACTAAGTCTAGGTCTCATAATGATTTCACCATTGGTCCCTTAATGAACTTAGTTTTAACCCTTTAACAGTTGATGAGTTCTTGCAACCTAGGCTCATATGATTAGTGGCAAAAAGAATGCATTCCCAGGTAAACCAAAACATCTAAAATGAGTCTTCACTTCTTTGATTGTAGATGCTTGATCCATTGAGGCTGTTGCAAGATGTTCCACTTTCTGCTTTTGCTTGTGTTGACAGCCTTAGCTTCATGCTTGGTGATTTCCATCAATCCACTCGTAGGCACATAACTTAGAGAAAGATATAAATATTCTAAAGGACAATTTAGTTCGTTTGCATCAAAATACAGTATGTCAACAGGAGAGAGACACATAATTGAGAATCTATTTTCTTAACAGTTTTCTCATTATTTTCATTTGATCAAAACAAATAATTAAGCGTACGAATAGACTGATTAGTCATTGTGTTCTTCAATCAAATCCATAAGCTTTTCCCGTTGATATTTGTCACGTGTCCATATGTGTTGTGCTGGACACTTGTGGACACGGCTGGACATGTATTGGAAGGGCTTGTGCATCTCACATATGCATTCTGCTCATTGTATGCCCCTTGGACTTTCTTTCTGTCTTATTTTCCTGGTATATCCATGCTCTTCCATTTGTATCTGTGGTACATCTCAATTTCCTTTACCGATACTCCCAGCAATCTTAATAAAATACAGTTGGTATTTTTGTGTAAAATTAATAATAGTTAGACTCACATATGTTGGTGTTAGTGAAATTTTCAAAGAAGTTGGTGGATAGCTTTTCAGTATTCACTTATTTTTCCGAATGATCTAGTTGGTAAATTTGGATTTAAAATTGTATTGATTAAAAGTTAATTTGTTTTTATCATTCTAAATTAAAATTGTCTATTTTTATTTAAGAAGAAAAATTAGTTTGCCACCTGATTTTCGTCATTTATCTGGGTTAAGAAGTGCATTTGCTCCTACCCCCAAGTTGCCAGTGAGTTCTGTTTCAACTTATGCTTGATTGGAAATTCTGATTGGGTGATTTGAGTGCAGTTTCATATCTTAGTTTTATTTCCTGGATTTTCACTGATGAGGACAGTCTCAGGTGGATGGTTCCTTTCATTCACCAGAGTGGCATGCTGCTCGTTTGGCCAGTCTCAAAACTTCTCATACAATTACCTGGGAAGAGTTCAAAAAGAAGCAAAAGGTAAATTTGTGAGATGAAGCAAATGTTCTGCTATCTGCATATCAAATGCTGAAAATTTTGCATATTCCTCTTAACTTGTCATCAACCTGAAATTCTCACATTAGTCTTGAATAAATCATACTTCACAATCATTTAGTTACAAAAAAAAAAAAAAAAAATCCTTTCATCACTTTAATTCTAATTCCATGAACTTGTTCACCTATGTGCTCCTTTAAAATCTAATATTATTTGACAAGCATGTTCTTTTTATTGTCGCAATGCTTAAAACCTGACTCCCCCCTGTTATACCCTAATTTTTGGATGAAAATAGCTGCTTTAGTTAAGGAAGGGATATATTTCCTTCTTGGCTGACATTTCAACCACTAATAGAAATGCGGTTCAGAGACATCTCTGAAATACAAAACTACAGTCATGTAATGTATTAATCTATGGTATATTATTATGCAATTGTATATGGACCTTAGTTCGGCTTATATGGCTGATAAATGGTATTATGTGAGTTATTTTGGAAATTAGGAAATGGGATATAGAGAATTCAATGTGTTGAACAGGTATTATTGGACCCATTTCTAGGAATCATTAAGTTTCTCCAATGGTTTCACCACTGTACCAGAAAAAATTTGGAGCTATTCAAGAGGAGGGTGTGCTGCACACATCATCAAGGTCACTTTGGATTATGTATGTAATGCAGCTTTTATTTTTTTCATGTCCGAGGAAGGTATTGAATTGATGTAATGACTTGTGTTTAATGTGACACAGGCCAGCTTTATTTATAATATGGAGGAGTACAATCTAGAATGAGTACGAAGACAAAAAAGTCATTTGAGACAATTCTACCCTTGTACCTATATTACAAACACCCCCTTAAGTTGGTGCATGAATATCCCATATGCCCAACTTGCAAACAATAGGATGATTGTACTACTAAGACCTTTAGTAAAAACATCAGCCAATTGTTCCTGACTATGAACAAAAGGCACACAAATAAGACCCAAGTCTGGTTTTTTATTTTTTTATATTTTTATATTTCTTATGAAGTGATGATCAATCTCCACGTGTTTTGTTCGATCATGCTGAATTGGGTTGTGAGCAATGCTAATGGTGGATTTGCTGTCACAATAAAACTTCATGGGAAGGGTGACAAGGACAACTAGATCAGTGAGAAGACATTGAAGCCATAGTAGCTCACAACTGCTATGAGCCATAACACAAATTCTGCTTCAGCATTGGACTTGGCTACAATAGATTGCTTCTTACTTTGTCAAGTAGTAAGGTTACCACCAACAAAGGTGCAATATCCTGCAGTAGACATGCGGTTATTAGTACTTGCCCAGTCTGCATTAGTAAAGGCCTCAGCTCTGAGATGATCATGAGGAGAAAATAGGATTCCATGACTTGGGGCAGACTTTAGATAATGGAGGATGCATAGCACTACTTCCATGTGACTAGAGTAAAGATCGTCCATGTACTGGACCAAGCTAACCAAGCTAACAACCATAGTTGTCAAGGCGCTAAGGCGAACCAAGGCGATGGAGGCCTGACTGGGCGCCTAGGCGACCAAGGCGCCCGCCTAGGCGACCAAGGCGCCCAATTTTCCAAGGCGACCCAAGGCAGCCTGGGCGCCTAGGCAACACCTTGACAACTATGCTAACAACATAAACAATATCAGGCGAGTATGAGACAGATAAATCAATCACTCAACCAATCTTTGGTATCATTTGCATCAATGCGAGTATCTACTGATTGCATCCCAACATACCAGTCTCAGAAAGAAGATCAAACACATACTTCCTCTGAGATAGGTAAATATTTTTGGAGGAACTTGCAACTTCAATTCTCAGAAAATAGCAAAGCAATCCAAGATCCTTAATCTCAAATTCCTTGCCTAAAATCCCTTTTAAGGCGAGAAATTTCTGCAATGTCATCACATATAATGATAGTGTCATCAACGTACATAAGCAAAAGAGCAATCTTTCCACCTGATTGTTTGATGAACAAAGTATGGTCAGCGTTGTTTGAGAATAGCCTGCAGTAACCATAGGTCCATGAAACTACCAAACTAAGCACGCGGCGACTGCTTGAGCCCATATGGTGCATGTTTCAACTTGCACACCTTCCCCTGAGTTTCAAAGAAAGTAAACCCAGTGGGAATATTCATGTACACTTTTCATCCTGGAGCTTCCCATGAAGGAAGACATTCTTCACATCCAACTATGAAGAGCACAACCTAGATTAACGGTGAATGATATAATGACCCTGATAGTGTTCATCTTTGCAACAGGGCAAACGTTTCACGGTGAATGATATAATGACCCTGATAGTGTTCATCTTTGCAACAGGGCAAAAGTTTCCTGATAGTCAATCCCATATGTCTGAGTGAATATTCTAGCAACCAGCCTTGCTTTATATTTGTCCAATGTTCCATTAGCCTTCTGTTTGACAACAAAGACCCACTTACATTCTACTGGTTTCTTCCTGGCGGAAGAGACCAAATCTTACGTGTCATTCTTTCCAAGAGTGCTTATCTCTTCATTCATTGCCTCTTTCCACCTTGGATTTTCCAGTGCATCCTTCCAAGTGTTAGGAGTGGAAACAGTCGATAACGAAGACATGAAGGTACGTAAGGAGGGGGAAAGAGAATCATATGAAACAACATTAGAAATGGGATGTTGAGTACATGTTCTAGTGCTCTTACAAATTGGTAAGTCATGACTAGGATCACTAAGAGGATCACTAGGGGAAAGAGGTTTACCAGAAGAAGACGGTTGGCTAGGTGCAGTGGTGATGGTCTCTTGTACTTGCTTATGTCGAACAAAAACTTTAAGAGGTTGTGGCTGTTCCCCTTGGGCTAAAGGCTCCCCCTGGATTGAGACCTGCTCCTATTCCTAGGCTGAGACCTGCTCATATCCTGATTGGTTACACCATCTTCAATAACAATAGGATCAGTATCATCATTCATCACCAACATTAGCTACTAGAGTAGTTTCCAATGGAACGATTATAGGCACATCTTCTATTGGAGCCCTAGGCTGAGACCATAGTTGTCAAGGCTACAAGGCGATCCAAGGCGTTCGAGGTCATCTTGGGAGCTTAGGCACCCGCTTAGGCGTTGCTTAGGCGACCAAGGTGTTCTCAGTGTATTTTTTTTTATTTCTAAAATATTAATGCTATATTAATGTTTATATATATGCAACATTCTATATAAATAATCAACATTTAAGACAACTTAATTAACATGAGAAAACCAACAAGGCAACAAATAATGAGTTAAGTGGGCAACACGTATTTATGACTAATATTTGCGTACTTCTAATAAATTTGACCGGAGCGTAACTCCTTTAATATAGTTCAGATTCAAGTAATCTCGAATTCATTGCAAAGCTAGCATAGTCAGCTTTCTAACAAATCTGAGATTACTTGAATCTGAATTATAATGAAGGAGTTACACTCTAGTCAAATCTTGTTCAGAGTACGCAAATGCTGTTTAAAGTCGTCTGAATGTAAATTATTTATTGGGCATCAAAGCAAAAGATTATTTTGGCGCGCTCTTGGTTTTTAGTGATGCTTTACTATATTAAGATTTATGGAATTTTTATATTTGGAAAAAAGCCTAGCATTTGGAAGTTGAAAATCGCCCCCGCACCCAAAAATACAATTTTTTGTTCTTGAACTGGAGGGTTGACTTTTTATCCTTTTGAAATTTGAATTTTAGATTATTTTTATTGGATTCAAATTTTAGGGGGGGGGGGGCTATTTGCTTATTTATGAACAATATTTTAAGTAAATGAATGATAAGTGTTGTTCCTAAGAGCAAAAAAAGACACATTGAAAACAAGGCGGTCGCCCAGGGTGATAAGGCGCCTTGGCGCCCAGGCTTACAAAATCCTCCCGGACTCCTAAGCGAAGCCTTGACAACCATGGTTGAGACTCCCTGAGGAGGTGCCGGATAATAAGCTTTAGTCTCATGAAAAACAAGATCCATGGTTACATGCAGTCGCTGGGTTGGAGGGTGGTAGCTCTTATAACTCTTCTGAGTGGCAGAATAACGAAGGAAAATACAGCGAAGCCCCTACAGATCAAGCTTGCTGCGCACATGATGGTTACGAGCAAACACCACACAACCAAAGACCTGAGGCATACCACAAATGAAGATGATCCCAAAAGCACATCAAGAGGACAACCAGAAGCCAAATATGGGAAGGCATCCAATAGATAAGATAAGCAGCCAACAAAATGGCATCCCCCCAATATTGAGGAGGGACGGTCATAGTGAACATGAAAGACCGAGCCACCCCCAAAAGATTATTCTTACATTCTGCCATGCAATTTTGAGTAGCAGTATCAATGCAACTAGTGTAATAAATAATCCCATGAGCTGACAAGTATGATTGGAAGGACACATTGATGTTCTCCTTACCGTTATTAGTCCAAAAAATCATGACCTTGGCATCAAATTGAGTCTGAATCATCTTATGTAACTGATGGGGACAAATTTGCACCTCCAATTGGGAAGGGACACGTGTTCCTCGTCCAATGAGGGGCGCGTACGTATCACCCTACATTAGGTAGGAAGATGTTCGCCATTTCCCTACGATCTCAGGGATGGCCCCAGATCCGTACGATCATGGGGCGATCTCTAGGCCCAGACGTTTCGCGGATGGCAAGCGGTCCTGCTTAACGAGGAGTCCCCATCCGAGTTAGAGCCTTGGGATCTGCTGTTAGAGATTCTGCATGTGATCCCGATAGTATGGACCAAAATGCTTTAGCACCGCACTTGCCCCATGCCTTCAGTTGGTTAGGTCGCAAAAGCGTCCTCCTTGTCAGTCGCGCCGATCTGATAGGGGGATGAGAACACGACACGTCTTCACTAGCGTGCCCTAACACAGGGCTGAATGTCAGGAGCACGATCTCAGCCAACTCCAGCCTCTATAAGTACCAGCTAGAATCATAGTTGTCAAGGCGTCGCCTAGGCGTCCGGGCAGTTTATACAGGCAAGGGCGCCAGGGCTCCTTGTGTACATGAGAAAGGCGGTCGCCCAGGGTGCCTGGGCGACGCCTAGGTCGCCTTGGACGCCCAGAATGCCTGGGCAGCCGTCTTTTTCTCATATTTTTCCTTGATCTTTGAATTTTATTTAGGAGATTTATTAGGCCATACAGGAACAACATTTATCAGGCAGTACTTATTTATGACTAATATCATTTAAGTATTAAGATATTATTCATAAATAAGCAAATACCCCCCTATTTGAATCCAATAAAAATAGTTTAAAATTCAAATTCCAGAAAGATAAAAAGTCAACCCCCAGTTCAAGAACAAAAACCATATTTTTGGGTGCGAGGGCGATTTTCAACTTTTAAATGCTAGGCTTTTTTCTAAATATAAAAATTCTATAAATCTTATTATAATAAATCATCACTAAAAACCATGAGTGCGCCAAAATAATCTTTTGCTTTGATGCCCAAAAAATAATTTACATTCAGACGACTTTAAACAGCATTCCCGTATAACGAACAAGGTTTGACCGGAGTGTAACTCCTTCATTATAATTTGGATTCAAACAATTTCGGATTTGTTGGAAAGCTGATTATGCTAGCTTTGCAACGAATTCGAGATTGCTTGAATCTGGACTATATTAAAGGAGTTATGCTCCGATCAAATTCGTTAAAAGTACGCAAATGTTAGTCATAAATAATTGTTTACTTAACTCTAGATACAATCCCAGGTCTTAGTGTACACTAGTAAACTTGGGTCCACACCACATATTAATTAAGTTATGTCTTAAATATTGATTATTTATGTAGAATGTTGCATATATATAAACATTAATATTTTAGAAATAACAAAAATGCACTGGGAACGCCTTGGTCCCCTAGGCAACGCCTAGGCGGGCGCCTAGGCGCCCAGGATGGCCCCAAACGCCTTGGATCGCCTTGTCGCCTTGACAACTATGGCTAGAATCCAGGTAACTGATTCGAACTTCTAAGACTTTCTGCTCTCTAAAGCTCTCCCTCCATTGAAATTGCTTTGACCTTACTCTGCAGGAGTCTTATATTCTCTCATACGGTACTCCATCTGTTCGTTTTTGTTCTAATTTAGGCATCGGAGTGGCCTTAGGGTTTCCAAACCCGCCCTCGATTGCTGATTTGCTTCCCTATTGACAGGTGTCCTCATTTGGAGCCTCGGGTGAAAACCAGCGACAACTGTAATAATTGAAAACAATTGAACACATCAGTACATCACTTTTATAATGCATCAAGTATATCCAAGTAGAGCTACCAAAACAGTCAATAACAAAAACAAATCATTGGTACCAGAAGTAAACACGCAATGTGTAGGGTCCCACACATCAACATGAGTCATATGAAGAGCAATCAAACTTTTATTATCAGAAATAGTATAAACAACCCGAGTTTGCTTAGCAAAGATGCTAGCATCACGAAAGAAATTATTTGGATTACACTTCTTGAATAAAGTAGGAAACAAAGTAGTAGGTGACCCAAACATTGATGCCACCAATGAAACTCCAACAAAGCATTGGTAGATGAGTTAGGGAGAGAAGTCTGAGTAGCTAAAGGTGATGGAAAACTATCGAGCAAATAGGGGCTACCAACCACTTTACCATTGCCAATCGTACGACCTGAAGCCAAGTCCTGAAAGACACACCAATCAGGAAAAAATGTCACTTTACAATTCAAGTCCCTAGTAAGGCTATTAATAGAAAAAAGATTAGTTGAAAATTTAGGAACTTGTAAGACAGAGGAGAGAGATAAGGAGAACATCGAACGGAGCCTTTGCCATAAACAGTGGAAAGAGAAACATCAGCAACACTTACTTCTCTATTACTGGACAAAGGAAAGTATTGAAAAACATGAGTAGACCTAGTCCTATGGTTGGTGGCTCTAGAGTTGATTATCCAATGAATGGAGAAGACTGAGGCACAATGGCCATTTACAGAAACACCTGATGGAGGAGATGGATCGGAAGTCACTGGTAGAGTGGCGGAAGCAGCAGAGGGTGCTGGTGAACAAGATAAGTCCAGCTTGGTCATCAGATGATGCAAAGTCAGTAACTTCTCTTGAGAAAGAGAAGAATCCATAGTAACATCATCAGAGGTAGTATGGTGAGCCGTAGTGGAAGTGGGGTGACCCTGTCAACTTCCACGAGTATCGGGGGGATGACCATACAGTTTTCAACACTTTGTCTCTGTTATGATGCTCCTTCCCACAGTAATCACATTTCATAAGAGGTTTATTAGAGACAGAACGATCACCTATCCCACAAGAGAGGCCGCTACGAGAGGAGGAAGTGAAACCAGAGTATAAGGTTGAGCGTTCTTGTAGCACAGGATGAACCATAGCAGTACGACAGCTATCTTCAAATAAAACCATAGCATAGGCTTGCTCTAGGGAGGGGAAAGGATAGTGATTTAGGACATGAGCCCAAATCTGATCAAATTCCATATTAAGTCTAGCAAGAAAATCATAGACCCGGAGTTTGTACTCCCATTTCCTGAAAACATTAGCATTTGTATCACAAGTAGCAACGAATGACCCATAGAATTCCAACTCTTGCCACATACCTCGCAGAGTAGAATAATACTAGGAGACAATTACTCCCTTTGTTTGGTCTCGTGAATCTGCTTTCTAAGTTCATAACACTGTGCAAAATTGCCAACATGAGAGTGTCTTTGGTAGTCTTCAAATTATCGCAGCACTGTCTAGAAGAAGATACCCCTGGGAAATAGATAGATCCATGGAGTTGATGAGATAGGACATGACCATATAATTGGATGTCACCCTTTTATCTTGAGAGGGACCAATAATGGAAGGCTTATTGGTATGCCTTGTAATGTAGTCAGAAAGCCCACGGGATCCAATAGCAAGATAACATGAACAAGACCACATTAGGTAATTGCTCTCATCTAACTATTGGTTAACTTTGGCTTACAAGAAATATATCCACAACTTGTAGACAGGAAAGCTTCATTGCGACATGGTGGCTCTCGGAGAAATCAGCAACCAATTAAGAATCGATTCATGATTTAGAGTGTCATAGAGAAGAGACCCTTGGTGGAAGAACAAAACTCACCATCAAGGGTGAAGAAGTAGAGAGAGCAGGGGGTGGTGCCCTAGACTTGAGAGGTGAGAGCGATGGCGGCGGTGCAGTGGAGTCACTGGCGGAAACGAGAGGGAAGGAGAGGAGAGGGTGAGGGCGATGGTGCTTGGCTAGGACCGAGAGGAAAAAGGTAGGGCGGTGATGTTTGGTGTGGCAAAAAATGAGAAGGGCTAAAGAGAAAAGGCGGTGGTTGGGGGCTAGGGGTTTGTGGTGATTGTCATTAGGGTTGGGATCCCGATGCTGATCCTTGCTATGATGCCATGTTGGATTGATGTAATGACCTGTGTTTAATGGGACATAGGCCAGCTTATTTATAACATGGAAGAGAACAATTTAGAATGAGTACAAAGACAAAAAAGCCCTATGAGACAATTCTACCATCGTACCCATATTACAACATAAGTGGAAGCTTTGGGGCTGAATATTTTCCTAGTGCACGTTTAATAGGGATACAAGATGATATTTCAGGTCCTTTTACCTTAAACTGAAGAGGTGATGGGATCAGTTGCCCGAGGAATCGATACATTTATTCTTGGTGGCAAGCTATTAAGCAGAGAGGTAGTCATTGCAGAATGAATTTGCTGATACAGCCAGGGACATGATTTGGAAGAAGTTGTGTAAATAGGTGTGTGAAAGCCTGTGATCATGTCAATTGGGCTTTTCTCAATTATTTAGTTTCAGCAGTGGGTTTTGGAGCTATTTAGAGGGAATGGATGCAATTATAGTACTGTACTGCATCTTTCTGCCCTACAGCCCTACCTTGGTGGATGCCAGTCCTGAGTATCATTCAAAATGCAAAGGAGATTGTGCTAGAGATGGTGACTTTATTGTTTTGTATTTATTTTTCCTTGTGAAAACTCTCAACGGAATGATGCAAGCTGTTTAAACCAGTTTGTGGGTAATGGGCTGACTTGAGAGAAGATAAGGCTCTCTTTGGATAATTTTTGTTTTTGATTTTTGCCTATTTATTAAAAAGCATTTTTGAAAATAATTTTTGATAAAAAATAAAATGTTATTTTGTAACTACTTAGCATAATAGATTCTAAAATGAAAAATAAGTGTGGTATTGCATATGCAGAATAATTTTTATATAGTCATCTTCTTCCTCACTTCTCTTCTCTTCCTCATATCATGGGAACTCACTTCGGAACAGATTCACTGTTGTAGTTCTCCTGTGCAATTTCTTTGGTGGAGGATCAAGGCAACACTTTTCTCTTGATGATAACAAACCCAAAGATGTCTTCTTCGGAGTTTCCTTGGAAAATTGGTTTCATAAAAAATATTTATATTACATTTTTGAACCTGAGTTGAAGAGAGTTCGAGATACAAACTGTAAATAGATATGCTCGGTTCCTCAGATGGCAACCCTAAGAATGTGCCAAGATCTGCCCATCCCTTACGATATTTGGCCTTGCCCTCACACTCGCGGCCCCTACTGCGAGCGCCGCTGCACCACGAACAGCAGTAACACTTTGATCCGTCTCTCTGCCAGAACTCGACCTGATCTCCACACTCCTCACTGAGGCCTCTCTCACCGGAGTTAATGGAAGAACACCCCCCCCAAAAAAAAAAAAAAAGAAAAAGAAAAAGTAATAGACAATTGTCAGGGTTAGGCACCTCACCTCTCTGCACGAGATTATCCCTCAAGCCCCCACTAACAGCATCCGCACTAGGCTGCGCCTCACGCTGCAGATTTGTGAATCCCGGCAGCACTCTAACATCACACCCAAGCGCAGGCACCATCCCTGCCACCGTTTGATCTGTCAGTACGGTTATCGGCCTCCTAGACGACACCGACCAAATATTCGAGACAAGAGATCCGAGCCTTTCACCGATCCCCAAACCACATTACCTGCAGCAAAAGGGTTTACAACCGAAACCCTAAAGGCATTCTGAGGAACTTGAACTGAACCTGAGTTGTAGAGAGTTGTAGAGAGTTCGAGAGACAAAAGATACGGAGGGATGATGGTTTTATAAAAATATTAAAATTACATTTTTTCCCTCAGTTTTGGAAGGTTTGAACACTTGGTCACTAAAGGTTTGCGCAAAAACAGCTTAAACCCCTTTTTGGCCAAAAATCAAAAAGAGATCCCAACCTCTTTTTGATTTGGGGCTTGTTTTTATTTTTTCTTTTCATAAATAGCACCTAAAAATGATACCAAACACCTACAAAAACAAAAATCTGTCAGAAAACAAAAGCAAAAATGATACCAAATACACCCTAATTAGAGAATCTGGTTAATAGGAGATTCTGATCTAACAACTAAGATGGAACAGATTTGAATCCTAATCTAACATCGTTCCGAATTAAAAGGTTTGAGAGAAGATGATACTGAAAATCCATTTTGATGAAATTTATTATAAAAATATGAATCGAGAGGTGGAAAGAGAGAGAAACAAAGGATTATTGATTGCGTGTTGGAGAGAGAGAGAGAGAGAGAGAGAGAGAGCACAAAGGCAGCAAGGCTGTTTGTTGTCAACTAGCAAACTCGAGCAAAATTTATTCGACTTAATCAACTCATGTAGGGCTGAGGGGTGATTACATATTTATATATAAATCCCAAAGAAAATATCTAGATCTAGGACTCTTATGCGTAATATATCTAGCATTAGGACTTTTGGATGGTTGACTAATTTCCTAAACTTGGACTCTGGACAATTCATAATAAATTAATTAATTAAAATACTAATTCTCATGCACCCCCTTTACAGTTGAGTCTTGGGCTTCATAATTGAACCCATTACAATAAAAAATACTAAATGGACTTTAAACATCTAATACCAAAACAGGGACTGTTGGTTAACTTGATTCCACTCATTGAATACCATTTTTTTTTCTCAAATCAGAGAATAGTTCTGAAATCTTTGTGAAGAACAAAAAAAATTTCACACAAAAAAAATTTTGAAGTTTTTTTTCTTTCCAAATACTCAGCCAATAGAGTTTCCTTTTTTTATATGTGCAACTTCGAATACTGATCTACCATTTGCCAACTTCATTTTAATTTTTTGAATATTGAAATTATTATTTTATTTATTTTATAATTTCTGGAAAAAGAAATATCAAAGTTATTTAAAAAATAAAAAAGTATGCAATTTGTATGTAATATTCTGATTTACATGGAGAATAAAGTGTTTTCTGCTGCATCATGCATTTTAATTGGATTTTTTTTTTTTATATTTTCAGTTTTGAAAAATCAAATAAATATTAAACTAAATGAAAATTGTTTTTAGACTGGAAAAGGTTCTTCTTGACACTTATAATTCTGAGTTTGAACCAGCCCATAACTCGACATGGTATTAGACTATTAGTATGAGTGTAAGAAACATTTTCCTTTCTTAATGTTACTTATTATAGTGTTTTCATGTTTTAAAATTGTGTATTGCATATTCCCCAATCATCCCTGTGCGTATTTTGCTCAGTATCCTAGCGTATCCACCATATCCACAATAAGTTTCTTAAATCACCTGATTGATACACTAACGATATGTGATACTGAAAATCTTGATTGTCCCTGATATTATAATGTCAGTTTATAGCCAGAAATCCTGGATCGGGCTGAAATGAATGTGAAACCAATGGGAAATGACTTCGGTATCACTTAGCTGATGATGGTTGTTTATCCAAAAAAAATAAAAAATAAATATGTATGTGCTTTTAATCCATTGAATGGGCACAAAATGGTTACAGGTCAAATCAGATGGTCATGTTATGGTGGCTGATGGATCGCCTACATTACGTCTTGCTTCTCTAACATAGATTAAACCTTTGTCAAACAGTTTGTGCTTTGTAATCCTTTTCATGTTTTGCTTCTTGGTGTCTTGATGTTTGCTTCCTACTGCATGCTAGATTGCTTTGTCGTTGTTTCGTTGGTTCGGACATTTAAGGATTTTACATGTTTATCTTGTTGTTGACTATTTAGGAAGATAAAATGAAAAAAGGGGAGCTGGAAGCAGATAAAGATAGAATGATGAGGGAGTATAGGGCTCAATTAGATGCTGAAAGGGAGACCAAGCTTTCTCTTGGTAGAAACCGCTCTAGCATTAAGTCTAATCACTCAAAGGGTAAGTGAAAGAATTACAGAAAATTTACCTGGCTTTCAAAATCTGACTAGCTTCTTTTCTGTGAGATTTGTCTTTGCAGACAGGAAGGATAAGGATTACAAGAGAACGAGCAACAAAAAGAGAAAGGTATGTTCTATCATAACAATTTTATAAGGCAAAATGTTTATGGTCAATCCTGTCCATAGAGTATCTATGGGTGACCCTCCTAGTTGTGGCACATAGATTGGTGATGTGTCAGTTTTAATTAGAGAATAGTTTAGATTGGTTACTTGCCATATTCCATATTTAAATTCAATCATATACCCTCCCATTTATTATCATGCACTTTCTTGGTAGTTCATGCCATTGATCCTCTTGGTAGTCCTGGATTTTTGAGAATCTTATTTTGCCATTTGACCAACTCCAATTGAGCTGAAACTTGACATGGGACCAAGGGACCTTTGGATCTACTTTTCCACACAATTTCGGCCATCATCAGACTTGCTATGTGGTATGTTACAATAGCTAGGGCAAGAAATCAGACCATGCAACACACAAGAAGGAGAAAGGTGAAGAAGAAGAAAGAAAGAAGAAGAAAGAGATCAGAAGGAGACACAGGGGAAGAAAAGATTGAGTGTAATCCACGTCCCCCCTTTTGGTTATTATTTATAATACTAATAAAAGATCCAGAATTATATACTGCCCCTACATAACTGACATTTAAATAAAAGAGAAATAACTGAATTAAGAACGTTACAGCATGAGTAAAGTCACTAAACTACCCTGACGACTTAAACCTGAACATTCTAACACTCTCCCTCAAGGTGGAGTGCAAATATCACCCAAGCTCAGCTTCGCACATCCTTGAAGAAACAGGGCCTTAAACAACACTTTGGTAAACATATCACCAAGTTGATGCTTGGAATTGATGTTCGGCAAGATCATCTTCTACATTAGTGCATCATGTACAAAGTGACAGTCAACCTCAATGTGTTTGGTCCTTTTATGGTGTAACAATTTCTCAAAGAAACAATCAGCAAGTATACAACCAGAAATTAAAAGAGAAGAAGATTGAGGGGGGAGAGAGAGAGAGAGAGATTTCGACACAACAATTTGCTGTAGCCCAAATCGTTAAATAGCTCTCCTCTTTACCTTGTACTTATAGAGAAAGAAAATAAACAGATTTACAAGGAAAGTCTATTCTAAGAAGAGACAATAAGAGAAGATTACAATAATAAAATCAAAGGAAGACAATAAGAGAAGATTACAATAATAAAATCAAAGGAAATAAATCTGTAACTAATTAAAGAAGGAAGAGAAAGGGGAGCCAGCACTAGAACCAGCGCCACACCGTCAGTGATATCTAGTGGGTCCCATGGGTCTATGGGCCTATGGGTCAACTTCGTAACACCCTCCCTCAAGCTGAAGTGTACAAATCAGCTAATCTAAGCTTGTAACAGTTCAACCGGTATGCTGGTCCAAATAGTGAGAATATTCACAAGTTGATTTGAAAATGAAACCAATGGAGTGGCAACAAGCTTCCTCAGAACTGCATCATGGACAAAATGGCAATCCACTTCTATATGCTTGGTACGTTCATGGAATACTGGATTATTAACAATATAGATCGCAGCTTGATTATCACACATTAAGGTCATAGGCTGAGAAATAAGAAATCCCAACTCTTGCAGAAGATTCTTCAGCTACATTAATTCAGTAGTAGTCTGTGCCATAGCATGGTATTCAAACTCAACACTGGATTTGGAGACAGTGGTTTGCTTCTTACTTCCCCAAGTGACGAGATTGCCACCAATGAAAGTACAATAACCTGTAGTGGAACGTCTATCACCATCTGCCCCGGCCCAATCAGCATCTGAAAACCTAACAATGTCAAGGTGGCGATGTCGGGAATAAACAAGACTTGTACCTGGAGATTTCTTGAGATAGCATAAGATACGACAGACCGCCTCCCAATGGACAAACTTAGGAGCTTGCATAAATTGACTCACCACTCCAATAGCATAAGAAAGGTCAGGTCTAGTAACAGTAAGATAAATTAGCTTCCCAACCAACCGTTTATATTGATGAACATTATAATATTCAGGACTATCACATGTTCGAATTTCTGATGTGGATCCATTGGAGTTTCAACCGACTTGGTGCCAAGAAGACCTGTTTTTGCAAGAAGATCGAGGACATACTTGCGTTGGGAGAGACTGATACTAGTACGGCTTCAAACTACTTCAATACCAAGAAAATACTGAAGGAGTCCTAAGTCCTTCATCTGAAAGTGGGTATTTAGGTGAGACTTAAATTCTGTAATACCCAACTTATCATTCCCTGCAATAATTATGTCGTCCATATAGACAACAATGATAGTAACAGTAGCTTGATGACGACGTACAAAAACAGAATGATTTGAATAGCAATTAGTAATGCCAAGACTAGTAATGACAGTGCTAAATTTATCAAACCACGCACAAGGGGACTGATTTAGTACATATATTGCTTTTAGTAACTTGCAGACTTTAGTGGAATTCCCTCCCTGAGCAACATACCCCGGAGGTTGGTCCATATATACCTCCTCATAAAGATCCCCATACAAGAACGCATTTTTGATGTCCATTTGATACAAGGGCCAATCAAAATTGACAGCCATGGAAACAAGTACCCAGACTGAATTGAGACGGGCCACAGGAGAGAATGTCTTAAAATAGTCTACCCCATAGGTTTGAGTGTACCCCTTGGCAACTAACCGTGCTTTCAGCCGTTCAACAGAGCCATCTGAGTTATGTTTCATAGTATAGACCCATTTGCACTTCACAACTGAGTGGGTAGGTGGGAGGTCAACAAGAGTCCAAGTCTGACGGGAGGTCAGAGCATCTATTTCATCATTCATAGCAGCATGCCACCCTGGATGGGACAAAGCTTGGGATAGGGTAGTGGGTACAAAGGTAGCAGCCAAAGAGTAAACAAGTCACCGTTGAGAAGTGGGTAGATGGGGCAGTAGTAACAAAGTGCTCAATGGGAAAGGTAACCAAGGAATTCTGTGAAGTTCTTTTACCTTTTCGGAGAGCAATAGGTAGGTCAGATTCGACTGCAGAACTAGGGATAGCGTCAGCAGCAGCCGGAGCAGTAGTCGTAGTAGGTGGAGCAACCTGAGTGCGACGGGCATAAACCTGCAAGGGTTGCGAATTTGGGGTGGAATGGAGGGGGGTTCATCATCAGAAGGAATGAGAGGTTAAGGAATATCAGTGAAAGGTGAATTAGTGGGAACAAGAATAAAGTAATATGACTTGTTCTAAAGAACGGTTCATCATGACTGACAAAATGACGCCGAGTAATAGAGTCAAAACACCGGTAACCTTTCTGAGTACGAGAGTAGCGAAGGAAAATACATTTGAAAGACCGGGGAGATAATTTGTCCATTTTAGGATGTAGGATGTGGACAAAACACGTACTGCCAAAAACACGAGTGTTGTGGCTGTTTACTTACTGGCACTTAATCTTCATTCTCCTGCAAAATGGAAAGAGTAAAGTCGTCACCGGAGGGCAGGCCGAGATAGCCTGACGTCCACTCCGACGATCAAGTCAGTGATGAAGCTAATAATATGGAGCTTGAGAAGGTCAAGCTCCTTGGTCGTGGGGGAAGAAAATAAATTTAGGAGGGAATCAAACTACTTAGCTAAGAATCTTGTTTTTCTGAATGTGCGTCGAATGGCTTTTATAGACATGGAGTATCTTGAATATTCTTGGGACAAGGCATTGGAGTAACCGTCTAACTGTCAAGAGTATCTCCGAGATTCAAGCGTGACCGTAAGATTACAAACCAACGGCCAAGATGTGTCAAGTCGCTTGTCATAATCAGCAAGGAAAGATCATCACGTAACATATTGCTGTGATGATTAAGAAGTCTTCTGCACTTGTGACAGCTGAAGAGCATGATGAGGCGCGAGTTGAGGCATTCAATTACCAAGTCGCCAAGTAATTATGCGACTTGATATTCCACACCGCTTTGGGGCGAGTCCCAACTCGCAAGAAGAGGCACTCGCCAAGATTGACGATTTGTTGGTCAAAATCACCAAGGCACGTGTTCTCCTTCTTACATCATGAATTCTGACTACACGTGTTGCCCCATGATTAGTGAGCGAATTATGGTATCAACAGTTGTCCCTTGTTCCAGTGAACTCGATGAGTATGATGGGACAATCTTTAGAGGAGACAAAATTCACCTTCCGCAATAGAGAAATCGCGAAAATTCACCAAGTCGCAGAGAATTATCATGACGAGCAAAACTTCAGCGATGAACAACTAGGGCAACTCGCCCAATTCCTTACCGCCATAAATGTGTCATAAAGGCGTAACGGCTCTTTAATGAAAGACGGAACGGATTCTCGAAAAATCCCGCCGAATCCGTTCGCATGATTCTTCAATGTAAAGAGTGCCAATAGGGGGTGTTTGAATTGGGTTAACGAGGGTACGCCACGCGTCCTTGTGACGATCGAGAGTAACCTATACCATTGCTCAAATGAACCGTGTGTCAACTCCACTAACTCCATCATTTACTGCGATGTACGGCTCGAAGAGTCACGTCCTGTCAGAAGAGACGTCGAAATATCTGGTCATGATGACCATCGATTAACTTCCTGGAGAAGCTACTCCTTTGGTGTAGAACGCCTATAAAAAGATGGTCTCTAGTTCAGTCAAGGTTTAAAATCTCGGGTTTCCGAGGAGTTGAGAGATCTCGGCGAGATCTCTTCGAGACATTGCATTTTGTCCGCGGTGGCCAAAATACATTTTTTAGGTCTCTAACTTCAGGGGAACCTCATTTTTACACACATAAACACATTTAGAGCATAAAATTGTAAAAATAATGACTCTTTGTGGTTGTTTGGGTTTACATCCATGTTTCGGCAGTCAACGTTGAACTCTGTTGTAAACTTAGGCTAATATTGGCTATTATATTCAATCAAATATGGTAAATGAGACAATAACATAATGCATTAGGAGAAAGAGAAACAAAATAACACTTCATTATAAATCATTACATCATAGTTCAAATATTCAATACTGAATGATCTCATAGTCCCCATGTGCCCATAGTCCACAATTCTTCAATCCTCATACATATACAATGTTTAGTAATACGTAAAGTGTCGTGGATGATCCATCCTACTATCATCATACATTTGGGAAAGTTATCGACACAAATTGTCGTCCAACTGAGCAATATAATCTTCCCACGACATTCTTGATGCAAAGTAGTTCTGATAGTTTTGCACATGATTCATGAATATAACATCAGTAGCTGTCCGAAGGATACCTATCTTTGGAAAGAATGGAAAAACTTCTGAAGTAGTACTCTGGTGCGTAGACTCTTGCGGAGGTACTGATGGAACGGAATAGAAGTTGGTTGATCCACTTTGACTCTGTGTCTGTGCTCTTACATCTGAATGATCATCGAAAGAAGAACCATATGCAGTCGCAGTGGGATAGAGGACGAAGTTGATATCAATATAATCATTTGAGGTGTATGTTGAACTAGTGCTATATCCAGGAACATTCTACTGTTCCTGTCAACTGCAGTAACTGCTATTTTCCTCCATACTCAATCATTGTAAGCCAGTAGGGCCTATCAACATCGACGTCCATGATGCTACTGCAATCAGCATCTTCATCATATTGAGATTGGGAATGATGCCGAGGCCTACACGAATACAAAGTTGGTCTACGTGATGAAGATGGCACACGTGCACCATGGTCATCATCCTGTGTTGCATGAGTGTACTGGCTCTCCCCAGTGTATCTAATAGGTGATGCTTGTGGATCTGGATCAGCCCCAATATTGACAATAGTGGCTCGACCTCCACCTGGGCTTCCACGCCCACCCCCATGATCACTACCACTCCAACTCTACTCAGGATCATCTGTATCAGTGTCAGCAGGAGGGTCAAACGGCACGGGTGACCGTGTATGTACTCGACCCTCTTCCGAGGTTAGAAACTCGTTGACATCAGTATCCAAATGGTTGGCCAAATGGGGGTCAGGCATCCCCCCGGGCTCGTCCATCACTGGTACTCCTCTGTTTCGCACCCACTCTACTAATGAATCTTCCTCTTCAGAGTCAAGCTGGAAGATGTTGGCGACTTCGAGTGGGGTATCATCCTCCTTATCATGGAACATGTTTTGCACCCTCAGCCTCATGTTGTAATGCACAAAGACCAAGTCATTTAGTTGTTGGGAGCTAAGTCGATTCCGCCTCTTTGAATGAATGAGGTTGAAATTACTCCAATTTCGCTCACAGCCAGATGCAGAGCATGTCTGAGCTAACACTCTACTTGCTATCTTTTTCAAAGCAGGTGCATTTTTACCATGCAACACCCACCATTCAGCTGCATAAGAACAATAGCATATTTTAATTTCATATGTCATTTAAACGTAATACATAAAACATAAGATAATTTAATTTCGTATGTCATTTAAACGTAATACATACATGGATCACTTTTGTCATGTGCAGCCACTGCAATGGAGAACCCAAAACTCCCACGGGCTTCCCTGAAGGTTTTAATCTACACACAATCGAAAACTTATAAATATTTGCAATTACAATATATAGTTTTGCCATATTTCCAGTAATTGAAGCATACAACTCACCTCTAGGTTTGCCAATGCCTGTGCTTGGGGATCTGACTCCAACTTTGCAACCACTAGCTTCACTGTCTCAATGAGTTCTATGTTTCGTCCCAAGTACATGCGTATACTGGTACTTGGGGTTCAAATAGTGTGCTGATATATTTGACAGTGGATACGTGGTTAAAGCAAATAAAAATTATATTGGTACATAAGTAAATAAAGTAAATATGTCATCAAATTTACTCACTAGCCTTATGCAATGGATGCATGAGTTGACTCTCCCATCGGTCATTGATGATCTTTATATAATTCTTATAGCCACGTGGTATTAAAGCTTTAACACGTACTTTCAATGCGTCTACAGCTGCATAAAGAAGTGGCATGGTAGGTTTTCGCTCAGTATCTACCAATCTCAACACCTGCACTACAGGATGCAACACCCTGACTACCACCTTTATGTTTTGCCAAAATTCATCTGAAAAGCAATGGTACTCTATGCATGAAAACCAATCCTCAGATGCAAGCATCGATCTGACTCTGGCCATCTTCGCCTCAAAGCTCTTCAATGCTATGAAGTTCGTAGCGAATCTGGTGACGCTTGGTCTGACCAAGTCCCCTCCACATCTCTCCCTGAACATATTCAAGGAATAACCATGGTTGTAGATGAAAGTGGTTACTTGTCTTGCTTGCTCAACCACCCTCTTCACTTTGCTTATTTTACCCATGTCCTTCAACGTCAAATCAATACAATGGGCGGCACATGGAGTCCAGAAGAGATTGTAGTCGGCATTGTTCATTAACATCTCCCCTGCCTTCTTAAAATTGTTGCCGTTGTCTGTCACAATCTGGACAACGTTCTGAGCTCCCACCTCAGCCACCACCTGTTGCAACAACCCATAAATATAGTCTGCATCTTCTATTAAAGCTGATGCATCAACAAACCTAAGGAACACCGTCCTCCCATCATAGTAAACCATGAAGTTGATGATGGACTTTCTAGTAGGACCAGTCCAACCATCACAAATAATGGTTGCTCTTAAATCTTCTCAATTCTTCTTCTGGCCCAAGATCCAGTCTTGTAATTCCTTCTTATGTTGAGGCAAATAATGAATTATTAGCTCATATTGATTTGGCCCTCTAATCCCTGTACCTGCCTCAGCAACTGCATTTAGCATGCTTTGAAAGAAAGGGCCTATGGTTGCGTTTGCTGGGATGCTATGATAAAACGACCACTTAGAGTAAGAATACCCTACTGACTCCCTATTCTTTCCTCCAAACATTGCCTTTATTTTTTTTCTGCTTGCTACCTTGCTTCGTAAAGACTCTAGGATCTTGCTCTAGAACTTGAACATAATCATCCCGTGGCCGTGGCTGAGGCACAAGTTCTTCCCTTCTACTTCGTGATCTAGAAAACCAAGAACCAATCCCTTTGCTCCGTCTCTGTGGCTCAGGCTGAGCAAATCCACTACCACTGCCACCTGCTCCAGATGTACCTGCTCTTGTCTGTCTCCTTTCTGCATCTGATCTAAGGGTTTCTCTACTAGCCATTGTCGCATGGCGCATTTGTCTTGCCTCTGCCTCTGTCATATCTTCTATATCCCACCCCTCAGCCTCATGTTCCTCACTGAATTCTGGTATGGTGCTTCGAACTGCCTTCTCAAACTGTTGTTTTTCTCTTTCCATTGCTGCCTTCCTCTGCCTCCCCCCCTCAACTGTTCACCTATGGCCCTGGATATATCCACATGACATTGCGAGTATTTGGAAACATCTTTGCCCAATCCACTCAAGTGTTGCTTCAGTCTTGTGATGACGCCAGACTAAAGCTTCTTCCCACAAAAATTACACTGGGTTTTCTTCCTATCACCCTGAAGGGCAGTCCCATATTGCCATGCAGGGTCAGTACGGGAACTAGCACCATCGCCTCCCATCGCCTGCCCCAGAACTTGGTCTAGACATAATTTCCAAGCACTGTTTCATAGAAAACACAAACTTCAATAACCTTACAAACTAGAACACAGCAGAAATTACATTTCAAAATTTTCTTCATATTTTAAATGCGATCAGAATCTTTTTCCTTATTTCCCTATTTTATAGCAGTTTTTAACCAAATTTAAATTAATTTTTAATTGCTGGAAATTATTTTTTAATTTAAATAATTAAAAAAAAAACATACAACATCCGAAATCGAAATTTGAAACTGTGTGACCTTAGATCGGCCAACTTGATTAACATATAAATAGGTCATCATCATCAAATAAGTATAAATGATAATTATTTTAAAATTTTATTGCTGGAAATTCATTTTTAAATGCAAATAATTGAAAAAAATACCAACAACAACCGAAATCGAAATCTGAAACGGTAGGATAGTAGATCGGCCAATGGTGATTAACATATAAATAGGTCATCATCATCAAATAAGTATAAATAATAATTATTTTAAATTTTAATTGCTGGAAATTAATTTTTAAATGCAATTAATTAAAGAAAATACATACAACAACCAAAATCGAAATCTGAAACCGTGAGATTGTAGATTGGGCTCATGTATCTAACATATAAAAATTTCATTAGATTCTACCAATTTTTTTTTCTCCTTCATAGTCTCATGTAAAAATCTCATTTTTGGGCAAGAATCTAACTTTCAACAGCTGATATGAAGCTCCCACAACAATCCCCGTAGTCCGAAACACCACTTGTTGCAAGTTGAAAGTCCAAACAAAGAAAGAATGAGGAAGAAATGAGAAAATTTTGAAAAAACTAACCAAGAAGAGGAAACAACAGTTCACGGTCGAGTTCTTGACCGAGAATAGTGAGTTTTCTCTTTTATAAAGGAAAAAAAAAAAAAAGCAATCAATTTCTCATTGCAAGAAATTGCGAGAAAATGCAAGATTTACCGAGATCTCGACAGATTATGCATCTGCCGAGACGAAAAGGGTTATTGACCTTGTTTTCGTCTCAGCTAATGTCGAGAAGGGCGAGATTGGCGAGATCTCGCCGAGATTTTATTCCATGGGATCAGTCGATCTTTCTTCGAAACTTCTGGTTTTTGGGCAAAAGATTGAATCTCCCTCCTTTTGCAACTCTCCTGAGATCTTCCGTGGCTACTGCAAGTCCGTAGCTGTAAGACATAGCCTTTAGAGAATTTCTTCATCGTCGGTATTCAAACAGTAAGTACTTACTCCCTTAAAAGAATTTTTTTTTTAAACCCTAGTTTAAAGAGTAAATGTCCTAGGGTTGCTTGCCGTGGGAAAACTTCCGGCAGAATTCCAGACCCCGGAAGTAACTGTATCTGCCCCTTCTTTGCAGAAACAAATCATATCCCCACACAACTCCCATGGAGCAAAGTCCAGACAAATCCGAATCGGCTTTGCCTATTATCAAGGCAGCAAAGGGTATGAGCGAACTTGAAGCGAATGATCCTGACTTCAGGAAAGTCCTCACCAATTTGTCCGAACGGTATGAGTTCTGCATACCTGGTGAAGCGGCGTTTACCTAGCCTTCTTTGATTCCGGATTCAAGATCCCAGTCCCAAGAGAAGCTGTGGAAATCTTGAAGTTCTACGGATTAGCTGTGGCATAATTTCACCCCAACTCGTGGACCTGCATACTCGCCTTTGTAGTGATGCTTAGGCATTTGAATAGGCTAGCAATAGTCGACTTATTCAGGCATTTGTTTATCCTGAACAAAGAAGAGGCCAAGGGGGCCGAGACCACAGGATGGTACTTCCTAAAAGCATGCCCTGGTGCGCTGAAGGTGGCGGTTGTGAGGAACAAGGTCCACTATTGGACGAAAAAGTTATTCGTTGGGCAACATGACAAAAGACCCATGCCGCTGCTCCCAAACATATGGGGCTTTCCCGAGGTGGCCCAAGAATCTTACCCCAAGGTTAAGCGATTATGACAAAGAAATTCATAGAATGATTAGAACTTGCGACCCAATCTCGCATACTGACCTTGCAAGGGCAGAGGTAGATTGCCCTGGCGACTTCGGGAACGGAGATGACCAGTACGTTTTTTATGATCCCGCGCAAGGTATAGGTAAGATTGGAAACTAATTGCTTTGTTACCTCTTGCGATTACTAACACTTCCTTTTTCTGGTATCACAGTGGGTTGCGAAAGGTTAAACACTGAAGCCGTGGCCTAAGCACTCGCGAGTAAACAACCAAAGAAGAGGTCTGCCAGCGGCACCAATAAGGGAGCTTCCAAGAAGGCGCGGGTGACAAAGACCACCGCGACCAGGTCCACGCCACCCAGGCGGGGAGATAGGTCCTCGTTGGGAACCCAGGCTGGTTCTAGGTCACCACTTCCTCCCTCAATATTTAAGCGGGTTGTTCTGGCTGAGGATGTCTCCACGGAGGAATCAGATGACATCCTGGAGATTCCCCCCCCCCCCCGCGGCCGTGGAGTTGCATCAACAGGAGGAGGGAACCGCTCCCATAGATGTGCGGGAGGGAATACCGACTCCTGTCAGGTCTCCATCTCGATCACCTCCCGATCTACTGCCTTATAGAGGCCAGGAGGGGAGACATGAAAACATTCCGGTCCCAGGGTCTAGGGAGATCGTGAAGTCGCCGCCTCCATGTCGATCACCGTCAGTAAGACACTCAACCAGCCCTTCGAGGCAGGGACGTCGCGCCGACCTACCTCCCCAATTGCGAGAGCGAGAACCTAGCCCCAGGGAGGTGGAGCCCCAATGATGTCCACCTCCCATTGTGGAATGTCAAGAGGGGAGCTAATGCAATGGATCCCTCGGTGGCTCATCAATTGGCCCACCACGGCAGATTATTTTAGGGGGCAAGAGACGCCAGAAATCTATCGTCTACTGGAGGCGGATATTGTGCGGTTGAGTCCTGGCGACGATGTCTGATTCTTTCTTTACGTGTATTTCCATTACATCTTTCCTTTGTAATACTTTTGATGCTATTATGGCTTAGCGAACGCCCATGCGGTGATGGAGCTCCGGAAGCGCGAAGAGCACTGGGCAGCGAAGGTCCGTCGAATGGGATAGAAAGGGACGAGGCCCTGGAGCATGCTCGTGCCGCCGAGCAGACCAGGGAAGGCGCGATTGAAGCGAGATGTGTCTTCTCTGAGATGGTGGACTCGCTCTTGAAGGAGCGAGACGATCTCAAAGAGGACTTGGGGCGGTCTCAAGAGGACGCAGTACTCGCCTCGTCCGAGAAGGGGCATCTTGAGGAGACTCTTGAAAGTGAAAGACAAAGGGTGGACAACTTGGAACAGGCCACCACGACGGAAAGGCTTCGAGGTAGGGAGCTCGACTCCCAATTAGAGGCTTTGAGGGTGAAAGCTTATGAGTTGGAGTTCCAACTTGAGGCGGAGAAGAAGAAGGGAGAGGCGAATTTGGCCGCGGCATCCGCTAGACACTGTGTTGAGTTATAGGCGGTGAAAGCCAGCGTTTCTACTAGGGTCGAGGCTGTCTTGAATGAATACAAGAAATCTCCAGACTTGTAGAAGTATATCATGCGGCACCCTGACATGGCCGACTTTCGGCTCCGCTTCGGCGCTAAACACTTCTTCAATGGAGCAAAGGATTTGCAGATTTACTTACGAGAGAAGCTGAAGATCAAGGTTGACTACTCCGGATATTCCCTTCTGCTGGACCAGCCCGAAGAGGATGAAGAGGAAGGGGAGGAATCTTCAGAAGGAGGTGAAGGCGAGGACAAGGCCGAAGAAGAGGCCGGACAAGGCAAGAAGGCGCGGGAGATGATGGTGGTGAATCTCATCGTAAAGGCCGGCAGCGCGAGGATGATCGCGTCGAGGGGACTGATACTGGATCAATTCCAGGGCAGGACCAAATAGACCCGGCTCTGGAAGTGGAGCTCCTCGTTGCCATTTTGCCAAGGAATCTGGTTCCGCCCTTATCCTTGCCAGAGTTGGAGACGCGGCTAGAGCAAGCCATCCAAGTGGAGCCACATGATCCTTGAAGTTCCTTGCTCCCTTTTTCTTTATTTTGATTGATGATGTAATCTGTGCTCCTTCCATTGTAAACATCTACTTAAAATTATATAAAGTTTGCCTTTTGATAGATGTGGCGTTTATTTCTGTCGCGAGTTGATTGTACTTTTGTCATGTCGCCTTTAGGTGTATAATAGGAAGAGGCTTCCCCTAGTCGAGCGGTTGCACTTTGGTAGGTCCATGCTGCAACATATTCTTGAGACCTGCCTCCGTTAGACGTCGGTGGAGTGGGACAGGCTTGCTGCCCAAGTTGCATCTCTAGAAGACAAGCTTAACTCGCTCCGTATCCTACGTGGTTATTTCAATGAAGCATACGATGAGGTGACCGGTGTCTTGACCGACCGTTTCAAGAAACAGGAAGAGTCATGGAGGGCCACGATACGTGTATTGTGCGGCCCGTTAAACAACTTGAAAGGTCGTCATCAAGGCCTTCTTAATCAACATAAAGAAGGTTGTAGAGAGCTTGCTGAGAAGGTTGTAGAGAGTTTGCTGAGTTGCGGAGTGAATTCGTCGAGTGGCGGGTAGAGAGTGCCACAGATTGGCATCTTAGAATCACTGCTGAGGAGCGCGCTGATCGGCTGGTAGAAAAGCTTACCATAGCCGAGGAGCGAGTTTGCCAACTGATGGGCGGTAGGAGGCACAGGGGGATATACTACCGAACATGCACCCCCTGACTTCGATAAAATGTACCACGTTATGTTGTAATAGAGTGCGGAGACACGACTTCAGGCTGTGACGGACGCGAAGAAGTTAGTTGAAGACGTCGCGAGTTTCGAGTTGTTGTATGGTGGGGTGGGAGAGGGGTTAGTTGAAGCGCCAAGGAGAGAAATGTTGCCAGAGGCGCCTGCAGTGGCGAGGAGAGAGGGCTCGTCAAAGGCGCCGAGGCGAGAAGGTTCGTCAAAGGCACTGAGGCGAGGCGCTTAGGGCGTAGAGTGTTGTAACTCATAAATTGTTATATTTTGTAAGAGTTATTTTATAAACCCTTTTAATTTTATCTAATGGAATTGATGCTTATCCGTGCTCCCTTGCCCCATAGTTCTTAGCAGTTGGGGGTATGCCTGCTGCTGAGAACTAAACATGGTTCAGTCGTAAATAATGGTGCAGTGTGAGTGTTCGAGTTCTTTTGTTTTTGCCTAAAGTATGAACTTGAGTATTTTTGGCTTTATTCTTTGCGAGTCCATAGGTGATTGCATAGTACATGCAGTTGGATCTATGTAGTAATGTTCCTAGGTGAAGCGAGCTAAACTCTGTTCCCGGGGAAGTTGTGTGCGGTTTGACCAATGGCATGGGCGCCTGAGTCGTTTAAGGGAAGCGCGTCCGAGTATGCTGTATGCCATGGGTCAAGATGTCCGTACATTAAGTTGTGTTCGGCTTACACTGACTCGTTACATTAGATCCAGTTAGGCTAAAAAAGGTAATGCTAAGACAATTCATCAGATGAGTAGAGTCAAATACATTATTGGTAGAACTTTTGTAGATTCTTAAAGTGGCATGGCTTCTCAATGTATTTCTTTTTCAATGTCTCGAGATAATAGGTACCAGGCCTCATCATATGGATGATTCTGTATGGTCCCTCCCAGGTTGGCATTAGCTTGCCTTGTTGCTTGGGTTGTGAGATAGCGGGGCGGCGAAGCACTAAGTCGCGGCCCTTGAAGTTCTGAACTCGAAAGCGCGAGTTGTAGTATCTGACCACCCTTTGCTGGTAGGCTAATATTCTGAGCTGCACCTTGTCACGAGTTTCTTCTATTAAGTCCAGGTTAGCTCGCAGACCTTCTTCGTTTTGCAATTCGTCGTAGTTGATGATGCGGATAGTAGGATGGCTAACTTCGACGGGTATCACTGCTTCTGCACCATATACGAGCAAGAAGGGTGTCTCTCCAGTAGGAGTTCTGCTCGTCGTCCTGTAGGACCATAATACGCTCGGCAACTCATCAACCCATTTGCCTTTGGTGGGTCCAAGTCGTTGGGCGATCCCACGGGATATGGTCTTGTTAGTCGCTTCCACTTGACCCATGGCTTCTGGATGGTAAACTGCTGCAAAGCGCTGCTGGATGTTAAAACCTTTAAGGAATGCCTTATATTGTTGGCTATCAAACTGTGGTCCGTTGTCAGTCACAATGACTTGAGGGATTCCGTATCTATATATATGATGTTATTTATGGTGAAAGCTTCGACTCTGTCTGCATCGATTTTGACTACAGCTTTTACTTCTGCCCATTTTGAAAAGTAGTCTACTGCTACTATTAGGAACTTCTTGGACGACTTGCCCCCAGGCATGGGACCGACTATGTCTATCCCCCACATTGCAAGGTAAATGGCTTACTGTAGCATGCTTTAGGCAGGCCTCACGTTTGGCGGCGAAACCCGTGCAGTCGGCCATCATTGTTGGCCAATAGTAGCCTTGTTGCAATAACCGTTGACATAAGGCCCGACCTCCCGACCTCCAAAATGACTGCCCCATATGCGGACGTGTACTTCCCACATTACTTCTTTTGCTTGTGCAGGTGTAAGGCATAACAAAAAGGGGCGAGTCAGAGACTTATGGTATAACTTACCGTCGAGGACAGTGTACCCTCTGAACTTTGCTTGAACTCGTCTCTCGAGAAGGTCTTCGGGTAACTCGCCAGTCTCAATGTAAGTCTTAATTGGATCTATCCAAGTCATCTCGCTAGCGACTTGGTAAACTTCGAGGTCGTCGGCAATGTTGGCTTTTTTCCAGTATATCAATGTAAACTGACGAGTCGAGTCTGGATAAATCTTCAGCCATGAGGCGTGACAGTGCGTTGGCTTCCGTGTTGTTTTCATGGTCCACATTGCTGATTTGATAGTCTTCGAATTATGCGAGTTCCGACTTGGCCTTTGCCAAGTATTCGACATGTGTGGTTGCTTAGCTTCATACTCGCTCTTGATCTTCCTTACAATGACCTACGAGTCTCTGTAAATATCCAGTCGACGTATCATGAGGAACTTCGCCAATCGGATTCCAGCTAACAGGGCTTTATAATCAGCCGAGTTGTTTGTTGCATGGAATTCAAATCGTAGAGCGATCTGCACTCAGAAATTTTCTAGATTGGTGAGGATTACCCCGTCCCTTGAGTGCTGGTCGCTTGAGGAACCGTCTACAAATAAGGTCCATGTTGGCGAAACCTTCGTCTTCTGCTTTTTCTGCGTTCGCTCACCATCTTCTTCTTCTAGTGTCTTTTCGATGTCGGAGCTGTCGTCGTCTGACGTTTCTATAAGGAAATTTGCTAGTACTTGTGCTTTGATTGTCGTTCTAGGGGTGGTATTGTATGTTGAACTCGCCGAGTTCGATGGCCCAATTTACCAGTTGCCCCGAGATGTCAGGTCTGGCGAGGATCTTCTTGAGTGGTTTGTCAGTTAAGACTAAGATGGTATGGGCTTGGAAGTAAGGTCGAAACTTGCGTGCTGCAGAGACAAGTGCTAAAGCCAATTTCTCAACAGGTTTGTATCTTGTTTTGGCGTTTAGAAGAACCTTGCTGACATAGTAGCCTGGCCGCTGAATTTTATCGACTTCTTTGTGAGAATGGAACTGATAGCCTCAGGTGAGACTGCGAGATAGAGTTGGAGCTGATCGTCGACTTTTGAATAGGCGAGTAGGGGAGTTGACGCTAGGAATTCCTTCAACTCGTCAAAGGACTGTTGGCATTCTGGCGCCCATTCAAATCGCTTAGCCCCTTTTAGTGTCTTAAAGAACGGTAGGTATCGGTCCGCCACTCTGGACATAAATCTCTCCAGGGCCGCTATGCGTCCTGTTAGCTTTTGAACCTGATTAGGTTTGGTAGGAGGCGACATGTTCATTATAGCTTCTATCTTTGCTGGATTTGCTTCGATCCCTCTACTGGAAACCATAAACCCCAGGAATTTCCCTGACTCGATGCCAAAGGAGCATTTCGTTGGGTTAAGTCGCATCTTGTTCCGGCGTAATACCGCGAAAGCTTCCTCGAAGTCGATTGAGTGGCGAGACGGTTGTTTGCTTTCGACTAGGAAGTTGTCCACGTAGACCTCCATATTTTTGCCGATTTGGTCTGTGAACACCTTATTGACAAGTCGTTGGTATGTGGCGTCAGCGTTTTTGAGGTCGAAGGGCATGGCATTGTAGCAGTATAAACCACTACTGGTTATGAATGCAGTATTAATTTTGTCAGGTTTGTACAATTTGATTTGGTTGTAACCCGTATAAGTATCTAAAAAGGATAGCATGCCGTGGCCGGTGGTGGCATCAATCTATCAATTCTAGGGAGAGGGTGGTAGTCTTTAGGACATGCTTTATTCAGGTCAGAGTAATCAATACAGAAACGTCATTTGCCATTGGCTTTCTTCACCATTACAACATTGGAGACCCATTGCGGGTATTTCACTTCTGTGATGAATCCAGCGGCAAGGAGTTTCTCTACTTCAGTCTTGATCGCAGCTTCCCATTCTGGCGTGAAGTTTCTCTTATTTTGCTATACCGGCTTGCATGTGGGGTCTATTGCAAGTCGGTGTTCCATCAAGTCGCGCGGGATGCCTAGCATGTCAGACGTTGACCAAGCGAAAACGTCGAGATTGTTCCTAAGAAAGCAACAATCTCGTTACGTCGCTCCTTGGGCAGCGAGGAGCCGACTTGGAAGTACTTTTCGGGCTCATCCTCATTGACGGGTATGCGGATCAGGTCTTTTACGAGAGATCCCCGCTCTTGCTCGATTTCATCTCGTAGGTCCTCTATCTGAATTTCTCCTGTTAGTTTATCCTCGTGGGTCTCCAGGTTTATTGCATAGCACCGACGAGAGAGCCTCTGGTCAACCTTACAATGTCCTTCCCCGTAGTCTATAGGGAACTTCATTACCAAGTAGTAGGTTGAGATGTAGGCCCGCAATAGATTTAAACTAGGTCTTCCCAGGATGACATTGTGGTTGGATGGTATCTCCACCACCAGATAGGACAGGGAAACTATTGCTCTTCCGCTTGATGCCGACTCTTGTTTCCAGAATTATGCTGCCCTTGACTTTCACTGCGCCGCCAGAGAAGCTGATCAGGGAGAACTTTATGGGGCATATGCGTTTCTCACTGAGATTCATCGCCTTGAAGGCGTGATAGTACAAGACGCTAGCCGAGCTTCCTATATGCATGAGCACGCGTTCCACTTCGTTGATCTTAGCCATCACCATGGTGATGACCATGGCATCTTCATGCGGGACTTCAACGTCGATGAAATTATCGTCGGAGAATGTTATTACATCCCCATTCTGGTATAGCACAGAGGGATTGGATGATTGGCACTCCAACCTGGAGGAAGATTTTCTCTCAATTTTTGATGTATTCCCTGCTACTGGACCCCCAATGATGGCGGTTGAATAATGTTCGGGAACTACAAGCCAGGTCTGGTAATAATCTCAGCTTGCGTATTCGTCTTTCTTCAAGGGTAGGAGATCTTCTTTAGGAGGGGTGCCAACTCGCCGCAATGGTGGGCTTGTACTTCTTCTGGGTGTCGCAATATTCATCGGATCCGAAGGTTGGTCGTATGGCTTATCACGTAGTCGCAGATTGGCAAGTCGTCCGGCCAAGTCGGCAAGTCCCCCGGGTACATAGTTGGTCCCCGAGATGAGTTCCGACTTATGTCCCAGGATATTTCTTCTACGGCGGTTGGTCCTTAGGCTCCGGTTCCTGCCGCGACCTTGATGCAGTGATGTAAGCTCAGTGTTTTTCTGGATAACTCCGATTCTTCCTCTTGGATCGCTAATCTTGTTGAGAGGTGGTGATTCCGAATCATTCCTTTCTGGTTCATTCCTGACCCTGTGGGGTTGCCGCTGTTCAGCCTGGGTTTCTCTATCCGCCGGTTGCTTTCCCTTTTGCCTGCCATCTACATCTCGTGGCTTGTCGACATATTCACGGATATGACCGCGTTTTATTAGATCCTCAATCGCGTAACAAAGGGCGCGGCATTTATCTGTGTCATGCCCATTCTTGCGATGATACTTGTAGTATTTCTTCGATTTATCTCTTCTCGGGTCAGCCCTTATAGGTAGTGGGGCGGCCAGCTCATATTGTGTACCTTTTAGGTTACGCAACACTTCAGACATTGGGATGGTGAGTTTGGTGAACTGATCGATGGCTGGATCGACCCTGGTGACTTGTTTGCCAGGGAACCCATCTTTCCTGGTTTTTTGCTTCTTGGACGTATGTGTGAGAAGGGGGGCTTCATTCATTGCAACATACTTTTCTGCCCTGGTCATCAGTTCAGCGAATGTTTGTGGAGGCCTTTTGTAGAGCGACTTCAAGAGGTCTTTGTTCCTTGATTCCGCCTTGCAATGCCTTCATTTTAACTTCCGAACTGAAGTTCTTGATTTCTAAAGCTTATCGGTTGGATCTTGAAAGATAAGCCCACAAGGTTTCTTCCGGGTTCTGCTTGACATTGATAAGATTTATTAATGTTTTCTTCGGAGCCGTCTGAGTTTGGAAATGTTCAAAGAAGCGATCACTCAATTGGTCGAAGGATTGGATGGAATTAGCGAGCAGGCTATTAAACCAAAGGCGCCCGCCCCGCGTAGCGTCAACGGCAAGTTCCGACAAAGGATCGCGTCTTCATATCGGTGAAGCACCATTAGTGCTGAAAAATTGTCGAGGTGTAGTTGTGAGTCAGTCCTTCCATCATATGGGTCGACTTTCGGCATGAAGAAATGCTTTGGCCTTGGGACGTCCATAATCTCCTTTGTGAATGTCATGTTGGCGCAATATTCCTTCTTTCTTGATGCTATGGTAGGGGTTGCCTACTTTTTTTCCATTTCAGTCATGCGGGCTTGTATGGCCAGGAATTGCTGTTCTAGTCCACTCCGTGGAGCATTCAAACATGCTTCTTTTTCTGCGGCACGCCTTTGTTCCGTGAGTCGGTTTCTTATGGCCTCTCTCTCCATACATCCGACATCCATCCCGTCTTGTGCATCGTTTTGAGATTTTTGACTGCCTTTCCACCCAAGATCGTCCTTCTTGTTTCGTTGCCCTTCTGACGAGTCCAATTCAGTTGGTGACACTGGAGCATATTCCATGCCATGCTCGTCGTCAATTAGATTGGGTAGTTCCTCTTCTTTGGGCAGTTCTTGGTTCTGGTTGGTAGTTTGCTGTGGTGCGCGTATACCCTTGGGGTGAGTTGGTATTTGCGGCGGTTTGAATAACCTCGCTAGTTTTGCGATCTGGGTCTTCAAAGAGTTGAAATCCGCCATCGTGACGTATTGCGGTGTAGGCTTAGGACCTACAAGGGCATTTTCTTGAGGGGAATTTCGGCCAGGAGAGGTATTTCCGCTGACATTCTCAGTGGGAACCGTGTCTTGGCCTTGTCCCTCCGTTGTATCATCATTTGGTGGAGGGTTGTCGCCATCGGGGATGTTATGAGTGTGTCTAACCATGTTTCAGAAATAGGCAGAGTCTTGAATTCAGATCTTCAAGAAAAATGATGGCCCCACGGTGGGCGCCAAACTGTTGTGGCTATTTACTGACTGGCACTTAATCTGCGTTCTCCTGCAAGATGGAAAGAGTAAAATCGTTACCGGAGGGCAGGCTGAAATAGCTTGACGTCCAATCCGACGATGAAGTCAGTGATGAAGCTAACAGTATGGAGCTTGAGAAGGTCAAGCTCCTTGGTTGTGGAGGAAGAAAATGAATTCAAGAGGGAATCAAACTACTTAGCTGAGAATTTTGTTTTTCTGAATGTGCGTCGAATGGATTTTATAGACGTTGGAGAATCTTGAATATTCTTGGGATAAAGCATGGGAGTAACCGTATAACCGTCAAGAGTATCTCCGAGATTCAAGTGTGACCGTAAGATTATAAACCAACGGCCAAGATGCGTCAAGTCGCCTGTCATAATCAGCAAGGAAAGATCATCACGGAACCTATTTCCGTGATGACACATGTGACAGCCGAAGAGCATGATGAGGCACGAGTTGAGGCATTTAATCACTAAGTCGCCAAGTAATTATGCGACTTGAAATTCCACACCGTTTTGGGGGCGAGTCCCAACTCGCAAGAAGAGGCACTCGCCAAGATTGACAATTTGTCGGTCGAAACCACCAAGACACGTGTTCTCTTTTTACATCATGAATTCTGACGACAAGTGTCGCACCATGATAAGTGAGCGAATTATGGTATCAACAACGAGGAGAAATTAAAAATAAGGGAGTACTAGGATAAAAAAGTTTAAAAGGAATTTTATTGTGGAGGACAGAAGAAGACATCTTGTTAATCAAGTAACAGACAGCTAAAACAGTATCACTCCAATAATACTTAGGAACATTCATATGGAGAATGAGAGACCTAGCAATATCCAGAAGATGTCTATTTTTACACTTAACAACTCCATTTTGTTGAGGAGTGTAAGCACAACCGGTATGGTGTATAATGCCATTGGCAAAACAGAAATCAGAGATGGCAGACTGAACATATTCAAGGGCATTATCAGTACGTAGAACTTTGATAGGAGTACCAAATTGAGTGGCAATTTCTTTATGAAAACCCTTGAAAATATTAATAAATTCAGACCGTTCTTTTATTAAATAGAGCCAAGTCATGTAGAAATAACCGTCTACAAAGGTTACAAAGTACGAGAAACCAAGCCGATTGGGAATTCGACAAGGTCCCCAAACATTAGAATGAACTAAAGAAAACATGGAAGATTGCCTAGGTGTAGGACTAGTTGGAAAAGAGGAACGATGATGTTTCCTTAGTTCACAAGCCTCACATTGTAAGGTAGAGAGCAACTTGCAACTATGGACAAGAGCCTTTAACTTAGAAAGAGATAGATGACCAAGCCGATGGTGCCATTGACGAGGGGTGGAAGTAGATGTGGTAACAGCGGTGGGAACGAGTTCAGGTAGCTCCAAATAATATAGACTAGCATGCTCATGCCCGCCACCAATCGTCGCCTTGGTCCTGAGATCCTGAAATGTACAATAAGAAGGAAAAAAGGTTGCAACATAGTTATGTGATTTTGTAAGTTGACTAATAGACATAAGATTAAGAGGAAATTTGGGAACATGAAGGACAGAGGACAAGGATAAGGACGGGGTAAGGGTAATATTCCCATGTTGGGAAGCCGTGGTAGATGATCCATCGGCAAGGTAAATGGTGACAGACTTCGGTGTATCATTAAGGGTTGTAAGGGTAGAAGGCTGTCCTGTCATGTGACAGGTAGCGCCAGAGTCTATAATCCAAGGGGTAGAAAGGATGGTAGATAACAAGGCAATTGTACTTGTGTGGGCCAGGGTGGCAGTGGGTAGTGGTCTAGTAGCCTCTAGATGTTGAATCCGAAGGAGCAAGGCCTCATACTGTGCATTGGATGGCGCAGATGTCTGCGTAGGAGGAGCCTGGATGGGATATGTGGCATCCTCAGTAGTAACATTGTTGGCGAGGGTATCTGCCCAGTCAAGACGACCATTTATATCCTAATAGCTTTCCACCATTTGGTTAGTCTTGTGACAATGGGTACAATATCTATTAGCTTTTTCAGAAGATGTCCGCCCATTGCCATATTTCGGAGGATCACGGTCACGACCACGAGTGGATCCACGGCCACGGCCTCGGCCATGGCCAACAAACAAAGCAGAAATGTCCTTGACAGGAGAGTCACTTTGTGGGACCAATCGCTGAAGGCGAAAAAAGGTCTCGCTAAGGGTAGGGATAGAGGCTCCTGTAAGAAGTTGACTTTTAACACTATGATATTTTGGGGAAAGGCCAACCAAAAATTTAGTAACGTAGAACTCAGATTGTTGAGCTTTGATTTTGCTCAAATCATTGGTAAGAGGCTGCACAACTTGTATTTCTTCAATAAGCCCTTTGAAGCCACCATAGTAGTCACTTGGGATTTTTCACTAATAGAGTAAGTGAATATCTGCTCATATAGGTCATAGAGGCGATAGACATTCTTATCTTGCCCATATGTCTCTTGCAGATCAGCCCAAATGGCCTTGGCTGTATTGTGGAACATTACAGTGGGTAGGATGGAGGTATCAATACTGTTCCACAACCATGTTTGAACCTGAGAATTATCTCTTAACCAGGTATTGTACAGTTTGACAGATTCACTGTCTTTCACATCACATACACGAGGCTCATCATTTAACAGCGTGGCTTTGTTTTTAGAAAGAATAAAGGAGGCTTTGATAGCCTGAGCCCATAACAGATAATTAGAAACTCCTTTCAACTTGATGGAGATGATCTGAGCCTCAGTGGGCTTAGGGTCTTTATCGGTTCAGCCAACTGATTGGCCAAAGGCTCAACGTGGGTGAAGGTAGATGGTGGTAGGTCCAAAGCTCAGTTCCGCTACTGAGAGGCCAAAGGAAAAAAGAAGCTCAATGGGGGTGATGGATGTCAAGGAGAGAATAATAACTTTACCAATGGGGTGATCAAGAACATAAGTCCATAAAGTAGTAGTATTTAGCAACAATATTCATAGATGTAATCTCGATCTCCAATTAGTAATAGTAAAATAGAAAATTGTAGTTATATAGAGAGAGCAAAAATATCAAAGGCCAATCAAACCAAGAGTTCTTTGATCAGTGATGGCCAAAGATCTAGTGCTTTGATACCATGTAACAATTTCTCAAAGAAACAACCAACAAGTATGCAACCAGAAATTAAAAGAGAAGAAGATTGAAGAGGAGAGAGAGAGAGAGAGAGAGAGAGAGAGAGAGAGAGAGAGATTTCGACACAGTAATGTGCTGTAGCCCAAATCGTTAAATAACTCTCCTCTCTACTTTGTATTTATAGAGATAGAAAATAAACAGATTTACAAAGAAAGTCTCTATTCTAAGAAGAGATAATAAGAGAAGATTACAATAATAAAATAAAAGAAAATAAATCTGTAACTAATTAAAGAAGGAAGAGAAAGGGGAGCCAGCACTAGATGTCACTAGCTAGCTAGCGCTAGCGATATCTAGTGGGTCCCATGGGTCTATGGGCTTATGGGCCTATGGGCCAACTTCGGCCAACTTTGTAACATATGGAAAATAGGATTACTAGCTCTATTGATAGAAGCATAATAAATGTAGCTCACAATCCAATTGAAGAGCAAACTATAAATTGGGAGTAATTTTATACTAATTAAGAAGACAAGTACAAGATGACAAGGGTCGTAGGGGACCACTTAACTCAAGGATCTCTTGGGAATTCTCTTAACCCAAGTGTGAGACACTCTCAGCACAAAGATGATTCAAATTCTCTCAATAGGGTTTCAATAGCTCTCCAAAGTACAAAGGCTTACAAGTATTCACTGAGAGAGTTACAAGTAATATAAAGGAAATAAAAGAGAGAGATGCTGGGGAGGGGGTAAGAGTTGTTGAGAGGCCTAGGGAATAGCAATGAGGCGTTAGAATAAGTTGAGTATAGGGGTAGTGGGTGATAGAGACGTTGGGAGCTTTTGGAAAATGAAACGTTATTGGATAAAGGGTAGTAGGGGAGAGAAATGTTTGAATGGGAGTTGAAATGGGCACGCTCGTTACAACGTCAGTTTGCTAACTCAACTTCAACATTAAATGTCCGTGACGTCATCATTCTCCTTTTCAGAAGAAGTTGACCTCGAGTAGGAAGTGACAATCTTTGCCCAAGTATCATGATCAAGTGTCTTCAATTCATGCTCACTAACCCAAGTATCTTCCGGAATAGGCTTGTTTTTCTAACAGACAAGATTCTATGTGTGGGTAATGGACCTTGAATCAATAACTTATAATTGTGGGATGATAGGTTGGTTGGAAGATTCACATCGTTGACATTGAGTGTGGGATGGTTGGGTTTTCCATGGTGAGGGTAGAGATCAGCAATGTTGAAAATGGGACTAATTCTAATTCCATCATGTATTTTAATACGTATGTGCTTGGCCCAAGCTTCTTGAGAATGTGGCATGGTCCCATCTTCGTATTTTTAAGTTTATAGTATGTCCGCTTTGGAAACATTTCTTTCGTCAAATATGCCATAACTAAATCTCCTTTGAATTCAAGATCCCGGCACCAAGAATCATATGCTTCCTTATAACGGTAGTTGGTATATTGTAGTTGGATCTTCACTTGCTCTTGCACTTCCTTAATGTGATTAACCAATTCTTCTGTTTCCATGCTAACCTTTCCCGAATTAGGAATAGATACCCATCCAAAACATGGCTTGGATTTCTTCCATAAACTACTTCAAATGGTGCCATTTGTGTTGATCAGCACTTAGAATTATTGTAGGCAAATTCAGCTTGGGGTAAAATGAAATCCCATTGTTTTGGATGATCACTTGCAAGACATCGGAGAAGATTTTTAAGGCAGCAATTAACCACTTCAGTTTGCCCATTGGTTGTGGATGATAGACACTTGAAATTTGAAGTTTGGTCCTATGAGCTTCCATAGGGTACGCAAAAAATGGCTCATGAATCTTGTATCACGATCAGAGGAAATGGATTTTCGCACTCCATGAAGTCGAACAATCTCCTTAAAGAAGTGGTGAGCAACATGTGAAGCATTGGAAGTGTTCTTGCATGGAATGAAATGTGTTATATTTTATTACCTATCAACAATAACAAAAATTGAATCAAAGCCACGTTGAGTTTTGGGCAACCCAAGAACAAAGCCCATGCTAATATCTTTCCATGGGTGGTCGGATATAGGTAGGGTCTGAAGTCCACAATTTTGGTCCTACCCTTGGTCTTTTGACCTACCAAACAATTTTGGACAAACCGTTCTACATCATGGTTTAATTTAGACAAAAGTAACAATCTTTAACTAAAGCTATGGTCTTGTCTCTACCAAAATGACCACTTAAACCCCTAACATGTAGTTCGGTGGTTTTCTTCTCTTAAAGAACCTTGGGGAATACAAAGTTGGTTCTTTTTGATAGGATGATTGTTTAAAATCATGAATTCATCATTTTGACTATTCTTGCATTCTTCCCAAATTGTTCCAAAATATATATAGGTCTCATTATTACTAGGTAAAAGATCAAACCCAATTACTTCATAGGACATGGTTTTGAGAAGATAGAGTTTGTGACTATGTGCATCTGCCACTTTGTTCATAGTTCCAGATTTGTGACGGATCACGAAGTCATACTCTTGAATATAAGAAACCCGCTTAGCATGCCTAGCATTAAGTCGCTTTTGGGCATTAAGGAACCTAAAGGCCTCATGGTCGGAGTATAAAATAAACTCCTTATAAATCAAATAATGGCGCTAAAACCTCAAGGCTTGCACCATAGCATAAATCTCAAGAGTAGAGTATTTTATCCTAGCATTGTTTAGTTTTTCACTAAAATAGGTCAATTGGATGCCCCTTTTGCTTAAAGCACCCCCAATCCCAATATGGGAACCAAAACACTTTACTTCAGAAATTTCCTCAAAATTTGGTAAAGCAAGTGTGGGTGCTTCAACAAATTTCTTTTTAATTAAATTGAAGCTTTCATTGGTTTCATTAGTCCAAACAAATTCTTTGGATTTCAAACAATTTGTCATAGGATTAGCAGTAACCGGGGCCAAAAATCTTAAAAAAAATACGAACAACCCATATCTTCAAGCCACAAGAGAGAGAGAGAGAACCAGAAGTTGGAAAGCACATGTAGGTAGGGGGCTTAGATGTTGCTAGAATTTTTGACATTGACTGATCTGATCATGAAGAATATCTGTAAAACATTTCAGGAATATCCGAGAAAGAAAAGTAGGCTTTCACAGTTTTGGTTTGTATTCATAATGATACCATTAGCATTTTAAGGTGTCCCCAAGATATGTTTTCAGATACTGCTATACAATTACAACCTGTTTTTCCTCAATGGATTCAAAACAGCCCTTGTATAGTGCTTTAACACTTGGTGTAACAGCCCTTGGTGCTACAACCAAGGTTTGAGAACTCGTTTTGACCAGCCTAGAAACCGATTTGGCCATGGTTTTGACTGAACTTAGGTCAAAATATGGAATTTTCCCTGGGTCAACTCAAAACATAGGTTTTGAGGCCCAAAAGTTGTGTTTTGGTCTTGATTTGTTTTGTGTATCCTATTTTAACCATTTGACACCAATTCCCTCAATTAGTTTTAGAAAAAATAAAAATTTAAAAGGGTATTTTATGTATTGTGGATCCAAGTTTGCACTGCGGCTGTCCATCTCCCTAGACCCTATAGGCCTGAAGTGGCCAGACTGGATTGCACCTTGTGGCCTGACCACCTCAGAATTTCATTTTATAAAGTCAATGTAGCAAGTAAGTTTTACAAGAAAATAGGAAAAATACAAAAAAATACAAATTTGTATTTTTCAAGGCACGTATGCCAAAAGCTATTGCACAGTGGTATAAAGTTTTGACATATTGTGTTTTGGACCCAAGTCTGCTAGAGTACGCCTAATGATGTTTGCACAGTAGTATGAAGCTTCATTTATGTCTAATATCATTTAAGTATTATTTTAGATATTATTCATAAATAAGCAAACACCTCCCATTTGAATCTAATGAAAATAGTCTAAAATTCAACTTCTAAACCTCCCATTTGAATCCAATAGAAATAGTCTAAAATTTAAATTCCAAAAGGATAAGAAGTCAATTTTCTAGTTGAAGAACTTAAAATGGATTTTCAATTGCGGAAGCGATTTTCAACTTTAAAATGCTAGTTTTTTTCTCCAATCTAAAAATTCCATAAATTTTATTAGAGTAAAATGTCATTAAAAACCAAGAGTTTGCCAAAATATTTTGTTGTTTTGATTTTCGAAAATTTATTTCCATCCAGGGTGACCTTAAATAGCATTCGCGTACTCCGAATAAGGTTTGACCAGAGCGTAACTCCTTCAATATAACTCGGATTCAAGCAATATTGGATTAAATGTTTGATTAGAGCGTAACTCCTTCAATATAACTCGGTTTCGAGCAATCTCGTAACAATTCTCACTTGGAACCACCAATGATGCTCATTATAGAGTTTCCCAAACTTGTCAACAACTAAGGTAAAAAGAAGGGGAGAAATTCCCTAGCTTCTAAAAACCACTAGGAGACCATTAAAAAGAGCAGAATAGCAGAGCTAACAATCATAAATCCCCAAGATCTCTAGTTCTCCCAAAAGCCCTTTAACATAATCCAAGAAATCCCTAGAGATTTTTTAATAGGTCTCTACTTTTTCATTCTTGGGCACCCTTTCCTATCCTTTACTTCAGATCCTTTGTAAATTCAATGGCTACCGAATGTCATCAGTGGTCTACCTTTTCCTAGTTCACCTTCACCACCCTCAGAGAAAGAAATCTTTGGATCTGCAACTTCATCTCTAAACCAGCCTTATCTTCTCGTAAGCTTTCACTTGTACCATTCCAGAATCTCATCTTTGTTCTCCAAATCAGTGGTTGAGTAGCTGTGTAGGACGCTTAGAAACGTCAAGAACCCTCCAGTGACAGTACATTGTGAGCACCAGGCAGATAAGTCAAGGTGGTCAACCTGTCACCCACTCAACCTGGTAAAGTTGCATTATCTAACCCGTCCCAATGTTATATTATGTGATGCCAAAAGGAGTTAATGGTCAGATTCATTTTGTCAGTTCAATTCTGGCCAATGATGCATCCAAGAAGTGGCTTGCTTAACTTGAATGATGCCAACCAATTATACAGTTTTCTGATGATCACCATGGTGTCATTTCCAGAAAGAGAATTATACCAAACTTGATAATGTCACCGGATAATATTTTTAAGGTTCCATTTTTTGGAATCCATGTGTTGTGGACTCCAAATGTGGATGTTACCTTAACATGGGATGACTTGAGAACGATTAATTGCATGGTTTTTTGTTGTGATCTTTTGACTTATTGCGTGGTGGTGTTATGGTCTTTGTCCTAGTTTCTTTCATCTGCTTACAGACTCTTTTGTGATTTTTCCTGTTTATCTTCATACACGTCTGTATGGAAGGGTTTTGGAGCAGTCTGAAACTGTATATGGCTTTGAGCCTATGATTAGGTTAACACAATGTGAAATATCTCATTGTTTGGTCTTCAGTTACTTTATCTTCCTATCATTGGCTTCAATCTCATTGAACTTTGATTTGCAGCGTTCCAGGAGATCTTCTGAGTCTAGTTCCTCTAGTTCATCCTCGGAATCTAGCAGCGACGATGATGAAAAGGATGCAAAGAGATCAAAATCAAGGTCAAAGCGTAAAAAGAAGGAAAGGAAGCACAAATCAAAAACAAAACGCTCTAAAAGTGATAGCGAAGAGAGTACTGGTCCCTTGCCACTCTCGAGATTCTTTGGAAGTGTCAAGAGCTCATGAACTGATGCCGGTGTTTATATTCAGAAATCTTACCTTGGTAGTGGGTGGGTGGACGAGATTTTTTTTTTCTTTAAGGAATGAGTTTTTAGTTCTTAGTTCTTGTTGGGCAACAAGCCCTGTGATGATATTTGAATTGTTTTTCATTATTTTTCTAATAAGATTTTCTTTTACTGTTATTTTTCCCCATTTAATCGTAGAATGCAACTCATCTTATTGGGTATTAAACGTTCTGTATGATACTCAGATGCTCTAGTTTTTCTAGGTGTACGTTGATGTTTCTAAATCACATCCTGGAGTCGTTTTTCTTTGTAGCTTTTTTTCATTTTTGGAAAATTTTCCTTACCTAGTGCCAAAGCAGCCCTACTCCACTGCAATGTAGGGTCATCTCTCTCTCTCTCTCTCTCTCCCTCGTCAGTTGGGTTCATACTACTACTGTACATTGAACCATTTTGTTGTGTTGGTCCAGGGTTAATCTCTCTAACCTGTTTTATGGTTGAATGAGCATACACTCTGACCTGTTTTGGTGGCTTGGTCCAGGAATGAGTAGCTCTACCATTGGGTCATTGAGATGGACTCGACTAGAATCAGAATATGAACTAGTTATCTATAATTTAAAGTGGAAAAGAAGTTCCTCTTGGTTGTAATTGATGTGCTGCTTGAGAACCCAATATCCATATTACTCGTAGTTCCAAACCCCAGTGTAAGACCTGCATCCCCAAAATTTCCGTACCATGGCAGGTCTTCACACGGCCAATGTCATGGGTTTTGAGCCGAAGTAGGAACTCACAAACCGGTATCTGGTAAATGTTCTAAATTTGTGAATATTAATTTACAATAATGATTTGCATGTCCATATAAAGCCTAAATGATAAACCTTGATGAACGAAACAAGTTGACGTACAAGACACAACTTAAACTGTCATCTGCCATTGGCAAGCTCTAAACATGGGATCCAAATCGTCTTCTGCGGCAGGACGATTTCAGCCAAGATCCAAGGGCTGGGGTTTATCTGGCGTGCATATCAATACATAGGTATCTGCACTAGATAAAATTCAACCCTTGACAGGCTGTTGCCGTCCTGCCACATGGTAGGAGAAGATTTCTATCCCTAAACATGCGGCTCCGAACATGCGGCTTGCTGCATGAGGTCTGCCGCTAGAGGCAGCCCACGTACCTGCGGCCAGAACAAGCCCATGGCACACATCTCATGGGATAAACTTGAATAAGATTAAAATAATAAAGATAAAGAGGTAGCACCATCGTAGTGATTTGCCGAGTGGTAGTCTTAACAACGATACACATGGGAGGTCCCATAAACCCTACACACGTTTTTGAGAGAGTGGGCACTAGAATAGAGAGAGGAACTCACTATCTCTGAGTTGCACCTCCATGAAAAGGAGCTCCAAGGCTTAGACGATCGGTGCAAGTTTCGTGAGCGGTACCGGTAAGCCCACTAACTTCCCTATTTGATTCTGATCAGTATAAAGGGTGCCCAGAGATCGTAGCCACCCTCTGAGAAGGTGTAAATCGAATGCTAATAAGCCATTGAACGTTGATGGGAAGCCAAATGTTGTCCAGGGTCGATGGAATGCTGGTTCAGCATTCATTCAATGGACCATAGGCCACGTAAGGCCAACCAAGACCCTCAATTGATCTCCATAAGGGTATCCAACCCTTGTACTAGACATAGGAGCCTAGAGGGAATAACCCCTAGAGACCCCAGACCAAACGGGAAAGGTTCAGAGGAAAGACCCTGGCCGGCCTGACCGTGCGGCCTGCTAGGCTTAGAAGGGCCTACCCTGAGAGCAGCCGCAAGCCGATAGGCTGTGCGGCCTCCCACCAAGAGACGAACCCCATTGTTCGAGTGACTGCAGGTAGCGGGCCGGGCATGCGGCCTACCATTTGAGGCTGCCTCAGAAAATAACCAGGTCCGAGTGTAGGCGGCCTCTACCACTTCAGGGCCTCCCGTGCTGTTTTAGACCCAAATTGCCTTGCAAGAGTAGAGTAGTTTTCTAGTAAGAGAGAATGCATCATCCACAAACATGGGGTGTGTTAGCTCTGGTGCTGTTTGAGTGATTTTGATACCTTCGAACATATTAAGTTCTCTATATGCACCCAATAGGTGAGTATAGTCCATTCATTGCCATGACAAAGAGGTATGGGTCTAAGGGGCAACCTTGACGGAGACCTCTAGACGGTTTAAACGTTATAAAGCTTGCAGCTCTATAATTTGATTGAGTAGGAGCAAGAAATTAATGTGCCTACCATATTCCACCAATGTTGGTTAAAGCCACGGGATTCAAAAAGATCTCTGACATATTCCCTATCACACCTGTTGTGGCTGTTTACTGACTGGTACTTTAATCTACGTTCTCCTGCAAGATGGAAAGAGAAAATGGTCACCGGAGGGCAGACCGAAATAGCTTGACGTCCTCTTCGACGATCAAGTCAATGGTGAAGCTAACAGTACGGAGCTTGAGAGAGTCAAGCTCCTTAGTTGTGGGGAAGAAGACGAATTCAAGTAGGAACATAATTACTTAGTTGAGAATTTGCCTTTTTGAATATGCGTCGAGCGGTTTTTATAGACGCAGAGAATCTTGAACATCTTGAGATAAAGCATGGGAATAACCGGTTAACCATCGAGTGTATCTCGGAGATTCAAGCATGATAGTAAGATTACGAACCAGCGGCCAAGATGCGTTCAGTCGCCTGTCCGAATCCGCAAGATCATCACGGAACCCATTGCCATGATAATTAAAAAAGTCTTCCACACGTGTGATAGTCAAGGAGTAGGATAAGGAGCGAGTTGAAGTATTCAGTTATCAAGTCGCCAGGTAATCATGCAACTTGACATGTCGCAAAGTGCTGATGCGACTTGGCATTTTCATAGCAAATTGGGGCGAGTCCCAACTCGCAAGAAGAAGCAACCTCCAAATTGATGAGTTGACAATCACGAAACGTGTTTTCCTTCATGTGTCGTGAACCCAGACGACACGTGTCACCCACTGGTTAGCGGGCGAATTATGGTATCAACAACACCAATGTTGGTTAAAGCCTAGGAATTCGAAAAGACCTCTCTGAGATATTCCCTATCACACCACTATTGGTTAAAGCCTAGGAATTCGAAAAAACCTCTGCGATATTCCCATTCAACTCTATTTTAAGCCTTTGACATATCTAGTTTGATATCTCATACCGAAAACAAGTCATCTGGAAACAATCAACTACTTTCGCACAATAAGCTTGTCACAAAGCTCGTAACCTCGTGGTTGAAGGAGGTCCTGTCTAGAACTATTTCCCCGGCACAAGCAACATTTATCCTAAATAGACTCATCTCTGACAACATTTTCACTACTCACGATCTCTTTTGTTATATTAACAAGAAGGAAGAAAAAAAAAAAAAAAAAAAAAAAAAAATGGCTCTGAAGCTTGCATATGATCAAGAGAAATGATGTTTCCTTTAGAGGATGATGCTAAAGTTGGATTTTGAGGCAAAGTTTAATAACCTGGTGATATCCTGTATTAAACCTATCACTGTACTTAATTTTTTTTTTGGTAGGGATGAAATTATTCATTAGACCGTGACATGCTCATGGACTGATGGACACACGTCATTCAGCCATGGAGTGCATAATGACCAAACTGTCAAGCATGACTTAGATAGGGCCTACGAAGCAAGGGTTTCAGCAATGTTGTTAATCTCTAGTGAAATGTATCGAAAAGAACATGATACAAATTAGTGGGACAGAGAGCGTATATCATGAATAAGTGATACAACATCTAAAGGTGGTTTCTGATCCATATGTTGAACAAAATATATTAGAGACTTGCAATCACTTGCCATAATCAGATTATCGATGCAATCCTCCATTGGTTGTAACATTCATTCTCTCATAGCAAGCATTCACCTTGTAAGACTGAGCTAAACTTCATAGGATTTGAAGCTACGGAAACTTGTGGGCCAAAAGAGTTATGAAGCATATAGCCCTAACCCCCCCTTTTGACTCCGATTGTAAAAAAAAATGCATTGGAATTTAAAATAATGGTACCAACAGGGGGAGGTTGCCAACTAAGATCAGGATACAAATGCGAACTTGTAATTTGTAATTTATTAGATGAGGATATTGTTAGGTCCAAAAACTCAATTTCTGCTCTTTGGGCTGCTGCTGCTGCTTCATAAGGAAACCAAGTTTGCAGTTGAAGGTAAAGTCATTTTGAGATTTCCAAAGAAACCAGCATAGGAACGAACTATGTTGTATGACTTGTAAGTTTACCTTCCCCAAAGATGTAGGTCCAACTTTTGATCCAATTTTTCACAAAAGGCGAACGGGGTGGAATGTAGGATAAAGAGCTTGCAAACCATGCCGCATGAGCATAGTAACAATCAAACAATATATGCTCAACCGATTTTGAAGCAGACCCACATCCTTAAAATGCCTTATCAATGGGGATGCGACGATGAGTAAGTGCTTCAACAGTGGCCAAAGCCGAGGAACATGCCGGCCCAAAAAAGTTCTTAATCTTAGGTTTTTGTAATGCGCATCCAAATCCAATCCCATACTATGTTTGGAACAACGACATGTAGATGCTGATGTGAGGTGGAAGGTAGCTACTTCTCCTTAACACGGATGATATTACATGGTAAATGATAATCACTTTTGATGGAGACACGTCCATCTTTTGACCCTTCCCAAACTTGATTACCCTCTTTGGGCAAAATAATTAATTGAATATCAAGAATAACCTTAATATCCACCGAATGCAGTAACTGATCTATAGGAGATACATTCCAAGTCCCATTGGTTTGATCAATTCGTTAAGGCACCCTTATAATAAAAGAGCCATTAGGTTTAAATTGTTGCAATTTAAAATTGGAAGGGAGGGAGGGAGGGGGCTATGGAGAGCACCTTGCACCCTTCTAGAATACTTCTCCAAGCCCAGGATGGTTTTGAGCCATTATTAACTGAAAGAAAGTCTTTATTTGGGATAAACAAATTTAAGAAAGTTGCCCACAAAGTGTTTGGGTATTTCCACAAACGCTGCACCACCTTAGACAAAAGGCTTTGTGTAAATGAGTATTACTATGTAACGGATGATTCAAATATTCAAAATCCAAATCATTCGTTGAAGCCATCTATACCCGTAGTAGCAAATCCGTAAGATAAAATCTCTCCCACACTCAAGGTTAATTTTACTCCTACAAGATAGCATGAGATCAATCCAACCTTAAATATGATTTACCGTACTCTAGCTGTAACCATTTCAGTTTTTAAACTTATATATACTCTCTCCCAATCATATGAAATGATAAGGGAAAGAACTCCATTCCAACTCAACCTCTTACATGGTACCAGAAAGCCTTTGACTAATGTCCTTGATTATTATGAGTTCTTCTGCCACTTCCGTGCTCATTTCTTCACCGGCCATCTCTCCTACCAATATTGTCTTTCTCCTACTGGTCAAACTTGATTGGACAAACTACTTGCTCTGGAAGTCCCAGTTTCTCCCACTCTTTCACACTCATGACTTGTATGGCCAAGTCAATGGTAGCAATTCCAGCCCTCCTCAAACACTTTCCCCATCCCCTGTTACTACCTCCATGGATAGTCCTCCACTTAATCCCACCTTCCTTGCCTAGAGAAAGCAGGATCAGATAATCCTTAGTTAGATTATCTCTTACCTAACTGAAAGGGCCCTTGCTCAGATCGTAGGACTCACATCCTCTCACATTGGCTAGACAACCCTTGCAAAAACATATGCCTCACAATCACATGCTCGTGTAATGCAACTCAAGTATCAACTTCTCCAATTGAAGAGTGGCACCCTCTCTATGGCCGACTATCTTGAACATGTGAATGGTCTTGTTGACAACTTATCTACGGTTGCTCACCTTATTTCCAAATCGGTTGTCATTCTTAGCATTCTTTGTGGTCTTAGCTCCAACTATGACTCATTTGCTACTTCGGTTACTGCTCTTCTTGAGCTGTTACCATTGGAAGATTTCATTGGACTTCTCTTAATTTAAGAAATATCCTCACAGATTAACGCTTTTCTCTCTACCTCCCATCGGTTAAAGAAAATGTTGCCACCAAAGGTGTGAGCCCCTCTTCCACTTAGAATTACAACAATGATTGTGGTCGCAATCGCAGTCACTCTAATAACCCTGGCCATTGGTGTGGCTATCATTCTAACAACTATCATGGGAGAGGAAATTCCTCTTACAATCACCCTTCCCAAGCTTCCCCACTCCCTAACCTGGCTTCACCATCCCAGATTTGCAATCGGTCAAACCACATTGCTGCCAGTTGCTATAATAAGGTCAATCCGAATTATCAAGGGTACTCTCCATCCGCTTTTCATGCCAATTCAAAAGCACTGCTGACTACACCTTCGGCTACCTTTGATGCTGCATGGTACCCTCACTCGGGTGCTACACATCGCATCACCTCTGACGTTGGTAATATGCATACAAGCAATACCTACACTGGCAATGATCAAGTGTGGGTTGGTAATGGCAAAGGTTTGTCCATTTAAAATATTGGATCTTCTCATGTCTCTTCCCCTTCTCATACTCTCCATTTTAATGATGTATTGCATGTGCCTACTATTACAAAAAAACCTCTTGTCTGTTAGTAGGTTGACAGTTGACAATAATGTTCTTCTAAAATTTCATCCCACCTATTGTTATGTGAAGGATACATGCACGGGGAACATTTTACTGAAAGGAATAAACGAAGGCGGTCTATATCATTTCATAACCCATGCAGCTTCATTTAACCCCATTAACAAGCTGCCAATATTCCAAATTGGGGAATGAGTTTCCAAATTGGTTTTGCATGATCGGCTTGGTCATCCATCTTCCAAGAGTATGGACTCTCTACTACAACATTCAACAATTCCATTTCATAAGTCGTCATTAACACCAATTTGTTCTTGCCAAATGGGAAAAGCTCATAAACTCCCATTTGCTGTATATAACTCATGAGCATTATCACCATTTCATTTAGTACACTTTGATATTAGGGATCCTGTCCTTCGCCATCTATCCAAGGCCATTAATATTATATTTATTTTCTGGATAATTATAGTACATTAACTTGGATGTTTCCACTTGTATGATATTAGGCTTTTCTAGTTTTTATGCAATTTACTTCTCATGTCAAAACTATCTTCGATTGTACAATTAAAGTTTTACAATCGGATGGTGCACGGGAGTATCAAGCCTTTGGTACCAATTTCAAGCAACAAGGAATCATGTGTAAGCACCCCATTTTTTCCATGTCACACCCCAATTCTACACCAACCAAAATGGTGCAATGAACCGTCAATAAACCAATGGTTCAACCAGGATCTCGAATAGGCTATAACCACCATGTTAAACCAAAACACATTCCACATTAATCAGACATAATAAAGTAAATAGTTGAAGTCTTACAGATAATGAACTGAGGTCTAGTCATGATAAATAATTAATATTCTATTTATTTTCAAGTAATCAAAACATAAATTAATACATATTACAATTATCCAAATACGAAAGTTAAACACTAAGCGTATCCTTAGTTGAAACGCCCGCTTAACGAACCACAATATTCGTCCTTTTGGGGTTAATGCTCTCAATGGTGAATCGATTATTCGCTATCCTTTGAGTTATGAGAGGACGGAATGGAAGAAAAGTAATGAAACCTGCGATGGTTACTGAATAATCTCCTTTTACTTTTTCAATAATAAAACCTTTTACCTATGTAAGTAACCAAAACATAAATTAATATATATTACAATTATCCAAATACGAAAGTTAAACACTAAGTGTATCCTTAGTTGAAATGCTCGCTTAACGAACCATAATAGTTCTCCAACTTGCTCATCATAGCCGCCACATGTTCATATGTTGGTGTGTCAACATAATCTTCAACCGTAATACCTACAACATCAGAAACTAAGAGAATTGAGCGCGCGAGGGTCAGCTCTCCAACTTGATCTCAGTGAGTAAACAAAACAATGCAACAAACATATGCATGCATTCAATTTATATCTTTGGTCTGGTTCATAAGTTTGCAATGTGCAATAGAAATGATTGGTGACCACCGCTCCTTTATACACGAATATGTGAAACCGTCCAATGGCTTAAACACCATTGCTGCCCCCATATGCACCTACCATGGAATAAGGATAGAGCTAAAGTTCTTAGGACTGCACCGCATCACACTTCCCCTGATGCCCTACCCATACCAACACGTAAGCCCCTATTGGCGAGGGCTTGCAAACTGGGCTCGCAACTAACCAATCCTAATGTCAAACAGTGTATCCAAGGCCTCACCCTAGCATCCCTCAATACGTCCATAGAGATAGAGCTAAGGCCCCCCGGTAGAGTCAGAGACTACACGGTCCGAGACCACCTCCCCTGATGCCCTACGACGTAATAGCTCTACTAAGGTAATGGCGATACGATGATGTCAGTGGACAAGACTTGAGTAGAGATAGAGCTAGAGTCTGATGACCAGGATGAATCACAGTGTCACGTCCTCCCCCTGATGCCCCACTCACATCAAGTATACTAACCACACACAAACATTCACATGCCTATTCCTAGCATCACCATCGTCATCATTTTATAAACAAACAGAATTAAATATGCATGAGAAGAAATAGCAGGAATATTGGATGACATGTTAAATGCACATTACACGCATATAAGCATAGAATCATTCATGGCATTGAACTCAATAAATAAAACAGCTTATTATTAGCCAATTAATTTAAGTCTTGTTCCCTCACATTTGGTTGATCGTAGATCCTCGTTCAAGCTTTATGAATTACTTTTAAATCACTTGAAAACCTAATCAAGTTGATAGATTTTAATTAGAATTAATTTCGTTAAATTTAAACTAACAGAAGCTGACGGGTCACAGGTGGGGTAGCACCTGGGGTAGCAGTTTTTGTGACCCCAGGGTGTAGGGTCGCAACTAGGGTAGCAGTTTCTGCGACCCTAGGGTGTAGGGTCGCAGGTAGGGTCGAACATACTGCGACCCTACGTGCGACCACACCCTCCCTGGAACTTCCCGAGGGCATGTGGTCGGACGTGTGGGTCTCGTAGGGTCGAATATCATGCGACCCTACGTGCGACCGCACGTGTTATGGTCGACCTTTCACTCATAAGTCCATTCCTTCATGTTGGAATCCTTCGGCTTATCATCATGGTCCTTAATTCCTATGATTGTTCTATGGCTCAAAATTATAATTTTATACACACTACCCATTGTCCACAATGATTTCCTCCATAAACTCTCTTGGAATTTGTCCATGGATGGATGATTTGGGTTTCTCCTAATCCTACCTTCTTCATGAACTATTCTAGGCCCTTAATTCATGTAGGGAATTAGGTTCATACCTTAGGTTTGCTGAGATTCAGAGTTTTCTCTGAACTTCCTCTTCCTTGGTCATCTTCTTCAATTCTCCTTCTTTTCTCCTTCTCCTTCTTTTCTCCTTCTCTTCCTTCTCTTCTCTGTCTCTCTCTTTCAATTAGAGTTCTAAAGGAGTGAAAGAAGCTAAGGGACGTCCTATTTATAGAGGAAAACCCTCCATAATAAGCCCCAATGAGTTTAGGAAAGAACCCCCTTCGGATTAGGAAGGTTTCCTAAGTTCGGTTTCTGCCTGTTTTCGTAGGATCGCATGTAGGGTCGCATAATCCGTGACCCTACGTTTTTTAAAACATGCGACCCCACGACCAAAAAGTCATGGGTTGGACTCTTTTGAGGTGGGGTCGGTCACACCTGTTTAGGCATGTGCCACACACTCATTTTTTTACTGTTTTTGAGTTAAACTTCATACTTGATTTTGTGGTTTCTTCATGCACTTAGTCCACGTGGTTCGACCATGATAGGTAGACTTGGCACAAGGTGGTAAGACCGGTTAGTTCGATACGGGTCTTACATGCCATCCCTAACTAAGCAGAATTTTCTTGGTGTGTAGACAACAAAGGAAGAGACGTGAGTGAATGTTTGGATTTTTGACTGTGACTTTGAGGTGGTTTTCGACAAGCCCCAGAGCAAGGTCATGGGTTACAACTTGCATGGATGGGTAGGTATTGGAATTATCTTTGAAATGAGACCAAAATTGCTCAATTTCGATATCAGACAAAGAAGGTATGGCCATTTTAGTCGGATGATATGTACAAGGGAGGTTTCTGAAATTATCATAAATATTCCAAGGACTTTTGTGCAAATTAAGTCAAGTTGCGTGATTGGATTATCGTCAAAACTTCAATCATCATATCTTAGCCATCTTACCTCCAAATTCGGTGATTCAAGAGCCATTATTCTTCATTTTTTAGTGCTTTACAATATGGACTTGAAGAATCCCGAGTAGAGGTCACCAGTGGGCCCCATGCAAGCTTGCACCTAGAATTATCGATAAAACTTCAGTTCTTCATATCTTGGAAATTTTACGTCCAAATTAGGTGATTCAAGCGTCACTATTCATTATTTTATGTGCTCTGCAAAATGGATGTGCAACATCCAGGACAGAGGTCGTCAAAGATTCCATGCAAAGTTACAAGCCAGAATGGACTCATGAAATGATAGAGAGAGAGAAGAGCCAATCTCATCCCAACCCACTCAATCTAAGCCAGTCTTGGCCCAGCTAGTCAACCTATGTCAATTTAGCCCAGTCAGCCCAGTCCAACTCAGACCAGCCCAGACCTATCCGGATTGAATTGGTTCAGCCCATGTGATATATATTTTATGTTATATGTATTATTATGTATATCATATATATTATATATATTTATATATATTGGAGAGGAGATTAGAAAGAGAGAGGGATCATGGAGAGATTAGCTGGAAGATTTTGGTGGGGGACTCTGCATGGAAAGAACCTAAAAAGAATGTAGGGAGAAGATTAAAGAGATTGAGATTGAATGAGAGAGGAATAGAAAGAACTGAAAAGAAGAGAGAATAATCGAGAGAGAGTCTAGGAAAGAGAAGATATGGAAAGAAAAGAAAAGGAAAAAAAAGGAAAGAAAATAGAATCGTTGAGAGACACTAAAAAGAAAAGAAAGAAAGAATTGAAAAAAAGAGAGAAAGAAATAATGTGGAGAAACCGAGAAAATTAGAGAGTGAAGAAGAAAGGAAAGACTGAGAGATGAAAGAAGAGAAGATGTGAATAGAAAGAAAAATAAAAAAGGGAAGGAGAAGATCGAAAAGAGAGGAAAGAAAGGAAAATTGAAAGATAGAGAGAGGATGAAGAAAAAGAGAGAGATCTGAAGTGGGAGGACGGAAAAAAAAAAGAAAAAAAAGAAGAGGGTCAGTTGGATGGAGAAAGAGGGGAAAAAAAAAGATAGAGAAGAATTAAAAGAAACAAAAAAGAGAAGAGAGTAGGAATAGAAAAAAAAGAGAGAAGAGTGAAGGAACGGAAAAAAAAGAGGAAGAAGAATCGAGATGATTGAAAGGGATTTGGGAGATCTTTGAAGAGGGGATTAGAGTTAAAAGGGAGGACCAAGAGAAAAAAAACTGAGAGAAGAGAGAGATCGAGGAAAGGAAGAGAGAGAAAAAAGAAAACCAGACCGGGAGAAAGAGAGACAGAGAAAGAGATGAAGAAGAAGAAGAAGAAGAGGTAGAAAAAGGTCGAAGAAGAGGAACCGAAAGAGAAGAAGATAGAAGAGGGAGCAGCCAAGATAAGCTCGGCCCTCCTTCTGCTTTAGTCTTTTTGTTTCTGTTATTATTTGCAGACCACCATGATCAGCTTGATGATCTCATACCTAACCTACCCTGATCCGCTCATCACCCCACCTGTTCCCATCACTGAAAATCGTCTTGCCACCTGCACACTAAACCACTGACCTTCATAACCTGATTAACACCAAACCCATGATCATGTAGCCATCTCCTATCACCCACTGACATAACTCCATTACCTGATTCACCCCAGTCCAACAAGCCACTTGCTGCAAACCCATCTTAAAACCCCTACAGATCACTTTCCCATACAACACCTGCATATCCCTTTTTTCAATCCCACACGTGTACAATCATTAGCCAAACAACCATCTCCATTCATCAACACCTGACCATTCATCACCCTCTTGCTGCCACCTAATCCGAATACCTTCATTTCCCATCCCACTTTAATCCCTCCTACAGTTAGCTAACCACTAATCTTAAAACCCATCTTCATTACTGTACGCCGCCACAACATCCCACTTGACCATGGGATTTGAAATTTTAATGAGTTTAGATTCTGACCATGTGATTCGCAATTTTAATGAGATTAAATTGTACCATGTGATTGATTCCATATACTTTGAATTGAATGTGATTAAAATTGGTTCACATGATTTAATTTTTATGAAATTGATCCCACCACATGCTTAGAATTTCTATGAAATTGATCCCATTGGCTTGAAATTTAAGGTAATTTGAATATGGACTATTGGATGTCAAATTTGATTTTGAACCGTTAGATTATGATTTTGAGTGATCCTAACCATTGGATTTTTATCAGGATTGATTTTAAATGAATCTGAATGGTTAGATTGTGTTTTTGAGTGATTTTAACAGTTGGATCTTGATCATATGTGTTTTGAGTGATTTTTAACTGTTGTATCTTGATCATAAGTGTTTTTAAGCCATCTGGACCATTGGATCTTTATTGTGAGTGATTTTGAGTGATCTGAACAGTTGGACTACCATCTTGAGTGATTTAAACCGTTGGATTACCTTTTTGAGTGATTTAATTGAATTTGAACTGTTGGATTGACCTCATGAATGTTTTAAGTGAATCTGAACCATTGATCAAATATGATCTTGATCACATTGATGACGATCAATTACATCAAGTTTGAGTAGTTGATCAAATATGATCTTAGTCACATTGTTGATGATCGATGCATCCAGTCTAAACCATTGATCTGAAAAATATGTTTTGATACATTGACTCACATGTTTTGCTTGATTCTCACATGCTTTGATTGATTTTCACATGCTTTGCTTGATTCTCACATGCTTTGCTTGATTCCCACATGCTTTGATTGATTATCACATGCTTTGGTTGACTCACATGCTTATTGCCGTATTTGGATGCTCATTGCCATGTTTGGACTGCTTGCTACTGCCATATTTTATCTACCTGCCATTGCCATGTATGGAGTGAGATAAAATGAAAGAATTGAACAATTAGGGTAGGAGATCCCTGAAAATGAAAACAAAAGGGGCAGGATACCTTAGAAAACCTGAATAATTGAACAAAAGGGATAGGACTCCCTAGATTCCCTGAACAAATTGAATGTAGGGATAGGCAACCCTAGTAAACCTAATAGGGATAGACAACTGCGACAAACCTAATAAGGATAGGCAACCCTGACAAACCTAATAGAGATAGACAACCCTGGTCAACCTAAAAATGGAAACAATAGGGATAGGAAATCCTGGCAAACCTAATAGGGAAAGGCAACCCTGGAAAACCTAATAGGGATAGGCAACCCTGGTAAACCTAGAAGAGAAAGCCTGAATAATTTCGAACTACGTCGTACTTGATTTCTAGGGCAAACCCTAGAATACGTAGGCAATTTGGGACTCCCAAATACTATACAAAGCCACCCATCAACCATTCATCCAGCATAAACTTCAACTTGAACGAAGAATCTAATTGAAGCACATGCATAAACCACTTCCATAATCTTTAATCACACAACCCATTTCGAACTACGTTTTGGACTTGATTTCCAGGATGGAATACGTAGGCAGTTTGAGATGGATGTCTCAGATTAAGTCCAAGACTGAACCATCTTTGGTTTGGTTCACTATATAGTACTATATAGTATTGCTTGTTTACTTGCTTCAAAACATGATTAGCTGAACCATAGGTTAGCAGAATTTAACAATTTGGTTTAGGACTCCCCCATTGAACCCTAGTCATCCAGTTGACCAAGCATTGTCAAAATTAGAGTCTAAGGAAAGTTTAGGAGGCCGATATTGATCGGGAGGTTTAGATTCCTAACACCTTCTCATAACCATACCTTGAATACTTACCCAATCTCTTGCAGACCAAAGAACTAATACATTGGGTCATGAGTCAATAGAAGTCTTACCTTAGGGTGAGGCTACATTTTTAGAGGTCCTAGACCTTAATCTAGGTGGTGACTCCAACAAAACATTGATCTTTATTGATACCTTTTTATCCCTAGGAGGAGGATCATTTCTCATATTGTCCTCACATCATGCATCAATATTCTTGTCCCCACACCTCTAAGCAAAATGGGAAAACCAAAATAAAGCATCGGCATATTTTCGAGACAGGATTAACCTTGATTGCACGGGCTGCATTGCCATGTCCTTTTTGCCCACAACCATTGAGACGACAGTATACTTGATCAATCGACTACCAACCGTGGTCCTTAAAAATCAAAGTTCATTTAATATGTTGTTCCATGCTGAGCTTAATTACAAAATACTACGCACATAGGGTTGTGCAAGCTACCCTTGGCTCCGACCATATAACAAAAACAAGCTCCAGTATCGTTCAACCTAATGTGTGCTTCTTGGCTACAACAACTCTCACAAAGGCTACAAATGTTTTGATCTATCGATGGGGCGCAATTACATATCCCAGTATCTTTAATGAATCCTTATTTCTCTTTGCGACAATATTATACCCCAAACCCCCTACACTTAAACCCCTTACCATCATCCATTGGTCATCACAACTGATAATATCCTCCCAACCATAGAACCCAATCCATTGCCACATTACATAATTCCTCACCATCCCTTTAACCTTATCCCACCATTACATAATTTTACAAACTTGCAACCACCAAATGCTACCACTCCACCACAGTCCCACCCTTGGTTTTAATCCACCCATGCCTTTGGGTCCCATCGACCTAACAATTTTAGCCGTAACCCATCAAATGTTTACAAGCCTTCGATTGGGACTCACGAAAGCAATCGACAAATTAAACCAACCCAGCCAAAATTGAAGCAATCATGGTAATGTTAGCGCCATCCAATCCAAAGCAAGTTCAGGATTAATAGGCCGAATAGCAGCGCTTGGGCATTTTATGTCTATGTTGATAGATCGATGCCTACCATTCTTCAAGACCTTGAAAGAAGCAAAACCCTTCAACTGGATGGAAGAATGTCAGAAGGCGTTCGAGGAGTTGAAGGAGTATCTGTCATCTCCTCCATTGCTTACGTATTCAGATTTCGGCGACAAACACTAGCTCTACCTAGCCACATGAAGAGAAGCGGTGAGTTCATTACTAATTAAAAAGTGGATAGGGTGTAAAGGCCCATTTACTATATCAGCAATGTCCTACTCGATGCCGAAATCAGGTACAGACCAATAGAGACATTGGCTCTAGCCATGGTTGTAGTTGCCCGCAAAATCCTACCTTATTTTCAAGCTCATATTATCTTGGTACTAACTGACAAGCCGTTGAAGAAGATACTAGCCCGACCAGATATCTGAGGAAGACTTATTAATTGGGAGGTAGAACTCGATGAATTCAACTTGCAATATCAGCCAATAACAGCTATCAAAGTGCAAGTGTTGGCCGATTTTTTGTTTGAAACATTAGTTGAAGACGGTGCTGCGATAGAGGTGAGCTTAAAAGAAAACGTCCTCCGACAAAAGAAGAAAAAATTAAAGGTTTAACCAACCCAGGCGTAGATTCTATACATAGATGGATCTTTAATGACCAGGACTCAGGGGCAGGAATAATTCTAACCAGCCTTGAGAAGTTCAAAGTCTAGGTCACCCTCCGTTTTGAATTTCACACGATGAACAACGTGGTAGAATATGAAGCCCTACTTGCTGGACTTCAACTTGCAAAGAGCCCAATGGTCAGAAGGCTAGAGATATTCAGGCCCCTTTTGATAACACTCTCGGAGCATGTTTTTGTCTTTTGACTCCTTGGGAGCTGTTTCAGAGAAGAATATTGTTTGATAAGTCTGGTTTAATCTCGAGCTCCCAGGGAGTGAACTGGACTAAAAACGTCTCTGGGAGCTGATATTCGGGAGCTAAAAAAAGTAGCACTGGTTGCTCTAGAGCAACTTTTAAGGGAGTTACTACCACCACTTATCACCACCACCACTAACACCACCACCATCCCCACCTGTCCATTGCTACCACCACCCCACCACCACCACCCGCCCACAGCCACCACCACCACCACCACCCATCACCCATGACCCACCACCCACTGCCACCATCACCACCACTGCTACTACCACCACCACCAAGGCTACCACCTCATTAACCACCGCAACCACCACTACCACCCACCACCCACTACCAACTACCACCATCGCCACCACCTGTCACACCCCAATTCTGCTCCATCCAGAATGATGTGATGATCCGTCAATAAACCAACGGTTCAATCAGGATTTCGAATAGGCTATCCCACCATGTTAAACCAAAACACATTCCACATTAATCAGAGATAATAAAGTAAATAGCGGAAGTCTTATAGATAATGAACTGAGGTCTAGTCATGATAAATAATTAATATTTCATTTATCTCCAAGTAACCAAAACATAATTTAATACATATTACAAATATCCAAATACGAAAATTAAACACTAAGTGTATCCATAGTTGAAATGCTAGCTTGACGAATCACAATAGTCCTCCATAGCTTGCTCATCATAGCCGCCACATGTTCATATGTTGGCATGTCGACATAATCTTCAACCGTAATACCTGCAACATCAGAAACTAAAAGAATTACGCGTACGAGGGTCAGCTCTCCAACTTGAGCTCAGTGAGTAAACAAACAATGCAACAAACATATGCATGCATCCAATTCATATCTTGGTGGCCACCGCTCCTTTATACACGAATGTGTGAAACCGTCCAATGGTTTAAACACCATTGCCGCCCCCATATGCACCTACCATGGAATAGGGATAGAGCTAAAGTTCTTAGGACTGCACCGCATCACACTTCCCCTGATGCCCTACCCATACCAACACGTAAGCCCCTATTGGCGAGGGCTTACAAACTGGGCTCGCAACTAACCAATCCTAATGTCAAACAGTGTATCCAAGGCCTCACCCCAGCATCCCTTAATATGTCCATAGAGATAGAGCTAAGGCCCCCCAACAGAGTCAGAGACTACACGGTCCGAGACCACCTCCCCTGATGCCCTACGATGTAATAGTTCTGCTAAGGTAATGGCGATACGACGATGTTAGTGGACAAGACTTGAGTAGAGATAGAGCTAGAGTCTGGTGACCATGATGAATCACAGTGTCACGTCCTCCCCTTGATGCCCCACTCGCATCAAGTACACTAACCACACACAAACATTCACATGCCTATTCCAAGCATCATTATCATCATCATGTTATAAATAAACGAATTTAAATATGCATGAACTGTAATAGCAAGAATATTGGATGACATGTTAAATGCACATTACACGCATACAAACATAGAATCATTAATGGCATCGGACTCAACAAACAAAACAGTTTATTATTAACCAATTAGTTTAGGTCTTGTTCCCTCACCTTTGATTGAGCGTAGATCCTCGTTCAAGCTTTATGAATCACTTTTAAATCACTAGAAAGACCTAACAAGTCGATAGATTTTAATTAGAATTAATTCCGTTAAATTTAGACTAACAGAACTGCAGGGTCGCAGGAAGGGTAGCACCTAGGGTAGCAGTTTCTGCGACCCTAGGGTGTAGGGTCGGACGTGGGGTCGGATACCATTCGACCCTATGTGCGACCACACCCTCCCTGGGACTTCCCGAGGGCATGTGGTCGATCCTGTGGTCTCGTAGCGTCGGATATCATTCGACCCTATATGCGACTACACATATTCTGAGTCAACCTTTCATTCTAAAGTCCATCCTTTCATGTTTGGATCCTTTGACTTACTTTCATGGTCCATTCTATGATTGTTCAATGATTCAAAACTACAAGTTATACACTATTCATTGTCCATAATGATTTCCTCCATGGAATCTCTTGGAACTTGTCCATGGATGGATGATTTGGTTTCTTCTAATCCTATGTTCTTCATAACTATTCTAGGATCTCTTATTCAAGTAAGGAATTAGGTTCATACCTTTATTCAGATGTTTCTCTGAACGTCCTCCTCTTCCTTAGTCTTCTTCTTCAAGTTTTCTTCTCTTCTTCTCTTCCTTCTCTTTCTCTTTCTCTCACCTTCAATTAGGGTTCTAAAGGAGTGAAAGAGGCTAAGGGACGTCCTATTTATAGAGGAAAACCCTCCATAATAAGTCCCAATGAGTTTAGGAAAGATCTCCTTTGAATTAGGAAAGTTTTCTAATTTCCAGTTTCTGTCTGTCATCGTAGGGTCGGATGTAGGGTCGCAGAATCCGTCGACCCTACATTTTTCTAGTCATGCGATCCTATGACTAGAAAGTCATGGGTTGGACTTCTGTTGCGGTGGGGTCGACCCTACCTGTTTAGGCATGCGACCCTACCCTCTCATTTGCTGTTTTTGGGTTAGACTTCATACCTGGTCTTGTGATTTCTTCATGCACTTGGTCAACTTGGCTCGACCATGATAGGTAGACCTGATACAAGGTGGTAAGATCGGTTAGTTCGATACAGGTCTTACAACTCCACCACCCTTAAAAGAAGTTTCGTCCTCGAAATTTGAACGTACAATCTTACAACTCCCCCATCCTTAAAATAAATTTTGTCCTTAAAATTTGAATTTACTTCGGAGTCAATACGTGGGAATTCTGTTTCGACATTGCATCTTCTTCCTCCCATGCAGTCTTCTCCACATCTTGTCTTTACCAGGTTATCTTCATATAATAATTATCCCAGCTTTGGAGATATTGTATCTTCCAACCAGTGAACTAGGCTGGTACACTTCAATAGTTAAATCTCCTATCTAATCCAGTGGTTCCATGGTCAACACCTTTAATATGGATCTTTAATGTGCTTCTTCAATAGAGACACGTGAAATACGTCATGCATACTAGACACAGACAGCGGTAATGCTAGTTGATATGCAATTTTTCTACGTCTCTCCAAAATTTATAAGGTCCAACACATATATAGAATCCCACTTTCCCTTCTTGCTGAACTGCTTCAAACTACGCATAAGTGATATCTTCAAGAACACTTTGTCACTTATGACGAACTCGAGGTCTTGGTGTCTCTTCTGAGAAATCTTGAGCTGTCTTGGCCTTTTCTTTGATCTTGTTTGCCACTCGACAGGTTTCTTCAATAGACTTAGGTCTTAAAATTCTTCATTCACAACCTTTATTCCAAAATAAGGAATTTGACATTTCTACCATACCATGCTTTATAGGTGACATTTACATGGTTGCTTGGTAGCAACTTCAATTCACGGTAACTTCTCAACTCAAGCTCCTTGAAATCAATTTCACAAGCTTGGGGCATATCTCTTAGGATCTGTATAGTCTGCCCCGACTATCCGTCGGTTTAAGGTAAAATGTGGTACTAAACTTCAACTTTGTCCCCATTGTTTTCTGTAGATCCTCCCAAAACTTCAAGATAAAGCATGAGCCTCTGACCGACACTATGATCTCAAGCATACCATTCAATCTGGAAATATTGTCTACATATAGCTTAGTTAGCTGCTCTAAAGCATACCAAGGTCATATAGTAATGGAATGAGCTATCTTCACAAGGCGATCAACAATCACCCAAACTGCGTCAACCGATCTAGGAGTCAGTGGCAAATTAGTGACATAGTTCATTACAATGCAGTTCCACTTTCAAACTGGCTCCAATAGTGGTTGTAGTAAGCCATGTTGGTCTTTGTCTTTTAGCCTTTACTTGCTGATAATTTAGACACTGTAACACGCACTAAGCCCCATTTGTTATCATTCCTCTTTACCAGTACCATCTCTTCAGGTCATGATACATATTGGTACTCCAGGATGTCTTGAATATTGAGTACAATGGGCTCTTATCATTATCCTCTTCATGATCTTCGAGTCTTTATCTTCAGGTATTCAGAATCTACTTCTGTATCTGAGTACCGTCTCCGCATCCAAAGTAAGTCAGGGTTAGATTTTTCTTTCTCTAAATCTTCTTGCACCGTTCTTATATACGGATCTAACAAAATTACTACTTTTACTTCATCCATCAATTCAGAGATGATCTTTAATGCCACAAGCGCAGCTGAAGAACTATTGCTCCATAAGTTTTCGCTCAATTGTTACTTTTCTTTCAAATCTGAATCTATTGCTGCGAAACAGAAGGCAACATTTATATTGGGTCCTTCCTTGGACTTCATAATTCCCTTTTTGCTTAAGGTTTTAGCTACTACATTAGCCTTGCTCGAGTGACACTGAATATCACGCTCTTAATTCTTCAAGTGTTCTAACCATCTTCTCTATCTCATGTTCAAATCTTTCTGGTAAAGAGATATATAAAACTCTTGTGTTCCCATTTAATCTAAATTTTTTCTCCGTTTAAATAATGTCCCCCAAGTCTTAATTGCATAATTCATCACCAGTAATTCCAAGTCATGAATAGGGTAACTCTTCTCATGCTCCTTCAGTTTTCTTGAAACATATGCAATCGCTTATTTACCTTACATCAACCTGCATCCTAAATCCGATTCGAAAGCTTTGATGTATAGGGTAAAAGGTTTCCCTGGTGTCAGAACGATCAAGATGGGAGTTGATATCAACCTTATTTTAGAATCTGGAAACATTCTTCACACTTATCAGTCCAATTAAATTCCTCCCCCTTCCTAGTTAGCTTGGTAAGAGGTTTTGCGATCTTAGAGTGGTCCTCTACAAATCGTTTGTAATAACCAGCTAAACCCAAGAAACTTCTGATCTTCGCAATATTCTTTAGGTGTTTCTCACCATATGATTAATTCTATCTTAATAAGGTCCAATTTACTCCCTTTTTATGATGCTACGTGATCTAAGAAGATCACTTTGTTTAATCAGGTCTCATATTTCTTGGACTTGGCATAAAGCTTTTCACTTCTCAGCTGTTGTGAAGCTGTTCTAAGATATGTTGTATGAGATGTTTCATTCTCAAAATAAACCAAAATATCATCTATGAAAACTATGACCGACGTGTCCAACATGTCATAAAACACCCAGTTCATCAGTTCCATAAAAGATGTAAGGGCATTGGTTAATCCAAACGTCACAATCGAGAACTCATAATTGGCCAATCCCGATTATAAAAGCTATCTTCAAGATATCGCTATCCAAATTCTTCAGCTGATGATATCTTGACTGAGATCAATCTTAGAAAATACCTTTGCTCCTTGCAACTGTTTAAACAAGTCATCGATCTGAGGTAGTAGATATCGATTCTTGATCGTGAGCTTGTTTAGTTCCCGATAGTCTATACATAATCCGACACTATCGTCCTTCTTCTTCACGAATTGCATTGGAGCTTCTCGTGATGCAATATTTAGCCGATTAGAACCTTAGTCTAATAACTCTTGTAGTTGAGTCTCAGTTTCGTCAACTCCATACGAGCTACATTATAGGTGCCTTTGACACAAGTATCGTCCTTGGTAACAAATCGATGATGAACTCGGTCGCATGATCAGATGGTAACCTAGGTAAGTCTCCTGAAAACACATCAGGCAATTTACACATCACATCAATATCTTCCATCTGTGGTGCTTCTTTGGTAACGTATACCAAAAATACCATATATCCAACTTCTTTCTCTTCAAAGCATCTCTTCGCCTTTAGCATAAAGAGGATCAGCTTTCACTTCTTAGGCAACATGCTTCCAATAAAACCAAATTATGTGTCATCTTTATTCTTAAATGATGACCTCTTCTATGCACATAATCACTTGTAGAGTGTTGAGACAACCAGTCTATCCCCAAGATGATGTCAAAGTCTGCCATCTCAAGTCAATTTAGGTTGCATCCAAATTCTGTCCATCCATATGATTCGATCATTGTTCATAACACTTATCTATTGCAACATTTAGTCCAAAAGGGCTTGAACTAGCAAAATTTGATTCGAAGTTCTTAAGAGCTTGTCTAGTTCCTTCATCTCTTATGATTTTTCAAAGACTATCGTCAATAATCTCATATTCCACTCAGTAGATTATATCTCTTTTAGCACTGATGTTCTATCCTTATCTCTCTATCATATACCTCAAAAGTATCTTATGATTGTTACTTCATATCCCATGTCTATCTATAAGCATTAGGGTATATGCTTATAAATTCATTAATTCAGTCAAACTCTTTTTGGTCTTTTCTTAATCATCTCACTCGACATTGGGTATAACTCAGTATTACTTGTACTATCCATACCATCATTTTTTATTTCATCATTATATCCACTCTTAGACCTGCCTTTAGAATTCTTCTTCCTTGTCAACTTCATACCGATATAGCTATCTTTAACTCTACTTGAATGCTATCTATTTCTTTACTGGCTACTCTTGATAGTTTTTACTTCTTGTTCATGCACTCTTTTATAGACCATGACTCCTATCCATCCATTCAACAATCTCAAAATAGATTCTCCATTACTTCATCTGAGGTCTCTTGGCTATAAAATCTAATCTGAATTTAATCATCTTTCTTCCAACAATTCCATTATCACTAAACATCTTTTCAATGGATGTCGAAAAATGTAAGAATCAAAATGTTTGTCCAAAGCGATTCACTTCCTTCTTTCAAATTTAATATGACGACAAACACTTGCTTTATCTAGTGAACTTAAGTTTTTAAAAGATCAGGAGTAAATCTATGGTAATCCAACCGGCATCAAAAGATCGTTAAGTTGCACGGTGGTCCAAATACATGGAAATAGAGGTTTTACAGTTCTTAACCTCATGGTTACATGTTCTATCGAGTATATAATGCCATTGGTCACGGCACTATAGGAGTAAATCTGGAGAAGTGTTGGCACATCAATAAATCAGGTATAAATCAGAAGATGTACGCTCAACATGGTTACATATTTAACTATTCATTCAGTTCATATCTCTGTTCATGTTGTCGATCATGAGAGTGGCTCAGATTGGTGTAATCAGGACTAATTCTAACGAAATAATATCTATAACTCCAATTGACAGGTTATATCAAGAAGGTATCTTGTCAAGGTACGAGAATTAAAATCAGGTATGTGCATCCTCTATAATCATAAGTGTAAGTCAATAATGCACCACATCCTATATAAACATATCTAGTTGTATGACCCCAATAAATTTGATCCTTTTCTGAAATCGTTTAAGGCTTCATCTTTAGAAAATATTCCTCAATTCTTATTGGATCATTCTACCATGATGCAGCTATCCCATACATCGGTGACTGATAAGGGTAACCACCTTGATACACTGCTTGTTGTGCACCAAACTTCTGCATTGGGGTGTGCGTTACTGGGACTTGTTGTATGGTAGACACTGTGTTATAGCTAACAGGTGTTGGGGGTACAGTGCTGCTACCAATGGGTACCGTACTTGGTTTGACCCGGAGGTGTTGATGTAGCATTGGCAACTTGGGTAGTGATTCACATAGCAACTTGCATAGTCGGTCTCATCTGTTGTTGCTCTTGTATTTTGAGGCCAAGTTTTATTATAACCATGGCCAAGGCACTCAGTAGTCCAGGTAGATTGACTAGAGTGACCTAGTTTTTCATCTCCTTTGATTTGTTTCGATATGATTATCATTATTTAGCATCTACTCAGATGAGTTTTCATTACCCATTCTTGACTCAAATAGTGGTGGGGTCAAGTTGCAATATCTTCGTAATGCTCAGCGGGCAATGAAACAACTTGTGGTGGATCTCATTCTGAGTCTCCACATTACCCAGGAGTATAGCTTTATCTTCTTTTATAATTACTCTCAATTCTTAATGTATGGCCATTATTCTCCTATCTCTGTTGGATTTAGCCCGAGATCTTTCCCTTTATCTTTGCAAGGATTTAGGCGTTACTAGCCATTTTTCTCCTTCCTTTGTCATACATCGAGTTTTACATCTTGTGAGTACCAACTCAGTATTCCAATTTTCTGCTTTATAGATGCTCCCTTCTTGTTACTGTACTATATCCTTTGTATACTCAGACAACTATCCTACTTGTAGATAGTACCCTATATTATTAGTTTATCAGGATAAAGTTTTGAATTTTTTCTCTCTGTTTGTGTATATATATGGTTTCACCTTTTATATGTACATTATTGTCTTGTTTAAGTTCTGTCTCAACCAACACAGGTGCTTATGGTGTGTTTGTATTAAAGCTTTTAATTTATCCTAACTCAGTTCATGGACTCTAGTGGAAGTATTCAAGTTTCATGGGCAAGGCCTGAGAGCTCTGATACTAAGTTGTCACACCACAATTCTGCACCATCAGAATGGTGTGATGAACCGTCAATAAATCAACGGTTTAACGAGAATCTCGAATAGGCTATCCCACCATGTTAAACCAAAACACATTCCACATTAATAAGAGATAATAAAGTAAATAGCGGAAGTCTTACATATAATGAACTGAGGTCTAGTCATGATAAATAATTAATATTCCATTTATCTCCATGTAATCAAAACATAATTTAATACATATTACAAATATCCAAATACAAAAATTAAACACTAAGCGTATCCATAGTTGAAACGCTAGCTTGACGAATCACAATAGTCCTCCATAGCTTGCTCATCATAGCCGCCACATGTTCATATATTGGCGTGTCGACATAATCTTCAACCGTAATACCTGCAACATCAAAAACTAAAAGAATTGTGCACGTGAGGGCCAACTTGAGCTCAGTGAGTAAATAAAACAATGCAATAAACATATGCATGCATTCAATTCATATCTTTGGTCTGGTTCATAAGTTTGCAATGTGCTATAGAAAGGATAGGTGGCCGCCGCACCTCTATACACGAATGTGTGGAACCGCCCAATGGATCAAACACCATGGTCGCCCCCACATGCACCCACCATGGAATAGAGATAGAGCAAAAGTGCTTAGGACCGCACCGCATCACACTTCCCTTGATGCTCTACCCATACCAACACGTAAGCCCCTATTGGCGAGGGCTTGTAAACTGGGCTCGCAACTAACCAATCCTAATGTTAAACAGTGTATCCAAGGCCTCACCCCAGCATCCCTCAATATGTCCATAGAGATAGAGCTAAGGCCCCCCAGCAGAGTCAGAGACTACACGGTCCGAAACCACCTCCCCTGATGCCCTACGACGTAATAGTTCTGCTAAGGTAATGGCAATACGACGATGTTAGTGGAAAAGACTTGAGTAGAGATAGAGCTAGAGTCTGATGACCAGGATGAATCACAGTGTCACGTCCTCCCCTTGATGCCCTACTCGCATTAAGTACACTAACCACACACAAACATTCACATGCCTATTCCTAGCATCATTATCATCATCATGTTATAAATAAACGAATTTAAATATGCATGAACTGTATAGCAAGAATATTGGATGACATGTTAAATGCACATTACATGCATACAAACATAGAATCATTCATGGCATCAGACTCAATAAACAAAACAGTTTATTATTAGCCAATTAGTTTAGGTCTTGTTCCCTCACCTTTGATTGAGCGTAGATCCTCGTTCAAGCTTTATGAATCACTTTTAAATCACTAGAAAGACCTAACAAGTCGATATATTTTAATTAGAATTAATTCTGTTAAATTTAGACTAACAGAACTGTAGGGTCGCAGGTAGGGTAGCACCTAGGGTAGAAATTTCTACGACCTTAGGGTGTAGGGTCGGACGTGGAGTCGGATACCATTCGACCCTACGTGTGATCACACCCTCCCTGGGACTTCCCGAGGGCATGTGGTCGATCCTGTGGTCTCGTAGGGTCGGATATCTTTCGACCCTACGTGCGACCACACGTATTCTGAGTCGACCTTTCATTTTAAAGTTTATTCTTTCATGTTTGGATCCTTTGGCTTACTTTCATGGTCCATTCTATGATTGTTCTCTGGCTCAAAACTACAAGTTATACACTATTCATTGTCCATAATGATTTCTTCCATGGAATCTCTTGGAACTTGTCCATGGATGGATGATTTGGGTTTCTCCTAATCCTATGTTCTTCATAACTATTCTAGGATCTCTTATTCAAGTAAGAAATTAGGTTTATACCTTTATTCAGAGGTTTCTCTGAACTTCCTCCTCTTCCTTAGTCTTCTTCTTCAAGTTTCCTTCTCTTCTTCTCTTCCTTCTCTTTCTCTTTCTCTCACCTTCAATTAGGGTTCTAAAGGAGTGAAAGAGGCTAAGGGACGTCCTATTTATAGAGAAAAATCCTCCATAATAAGTCCTGATGAGTTTAGGAAAGATCCCCTTTGAATTATGAAAGTTTCCTAATTTCCAATTTCTGTCTGTCATCGTAGGGTCACAGAATCCGTCGACCCTACGTTTTTCTAGTCATGCGACAACACGACTAGAAAGTCATGGATTGGACTTCTGTTGATGTGGGGTCGACCTTACCTGTTTAGGCATACGACCCTACCCTCTCATTTGCTATTTTTGGGTTAGACTTCATAACTGGTCTTGTGATTTCTTCACGCACTTGGTCCACTTGGCTCGACCATGATAGGTAGACCTGATACAAGGTGGTAAGACCAGTTAGTTCGGGTCTTACACCACCATCAGATCTGGAATCAATTCTAGATTCATTTTTATCAAATGGGATTTTATTAATTCTAAAGTAGAAGCCAAAATTGACTCTGGACCAAAGTGGAAAGCAATCACTTACTCCGGACCAAAAGTAACTCCAATGGAGCTAAAGTGTTATCAAACAAGGCCTCAACAACTCACAGATTGTCGTCAGACTGATTAACGGCTAATACGAAACCAAATAAGTTCATATGTAGGAATACTTGGCTAAAGTAAAGCTTGAACTCGCACTGCTAGAGGAATACCAGATCTATAACGTGAAGCATGAAAACAACGTAGAGGTAGATGCCCTGTCCAAGCTCATGGCATAAGAAGTCACACCCTGTTCTCGACGTATCGGTACTATGAAATACAACAGCATTCCTTACACTTAAAGTTATAAATCCCCTCCAGGTTCATATGTCATTGTATGGCCATCTATCAATCCAACCATTTATTTCATTGACAAATATCAAAGTAAACAAGGAATTTAAGCAAAACCATATTATCATAATCTTAAAGAAATAGCGGAAGATTTATTGTTCAATAAATTTAAGCTGACAATCTAAAGTTTCTAATTCAAAGGTTCAAGTATTATCTAAGTCTTAACATAATTAAAATAAATCTTTCGGTTTAAAATATTATTCAATTCCAAATCCTGGGATAAAAAGTTTTCCCAAATTCACAACCCAAAACTAAAAGTAATAGTACTAAGCAATGCTATACGTATACACAATCTCTATACTCGCACGAGGGATCATGGACTTCCTCTTTAGGTTCACTATCATCATCCTCCACACTACATGGATAGCATCTCGAAGCATTGAACATTGTACCTGCATCATCTAAAATATTTATGCACAAAAGAGTAAGCTCAACCACCGAGCTTAGTAAGAAAATCAAACGTGCAACATACAAATGCACACAACTATAACTACGGTCAGATATAATAACTGTATGTACCAACTCATGGGCCACCTCGATGATTGTCACCTCCTTCAGCATACAACAAACATCCCCTAAGTATAGGTCCGGCATCTTGGTCCTTTCTTAACCGCCACTCATCCCAAGTTCACCCACGTAACACTTGAGGAGATGGTAATCTCACTAGTTAACTCGCCTGCCCATTCACATTACTTCGAACATGGGGAACATCGCAGCTATGATCATACCATCCTTTATTGAACCTGGCATACATAACCCCCTATTGCCTAGGGGTATAGTTATTAGGGTAATGTGCAACTAGACAATTCCACCTAATTACCATAAAACTGGACCATAACCCTTCTAAGTTTTTGACCAAGTCTGGTCCCCACATAGGACATCGTAACTTGTTTAGGTTACTATTGGTCAATGCAAAACAGTTTCAGTAAGATGTGGTGCAAGCATCCCATTCCACCACCTTCCCCCTTACCAATGTAACCAGACATCATGCGTCATCCAGACCAGCTCTACCTTTCGTGGAGAGGTTACAAAACTTCTCATTCTACCCGCTTCCAAACCATTACGGGTATACTGATCACATACAAGAGTAATGCATATGCATGGACAAACAGAACAATTTATTGGATGGCATGTTATCAAACAATAACATGTTATCAATCTCACACAATTCGCAACAACAATAATTAAAGATAACACATGCAACAAAAGGTTCGGTTTCCTTACCTGAGAGACAAGTAGAGTAATCTACCGTAATACTGATCGAGTAGCTCTCTTTAGGTTTCCTCGTATCTCTATCAAAATCATGTACAATGTTATCCAATAATTATTTAAGAGTTTGTCCTAGCATTGCATTAGATTAAGATTACTGTCTCTATGTTAATAGTGTCATTTCTTGAATTCATAGGTTTAGTCCATTGATACCTGAATAATTGTTTGCCATAGCATATCATTACATTTTGGTTATTGTTCTTGGTCTGAAAGTTGTATCTCTAAGTCCATAGGTTAATTCCAACATAAGATAGGTTGATGTCCATTCAACATAGGTGGCGTATGGATGGACATCCCACTTGATAGTCCATTTCCACCTTCCGTCAGGTTAATTCTAAGAAGGACTTCTTTTACGAAGGTATAGAAGGTTGTTGGGTTCAAAACATGGTCCAATACGATGCATAGCAGTTCACTGATCGAGCACACTAGGTGCGACTGGTGAACAACCTGTGGCTAGTGCAAACGGCCAAACCATAGGGGCCTACTGCACCACAAATAGGGTGCGACTGGTGCCATCGGCCACACCTCACCTGTAAGACCCGTATCAAACTAACCCGGTCTTATCACCTTGAACCAGGTTTACCCATCATGGTTGAGTCAAATGGACCAAGGGCGTGAAGGAGATCGTGAACCTAAGTATCAAATCGACCCAAAAATACTTAAAATAGGGGGAGGGTCGCATACCCAGCAAGGGAGGGTCGGACCCCCCCAAGACAGAAAGTCAGACCCTCTATTTTACAAGGAGGGTCGGACACTTTAGGAAACCTAGGGTCGACAGGATCATCGACCCTCCCATCGACCCTCAGTTGTCGCCGAAACTGAAATTAGGAAATTTCCATAATTTCGATTAGGATTCTTTCCTAATCTCAAAGGGACTTATTTTAGGATATTTCTACTCTATTAAAAGGACGTCCCTAAGCCTCTTTCACTCCTTTTACAACCCTAATTGAATTGAGAGAAAGAGAAGAGAAGGAAGAGAAGAAGAAGAGAAACAAGGTAGAGAAGAAAGCAAAAGGAGAAGAGTTACAGAGAAGGAGTGTTCTTCTCAGGTATGGATACTAATTCCATGAGTTTCTACAGGCCTTAGGTTAGATAATGATGAGAGTGTGATCTCGGAGAAACCCAAACCATCAACCCATGGTTAGGTTTACATGGAAAACCATGGGAGAATACATGAAAGCTATATAGGTGGATGATTCATGGTTCTAGACCATGGAATGCATGTTGAATGGACTGTAGGAGCAAGTCATAGGACCCCAAACACGAAGAATGGATTAAAAGGAGGAAAATTGACCAAAACCCACCGAGAGTTGCACAGAGGGTCGATGACCATCAGACCCTATGTGATCCTGAGTATCGTTCCTCAGGGTTCTGGAAGTCCAGATTTGGGGAGGGTCACACCCAGGGTCGATCATGACTCCGACCCTACCTCCGACCCTCAGTTTACAGAATGGTTTTTAAAAATTAGAATAAATTTTAATTAAATTTTATCGACTTTGTTAGGTCTTCTAGCAATATAATAACATTATAAAGGTGATTCTAAAGCTTGGAAGAGTATCTATTAGCAAGCTAAGGTGAGGAAATGAAACTCTAAACTAATTGGTTAATAACAAACTATTTTCTCTTTTCTTGAGTCCAATGCTATGCATGATTCTATGCGACTATGTTTGTAATGTGCATACAACATGTCATCCAATATTTCTATTACGTGTTCATGCATATTTACTTTATTGTTTATAACATGATGATGATGATGATGATAGGAATAGGCATGTGATTGTATGTGTGTGGTTGGTGTACTTGATGCGAGCGAGTATCAGGGGAGGTGTGATGAGAACGTCAATAAATGTTAACCTTTGATGGGTCTCAGCACTTTAGCTCTATCTCTAACTCAAGTCTTGTGCATTAGCATCGTCGTATCGCCATTACTTTAGCAGAACTATTATGTCGTAGAGTATCAGGGGAGGTGGTCTCGGTCCTTGTAGTCTCTGACACTACCGGGGGCCTTAGCTCTATCTCTATGGACATTCGAGGGATCTTTGGGGTGAAGGGGCTTACGTGTTGGTATGACACTATACAGCAATAAACGTTAACCTTTGTTGTATAATGTTCATGATTAGGGTGGATGGGGACGACAATAAACGTTAACCTTTGGACGGACTTCCACACCCTGTGTATAGAGGCGGGGTCAATAAACGTTAACCTTTGACCACCCAACCTTTCTATTGCGCATTGCAAACTATAAACCAGACCAAAGATATGAATTGATTGCATGCATATGTACTGTTGCATTGTTTTGTTTGCTCACTGAGCCATGATGTGTGCTCACCCCTCGACGTCGAATATTTTTAGTTCATGATGCAAGTTATACCGTTGAAGGTTATGTAAATGCTCCAGCGTACGAGAACGTAGCGACGATGGAAGTTGAAGCTGAAGTGGATACACATGACTCCTCTTGCGAGTGCAACTCATGTGTATTTGATTAGATATTTTCTTAGTTTTCTTTACTTGGATTTATTATGGACATGTATTTGATATTTATTTATGTCTCAGTTGATACAGAATAATTTGCTATTTAAATATTAATATCATAGTAGATTCTCAGTTCATTTTACTATAAGACTTCCGCTATTATATATTTACTCTGATTATGAATGTGGATGTATGGAGTTTAGATAACACGTATACAGCTTACTTGAGATCCTGGTTGAACCGTTGGTTTGTTAGCGGTTCATCACACCATTCTGAATAGTGCAGAATTAGGGTGTGACAACTTGGTATCAGAGCATCTCAGGCCCTGTCCGCTGAACTAGCATACATTCAAGACAATTGTGAACTGAGATAGGATAAAAGTAAAAACAGTAATATTAACACACTATAAGCACAAGTGATGGTTGAGACTAAATTTAAAAAGAGAATAATACATCTATTAAAGGGAAAACAATTACATACAAGGAGAGAGTAACAAACGTAAATACATAACTAAACTAAAGCAGAGTACAGTCCACAACCCAGACAGTTACTCTGTAGTACAAAGAAAATAAATACAATCAAGAAGCTGGAGGTAAAGGAGGAGGCGGTGCCTCGCGATCTCTGTCATAGTCCTCGGCATAGACTCTAGTCAACCAGGCCACCTGAGTCTGAGTCGCCTGAAGACTAGTTGTGAGATCAGCCACCCGCTGATCAGTCTGGCGCTGGGCGTCTAGAAGCTCCTCCATCCTCAGATCAGATCTGCGCTGAGCCTCTCTGATCTCATGCAACATTTCCATCATATCAGAAGGTGGGCGTAAAGGACCAGCCGCCTGAGAAGGACCAGTCTCAGGTGCAGGACCCACCGCAGAGGAAGTACCATCTCCAGCTGCATGCGTGGGTGAAGGCGGTGGTATCGAGTCGACATCCATATACATGCGGTCATCGTCATCGATAGGATCCGCATGAACTCTAGCAGCGGCAGCAGCTGCCTCAGCGTTAGCAATCTCGATGCGAGTGTGAGGGTGCACCATCTCGTTCCTCTCCTCGTCACTGACTTGGGCATCCCGCATACCCATCTTGCAGATAGCCTCCCAATCTAGAGGCAACGAGAAGGTTTTCTCTTGAATCTTTTCATCCACTAAATCAACCCCCAAGAGGGTAAGCAGAACAGTGATCATACGTCCATAGGGTAGATTACCCCTATGACTGGGCAATGTGGCACTGATCATAGTCCGCATGATGATGTAAGGAAGGCAGACGGGCTGTCTAGTGCAAATGCTGTACAGAAGATACTGGATCAGCTGAGAAACCCTCTCGTAATGGCCACTCTGTGGAATCAGATTATGCTGGATAATCTTGCAAAAGACCCGTGGAGCCGGATGCATATAGCAAGCTCTCAACTGCCAGCGATCAGGTCGTAGTAGCTGACTATCAATCTCAACCCTCATCTCTGTGGAAACGAACTGGGGCTCTCCAGGAGCACAGTAAACCATGGGGCCATCATAGGGAATGCCCAATAGGTCGGCCAGTTGCCGATAATCGAATGAAATGTTCACCCCCTTGACATAGCTTGTGATGCGTAGCTCGTGACCCATATCCACATCATTGTAATCCCCCACCACCTGGAGATTACAATAAAACTGTCGCACTAAATCCGGGCATGTGCAAGCATTGTAGGTGATGACAGGAAACCACCCCATATCACCAAAGGCCCTCTCCACGTTGAACAAGGCTAACTCAGCCAAGTTTACCATGTGACCACCCTCTACTTTCTTACGAGCATAGTGGGAATACTGTGCCTCGACTTCGTTGGAGCGGAAGCGAAGTGGATCATGAACTCTGGGTACCTTGGTACGAGCCATGGTATCTGCCAAATAGGAAAGAAAAATAGATAATGGGTTAATAGGATAAAAATCTGAAATTTGACATTATAATGACGTAAGTTGGCCAAAAGCCTCACTTGTCACCCATACACGTGGGCAGGAGGGCTTACGTAGGTTCCAACATATTCTACAACACTCAGACAGTAGGAAATTCTAGCTAATGAAGTCCAATTTGAAGAAATTGCGAGAAGTCAAAATTTTTGACAAATTAGGGCAAAAAGAGCAAAAATCCAAGTTCTCGATAACCAACCGATGAAACTCAAAAAATTTTGAGGGCTTTCGTTCCTCGAGACACCAATAACAAAAGCCCCCAATAAAAATTAAATTTTTACGGTTGGAAAAAGTTTAATTTGAAAAATACAAGTTAAATAGACAAAAACCTAGAAATGGAAACCTAAAAACAGGTAAAAATGAGAAAGCATACCTGTAGGGATGATGTGGACGACGAAACACGGATCCAAACTGACCAAAAAAGTGGAGTGGCACTATAGCAACTCAGAGGTGAGAGACGAGTTGAAATGGGAGGGAAATAATAGAGAATGAACCCAGAAGCGGATCTTAAAGGTCTGATTTTTGGTCTGAGGGTCGGACAATTCGACCAGGATCATCGACCCTCCCATCGACCCTCAGCTCTCGGGAATCTGACAGAAAACTAGGGTGGGATACTAAGGGTCGGATCCCCATCGACCCTCAGCTCTCGGGAAGAACAGGTCATTCCCAGGGTCGGATACTGAGGGTCGGGCATACCATCGACCCCCACTATCGACCTTGCATAGAAAAGACAGTATTTTTCATAGAATGAGCTGAAATTTTTGAAATTTTACATCGGTTAGCATGCCTACATGTAGTATAAATGATTGTCTCACCTATTTTGATGATTTTCAGGCACCACCAATCTCTGAAGAAAATATGTCTGGGCGTAGAGTAACCAGGCAAAGCCGAAATGCAGTTCCACCACCATCTATGGAGGAAACTAGCCAAGAAAATATATACGCCCAGGGAAATCCGTAGGTTGTACCCCCAGGAAATCCAGACCAGGCAAATCCTACCAACTTGCCACCTCCACCCCCGGAGTTAGCAACCGTGGTAATGAATCTAGCACTGCAGCTACAACAAATGCAACACGCACAGGCTCAAAGCAAGTTGCAATGGGGATTATGTTCCAGGCTGCACATGCTACACCCATGCAGACCGGACAAGCCAGTGCAGCACCGGTGGGTAACCACCCAGCACCTCAAACACCTCAACCACCAGCTACACAAATTCCAGTACCAGGTCCGAAAGCAGCTCAGGTTAATTATCAGTATCCACAACCTATGTTTGGGGCATACCCCCACAATCAGATGGATCACTCTCGACTGGTTGAGAGATTTTTGAAGATGAAGCCCAAGGAATTTAACAGTAAACCGTCTGATCCGTTATGGCCAGTACACTGGATCGACGAGATGGAGAGAAACTTTCTCATGATGACTATCACAAAAGAAGAAAAGGTGTTATGTGCCACCTTCATGCTGAAAGGCTATGCACATCATTGGTGGAAATTTACCAGGGCATATCTACTGACCAAGCACGCCCTATTGACTTGGGCTATTTATAAAGAAGCGTTCTTTGAGAAGTATTTTCCCCGAAGTTTTAGAGATGCTATGGAGAAGGAGTTTCTGAGTTTATATCAGGGCCAGATGTTTGTGGATGCATATCAACAGCGTTATGAGGAGCTGTTTTTCTTTGCACCACTTAGTATGCAAGAAGATGACACTAAGACCCGTAGGTTTGTCACGGGACTGAAAGGAAGCATCAGAGAGCACATTCTGGGTTTGGAGAAGAAGGTATATAACGAAGCTGTCCAAATTGCTCGAGTTATAGAATCGAGCCAGAAGAAGAGTTACTTTACATAGAACAGAGGTATAAAAAGGCCAGCCGAAAATGCTTATAACGGAGGAAACAACAAGACATTTAAACCCTTCCGTGCTCAAGGCTTTACTGTTGCACCCAAGACTACTCCAGTAGCTCAACATCAGCCAAAGCCAAATTCTGAAGGTTTGAAATGTTATAACTGCACCAAGCAGGACATATGGCAAGGGAGTGTCCTAAGCCTAAGAAGCAGTTACATCAAGGACGAGTGTATGCTGTTACAACCGAGGATGCTGCCGCATCACCCGATGTGGTCACAGGTATGACTGAAACTATTTTAAATTGTAATTACATTGTATGAGCATGTAGACTAAGTAAAATAAATCACAGGTATCTATAAATGGCGTACCCGCCAGAGTACTCTTTGATTCAGGAGCTACTCATTCCTTTATATCTGTGTCATTCGGAAAGAAGCTGAAATTACCCATCAAAACATTGGACTACAAAATACTTCTACGGTCACCGATGGGGTTAGAAGTAGAATTAGAGAAAGGTTATGGACCATGTCCAGTTCTCATTGACGAGAAAACCTTAGATGCAACCTTGATCCAACTTGAGATGGCAGACTTTGACGTCATCTTGGGAATGGACTGGTTAGCTCGGCATTCTACGAACCTATTATGCGCCGAAAAGAAGCTAACATTTAAAGACAAAGAAGGAGCAGAATTTAGTTTTCCAGGAACCAAACTGCCTCGTAAACGCAAGCTCATACTCTCAGCACTAAAGGCTAAGAAGTGCCTTGAGAAGGGGGCAGTCGGGTATCTAGTATCAGTGGTCGACCTAACCAAGGAATCACCACGAATGAAAGATATTGATGTCGTGCGGGACTATCCCGACGTATTTCTGGAGGAACTACCAGGATTACCACCCGACCGAGCCACAGAGTTTGTGATAGATCTTATACCTGGAGCTGCACCAGTATCAAAAGCACCTTATAGAATGGCTCTTACTGAACTGAAGGAATTGAAAGTGCAACTACAAGAACTGCTGGACAAGGGTTATATTCGACCCAATATATCACCATGGGGAGCACCGATATTATTCGTAAAGAAGAAGGACGGTAGCATTCGATTATGTATCGACTATCGGGAGTTGAATAAACTGACAATCAAGAATCGATATCTACTACCTCGGATCGATGACTTGTTCGATCAGTTGCAAGGAGCAAAAGTATTTTCTAAGATCGATCTTCGATCAGGTTATCATCAGTTGAAGATTAAAGAGGGTGATATTCCTAAGACAGCTTTCAGGACCAGATATGGACATTATGAGTTCTTGGTCATGTCTTTTGGATTAACAAACGCACCAGCAACTTTCATGGAACTTATGAACCGGGTCTTCCACGATATGTTGGATACATCAGTTATTGTATTTATTGATGATATATTGGTATATTCCAAGGACAAAGAAACCCATATCAAGAACCTAAACGCCGCCCTACAGCGTTTAAGGAAAGAGAAGTTATATGCCAAATTTACCAAGGGTGAGTTTTGGCTAAGTGAAGTCGCCTTCCTAGGCCATGTAGTATCCGCTGAAGGAATCAAAGTGGACCCCAGCAAGATCGAGGCTATTGTAAAGTGGGAAGCACCAAAGAGCGTTGCAGAAATTAAGAGTTTTTTGGGTCTCGCTGGTTATTATCGGAGATTTATGGAAGATTATTCTCGGATTGCCGTACCTCTCACCAGTTTGACTAAGAAAGGTGAAAAGTTTGTGTGGACGGATAAATGTGAGAAGAGCTTCCAAACATTGAAGACCAGATTGATATCCGCTTCGATTTTGACTATTCCCGTTCCCGGACAGCCATTTACCCTATACACTGATGCGTCAGGACTGGGATTAGGATGCGTGCTTATGCAAGGAGAACAAGTAATTGCTTATGCCTCAAGCTAGTTGAAGACACATGAGAAAATTATCCCACTCATGATTTGGAGTTAGCAGCAGTAGTACATGCTGTCAAGATATGGAGACATTACCTGTACGGAGAGAAATTCCAGATTAAGTCGGACCATAAGAGTCTTACTTATTTATTTAATCAGAAGGAGTTGAATATGAGGCAAAGAAGATGACTGAAACTATTGAAAGACTATGATTGTGATATCCAGTATCATCTGGGGAAAGCTAATGTAGTAGCGGATACATTGAGCAGAAAGACGATGATAAAATCTCAAGGGGAGGTTAGTACAACTGCAGCTATATGTACTACCGGAATGGTATTCAATCATGGCGATGAGCAATATGTGATAGATACAATGGATGGATCAGCCAAACAAGGGTTTATTCATCGATTTTCAAATATGTTTGCGGCATTGAAAATTATACCGGATATAATGGATGAAGTGAAGACAGCTATCAAATCAGATCCTTATCTGAGAACAGTACAAGAAGTTATCGAGAAAAGTAGGACTAAGCCTGAGTTCACCTTGGACGAAGAGAAAGTACTGAAATACAAATGACGAATATGTGTACCCGAAATCAAAAGTGTGGACATTAGACACCGACTGATGAAAGAAGCCCATACCACCATCTATTCGATACATCCTGGAAGTACAAAAATGTATCATGATTTAAAGAAACTATATTGGTGGAGAGGAATGAAAGCAGATGTAGCTAAGTTCGTGTCTCAATGCCTAAATTTTCAGAAAGTAAAGGCTGAACGACAAAGACCCGCAGGACTGTTACAGCCGTTACCGGAACCAGCATGGAAATGGGACTGCATCACTATGGACTTCGTCACGGGGTTACCACTGACTCCTCGAGTAGTTGACGCAGTTTGGGTGATTGTAGACCGTCTAACTAAAACAGCTCGCTTCATACCGATACGACCTCAGTATACACTGGAAAGGTTAGCAAAGCTGTATGTGGATAATATCGTACGGTTACACGGTGTGCCAGAGAGCATTGTGTCCGATAGAGATCCACGATTTACTTTCAAGTTTTGAGAGGGATTGCAAAAGGCTATGGGTACAACATTGAAGTTCAGTACTGCATTCCACCCAGACAGATGGACAGTCAGAGCGTACAATCCAGATTTTAGAAGATATGCTACGAGCATGTGTAATTGACTTCAAGGGATCATGGGATGAAAGATTACCACTGATCGAGTTCGCTTATAAAAATAGCTATCAGGCTACTATACAGATGTCACCCTACGAAGCACTGTATGGCAGAAAGTGTCAAACTCCTTTATTTTGGAATGAAGTTGGAGAACGTAGTATTGATGGACCGAAATTTGTTGAAGAGACTTGTCGAGTGGTCGACATTATCAAGGAAAAAGTGAGAACAGCTCATAACTGTCAGAAGCAATATGCAGATACTCGACGCAGAGATCTGGAGTTCGTTGTAGGTGATAAAGTATTTTTGAAGGTATCGCCTATGCGAGGATTGAAAAGGTTCGGACAGAAAGGGAAACTAAGTCCAAGATATGTCGGGCCGTATGAGATTTTAGCTAAGCGTGGGAAAGTGGCTTATCAGTTAGCACTACCACCATCTATCTCAAGTGTGCATGACGTATTTCATGTTTTCCTATTGAAGAAGTATGTCAAGGATCCAACGTACGTTTTGACAGTAGATTTACCGGATTTGACTTATGATTTGACATTCGAAGTAACACCAATTGGAATCCCCAGCCGAAAGGTTCAACGACTACGCAACCGAGATATCTATTATGTTAAGGTCATCTGGAAAAGTAGAGACATGGAAGAAATTACATGGGAAGAAGAAAATGTTATGCGAAAGCAATACCCTCACTTATTTGATTCAAAAGGTACGTACAATTTCGAGGACAAAATTTTTATAAGTAGGGGGGAGTTGTAAGACCCGTATCATACTAACCCGATCTTATCACCTTGAACCAGGTTTACCCATCATGGTTGAGTCAAATGGACTAAAGGCGTGAAGGAGATCGTGATCCCAGGTATCAAATCGACCCAAAAACACTTAAATTAGGGGGAGGGTCGCATACCCAGCAAGGGAGGGTTGGACCCCCCCAAGACAGAAAGTCAGACCCTATGTTTTACAGGGAGGGTCAGACACTTTAGGAAACCTAGGGTCGACGGGATCATCGACCCTCCCATCGACCCTCAGTTGCCGCCGAAACTGAAATTAGGAAATTTCCATAATTTCGATTAGGATTCTTTTCTAATCTCAAAGGGACTTATTTTAGGATATTTCTACTCTATTAAAAGGACATCCCTAAGCCTCTTTCACTCCTTTTACAACCCTAATTAAATTGAGAGAAAAAGAAGAGAAGGAAGAAAAGAAGAAGAGAAACAAGGTAGAGAAGAAAGCAAAAGGAGAAGAGTTACAGAGAAGGAGTGTTCTTTTCAGGTATGGATACTAATTCCATGAGTTTCTACAGGCCTTAGGTTAGATAATGATGAGAGTGTGATCTCGGAGAAACCCAAACCATCAACCCATGGTTAGGTTTACATGGAAAACCATGGGAGAATACATGAAAGCTATATAGGTGGATGATTCATGGTTTTAGACCATGGAATGCATGTTGAATGGACTGTAGGAGCAAGTCATAGGACCCCAAACACGAAGAATAGATTAAAAGGAGGAAAATTGACCAAAACCCACCGAGAGTTGCACAGAGGGTCGATGACCATCAGACCCTATGTGATCCTGAGTATCGTTCCTCAGGGTTCTGGAAGTCCAGATTTGGGGAGGGTCACACCCAGGGTCGATCATGACTCCGACCCTACCTCCGACCCTCAGTTAACAGAATGGTTTTTAAAAATTAGAATAAATTTTAATTAAATTTTATCGACTTTGTTAGGTCTTCTAGCAATATAATAACATTATAAAGGTGATTCTAAAGCTTGGAAGAGTATCTATTAGCAAGCTAAGGTGAGGAAACGTAACTCTAAACTAATTGGTTAATAACAAACTGTTTTCTCTTTTCTTGAGTCAAATGCTATGCTTGATTCTATGCGACTATATTTGTAATGTGCATACAACATGTCATCCAATATTTCTATTACTTGTTCATGCATATTTACTTTATTTTTTATAACATGATGATGATGATGATGATGATAGGAATAGGCATGTGATTGTATGTGTGTGGTTGGTGTACTTGATGCGAGCGAGTATCAGGGGAGGTGTGATGAGAACGTCAATAAACGTTAACCTTTGACGGGTCTCAGCACTTTAGCTCTATCTCTAACTCAAGTCTTGTGCATTAGCATCTTCGTATTGCCATTACTTTAGCAGAACTATTATGTCGTAGAGTATTAGGGGAGGTGGTCTCGGTCCTTGTAGTCTCTGACTCCACCGGGGGGCCTTAGCTCTATCTCTATGGACATTCTGAGGGATGCTGGGGTGAGGCCTTGGATATACTGTTTGGCATTAGGATTGGTTAGTTGCGAGCCCAGTTTGTAAGCCCTCGCCAGCAGGGGCTTACGTGTTGGTATGGCACTATACAACAATAAACGTTAACCTTTGTTGTATAATGTTCATGATTAGGGTGGATGGGGACGACAATAAACGTTAACCTTTGGACGGACTTCCACACCCTGTGTATAGAGGCGGGGTCAATAAACGTTAACCTTTGACCACCCAACCTTTCTATTGCGCATTGCAAACTATAAACCAGACCAAAGATATGAATTGATTGCATGAATATGTACTGTTGCATTGTTTTGTTTGCTCACTGAGCCATGATGTGTGCTCACCCCTTGACGTCGAATATTTTTAGTTCATGATGCAAGTTATACCGTTGAAGGTTATGTAAATGCTCCAGCGTACGAGAACGTAGCGGCGATGGAAGTTGAAGCTGAAGTGGATACACATGACTCCTCTTGCGAGTGCAACTCATGTGTATTTGATTAGATATTTTCTTAGTTTTCTTTACTTGGATTTATTATGGACATGTATTTGATATTTATTTATGTCTCAGTTGATACAGAATAATTTGCTATTTAAATATTAATATCACAGTAGATTCTCAGTTCATTTTACTATAAGACTTCCGCTATTATATATTTACTCTGATTACGAATGTGGATGTATGGAGTTTAGATAACACGGATACAGCCTACTTGAGATCCTGGTTGAACCGTTGGTTTGTTAGCGGTTCATCACACCATTCTGAATAGTGCGGAATTGGGGTGTGACATCACCACTACTGCACCCCTTAATAGGGTGTGGCTGGTGGTCATGGCCACATGGTCCAGCCTGACCGTGTGGTCTAACCGCACCTCTAGGGTGCTGTTAGACCTCATCCAGTGAATCCCTAAGGTATCCATGAGTGCGTGGGTCCTTCATCCGCACTTCCATCTTTAAATCCGAAAGAGATCCTTGGATATAGTCTCCTATGGTCGTTCTTAATCTTCGAGAGGTCATGGGTATTCTTTTAGTCCAATAAGGTTCGATCTCACCCATCTCTTGTATTGTATACACAACTGGCCATGATCCGAATCCGTAAACGATAGCCCATACATTTGAGGTTACATCATTAATGGTGGATACTACTAGGAAGCAGAGTCTCTTCTACATGTATCAAGTCAAAGCTTAAGGAATATGAGGGAATACTTACGAGGGTCCTTTGAAACTTCCGTGAGGACGTGGATCCTTAAGTTCACTAAGTTCTACTCCCTCTTTCTTCTTCTTGTTTATAATCTCCTCTTCTGCTTCCTTCAACGTGTCAGAGTAGGCTTTCCTTCTCTCTTTCTCTCTTCTACCTCTCTTGGGCACGCGCATCAGAGAAAGGTTTTCCTTTTCTCTTTTTCCTTCCCTTCTCTTCTCAACGCACTAGAACAGAATCTCCTCCTTCTCTCTTTCTCTTTTCTTCTCTACGTTTTTGGTTTGGCTAGAATAGGAGAGTGGGATTATCTCCCATGGAGGGTGTTTGGATTATGGGATCTGAAGGAACCCATAATGGAACTTGAGAAGATCTCCCTCCTTCCCTTTCATTCTTAGACCGTGCATGGTCAGCTTACCATGTTGGAGAAGATTTAATCCAATTGACGGGTCCTACAACAAACTGGTCACCGAACCAGATGGGACCATCTAGTGGTCGCAGTCGAACCACCTTGTCTAGCTGGACCTTTCTTTTGGCCGGCCAACTCTAGTTAGTTTGCATTGGTTCCAGGGTTTTGAGTTGTTGTTGAGTCTGCACCTTTCTATAACATGAAGTCTTGCATTTTAAATGACATAAGAGGTTCAAGGTTATGATACGTGTCACCTCCTGGGGATTTTTATTGTTTTTGGCCATGTTAGTCCCATATGTTCGTCATGGGAAGACCTGTAACAAGCCTAAAATTTTCACATCGGGATGGAATTTGGGCACAAGTCTTACAACTCCTCCCCCCTTACAAAATTTTCATCCTCGAAATTTAGACATACCTATATCATCAAATATACACGTATATCGCCCACTTTTGCCATCTGCCTCTTTCCCATTATGCTTCTTCGTCTTTATGGTCCTCCGCTAGGACTTTGACAAAAAAGGTGTTGCGGTTCCTGAGTCTTTTTCCTTCTTGATCTACAATGATCAAAGGTTTCACTGTATAAGATGAATCCGCCTACAGCTAGGGCGGTTTGGTGGTTAGAAAGCGTATTGGGTCTCTGATATACTTCCTTACCATAGATACGCAAAACATGTTTCGAACATCAGATAAGGCTTCATATGGAGTCTTGCTTATCGTAGGTTGATAACTATTGTTTTAGGCGACTCCATCAAGGATAAGTCCTCATCCCAATTAGTCTTGAAGTCTATGATGCAAGGCCTTAGCATATTTTTCGATGCCTGGATCATTCCTTTTACTAACTGTCAATTTGTGGGTGATGTGCCATTTCAAATCTCCATTGGGTTCCCATAGCATTCCGAATTCCTTTCTAGAAGCGCGGGGTGAAACGAGGGTCTCTTTCTGAAGCCATATTAACGGACACTTACAAAATTGACAATATTGTCGATGCAAAGTCTTGCCCAGCAGTCCATGGTGTACTGGGGCTAAACGGCAATGAACTTTGCAGTTTCAGTGAACCGATCAACAATATCTGGTTAGCACCTACGGCCTATGCTATTAAGGGTAAATCGGTGGCGAAATCCATTACGGGTTTGGCAAAGATTGTGATTTCCACTCTGGTACCAAAAAGATCAACTCTAACCTACTGGCAAGTTCAACAGTTGTAGATACAACTACTTATGTCAGCTTCATGCCTCAACATCAAAATTCTTCTTCAGGTCATGATGCATGCCTGGATGCAAAGGGTAGGTTGTCGTGTGGGCATCATTCCATATGATCTCTTTTCCATCATTTTCTAGTACACCAATCATTCCTTGAAGTATAGTAATTCATCATTTCTCTTTGTGAAGTCATGAACTAACTTGCCTTGGTCAAGGTCCTTGGCAACATACTAAGGTAAGTGTCACACCCCAAATTTATGATATATAAAATTTCGACGGGCGACTGGACCATCGATCATTTTAATCGTAGTCCACCCAGGATACAGCTCAGTTAATAACATCACCAAACATTATACTTCTTGTAACTCTATCACAAAGTAATTTAAATAGCGAAAGCATAGTAAACAAATTAAGCTCTAATTATAAATACATAATACTATTGATAATCTGTTTAAATGTTATCCAGGTTTCAAACCAACATCTCATAGTTTCGTAGCCCTAATATGATAGGCACTAAAACATTTAAAAGTTAAGTAACAAAAACTAAAATATAACTAATTATGGCTCCCCACTGGAGTGGCATTCTGTCCCTTTGCAAGGTTCTCTACGTCACTTCCCAGTGCTTGGTTCATCACCTTCTCCTTCCACCTCCTTAGGGTGTTCTGGTTCAGTTGAAACAACATCCTGCTTCCCTTCCACGGTACCTACAGTCACAGCTAAAAAAAATGGTGATCACAAAGGTGAGCACTCCAACTTGAGCTTAATGAAAAATAGACAAGCAATCATATGAATATATTATGCACACAACAAGGGTCTGGTATAATGTATGTTTACTGTACTAAGGTAAGGCCTAGCCATACTGACTATAACCTCCATGCATGGGAGTGCTGGGCACTCACTAGCCTACCCAGTAGCCCTAATGCCCCCACACGACGTCCCAAATAAGATTGGTGATTGGGCAGCAAGTTCGGCCAGTGATGCTCTAATGAACACTTTCGACCCTTCTCCCTCATCACTCTATTCTACCAATACCCGACCCCTTACTGATCAGGATTACATACATGGGTTCTATCACTAACCAGTCCTATATGACATCATTTGTACCCTTCCAATTCCCTAGTAAGAATTCCCAGACTATCTGTTCCCCCCCCAAGATGCTATCCTCCACTAGGATATGAAACAATACATGAAAATTAAGTTGCTTAGCAGGTTGGATCCAACGGTACCAGACCCCTTCACCATAGCCTACCAAGCATCACATACCACAATCACAATCAATCATGTTGTTGATGTAATGCTTGCAAAAGTGGTAGATATTGGATGACATGCTATTCTTAAAGAAAATACCAACAAGCAACATCAATCAACAACATATATATCAAACACATCAAAATTAGGTCAGGGTTCTGTTCCTCATCTGATATCGTATAATAGTAGTTGTCCACGCTAGAAAACACATGTTTGCAAGGTGTTCTTATGCCTATACAAGATGTAGGATCATTAGTTAAAATTCCTACTGATACACTTTGAATTACCTAAGTTTAGGTTTTACCAATTGATATATCGATCGCTACACTATCAACCGGCTTATGGTCTGATAGAATATCTAACCCTTCTACCATTTTTCTATCGATATATCGGTCGGTACAGAGTATCAACCGTGACATTGTCTGGCTTACTCCCCAAGACCCTTCTGGGATTTGTTGATCGCTACGCCGGTCCTTACCAGTGTATCGACCTCCTTCTCCTAGTGGTCACTTTTCTGTTTAACAAGTTGGGATTTCCTCTTATGATTTGTTCCTTCCTTTTCTAGACTAATATAGTTTAGTGATGGGATGTCTCCTAGGCTTATGTACCCCCTAACAAGTATGACATCGATTACCTAAACTAGGACAGTTGTTAGGAAGAGCTATTCTCCCTTCCGATGACCCACATTAATCCCACTATTGATGAAGGGTGTGTATTTGTCACCCCACATTTACATCCTTTCACATAACATTAGGGTTTGCATTAAAGTTTACAGAAGTTACGGTTTTACCGATGGTAGGTTGATTACTGTAAATCGATGGTGCACTTTGTCAGTGACTTTTCTCACATGAGTGCTGGAGAGCTTTGTCCTCCTCTTCCCCTTCCTCCCTTTTTCTTGAGGATGCGTCAGAATTCTCTGAGAGTGATATGTACTCAGAGAAGGGTGAAAGATGGGATTTTTATTCATCTAAGGTTTCCTAGTTGGGTTAGACTCCTAATTTGAATGGGGACTCTTAGGAAGTTGCCAAGTAGCAAGAATTTGAACTTAGGGAGAGTCTCATTTCCTTTTCCAACTCTAAAGTTGTTAGAATAGTGTGGGTTCCTTCTAGGTTCGTATTTGGGTCCTAAGAATATTCTAAATGGTCTCCTAGAGTAAATTAAATTCTTGGTTCAGAGAACAGGTCAAATCTGGCCTTATCGATGCTAGTGGATCATACTGGCTTGGGTTTCCCGACCGGCTAGTATCGACCACCACCAGTTTAAAGGTCAAGTTGGCCTCATTTTATCCCCCTTCTTCTAGTGGTCCATTAATGGTGCAACCTAGTTCCCCTTAGAGGCTTATGCATCTATTTGGTCTATGGTGGAAAACCCTTTTAGCACTACAGAAATCCGGTTAGACTAGGGTTTTTGGGTGCAGGTTTTACAATAGAGGTCCTTAGGTACAAATTCCTTTATGTTTTCTGGTAAGGGTGGCTTAAGGCTTAAGGCAGTAAACCATTCTGACATGGCTATGACGAAATCTTCTAACATGGTGTCCATAACTGTCATGCTTAGACTTTATGGTGGTTGTGTCACATTTATATGTGCGGCCACATAGGCGTTGTCTTCATCTTTAGATTTAGCATCCACTCGCAGGGACAACCTTTCTGCCTAAGGCATCAGCCACTACATTAACCTTTTCGGGGTGGTATTGTATATTGACCTCATAGTCTCTTAGTAACTCCAACCACCGCCATTATCTCATTTTTAGTTCCTTCTGGTTAAGGAGGTAAACCAAACTCTTGTGGTTGGACATGATGTTGAATGCTCCACCATGCAAATAGTGACTCCATGTCTTCAAGGTAAAACTACCGCTGCCAACTCAAGGGCATGAGTGGGGTAGTTCTCTTCGTGCTCCTTCAGTTGTCGAGAAGTATATGCAATAACCTTATCATATTGCATAAGTGTGCATCGTAACCTTTCATTGGATGCATAAGGCCTAAGGGTGTCAATGGCCCAGTTTGGCCCGGTTTCGATCGGAGCCTAAATGGTGTAGGGCTTTATAAGCCGAACCCAAAACATGTCCATCGAGGGTTAGGGCTGGGGTGGGTTACACTAGACACGTTAACTAATGGGCCGGTCCGGTGTTAGTTGATTATCGGGCTGGGCTTATCAAGCAGATTTCGGGTTGGCTCGGTCCGATTCGGGCTTAGCGGGTTTATCGGGCCCATGCTATATAACTATTTTTTTTTAATTTCTATCATTAAATTTAATACAATGATAAGCGGTTGAGCTTAATGGGATCTGAACATGGATAATGGATTGCATATTTACATTTATTTGGTTAGAATCGTTAGATCCTGGGTCAATTGGTTATTATTTGAGCAGCCAAAATAATTGATTCGGGCTAGCTCAGGCTTCCTAATGGGCCTTATCGGTGTTTGGGTTGCGTATTATCGGTTAGGGCTAGTTCGGGTTTCTTAACGGGCCGGTCCAGTCCAATTTTGGTTTGGGCTGAAACGGTGTCGAGCTTTACAAGCCCATACCAAAGCCTATCCATTAAGGCTCGGTTTGGGCTGGGTTCAGGTTATATCAGGCTGGCTCGGTCCTTGCTACCGGGTCAGGCCCAAATTTGACACCCTTATCATCAGCGTACACTGTGTAACCTGGCGTTCGAATTGGTATGGTCAATGTCTGGAAACCTTCTTCCCACTTGTCAGTCCTTTCTTATTCCTGGTCTTTCTTGGTTAGCTGAGCTAGGGAGTAGCAACGAGGGAATAATCCTTGATAAATCATCGGGAGTAACCTGCTAAACCAAAAACTTCTAACTTTTGGTTCCAACTTCTCAAGAGATTCCTAAAGAGATTTCTTTTTCCCTGAGACTTTGTAGGGGTCTACAGTGATACTAAATTCTGTATCGGTCATGGGGTTTCCCATTCAACTATTGCTTGGACTTTACTAGGGTCCCTATATGTCCAAGGAAACTACTTTCTCCAACTAAAATTTTCATTTCACAAATTGGTAATACCAACTTTTCATCCTTTAGTTGTTATAGCACTTCCCTTGAGTGCACCTCATGATCTTCAATGCAATTAGAATACAACATGATATCGTCAATGATCTAGATGACGAACAGTCAAGGAAATCATGGAATACACTATCCGTTAACTCCGTAAATGAGGCAGGGCATCAATCAACCGAAACGATATGATCATAATTTTATAATAACTACGATGGGTTCTAAAATCGTCTTTGTAACATCACCGCCTCTGATTCTCAGTTGGTGGTAAGCGGATTGGAGGTCGGTCTTTGAGAACACTGTACCCCTTGTAGTAAATCGAATAGATCATTGATCCTGGGCAATGAGGTACCGTTCCCTGACAGTGATCTTATTCACTCCTTGATATTTGATACATAGCCTTACTCTTCTATCATCCTTCTTGACAAGTAAGACAAATGTTCCGTAAGGTGAAAATTCTTGATCTTACTAAAATAACGAAAGACTTACAGTTCAATAAATTAAGCTGACATTCTAAAGTTCCCAATTTAAAGGTTCAAGTATTATCCTAGTCTTAACATTATTAAAATAAATCTTTTAGTTTAAAATATTATTCAATTCCAAATCCTAGAATAAAACGTTTCCCTAAAATCATAACCCAAAACTAAAATTATAGGACTACTAAGCAATGCCTATGTGTATACACAATCTCTACACTCACACGAGGGATCATGGCCTTCCTCTTCAAGCACTATCATCATCCTCCACACCAGATGGATAGCATCCCAAAGCATCGAACATTGTACCTGTATCATCTAAAATATTTATGCGCACAAGGGTAAGCTCAACCATCGAGCTTAGTAAGAAAACCAAACGTGCAACATACAAATGCATGCAACTATAACTATGGTCAGGTATAATAATTGTATGTGCTAATACATGGGTGTCACAATGATATATGTCACCTCCCTCGACATAAACAAACATCCCCAGGTTGCATAGTCACTCCCAAAATATGAATGTCACCTCACTCGACATACAACAAACATCCCCAAGTATAGGTCCGGCGTCTTGGTCCTCTCATGACTGCAACGTATCCTAAGTTCACCCACATAACACTTGAGGAGATAGTAATCTCACTAGTCGACTTGCCCGCCCATTCACACTACTTCAGACATGGGGAGCATCGCAGTTATGATCATACTACCCTTTATTGAACCTATGCCAATACATAACCCCCTATTGGCTAGGGGTACAGTTATTTCGGTAATGTGTAACTAGGTAGAATATTCCTATATTCCGCCTAGGGATAAGGGAAGAGCCAAGAAACTTGTTCTCAACCATCATTCCCACTATTGGGGGTAACCACAGATTGCCTTGGAAAACGACAATTACACTAATCCCTGGTTGCGAGTTCCTCATCTAATGGCCAATGGTTACCACCGACACAAGTCTCTAAGAGGCAATAACCTACATCAATTCAACTATCTCAATGGCATAACTGGCTCCAACTGGACGAACTATAGTCTATATAAACACTCCACGATCACTGGTATAGGGCAAAGAGCGTTCACTATTAGAATACACAAACCTTACCCCATTCTTTTAAGGAGCTTACAACCTCTCCTAGCTTCATACTGCATAATCTGTTACTGCCTTGATTGTCGGAGTAGCTGTTGAACTATCCAGTCCGCCCCTGGAGATCTTTCTTTAGCTTCAGGAGATGGGCCACATCAGCATTACCAGTTTCAGCAACAACACATACTATACAACAAAAACACATAGTGTGAGGACAAAAGATGGAAAATCTTTTGGAAGTCGCCACCTAGATTAAGGTCTAAGACCTCAGAAATGTGAAATCTCACCCCAAGGTAAGACTTCGATTGACTCATGACCCTTAAATTGGATTTTTGGTCCATTAGAGATTGGGTAAGCGTCAGGTTACGGTTATGGGAAGGGGTTAGGTACCCAAACCGCCCGATCGAAATCGGTCTCCTATGCCTTTCATATGCTAGACTCTATCTGTTAAACCAAGCCAAACCAAGTGGTTTGATATCATTGAACCGAATCTGTATCCATCAGATTGCCTACGTATTACGGAATTATTCTGAAAATCAGGTTTACCATCGTAGTTCAGGTATGATTAAAGTTTATGGCTGTAATTTATGCTTGTGCATGATTAAGTTCTTTGTTCAAGTTGAAGTTTATGCTTGAATGGATGAGAAACCCTATGGGTTAGGATCTGGATAGTCCATGTGAACTGATAGATAGTCCTAGTGGATCTAAGAATAATCCTATTTGGGTCAAAATATGGATAACCCATTCTGGGTTGGAATGTGGATAACCCTATTTGGGTTGGAATGTGGATAACCCTATCTGGGTTGGAATGTGGATAACCCTATTTGGGTTAAAATATGGGTAAGTATCCTAGTGGATCTATGGATAGTCTAAGTAGACTAAGGTTTGGATCCGAATTTGGGATTCTCCCAAATAGCCTACGTATCCTAGGGTTTGACCTAAGAATCAGAATCCACGTAGTTCAGACTGGATAACCCTATTTGGGTTAAAATATGGCTGGATATCCTAGTGGATCTATGGATAGTCCGAGTGGACTAAGGTGTGGATCCGAATTTGGATTTCTCCCAAATAACCTACGTATCTTAGGGTTTTCCCTAGGAATCAGAATCCGCATAGTTCGGATCATTGATAACCTGTTCTAAGTTAATGATTGAGAACCTATTCTAGGTTTAGGGTTTAGAACCTATTCTAGGTTTAGGATTTACCGAGGGGTAAAATCGTCCTAAATTACCCTTTTTAACCTAAGCTCTAATTTTTGGAAAGTTTGGCAAAGTATTTTCTTTCTTTATTAAGGTTTTTATTATTCCCATTATACCCTCCCCAAGAATGTGGGTGCCTAAACGCACGTCCCCACACCTAATATGTTTGCTAGGTGCACAGATATGACAGTTCGACTAGGGTGCAGCATAAATTAAATTATTACCAAAAATAAAATATTTATCTAAATATGACATATAAACATTTATGGCAAGAAATTCACATATAGTAAGATTGTTAAAAATCTCTCAAATATGTCATGTATTGCAAATAAGGCAAAAGCCTATATGGCATGATCTAGTATGCTATCTTCTAAGCATGGCAAGACCTAATATGACCATTTTTAGAATTTTATTTACCCTAATTGTTATTTTCTTTCTTTCCATTTTTAGGGTATTCTACCCTAATTGCTGTATTCTTTTCATTTTTAAGGTTTTCTACCCTAATTGCTATTTTCTTTCTATTTTAGGATTTTCTACCATAATTGCTGTATTCTTTCTATTTTTAAGGTTTTCTACCCTAATTGTTGTATTCGGTCTATTTTTTAAAGTTTTCTGTTCTAATTGCTATATTTTTTCCATTTTTAAGAGTTTTCTACCCTAATTGCTATTTTCTTTCCATTTTTAAGGTTTTCTACCCTAATTGTTATTTTCTTTCCATTTGTAGGGTTTTCTACCCTACTTGCTATATTCTTTCTATTTTTAAGGTTTTCTACCCTAATTGCTATTTTCTTTCTATTTTTAAGGTTTTCTACCCTAATTGCTATTTTCTTTCCATTTTTAGGATTTTCTACCGTAATTGCTGTATTCTTTCCATTTTTAAGGTTTTCTACTCTAATTGTTATTTTCTTTTCATTTTAGGGTTTTCTACCGTAATTGCTATTTTCTTTCCATTTTTAGGGTTTTCTACCCTAATTGCTATTTTTTAATTTCTCTTTCCAAGACGAATATGGCGAATGAAAATATTTCAACTATAGCAGTGGTAGTAATCCAAACATAGTAGTATGCATCCAAACATGACAGTAATCATCTAGTTATGACAGTAAGCATGTGACAGACAAATATGACAATAAGCATGTGTAGCATTCCAAAACAGCAAGAATCATGCAAGTACTTACATAAAAAAAAATCATGCAAGTATCAAGATGGTGGACATATCAACATGGAATCCAATGGTTCAGATTTAATATCATCACATAATCAGAAATCAATTGATCATCCAGTGGATCAGATTTATCAATCAATGGCTCAAGATCAAAAGCCATAATTAAATCATGTGAAAATAACTTAACATCAAATGACCATATAAAAATTTGCATTAAAAAGTTTCAAATCAATGGTCACAATTAATCACATCAAATTCCTAAGATCAGATCCAGATAAGAAGACCATAATTTAATCATCCAAAATCCATATCAATGGTCCATATTTAATCACATTAAATTTCAAACCAATGGGACCAATTTCGTAAAATTCTAAGCATTTCAGATCAATTTTGATCACATGAAATTCCTACATGTAATTGATCCAATTAATCACATCAAATTCTCAAGATCAGATCCAGATCAGATGGCCATAATTTAATCATCCAAAATCCATATCAAAAGTCCATATTTAATCACCTTTAATTTCAAACCAAAAAAATCAATTTCATAAAATTCTAAGCATTTTCAGATCAATTTTGATCACATGAAATTCCTACATGTAATTGATCCAATTAATCACATCAAATTCCCAAGATCAGATCCAGATTAGATGACCATATTTTAATCATCCAAAATCCATATCAATGGTCCATATTTAATTACCTTAAATTTCAAACCAATGGGACCAATTTCATAAAATTCTAAGCATTTTCAGATCAATTTTGATCACATGAAATTCCTACATGTAATTGATCCAATTAATCACATCAAATTCCCAAGATCAGATCTAGATAAGATGACCATAATTTAATCATCCAAAATCCATATCAATGGTCCATATTTAATCACCTTAAATTTCAAACCAATGGGATCAATTTCATAAAATTCTAAGCATTTTCAGATCAATTTTGTCACATGAAATTCTTACATGTTCGGATCAATTTTATCCACATGAAATTTCAACACATTTGGATCAATTTTAGCACATGAAATTTCAAATAAACGAACAAAGAAAACAATAAAGCAGAGTTTACCTATTTTTTCTGATTTCTCATTCTCTTGATCTTCTTCTTCTTCTTCTTCTTTTTCTTCCTCTTCTGTTCTTTCTTTTTCGCCTCTCTTTCAAACCTCTCTTTCTTATTCCCCTCCCTCTCTCCTTCTCTTTTTGGATCCTCCTCTTCGGTTACTCCTCTCTCCTCCTTTTATTCTCTTCTTCTCTTTCTTTCGTTTTCTTCTCTTTTCTTTCTTTTTCCTTTTCTTCTTTTCTTTTTTTTTCTTTCTTTCATTTTCTTCTCTTCTTCTCTTTCTTTCCTTTTCTTCTCTTCTTCTCTCTCTCATTCACGTTTTCTTTTTAGAAAACATGAAGGGGATCCTCTTTTTTTTTTTTTCCTTTTTTTTCTTTCTTTTTCTTTCTTTCCCTTTTTTTTTTCTTTCTTTTTCTTTTCTTTTTTTTTCCTTTTCTTCTCTTTCTTTCCTTTTCTTCTGTTCTTCTCTTTCTTTCCTTTTCTTCTCTTTCTTTCCTTTTCTTCTCTTTTCTTTCTTTTTTCTTTTCTTCTCTTTTCTTCCTTTTTTCTTTTCTTCTTTCCTTTTCTTCTCTTTTCTTTCTTTCTTTTTCTTCTCTTCTTCTCTTTCTTTCATTTTCTTCTCTTCTTCTCTCTCTCATTCACGTTTTCTTTCTAGAAAATGTGAAGGGGATCCTTTTTTTTTTTTTTTCTTTTTTTTCTTTCTCTTTTCCTTTTTTCTTTCTCCCATCTTTCCTCTCTCTTTTTTTTATAATATATATATATATATATATATATATATATATATATATATATATATATATATATATATATATATATATATATATATATATATATATATATACCAAAATGGAGTGCTTACACATAGACCACTTTTCTATAGGTTTGCATTGCTTCCTAGTGGTTTTGCTTTTGACTTTCTTAACTGCACACATAAAACAAGTGAATGGAAGCTTACAGTTGCATTATTAATAGCAATGCCAAAAGAACAGTGAATACTCATGGTTACAACCATGTTGATCTTCCCATTGCTTGCATGTAGGATATCTTTTGTATCATTTTTCTTTCTATTTTTCTGACACTTTTTGGTTAATGCTTGGTATCAGTTATGAACTTGTTTTCATTTTAAAAAATGAAAAAAGAAAGGGGGAAATTGACACATACTACCCTTGCAGTTTACCTCGATTCCAAATAATGTAATAAGTTGTTGAACCGACAAGTTATCCCCTAGTCCAACCGCTTCTGTGTTTTCTATTTCTTCTTCCTTCGGTCAAATCAAAATAGCAATCACTTTTCTCCTCAAATCAAAAAGAAAAAGAAAAACAAAAAAAAAAAAACAAAAAACTTCTAACCGGTAAGAATTCCAGATATCCCTACAAATGTGGAAGAAGGTCGCAGTCGTTTTCTAGAGAGAGAGAGAAGATCCTTCGATTCAACAAGCCGAACCAATTCCAAAATCGTCAAAAATCCAGAATAAAATGCAAAAAAGGAGGAAATTATTTTTCCTTATCTTCAGTGAGAGGATTATCTGTTAATGGAGAAAACATAAGAGAAATAGGAAAGAATAAGAGAAGTAGGGAAGTAGAAAAAAAAAAATCATAGATGTGAAAATTGGAGAATGAGAAAGAAAAATGGAGGAAACCCATGGATAAGGGAGAGAGGAAACAGGAGATACAAGGGAGGGAGAGAACAAAAGAAAAATAGATCGAGAAGGGGAGAAAAGCTCGCTTTCGTCTTTGATACAGAGTTCTTCCCTACTTTTTCTCCCATGTTTTCTCCCACTGATCGCCCTCTCGCTATTTTTTTTTTTTTCGAAAGCCCCTACCGCCCTTCTTCTCATTAGTTGTAGTTGCACTCGCCGTCGGAGAAGAAGATAAGAAAGATGAAATGTCAAAGACGATAAAGGGCATTTTAGTTAGTTCACCCTCCACTAAAGGGTATTTTGGCCATATTCAAGAGAATAAATGGGTTAAACCAAATGGCTGGACTGGTTTGTCATTGTAATATAAGTAAAAAGGATAGTATGAGTCTGGTTCAACAACTTATTAGAGTCGTTGGAATTGACGTTAAGTTCATGGGTAGTAAGTGTCAATTTCCCAAAAAAAAAGCACAAACCAAAAAGTGGTTAAAGCCAAAAATGATTTTTGATCATTTTGCATAAAATGTTAATGACCATGTACTTCTAACGGCTCATGAACGATGACAAAATAATAAATGCCTTTTCTAATGGATACATCTAAGGGTGTCAAAAATGGGCCCGGCCCGGTAGCACGGACCGAGTCGGCCTGATATAACCCGACCCAGCCCAGACCGAACCTTAATGGACAGGTTTCAGTCTCGGCTTGTAAAACCCGATACCATTTCAACCTAGACCGAAACCAAACCGGACCGGCCCGTTAAGAAGCCTGAACTAGCCTGAACCAATAATACCTAACCTGAACACCGGTAAGGTTCATCTGGGCCCATTTTCTTAATTTTAATGGTTTTAAATTTTGATGGATTATATTACACTGTTATAGTTCACTTCTTGATCCGAAAGAGTATATGGATCTATGGTTGAAAAAAGTATGTTAATTGTTACAATTTATTGAATTATATACATATAGAGGGAATGATGCTAATTTTATAGATAGAAATAATAAAATAGGCTATATATCTTACACGTAAAATAGGCCGGATAAGCTTGATAAGCCCGGCCCGGACCGAACCAGCCCGAAATCACCTCAATAAGGCCAACCCGATAACAAACCGACACCGAACCAGTCCGTTAGTTATTGTGTCCAACGCAGCCCAACACAGCCCGAACTCTTAATGGACATGTTTTGGGCTGGGCTTATAAAACCCGACACCGGTTCAGCCCGGACCAAAACCGGCCCGGTCCGGCCCGTTGACACCCTTAGATACATCCCTAGTTTATAGGCAAATCTTTGAAACCCTTGCCCACTCCATTTCTCCTTCAACTCTCTCTCAACTCTGAATCTCCATTTTTTTTTCTTGCTTCTCTCACTTTCTATAGCAGCTAGTACCAGAGTTCGAAAGGTTGAAACACTGCCCACGATTTCTCTCAAGTAATCCCCCCCCCCCCCCTCTCTCTCTCTCTCTCTCTCTCTCTCTCCCCTCTCAACCGATTCTCTCATAGTTTCAGGAGTAGGAAAACCCAGGTTTTTGCATCAGGTTCCTCTCTCTCAACCGATTCTCTCAAAGTTTCAGGAGTAGAAAAACCCAGGTTTTCGTGTTCTAGAAAACGCAGGTTTTTTCATCAGGTTCCTCTTTCTCAACCGATTCTTCCATTTTTTTTAGGGCAAAAAGAGAAGCTTGAAACTGTAACAGTTGGAAATCATATTTGCAATCTGCGAGGTATTGGATAAATTTCACTGTAATTACCTAATTCGTTGTGGCTGTGATGGTGGCGAAAACCAAAACCGTTAAGAGCAAATAACATGCTTAGATGGATCTGTCCTTGCTGCTCATAACTGGGGACAACTAGCTCGAAGTGGTTGTTAACAATGGGCTGGTTTCACCAAAAAAATAAAAAAAAGGGGGCAGGTTTGTTATATCGCATGCCATTAGATGCGTAAAAGTAAGAAGAGAATACAGGGAACGTCTTCGTGCTATAAAGGTCGAAACCCCAATAAGCTATTGGTGGGGCTATGTAGATGATCAAGACGAGGATGACGAAGCCAACGAAGACATTAAAGGTGACAAAGCCTACGAAGACATTAAAGGTGACGAAGAAAGGGCTGAAGAGGAAAGAAACTACACCGGTCCAGTCCATGGTGAACGCCCCAAATCCTAGGCCAGGCATGCCTGAACCAAGCTGTTGTACAGTGATGAGGTTTTCGAATGCGCAGGTAAACCCATGAGATGCTTGTCAGGGTCGGGAAGAGATAGCCAGGGACAGCATACCAGCCGAAGCTGTAAACAAATGCATTCAAGAAGAACTTGGCCCTTGACATGCTTCTATCGTCCTTCTCATGGACTGCCCTGTATACAGAGCAGAGATATCAAACAATAATATGTTATTCTGTCTTCTGCTTGGAGGTTCATGCCCTTCGTGAATGGGGAGGCTAGGTTTAAGAGGAGGTTAGGGAGATGGGAGGAAGACGAAACGTATACCAACGGCTAGAAAATTATTTGATACAGGCATAAACTTATTTCTCATTCTGTAATCCATTTGTCCTAGTAGTCACCAAGCACATTTTCATTTTTCATAAAAAATGATTTTCAAAAATGATTTTTCTTAAATTGGTCATAAACAAAAATAAAAATGATACCAAAGAGGACCTTTAGGTGTTGTACAATCTAAGATTCTGGCAATGTAAAACCTCCTCCTAAACATACTTAAATGTATTCAAGTAGTGAATTTTTTTATTTAACTTTTTTTAGTACAAAGCTTTGAACTGTAGTTTCTGTTCGGATGTGGAAAAACTTAAAACCACCTCCAACCTAAGCAGTTCAATCAGCCATTGTCAACCTCTGGAAACTTAGTGTGTTTTGCCACAGATAATGAAGAGCGGCCTTGGTCCTGTGTTTCCGGCAAATTAATTTTTTAGATATAAACATTTAGAAACTTTGAGAGAGGGAGAGAGGGAGAGAGAGGCGAGAGAGTCTCCAAATTACTGGCAATCAGTTTTCACACCAGCAATGCAAGAAGTTACAGTTGAAATTAAAAACAATGAAATCAATGGATTCAAGTCCCTCCTAATATCCCCCACAAAATAATCAGAGCTACTTCTCGACATCACAGGCGAGTAATCTGGTTGCTAGCTTAAGACTCTGGAGACCTAATACGATCTTGGTTCTCATCCCTCAAAACCGGCTTGTCTACTTCGAATTCCTTCCACCATGATCTCAATAGTATTTTGTATTGTGAAATGGTAAGAAGTCTACAACAGATCTGCTCTCTCAATGAAAGCACCATTTAATACGATCTTGGTTCTCATCCCTTAAAATCGACTTATCAGGAGAGGGTTGCCAAGAGCATATCAACTCCCACTCAGCTTTGGTAGAACCGATGTGGGACTCAGACATAACATTCCCTCACCCTTCATAGCCGAAGTCCCGACAACTGGCCCTGGAGGCAGCTTTCACTCTGGCCTATAACCCAGGTAGCCCTTTCCACGGTACCTCCTCTCCGAAATGCCTTGCACGTGAGTGAGTCAATGAAAGCACCATTTAATACGATCTTGGTTCTCATCCCTCAAAACCGGCTTGTCTACTTTGAGTTCCTCTCACCATGATCTCAATCGTATTTTGTATTGTGAAATGGTAAGAAGTCTAGAACAGATCTGCTCTCTCAATGAAAGCAACATTTAATATGATCATGGTTCTCATCCCTCAAAACCGGCTAATTAGGAGAGGGTTGTCAAGAGCATATCAACTCTCACTTACCTTTGGTAGAGCCGATGTGGGACTAAGATATAACATTCCCCCACCCCTCACAGCCGACGTCCCGACGGCTAGCCCCCGAGGCGGCTTTCACTCTAGCCCAACCCAGGTAATCCTTTGCACAGCACCTCCTTTCCGAAATGCCCTGCACGTGAGTCAATGAAAGCCCCATTTAATACGATCTTGGTTCTCATCCCTCAAAACCGGCTTGTCTACTTCAAGTTCCTCCCACCATGATCTCAATTGTATTTTGTATTGTGAAATGGTAAGTCTAAAACAGATTTGCTCTCTCAATGAAAACACCATTTAATACGATCTTGGTTCTCATCCCTCAAAACCCACTTATCAGGAGAGGGTTGCCAAAAGCATATCAACTCCCACTCAACTTTGATAGAACCGATGTGGGACTAAGACATAACAAGACCATAGCTCCATGGGATTCACTTCGTCAATAGCTATTTCATGGGCTCTATTGTATTCACAGACGGAGAAGAGGTCGATGATGTTGGCCTCCAAGTAGAGAACTCTTGGAACTGAGGGTTGAGGTCGAAGAGGGGAAAGAGCGGAGAAAGAGAGAGGAAGCAGAGAGTGGGAGAAGAAGAGGGAGGGAATGGCAAATGATTCTTACAAATGTGATTTTACAAAAAATTATCTTCCTATTCCAACTCGGCAATATATATCGAGGATTAAAAAATCAGTGTGAATTATATATACTACTTCATTGGCTATAGTAATGAATAGCAAGACCCTTACCACTAATATACAAATTCATCTTCCTTAAAATTCATCAGGAATTATGATAGCTTTTGTAACAAAAATAAAAAGATGCATCACAAGTTAAGGCCTATCAGGTCAACAAATAAACAATAGACGAGTAGTGATATGCTACGAACATTTAGTAAAGAAATAATCTAAGCGACAACAAACATTTAGTTAGGACAAAATCTAAATAATGAAAATTCCTATATGCAACATGATAAACTAACATTCAAAATGTGTCTAGTATAAATTAACTGTATTAATCCTGGGAAGAAGTTATAATAAAAGATAAAAGCAGGAAAAAGGAGTCTAATATTACAGCAACAGCTGATCCTCAAGGCGATAATATATGAGAACAACATGATGGAGGAGTTTCCAAAACAGAAACAGAATCAACTTCTTTGAGTTCGCATTATCACGTTTACTAAGAATATAACACAAATGGTTTGCTCCATCAAGCAAGGAAAAAAAAACAACCCCTCCATAAAAAAAATGTATCATAAAAGTACCTAGGCCAATTCCAGAACTTAACCTTAAGCTACATCGGTCTAAAATATAACTACACAGAAATAAGTGAAGATTCCATATGAACAGCAACACTGTAGAAAGACCGGTTAACAAATAAATAAATAAATAAATAAATTTTAAATAACCCATTGCCAACAGCTACAAATAATGCTTTCCATACTTTGTAAATGATAGCATTACACTTAGTCTGCATCTTCCCTATTAAAAAAGCCACCACAACCACCACAATAGACGACAGACTACTTTGCATCTTAAACAAGCCACTACCAATATTTACAAAACAATTAGGAATACTTTGTAAATGATAGCATTGTAGCAACCAGCTCATACACAGATAAAAGTAGATGATATATTTCAACGGCCTACCAACGTAACAATGGTGCCAATGGCCTACCAACGTAACAATGCTGCCAAATTAGTAACAGGACATAAGAACTTCCATAAATGGAGTTCTAGAATGATAAACTACCATGACTTCTGATTTTCTCCATAATTTTTAACATGGAACATACAAACACCATTTACTTTATCCTTCAAGATGGTGAAAACCACCCCACTCAAAAGTAGATGGAGAAAGGGTGGATAAGATTACTTCACGGGGACTTGTCCTCACAAGAAAATTACTTAACTGTACTGGCACACAATAACTCACAATTTCAATATGACAAGGTAATGGGTAATAATAGATACGTAAATAGTTCATAACTAAACATACACAACAAAAGGGTAACACAAAGCCCTACAATAACTAAGAATAACATTTGCCACAAGTATAAAATATGAGTAAGTACAAGATAGGCAATTCATATTCTAGAAAACAATGTAACCAGTTGCAACCAGCTAAGAAAAGAATAATGTACGGAGTATGGTTCATGGCCTGTCCAAGGAGTTGAGAGCAGCAAAGCTGCTTCATAGGTGATGGAATATGTGACCGCTATCAACAGAGTATTCCAAGGCAGAAGGACTACCAATGTCTCTCCTTGGTCAGCAAAAATCTTCCTCGTCAGAAGATCACTTAGCTCGGTTTGAAAAGTAAAGCGTGAAAGCTAAAGAGCTTAAGCTTTGCAGTAATCTAGGTCAATGGCAAATGAAACAGTTTTATCCCATTAATTGATTCAAATACAATAAATCAAACCATCTTGATGAATAACAAACTCTGACGACCTGGAGGAAGAGACTGCTTCAGCTTATCGGCTATCTCCGAGTCGAAAACATATAAAATGTACAGGTACTTGGAGCAGCAAACCTTGAACTTCATGACATCTTTGCTCCTCTTAACTTTGACAGACCGTGCATCTTTCCTTCTTGCAGTGAGAAGGAAATCTTTGACCTCATATATCTGCTTCGCAATAGAGAGAACATAACTAGAGCAATCAGGACACTACTAAATCAAGCATAAACTCTGCCAATCAGCATTAACGAATAGAGTACTATCCCACTCATATACAGTTAACATCAGGGCAAATAAGAAAACCATCCACTACGAATTACAGTTCAATGACTACAAGGTGCAAATTCTCTAAGTAAAACATCAAATGCAAATTTGTAAAGAAAATCATATTTTCAGATTGCAAGACCCACCATGAGACTCCGAATTCCAACCCTCATGAATTTGTGTACCTAGACATTCAATGGTAACAAGAAACTTAAAGTACAACAGGAATATTTATGCTAATAGACAGGCACAAGGTTAAACATAGGGCATTTTATATGCTACAGTGACATATTCTTGAAACTCCAAACACAAGAGCCAAAAAGACCAACCAACAATCAGCACAATAACTACTACATGTTCATGAGAATTTGAAAAATAAGACCCAAAAAAAACATATAAAGATTGGAATTCTGCAAGTTATAAAAAGAAAAAGTAATACACTTGTAACAAAATAGAAAATGAGAGGAGAAATAAAGGAAGAAGAAACTTTAAGATCAATTGTATGTGCTCCCCTCCTTGTAGCTTGTATTTATAGCAATTGAAAGTAACTAATAGGCAAATCTAAGACTCTGCAAGTCAGAGTCTTAGTTACAAACTAAATAAAAGAAGGAACAGATCTAGGACTACAAGTCAGAGTCCTAAATACAAACTAAATAAAAGAAGGATAAGAGGTAAGTAGAAAAAGAGATAAGCAGGTGACATGGGCTCTTAATTAAATTGGTATTGGGCCTGAATAATCAAGCTCATCACTAAACACTTAAATATTTGATCACTTAAACTAATCGATAGTGGGCCTAGTTGGCCAGGCCTATTCCTTCACAATAATATTAGTTAACACTCCCTCAAGCTAGAGCATGGGGAATGTGCAAGCTTCAGCTTGGAACAATGTAGCAGATGCAATAGCAACAACCACAGTAATAGTAGCAGAGCAGTAGCAATAGTCGTGGTTGCAGTATTAGTAGTAGTAGTACAGTATAAGTCATTGTGAACCAAGTAGTAGTAGTTTGCAGTAGTAGTATCACTGTAAAGGTCACTGCAAACCAAGTAGTAGTAGTAGTAGGTTCTTCTATGTGCAAGGTGCCAACATGAGCAAAGGTAGTAGAATCAACCATGAGCAGGTCTTTAGCAGATTTGTAACTAAAATATATAAAAGAAACTAACAGCAGAGACTAAGGCTGTGTTTGGAAGCATTTTTGTTTTTGATTTTTGCTATTTTTTCAAAAAGTATTTTTGAAAACCATTTTTTATCAAAAACAAAAAATCGTTTGGTAACTACAATAAAAAATAGATTGCAGAATGATAAATAGATTTCATAAACCTATGTCAAAAAATAATTTTTATAACTTTTATAGGTCCATCTAGAGCATACCAAGAAATTGGTCAAAACAACAAAATGACCCACAGGTAAACCATCGCCTCTTAGGCCTCCCCAACTGATTCTACCATAGATTTGTGCCTCCCTCTAAATTACATTATTTATTAAAATCTACAAAACAAATCATACTGAATGAAAAATTAATACACAAGTCTCTCAATAATAACATCCTTTTAATAAAACCATACCAGATAGTTGTACAAAAAATAAAAATAAAAAACACAAAAAACACAACAGACACATTCGTTCATCATCGTTACTAATTCTGATAAGCTTCCCTAATTTGATCTGCAATTTTCTTTCGATATCCTTCCTATTGTTGTTGTTCAATAGCGCTTACCGTAGTATCATAGCTCACGACCTCATCATCATCAATGTCATTGTCATTATCTTGACATTCATCATCAAATTCTCCATTTTCTGCTTTTTCAAAAAGCCAATCTGATGACACTTGCTTTCTAATAAAGTTATGTAAAGTTACAGAATCGATCACAATCAAGACTTAGGTCTTGAATTTATATGGCGCATCATCTTTAAAATAGGAAAATGTTAAACATTTCTTCAAGACACCCAAAGATCTCTCAACAACGGTTCTTAATGACAAATGTGTAAAATTAAACTCCTCCTCTGCTCCTTCAGGTCGCCTACGCTTAAAATCTTGTTGATGATATCGAACATTCTTGAAATGAGTCATATAACCAGGTGTATGTGTGTATCCAGAGTCAACAAGATAGTATTTACCTACAAAATTAAGATTAACAATTACAATCCTATTATAGTCAATCTGACCTAAAAAATTAAGAGCAACTAAAAATTTTAAAAAACGATACCTGGTGGCAGATGGGGGAATTTCACACGAGTATTGATGGCTTCCCATAATATTCAATTGTCATGTGTTGTTCCCTTCCAACCAGCCCATATGTAGGTGAAGCACATATCAAATGAACAAGCAGCCAATACATTTTGAGAAATTTTATTATTTCAACTAGATCTATATGGTACTTGTTTTGCAACTGGAATTGATGCACTTATGTGTGTTCCATCTATTGCTCCAATACAATTGGCAAAAAATGGATAATACTTCCGACTGGATCTCATTTGAGGTGGTGTTTCCTCGAATGAGGGTGATTCTACTATCTCCCTAGCAAATGTCTGTAGTACTTCCAATACATTATGAAAGTGATAGTTCACTGTTTCACCTGAGTGCTGAAACCATTACTAGATGACACTATTTCTAATATTATGTGACATCACTAATATTCTCATTGCCAATTGTTCCTCCATTGTAGTATTCTTTGTGTTTGTCATTAAACTCTCTCTTTTAATGCACACACCAACCTCATGAAATGCTCCCTAGACATGCGAAATAATCGTTGAAATCTTCTTGGATGCGAATCGGGGCTTAGTAGTTCAAACACTAAGGCAGGACCCGTGAAAGGACATGTATGCATCAGTTGTTTTGTAAATTGGGATGTGGCCTCATCATCATCGTTGTCATCAATGTTGTTATCAATTCTCTTATTATGATTCAAACGATGACGCATACACAACAGAATTGGCAAGAATGAGCTCTCAGTGAACTTGAAAAAGAATTCCTCATTACCATCCATAGCAACTCGTCATATAAAATAACAGATATTAAATACATAGAAATTCGAATTTCAATATTCAAAATGATCAAGACATTATAAAGTCTTTACTTACAACAAATGTATTACAAAAACATTTGAAATAATGAAACACATATAAAGTTCAAGTAGCTATGATGCACACGTCAAATGATCAAGAAGACTATTCACTTTCTTTCTTAATTGCTCTAAGGAGCCATGGTAGGCAAGACGCATTGTTCATCGAAATAAACAATGCTGAACAATGCTCTTTTGTTTTGGTCCTCGAGTACCTCCAAAGCGAGCACGTGACAGTCAGTACCAACCTCTATTCCCTTTAAAGAATCAAGAATTATCTATCTTCTCTCTACTTATTTCTGCCTTTTTTAGCCCTAACCGAGCGTCCATATCTTTTTTCTTCATTTCCATAAAAGCTGTCATGCTTTCCTTTTTATACTCTTCAATAAAAACCATTTTGTTAATAGCTTCATCTAATTTGGCAGTGTCACTAGACTTTGATCTTTTATTTGACACCATGTGGGAAGCCCTTCTTTTAGACTTCTTCACCTTAGACTGTGTTTGGTATCATTTTTGTTTTTGATTTTTGTTTAAATTTTTTGTTTTGTAGGGGTTTGGTATAATTTATACGTGCTATTTATGAAAAATAAAAATAAAAACAAGTCCAATTTTTAAAAGATGTCTTAGCCTCCTTTTGATTTTTGATCAAAAATCATTTATGTTGTGTTTTGCACAACTTGATCTTTCACGTGCGTTATTTGTCTCCAACAGGTATAAAATCGGGGGTAAAAACGTAAAAGGTAATTCTAATATAACCTTTACTATCTTCCGACGAACTGAGCATCCATGGCAGCCAAGGAACAGCGGGGACCCTGAACGCATAGCATAGCCCCATTATGAATAAACCCAGAATTCCTCCACCCAATACTCTCATTCACCAGTGAACCACACATATCCGACCGCTCATACGTCCTCACTTCCGTCTGAGAAACCTCATCCAACCCATCTTCCTTCACCCCATACTTCACAAGGTTCTCCTTCCCATCGGCTGTTATAAACATAACCCTCATTTCGTCATCCTAGTCCTAGAAACACATAATAATAGCAAAAATTATACCTTGACAGTGAAGTCATGGATACTCTTCTCAGTTGCTACTCTTGCATAAACAATATCCATTGTCCTTTGAGAATCCAAGATGGTACCAGGAAACTGCAAAGATTGAAGGAAGAAGCCATGGTTTACAAAGGAAGATTTAACCCCAAATGGGTTTTTCATAGAGAAATTAAGGAAAGCCATGTCTGGAGGAGGGATCCATGAAGGGTTTGTTTTGGTTTCACATAAGTTCTGTAAAGGTGCTGTAGCAGAGAAGAGGCTACCCATGGAAGCCATTCTGCTCTGGATTCAGGGTCGCAGAAAATCAAACTGCCAGAGTGGTTTAGGATTTCGGAGCTCTAAGACTGGAATTTAGAGTGGAAGATATGGATCCAAGAAGCAATCTCAGGTACTGCACGAGCAAATGGTTTTGGCCTGCATCTGTTTCTCCAATAAGAATTCGAGTGAAATTAGGTGTTACCATTCAGCTTTATGGTCTCACTTGTTTACTTTGCTGCTTATGGTTTTCATCTACCGTTTGATTTTTATCGGGTATTGGAACAGTTATAAGTGATGAGTCCTATTTAAGTGTATCGAATCTCAGGCAAACATTTGAAGGAATGATGCATTGATGTGAGGAAGGGAGGAGATGTGAGGAAGAAGATGACTGTATAAATTATTCTACACATATGTAATATCAAACTTATTTTTCATTGTAAGATCTATTATGCTCAATGGCTACCAAACAACATTTTATTTTTTATCAAAAATGATTTTTGATAAATAGGCAAAAATCAAAAACAAAAATGATACCAAACACAGCCTTAGATACATCAATAAGTGATTTATCATCATTGGAACCATTGAAATCTAAGTCATCCAAGTTTACCGCACTATTGGAAGCAGATATCCCTTTTGGTGTTGTTGGTGGGGGACTGTCTTCGTGGATACAAATTGCATCCCCACCACTGACGACAACACCATAGAATAACTCACGGAGTTGTTCTTCATTTTGCAAAGGTGTTAGTCTTGAAGTGTTTTCCATGGGGATGTTTCTGCAATATTAATTTTGAAAATATAACCATCTTTTTAAGATTATAAACTACAAATTAAAGATGAAAAGGAGTTGTGAAGGGTTTACCATTACATAAGAACTCCAATGCTCTGCACAAGGTGGTTCAACAGTTCCTCGTGTCGCGTCCCATCCCCAACCACTAGTCTTATTTTTTAGCCACATCCATGCAACCCAGGTGGCTTTCAAAATGTTCCATTTGTTTTCAAGTTGCGTCATAATGACGTGCTTCCCACAATTTTTGTTAAACTATAGCAAAATGTTAGCCCACCCATCCTTTGTAAAAGATGTATTTAGCTTAAACCCTTTCCGAGACTGATCAACTCCAATATCGATCAGCAATTAAACCTTTCCATTAATCCAAACAAACGAATCTTTAAACTGCTTCGCATCAACTCTCATCTTTATTCCTTCAGGCTTCATCCATCTAAAATAAGTTATGTTTTCAATTAAAACACATAAAAAAAAAATCTAAGGAAACTTTGCTGTTTTTTACCTTGAATGAAAGTTAGTTCATTGGGTTTGGGAAATGAAACTGTGCTTCACTTTGAGAAGGAATCAGGTCATTATTTAGATTAATACCAAGTCAACTTCTCAATCCTATATTGATCTTTGACTGAATTTTTACCTTACCACATTTATTTTTCTAACACATCAGAAATGAAGATATTCATGGGCTCCCACTCAGGAATTTAGTGCATGGCCAGAAATACTGTTAGCCTATCATGAACACCATATATAACTCATTTTGGTTGGGTTTCCTGTGGTTTCAACCTAAGGTCAATTTAAATCTAGGTTAGAACAGTTCAGTAAAATTTTAGATGTTTGAAGATGAAATTTTTTTTGCATCAAGCCTGAGTGGGAGCCCAATTCCACCTTCTCATCCTTATCCGGTGACACCTATGGTATCTGCATTCCTTCTTATAGGAGGCCTAGGTGAAATTTTGTTCTCATGGTCAGGGAATTAGTAGGAGAAAATACTTTGAAGAATCAACCAAAATATTCTTACAACAAGGCCACCATATCATTTCCTTTTGTAACTATCAAAAAGATGTATCTTAGAAAAGAAAGAATAGACAAAATTTAAATGTCATTTTCCCAAGCAAAAACAAATGAGACTCATCATCATTTTGAAGGAATTTAACAAGGAAATTGCAATCTCTCCATTACTCTCATCTATCCCCAAAAACATCAAAAACTAACCACCCATTCTCAGTAGCAATCAAACACAAGGAATCTCTCTCAGAAAACCCATGAAATTAGCTTGAAAAACACAGGTTCAAAAGTGGAATAGATTTCATTCTTATCCATTCCTCTTTTTCTATGGTATTGAAGAATGGAAGACTAGTCAGTATCCATTCCATTCATTCCTCACAGTTCGGAACCGTTACAACTGGTAAGAGTGGGATTTGGAAAAACTACCCAAAGAAGATAAAACCCATTAAACAAACACATAAAAAGCCAAAAAAATGAAGCTACCAGAATCCCACACAAACATGCAAAAAGCCACATCCATTTACAACAAGAACCAGGATATATCTTTCTCTCTCTGCCCTAAGGAGCTATGCTAACTATGGCCATAAGGAGCTACAAGGAGAGTCTAACACAAAACAGTGGGAGAAATCTTACAGCGTTACAGAAAAAAAAATATATAGACAAAAGAGAGGGAGAAAACTTATAGAACTACAGGAAGAAACATGTTAAAACAATAAAAGAAAACAAAAAATGCATGAAGAAAATTAATGTTAAAAAAAAATCGATTCAAGACACAGGTGAAACCCAAAGAAATTTAACAAGGAAACATAGAAATATTAACAGAAGCAACCACAAGCAAATTTATCAAAGGAACATCAGGAAAAAAAAGAAGTAAGAAAAGATATGGAACTTACCTCGACGTTTGCGGGTAGATGTCCGATCGGAAATAAAGAAGAAATTCATTGAACCAAAAATGAGCTAGGCTTCTCTGTTGCTTTTCTTCTTTCTTCACGTCTACGATCTCCTTCAAGCAAAGGAAAACATCAAATGATTAGAGAAAAATCACCATAATCTTCAAGCCCATCAACATTATCAAAGGTGCACAACAAAAGCTGAAAGTAAAATCAAACACTGAAACAGCTGGGAAAAGGGAATGAATAAGAAAACCCTTTGGGTGTTCTATGCATCCCTTCAAAAAACCCGCGAACAAAGCCATAATAAAGAGAGGGAAAGAGGAATATGATAAAAGTCTCGAACAAAACTATGGATTCCGTTTTTTATTGTGGAATCTGGAATCTACCAAAAAAAAGGGGGAAGTTTGTATCTTTACAGTGGAAAACTTGAAATTAAAAAGCCCTAAGCTAGAAGAAGAAACAAAACCAAAAGAAAGATCAAGAGAAAGCTAGGGCATCCCAGATCGAAAGATCTATGTACTTACGATTTTGGATCAGGAGAAGGCAACCCAGATGATCGAGAGATGCTTGCAGAGAGAGCTTCAAACGAGATTTGCAAGAGCTTCAAACGATGAGAGAGAGATGCTTGCAGAGAGAGCTTTAAATGATGAGAGTGAGATGCTTGCAGAGAGCTTCAAACGATAAGAGAGACATGCTTGCAAAGAGCTTCAAACGAGATTTGCAGGAGCTTCAAACGATGAGAGAGATGCTTGCAGAGAGCTTTTAACGATGAGACTGGAGCATCTATAGTTCTTTATAAAGCGTTGATTTTATCTAATATAATAAATGGACGATTTTACCCTCAAAATTAGATCCGTTGGAGTTAAAAACCCACATGCAACTTAAAAGTTGCGCAAAAACCGTTTCAAAAATGTTTTTAGGCAAATATCGAAAAGAGGTCTCAACCTCTTTTTGAATTTGAGCCTATTTTTATTTTTTCTGACAAGAAATAACAGTCAAAAACGACACCAAACACTTACAAAAATAAAAACGTGTCAGAAATATAAAAACAGAAATGAAACTAGACACAACCTAAGTTGTAATAGATCTGATTTGATTGCAGATTTGGCTATCATAGCCAATGTAAATCTGATTTAGATCAGGTTCAGGACAACAATAATGAGGCAGATGTGAGGATTAGTCTCGAAGGTAGTATCAATTAGCAACAGTGGTGTAAGATGATGCAGGCCAGATTTATTCCAAAAGGAAGGGCCGCAAGAAAGTAATTGGGCCTGGGCCAATGGGAGCTGATGCTGGCTAAACAACAACCAGTCCATCCTAGTACCGCCAGCTAGTAGTGATAGTATTTGATAGATATTAGGACTCTTTTGATATTAGGATTCTTTTGTTAAAGAGTGTCAGTAGTTTCCTAAAATATAGCAATCAGTTATTTAGAAGTTTATTGTTTAGAAATTTCCTTAGTTTCCTAATTTCTGTTTTTAGAAGCTTTCCTACTCTATAAAGGAAGTTTCTGCTTTAGTTTGAAATCTCTATTTTTGAAACTTTCCTAATTTTTTGTAATCTTTCAAAATTTATAAATAAGAAGAAATAAAGTGCTGGCGGTGAGTTTAGAAAACCAGAAAATAACAAAAAAATTTCTGATTGAGTCTCACAACCTTCTGGCTGAGTCTCACAGGTTGTAAGACTCAACCGTCACTCCTTCTCTTGATCTTCTGTTTTCTTGGGTTCTTTGTTTTCTAATCTATCTACTACTTTTTCTTAGTTGATTGCGATCCTATTGTTACTGATCTGATATTACAAGGGCTGCGGAATCATAGTTTTCAACTAGAATTTTAATAATGTTATAATCAGAGGCGGTAGTAAGGTATAGCCTACTTTCGAAAATTCATATCTTCTCCAGCAAAGGTTGGATCACTTTTAGATTCTGGTATGTTCACAAGCACATCCTAAAGCTCAATTTCTCCAAGTTTGGTGATCAACTAATGGTTAGATTTTCAGATAAGTAGATTTTTCTATTGTTCTATAATTCTGGTTTGCTAAAATACAAGTTTGAGACCTAGGCAAGTTTGGATTCGATCCCACCCATTGGATCAAGTTCATCTTCTAGGATATTGTTCTTCATATCCTAAGGATCAATGATCACAAATTTTGAAGCATTCTTACAGACGGATTTGAAGTTGGGTAATTATTTGTCAAATTCAATCATTATTAATTGTTGTTAAAGTGTTAAATTTGAATTGGACTGGTTGAAAGATCCTACCCTAACAAGGTTTGGCATAAATTGAGATGTAACCCTACCTTGCCATCATAAGATCTAATCAGTACAGTAGGTCTTGATGAGATAAGAAAGATTCTACAGATCTCGATCAGATCCGGACAACAACGGCAATAGCAAAATCCAACAAATCTTGATGATATCTGGACAACAACGGCAATAGCACAACAGAACTTGGTAGAGACTAGATCTCAATGGCAGCAGCAACAATAAATCAGATCTGAGTAGATCTAAACAGTAGTAGTAGTAGAGCCATGTCAGCAGCAGGTCAGGTAATGTCGATAGTAGGATTGTAGATCAGCAAGGTAGTAGAGCAGGTCAACAGGACAGCATATGGATGCTTGCAGTGGCAAGAGAAAGGCAACAGACTATGCTTTTAACAGAGGTAGCAGTAGCATGAATAGTAACAGGTCAATAGGGGTAGCAGAAGCAGCAATGGTGACTGAACACCAGAACCGAGAGCATTAAACAACTCTCAAACCAGCTCTGATACCATGTTACATAATTCAGAATTAGTAAATAGTGTAACTGAGAGAAAGAGAGAGAGAGGGAGAGAGAGAGAGAGGAGGAGAAGGATTGATGGTCTCCATCTTCACTTATTTTTCTATTTTGTATCAAAGCAATCCCTTGGGTTGCCGTTTTGAGTCTTTTATATATATATATATATATATATGTCAGATTTCAGATCGTGATGATGGAATCACGTCAACCATGACGTCAACAAAAGAATGGCACAAGTTTAATACGTACTTGTATCAAATCATATTCGGGATTAATACGTAACCGTATCAATACGTATTCTGTTACTATCACAATATAGATAGTCAAGCCAATACCGGGCCCACAATAATACAGTACACATCCTGAATCAAACCAATGGGGAAAATAGTGTCTTCGGACACGTGGAATGCCTCGGTGCGGTTCTGGAATAATCTCCAACTCATGTGGAATTTCCACGTGGACAAATTACTGTCGGAACCATCAACCATAGAACATCCAAATTTCAAAACCATCACCTTCACGTGGAAAATTCCATGTGGACAAATTACGGTTGGAGCCATCAACTATAGGATATCCAAATTTCAAAACCATCCGAAGGTCGGATTAAGAAATATGGTAAAGTCCTAGTGTGACTAGGAATAGGGTAATGATGCAAGGAGATTTTTTACATTAATTAAGAAGTCAAAGATCCAATCAATAGATGTCGACCAAAAATGGTAGGCAAGTAATTAATGACAATTAGAATAATTCATCAAAATTAGGGTACGATCCAATGGTGGAATAAAAAATTCCTAGTTGTGGTAGAAATCCTTGATTCAGAAGCAATAGCAAATTAAAACCAGTAGCAGATCTGATCAGCGATAAGGTGTAGATATAAAAGATCTCGATCAGCAGTCCTTGAAGTTTGATTATGGCAAATCTTGAAATCTGATTAGTAATAAGCAGTAGATATAAGAGATCGATATCTGATTTTGGCAGATTTGAAAAAAGATCTCGATCAGCATTAGAAGAAAATCAGAACTTGATCAGCAAAGAATAGTTACAGCAGTTCCAAGAACCAAGATCTTGATAAGAAGATCAGTAGATGGCATCACAATGAATAAGATCTTGATAAGTAGTAGCTGTCGGCAGCAGAAAAAAAAAAAACCCGATCATCAACTTTCGATAATAAGAACAGCAGCAGCACCACCACCAGATCTTGAAGGAGATCGAACTCTAATTTCTTAAAAATCAGATCTCGATAATAGCAGTATGCAGAATTAAAGAAATCAGATCCAAACTTCATCCATAGAATAGCAGTCACAATAACCAAATTTTGAAGAGGATCTGAACAGCAGCACTAAGAGGGCAGAAAATCAAACTCCCAGATCAGCAGTAGCATAATAGATCAATTCTGATATGATCTAATCAAAAGCAGCAGAGACCAGCGACAGTATGTCAAATAGATCATCGAAAAGCAGATCAGATCTGATCTTATACAACAGATCAGTTCAATAAAAGCAGCAACAAAAATCAGCAGCAGAAACAGAGATCTATCCTAGACGGATCAGTAGCAGGAACAAAAAACAAACTAAAAAATAATAATAAGATGCAGCAGCAGCTGTGGTAATAAAGCAACACAGTATAAGTAACTGTGAACCAAACAGCAACAACAGCAACAGCAGCACAAGCTTACCTTAAACCAATGTATCAATGGAAGCAGTAGCAGGCGCATCAATAGTGGTACTTCCAACACAACCGAAGAGGCAATAGAGGTTGCAACAGGTGTAGGTGGTAGAGCATGGAACAAGTGCAGATAATAGACGTTGCATCAGATGCAATAGGTAGCAAACTTCATCATGAGCATGGTAGTAGTTAGCTAAGCTCTCTTCATCATGAACATAAATATGCTCAAGTTTGTGTCTTCTCATTGAAGAGAACTTAGCCAACTACTGCCATGCTCATGATGAAGTCTGCTACCTGTTGCATCTGATGCAACCTCTACTATTTACACCTATTGCATGCTCTACTACCTACACCTGTTACAACCTCTACTGCCTCTTCAGTTGTGTTGGAAACACCACTATTGCTACTCCTATTGCTACTTAAATTGATATATTGGTTCAAGGTGAAACTCGTACTGTTGTTGCTACTTGGTTTACAGTAATCTATACTGTACTGCTTTACAACTACTGCTGTTATTGTGGCTTCTATTGATACGTTGTTTAAAGCTGAAACTCTCTCTGTTGCTGCTACTTTCATTGTTACATCGTTTAAAGTTGAAGCTCTTACATTCCCTCCGTGCTCCAGCTTGGGGGGTGTAAGCATACACTGCTTTGACTTAGTCAAAGTAGTTAATGCTAGTTTCTAGGACTTGGAGTCCTATTAGTATATGGACTCCTAGTTAGTTTATTAGTATTCTTTATTAGTTTCCTTTTTCTATTTTGAGTTTACTTTGTCTTTAGTGTGTGACTAGGACTCTGACTTGTATTGTCCTATATCCTATCTAATAGTTTTCTATAAATACAATTTACAAGGAGAGAAGCAGGACACATGGATTCCCTCTTTCTCTTATTTTTCTATTTTGTTACATACCTATGGACACATAAGACAATATTGAAGAATTGGTAACACAGACATGCCAGGTTCCCATGAAGTTCAACCCTAGCCTTCACTTAATACTATTCCCTGATTACAGTCCCTACCTTTGCATAAAATAGCTATACCCTAGCCTACAGTATATACCTTTGCATCATTCCCTTTTGTGCCTTTGTGGCTGCATTTGTTTTATCATAAAATTAATTGGATTCGTTGCGTAAAGAATTAGAAAGGGGGGAACATTCCAAATGCAGCCTAAGTGAATACTGGTTAACTTATAGGTTAAATAACAGGCTACCATATCACTGACCAGAGGCTCATGATGGTGCCAAAAAAAACTAGCAAAGAAGGACGGATTAACAATAACAAGTGACGCAACTCCCTACAACAGCCGGTTTCATTGCTAAACTAACAGCTCCACTAGATGATTTATAAACATCGATAAAGAAACTTCAATTTTGCCACGAGAACTACACCATTCACATCAGAATAAGAAAAATACAAATAAAAACCAAAAGCAACAAGAAATGAGGAACAAATAAAACCCAAAACACGAGAAGAACCCTAATATTAACGGCACAGCTAGAGCACCGTAACCCGAAACTTTAGTCTCCCAGAGATGCAATAAAACAACCACCGTCACACAAACAAATAACCTATTGTACACAGATCGAATCAGATTAAAAATACATGAAATTGGAGAAAGAAGGGCAAGCACAAAACTAGTTTCAGAGACTGAAGATATCAAAAAGATCGAAGTTCAGCAACTAATCAAACGAATAGATAGAAAATTTAACAAAACACAATCAAATACGAACAAAATTAATATCAATCAATGAGCTTGAGAAGGTATTGAAGTACCATTTTCTCAGATTCTTGGAGAAGCTCACACAGTAAAAGCAGAATTTTCCCAACTACAGCAACCCAAACCCTAATTGTAGAACAAGCCCGAATTAAAGGTCAAACCATCGAGGGAGAGCCAGAGAGAAGCTACCCATTACAACTATATAGAGGTGTTTGCCTCAAAAACCCTAGCCTCATTCCTATTTTTACCCTTTTCAGATTACATATTACCCATTTGTCCTCATGAATCAAGGAATCGAAGATATAACACAGTTATTATTAGTAAAAATGTTTATCTACATATATTATATGTTACTAAAGGCTTAAAAATGTAACGTGTAAAACGCATTACATCCATGGACTACCCTGTATTTCAATTTATTACACTCAACTACTGTAGACAAACGGTGTTAATAAAAAAACGATTTGACCAATTTCCCCTTGTTTGATACTTAAAAAAGATTCTGGCAACTTTCCCAGAGAAGCTCTGAAACCCTAGCCCTGGCTTTCGTATCCTTGTTCACTCCCCAATTACTTACTCTGGCTAACTCGCTCAAAACCTCGCAGGCTAGCCTTATCAGCCAGAAATAGGGTAGGAAATTGCTGGCGCCCATGGAAATGCGGCCATAGATGGCAACCCTATACTAGGCGAAGCCAAAGTCATGGCTTTGCAAAAGCAACATCCATTGATTCTACATAAATCATTGTCTTCAAGGATGAAAATATAATCTTGGGATCTCATCACTCCGCAAGCTGCATCTGAATCTACCTGATATCTCCTCCAATCTAAATTAACGTGGCAACAAAAAGCTGAGAAATTCTTCAAGTGATTGCAACTCTTTTCACTAGAGGACGATGGAGAGGAAGGAAAAAGGGATGCAACGGAATCAACAAGGCAAAGGGGACTTTCTTGGGACTTTGAGTTCCAGGAGAATCAGATCTAGCAAAAGAAGGGGACAACTGATAGGCCTTGAAGCACAGAAAGAATCAAATTCATAATTTTACTTAATCTCTACTTCGGCAAAGACTCTAATGCAGCGGTTCCAAGCTGCTGCTGGCTATAGATGGCTTGAAACCCTAAGTTGGGACTAGGGAACTCTCTAAATTAACATGCCAACAAAAAACTGAGAAATCCTTCATTCCCCTGAAACTTCATGGCACTTTCTGCAACTTTCAAACTCATAGATTTAACTCTCTTACTTACAGTTGGATCTCTATCCCTTCATATGTAATTCCATTAAGCAATACCCAACCAACTTTGGACCTTTCCTCATAAATCTTGGATTTCCACCTCCCAACACCAAATCAAAGTCAATTTTACTTATTTTTTACAACAAAAAGACCAAAACCCAGGTCCACACTCCACAAGTCCCATTGACTTCAACTAATGGTAAGCCTAGACTGAAATGGACACCAGGGCTCCATGATTGCTTCATAAAAGCAGTCAATCAGTTTGGAGGTGCAGACAGTGAGTATATACAGCTCAACTAGATTTAAGGAATATCAGAAAAACAGTGTCCTCCAAATGTGAACCTTAGATTCGTCAATAATGAAGTTTGGATCACCTTTAAATCAAATTCTTGAGCTACCTTGTGATGAAGCGTTCCTCCAAATATGCAATGGGCATATCAGGAAGGTGAGGGTCGGTTCTGCAAGGCAATAATTGCAAAACACCAAGAAGATGTGAGCAACCTTTGAGATCAGACAGCAGATAAGGTAAAGCAACATAAAAATAAAAAAAATAAAAAAAATTGTAGCAACTCAAGTAACTCACTCTGTTCCCTTCTTTCTATACTATATATGGATTTGTTTGATCCTGATCCTGATCCTGATTCCTGATTCTGTTTTCTTTTCTTTTTCTTTTTCTTTTTTCTTTTTCTTTTTTACCAGATGGGAAGGGCTTCAAATCTTGAACCTAGACATAACTCCCTTCTATTGCGGGAATGAACAGACAACTACAAAAGGATTCACCAAGTCATACAAGAAGAGTCAGAGACTCAGACAGTACTCTATCCTGAACAATTGGAGTTTATGTGAAACCCAAAATATTTGTGTCCCAGAAATTACAGATCACATGATTAGAATTTTATAATTGTTGCGACATAATGAGCACTCACTAGGAACTTAGTTGACCATTCTGGAAGGGGGAAACTATCAACAGAAAAGGTAAATAAGCGACAGTATTCATCAAAGAAAGGACTAGAACATGTGTGACACAATAAATAAAGGATTTGTGCATCATATCAGTTGTATTAGGTATTGTGCAAAACTAGAACATGTGCGACACAATAAATAAAGGATAGTCAAAGGTAAACTTACCCTAATCCCAGCTGAAAACTGAGTCTGCCAACCATCACAGTACTGGGAATCACCAAAAGGAAACAATATGAGTAATGAGGCAATAATATAAATGTATGAGACCTCATCTGTTTATGGAGGTGAAAAGAACATGCATGAAAAATATTTATTCACTGGAAGACAAGAAAAATCCTTACTTCAGATGATGACCAAGAACCAGATGCAGGCCTATCTGCAGAAGTCCACTGCTGTGTACCAGAAGCAGCTACTTGGCCAATAATCCTGCCCAACAAAAATCACATATTAAGCTACAAAGTCTTTAAATGTAACCAAATTTAGGAAAACAGTCAAGTGAAAATAAAAAGGCAAATAATAAAATACTTAGGAGAAATTATTTAGAATTTGAAATTCTAAAGAAAGCAATCCACTGGAATCTCAAACATAACTTCATCCATATCTATTTAACTGCTTCACAAGAGAGCAGCTACTAAGAGAACAAGTTTCACATCAAACCCTTGTAAAACTGAAATACCAAAACCTTCAGATAGAACCTAACCAACCACCCCACACCCCCAAAAATAAAATAAAAACAAGAAGAAGATAAGAAGAAGAGTATACATGCATACCCTTCACCAAGAGGATATACAGCGTAAGTCATCTTTGCCAGGGCTAATCTAAGTGGGTCCTGTTGATACCTCCCATCATCAAAATCCACAAGTGTATCAATATAGTGCATGTTCTCTGAATGGCCAGGAAGTTCATGGTTATTGTAGTAAGAATCCTCCCAAGTAAAAATCCTGAAATGGGTTCAATGCCCCAGCAAAAAGGAAAGAAAAAGGATGGAAACATATTAACTTTGGACCAATAACAACTAATCATCTAAAAGAAAAATTACAGATTGACAGTTTAGAATCTTTAGATAGTTCAGCAAATTCAAAATAACCAAAGGGAAAGAATAAATGATGACGATTGAAATAAAAATATGACTCCCAAGTACCCAAAAAAGATGGAAGTGCATTCATCACCTTGGACCAGAGCAATTAAAATATAAAGGAACACATAGCTAATTTAAATAGTTAAATAAAATTAATATAGGTAGAAAATAAATAGCCTCCCCAAAAAATATATTAGCACCAACTAAGCAGATCTGTTGCAATTTTCACCATGTAGGCCGTGATCCTAGATAACAGTCGCAAACATGAGTAGTGAGTTAAGGCTTCCTCCTCCAACATTAAGAGACAATTTTCTGGGATAACCATGGTACTTCTAGATTTTGAAGACAGTGATAAATGAAAATTACTGTGCTTACTGTTGGGGAATTATGTCACGCTGTCAATGTAACCATGACACATAGGACTCAACCTTTCAAGCCACGTGGAGGTTCCCGATTGGATATAAGGAAGCACCTTCACAAACTCGAGCATAGAAGCAAAGGGCAAAAGCGGCATTCTTAGAAAATACACTATTCACTATAAATAGGGCAAATCCTGAGATTTCAAACACTAGAACATTTATTACTCATTACTCATCCTTGGGATTCTTGCTCTGACACTTGGGACGGAAAATCTCTCACCCACCCCATATATTTCTAAATATCTTTGTGGGCTGGACACCGAGCCCACTAGCTATTCACAGAGCCCTAACTTTGGCATCGGAGTGGACCCAGGGCCACAGGCCCGCCCCCCCCTTGTCTTTGCTTGTCTTGCAGGTTTAGTTAGCTTAGTGGGCCTACAAGACAGATCAGGGCCGAAACAGTTTGGCACCAACCGTGGGACTGTTTGAGATTTGACGTCAGAAGATAAAGTCAGATAGAAGTCTTGAGTCATGAGTCCAAGAAGAACACGAAGCCAGATGGTCAGTCCCAACCCCCCTCTGATCGACCAACGGATAAACCCCGAAGAAGGAGATAGGTCAGAACCGAGACCTAACAGAGACAGAGGAAAGCGAGTGGCCGATCAGGTCCCCGAGCATGAGGCGTTCGTCACATACGAACAATTTGAGACCGTGGCACAGCAGCTCGCGGTATTAACTCGATTTGTGCAAGGGCTACAGCCCCTGATCGCGGAAGCTACATCCCGTCCCCCCGTAGGAGTCGTCCCTCCAACAGACCCGCATAAGGAGGCTGACCTCCCTAGAGATCCACCTCGAGACCGTCTAGGGCAAAGCGGAGTTAGACCCGCCAGACCAGGGACCAACGCTCATCTCGTTCCAGAGTTAAGTGGGACGGGATCAACGTCACAACATGGGAGGATCCCTGCTCGAGAAAGGCTCGGCCCCCAGCTGAGAGCAGCAACTAGACGAGACGAAGATGTCATGGAAGAACTTTTAGTTCCACGACGCATAGCGCTACCAGAGGTCGTCATGGGCACGAACAAACAAAGTGCTCCCATGGACCCGGAGGTAGCCGCGAAAATAGCGGACCAATTAGCAGTCTTGCACAGAAAGGTCGAGACGATGGAGAGGGCAAGAGTCACCCCGAATGAGGACAGAGATTATTCCACGGACAACCCTTTGACCGACATCATCATGAGGGTTCCCTTGCCCAAGCAGTTTAGCATGCCGCCAGTAGATTCATACGACGGATCCACAGATCCCGTCGACCATCTGAACAATTTCGTGGGCGCAATGGTCCTCTATGCGAACCCTGATGCGATTATGTGCAGGGCCTTCCCCCTTACCTTAAAAGGCGCGGTCCGGATGTGGTTCAACAACCTACCCCCACGGTCTATTAACTCTTTCAAAACTATGGGGAGGCTGTTCAGGATGCACTTCCAAGGAAGCAGGATGCAGCGGAAGACAAGCGCACACCTTATGAATATGAGACAGGGGCCCGGTGAGACCCTGAGGGCCTTCTTGGCCAGATTCAATTTGGAGGTACTATAAGTAAAGGATATCGACGAGGCGGTTCATTTCGCTATGTTGAGAGCAGCGGTCACTGACCCAAAGCTCAGGTTTTCCATCGCCTAAAAGGAACCGGTAGACTTGCAAGAACTCCTGGCCCAATGTGAGAAGTTCGCCACAGCCAACGAGATCTACGAGGCCAGCAAGGGCTTAGTTGATACTCCCCATAAGCGAACAGACGAAAGGCAAGACCTCACACGGCCAGGAGAAAACAAGAGGTCAAGAAGGGAAGAAGTTCGAGCTAAAGGCTTACTCCAGAAGAAGTTCAGTGATTATACCCCACTCAACATGTCCCTCGGAGATGTATATACTCTCATCGCTAATGACGGGTATCTCCAGAGACCCCAGAAGATCTTGACAGAGGCGAGGCGGAGAAACCCGAACAAATACTGTCAATACCATCGGGACATTGGTCACACCACCGATGAGTGTTGGAATTTGCAAGCAGAGATTGAAGACCTCATTCAAAGAGGATATTATAAACAATATGTGGATCACAAAGCCCCGAGGGTACCCGCGACGTCGGCGAAAGATCGGAGAAGACCACCCCCCCCCCACCACGGGCGAGAACTCCTGAAAGGGAGCCAAGAAGGCAAGAAGGAAGAGAACCAAGAAGGATAGAAGGAAGAGAAGGTCGAAGAGATCCTCCTCGGGAGGAAAGACGAAGAGATAGGGCAGTTGAGCCCCGATACCCAGAGCGGCGCCCTGAGCAAGACCCTCATCAGCATGGAGAGAGAAGAGAAAGAGGACCGACCCTGTCGCACAGGGACATCGGAGTCATCCGTAGTCAGTTCGCATCTCCCCCCCAACAAGTCCATGAGCGGGGAAGAGTACAGAATTCTTTGGAATCACGGGGAAGGACTATGCTTAGGACCGACCCTCGACTGTCACGGCGATGCCGCGACCAGACACGGCCACCGCTACCATTGTATATCCTCGATCCACCTTCATCAGTAGACGTACCCTATGATCGTGTGAATACAATCCAAAGTGCCGGGCTGAGATATGGCCCACAGGGTAAGAAGGTCAAACCCAGCGCAACAAAGATCAGTCTGGTGCAAGAAAAGAATGCAACAATTGATCGACCCTCTGATGCAGTCCAAGAACCAGCCAGTAGTGGATCAGTCCAAGGATGTGTCAACATGGGCCCAACCCATACTGTTCACGTGAACACTGTTCACGCGGTACTGTTCACGTAAACATTGTTCACGCGGTACTGTTCATGTGAACAGTACCAACAGCATTAATTATGACTCTTTTTATTAGTTTTCTAATTTTCAGTTTATTTATTTCCATTGTTTAGTTTCCTAAAAATTAGGCTAGTTAGTTTAGAAGTCTTAGTTGCTTGGAGACTAAGACTTGCCTAAAATCTAGTTTCCTAATTCTAGTTTTTAGAAACTTTCTTATTTTTATTGTTTTAGAGCCTTCCTAAATTATAAAGGAAGGTTGGTTTTACTAAATTTCGTTCTTTCCTATTTTATTTGTAATGTTTCAAAGCTATAAATAAAGAGAATGCAGACTGGCTGCAGGGGAGAGATTTTCCAGAAAAAAGAAGAGTTAAATTCTTATTTTCTGGTTGAGTCTCCTACGGTTGTGAGACTCAACCAGATTCCATTCCCTCTTGATTCTTTTGCTTGCTTTCTATCTATGATCTGATATGCTATTGTTTCACCCAACACAAACTAGAGAAAGTGAAGTGCAATCAACAGGCAACATTAAATCTGGGTTATCCAAGCTTGGTGGAAACAGGTACAGCAGGCTTTCGAGACTCATAACTCCTATAGTTCTTTTCAGATCCTCCCCAAACTTCAGAAAGTGTTCACAATCATTACAAAGGTCATCCATACCAAGTTTCAAATAATTCTGACGGTTAGATTTCAAGATAAGTGGGTTTTTTCATTACTTTTCTCTGCAGATTTTTTGTATTGGACTGAATTAAGATCATGTAGCAAAGAGGGCTTGTTAATTTGAGATGTTTAAACCTCTTTGCCACCAATTGGTATCAGAGCATGGTTGAGGAGAGTTCTAACTCTCCTAATCAGTCCAACAATCCCAATGACCTTGTTAATCTGGTTCTCCAACGATTGGCCAAAATGGATGCCAAGTTAGATAGCATGGATGGGAGAATGAGTAATTTGGAGGAGCTAAATCATCCTAGGCCTGCTAGAGTAGAAGCCCCTAGAAGGGAAGCCCTTAATGCCAACCTAATGCCAAGACGTATTCTTAGGGCTCCTCAAAGAGTCCCTAGAGAGGAATACCACAACCCACCCTATGACGACTATGATGAACCTATCCGTTACCAAACCCATAAAGTACGGATGGACCTCAAGGAGTTTCATGGGAGACAAGACCCTGAAGCCTTTCAAGATTGGCTGAATGCCTTAGATGACTACTTTGATTGGTTTAGCCTTCCCGAACCTAGAAAGCTACAATTGGTCCGCTCCAAACTAGTGGGGGGTGCTCGTGATTGGTGGCGTAACTATGAATATAGTCTCATGAGGAGTCATAGAGAACCCACTACTTGGGAGGAGATGAAGGAAGAATTGAAAGAAAAATATTTGCCACGATCCTTCCAAAGAAGATTGCATGACCAGCTGAATAATCTTCGACAAGGCACTATGAGTATGGAAGATTATGTCTATCAGTTTGACCAATTGTGTGCACGGTCAAGTTCACGATACAATGATGATCAAATGATATCTCGGTTCCGTTTGGGACTGCGACCTGAAATTAGAGAAAAAATGGAAATGGTTGATATTGTTAGTTTTAACGACTGTGTTGATAAAGCTTTCCAAGCCGAGGACCTTTTGAAGTCAACACCAAAGCCCACCTCCAGTTCTTATGAATTGAAGCACCCTACACCAAACAGTAAAGCCATAGGGACTACATCTCATGCTACTCTAACGACAGATAAAGGTAAAACTCCCATGGTAGCAGCTATGGATGTGCAATGCTATCACTCCAATGCATATGGTCACTTTGCTAGAGATTGTCCACAAAAAATAAAGGTAAACTCCTTAGTTGCTGCAATCGAGGCCAACCCAGATACACAGGTATGTGAACCGCAAAGTGATGACACTTCTGTTCCTAATACGGATGTCATGGATGATAGTGAGGATTCATATGGAATCCATATAATCACCAGTATGGTCTTGATTGCCTCAACAGTAGATGTGGATAATTTTGATGCCTTTACTAAAGCTCTATGGATTGACAATAGTGACCACAGTTCTGATGAAGACCACGGTGTTATGGAGAAAATTGCGGAAGACAAAGAATTGAATAAGATCGTCCCCATGGATACCACGATTCCATTTGACTTTCCTCAAGATGTTGAACATGTTGATTTCGTAATACCTTCTAAATATCTTGAAGAAAGTGGACCCAAAGTGATGGATTTTCTTCCAACGTCGCAAGCACAGTTTAAGTTTCAAGATCAACAGATGCTGCCTACCGACCCCTCTGTAGTCATTCTTCACCATTACAAAACTCGTGGACGAGTTCTTTTTAAGTGGGAGGGAGTTGATGCAGTCCAAGGACCAGCCAGTAGTGGATCAGTCCAAGGATGTGTCAACATGGGCCCAACCCACACTGTTCACGTGAACACTGTTCACGCGGTACTGTTCACGTGAACACTGTTCACGCGGTACTGTTCATGTGAACAGTACCAACAGCATTAATTATGACTCTTTTTATTAGTTTCCTAATTTTCAGTTTATTTATTTCCATTGTTTAGTTTCCTAAAAATTAGGCTAGTTAGTTTAGAAGTCTTAGTTGCTTGGAGACTAAGACTTGCCTAAAATCTAGTTTCCTAATTCTAGTTTTTAGAAACTTTCTTATTTTTATTGTTTTAGAGCCTTCCTAAATTATAAAGGAAGATTGGTTTTACTAAATTTCGTTCTTTCCTATTTTATTTGTAATGTTTCAAAGCTATAAATAAAGAGAATGCAGACTGGTTGCAGGGGAGAGATTTTCCAGAAAAAAGAAGAGTTAAATTCTTATTTTATGGTTGAGTCTCCTACGGTTGTGAGACTCAACCAGATTCCATTCCCTCTTGATTCTTTTGCTTGCTTTCTATCTATGATCTGATATACTATTGTTTCACCCAACACAAACTAGAGAAAGTGAAGTGCAATCAGCAGGCAACATTAAATCTGGGCTATCCAAGCTTGGTGGAAACAGGTACAGCAGGCTTTCGAGACTCATAACTCCTATAGTTCTTTTCAGATCCTCCCCAAACTTCAGAAGGTGTTCACAATCATTACAAAGGTCATCCATACCAAGTTTCATCTAATTCTGACGGTTAGATTTCAAGATAAGTGGGTTTTTTCATTACTTTTCTCTGCAGATTTTTTGTATTGGACTGAATTAAGATCATGTAGCAAAGAGGGCTTGTTAATTTGAGATGTTTTAACCTCTTTGCCACCACCCTCATTGGCCGAGGCGGCCACCTCGGCCTCAGCAGACGATGTAATCCATGATCCCTCTAAGCAGGGACGGAAGGCTATGACTATCATCGGCGGACCGGCGGCTGGGAATACATCTACCAAGGCTAGGAAAGCTTATGCACGGGGTGTCAAATCCACTGAATGGCTCGGAATGAGGGCCCGCACAGGAGACTTCCTGACGTTCAGTGATGAAGATTTGTGCGGACTGGAACTGCCTCATGAGGACGCCATAATCATCACATTAAGAATAGAAGACAGCGATGTTCACAAGATCATGGTCGACACAGGCAGCTCCGCTGATATCATCTACTGGCAGGCCTTCCAGCGCATGGAATTCCGCACGAGTGGTTATTACCCGTGGGTTATCCCTTGGTCAGTTTCTCGAGTGACCTCGTTAATGTGAAAGGGTCTATTCGTTTGCCCGTCAGAGCAGGCACTTATCCTCGGGAATCAAGGGTCACGATGAACTTTTTGGTAGTCGATGTCCCGTCATCGTACAATGCTTTGTTAGGACGACCCGGCATGATTGCTCTCAGGTCGGTCCCGTCTCCATACCATTTGGTCATTAAATTCCCCACACCAAGAAGAGCGGGGGAATGCCAGACGGATCAGCTGGTGTCGCAAAAATGTTATTCAGCCGAGCTCACGGACTACAAAAAGCCGGCCCAAGCCCAACAAGTGCAAGTCGAAGATCTGCGGGACGATCCCAAGCAACAAAGAGGGACGCCCGCCGAGGACCTAGTCCAGGTCCCCCTAGAGGAGGAGAACCCAGATAGAACGATCCAGATAGGATCATCACTCGCAGAGCCACAGAGGACAAAGTTAATCAGTTTCTTAAGAGCGAATGCTGACATTTTTGCTTGGTCTACGGCCGATATGCCAGGAATCCCGAGAGAAGTGGCACAGCATTGCCTCAATGAGATCCCCATCGCCGACCAGTGCGACAGAAGAAGCATTCATTCGCCGCAACTCGATAGCGTGTCATTGATGAGGAAGTGGGGAAATTGTTGGAAGCCGGATTTATCAAAGAAATCCATTACCCAGAGGTGGCTCGCCAACGTCGTCATGGTCCCAAAAGCTGAGGACAAATGGCGCATTTGCATTGATTTCACTGACCTCAACAAAGCCTGCCCCAAGGACAGTTTCCCCCTTCCTCGGATCGATCAACTCATCGATGCCACGGCCGGACATGCACAACTAAGCTTCATGAATGCCTACTCTGGCTATAATCAGATCCAAATGCATGCGGCCGATTCCGAGAAGACTGCCTTTGTTACCAACCGAAGCCTCTTTTGCTACGATATGATGCCGTTTGGTCTCAAAAATGCTGGAGCCACATACCAGAGGTTAGTAAACAAAATCTTCGCAAAACAGATTGGAAAGAACATGGAGGTGTATGTCGACGATATGCTGGTTAAAAGCCTGGTCGGGAAGGACCACGTTAAGGACTTGGAGGAGGCTTTCGGAGTTCTACGAGAGCACAGGATGCGTCTCAACCCTGCCAAGTGCGCGTTTGGTGTCACTTCGGGAAAGTTCCTTGGATTTATGGTCTCCAGTCACGGCATTGAAGCAAACCCCTCGAAAATCACCGCCATCCTTAGTATGCCAGCGCCGACCAAGGTGAAGGAAGTGCAGGAGCTAACCGGGCGTGTGGCCGCCCTGTGCCGATTCATGTCACGCTCGGCTGACAAGTGCCTCCTCTTTTTCCAAACCCTCAAGGGAAACAAGACGTTTCAATGGACCGCCGAGTGTCAACAGGCGTTCGAGGCATTGAAAAATTACTTGGCGTCCCCTCCACTGTTGGTTAAGCCTGAGATTGGGGACACCTTGGAGTTGTACTTAGCCGTATCTTCGAAGGCGGTGAGCGCGGTGCTTATCAAAGAAGTGGAGGGCATCCAACATCCCATTTACTATGTCAGCAAAATATTGCTGGAGGCTGAGACTCGGTAAAAGTTCATCGAGAAAGCCGCTTTGGCGTTGGTAACATCTGCGTGCAAGCTCCGACCTTACTTTCAGGCGCACTCCATCACTGTTCTGACCGACCAACCCCTCCGGAAAATTTTGTCCAAGCCAGATATATCAGGCCGGGTGATTAATTGGGCAGTCGAATTGGGTGAGTTCGATATCAGTTACAAGCCGCGCACGGCCATCAAGGCTCAAACCCTGGCCGATTTCCTTATTGAATCATCCCCTTCAGGACAAGCAGAAGAAGCAGCGGATAACCAAGCCGCAGAGAACACTTCGCAACCGTGGACCCTGTTTGTCGATGGAGCGTCGAACAAGACTCAGTGTGGTGCTGGTTTCATACTCACCAGCCCCGAAGGATTTCAGATTAGCTATGCCCTCCGTTTCACGTTTCAGGTGTCTAATAATGCAGCCGAGTATGAAGCACTGATTGTCGGACTGCGCCTAGCCAAGGCAGTAATGGCTAGAAGAGTCGACGCGTCCAGGACTCTCAGTTGGTAGTACGACAAATGAACGGAGAGTACGAGGCAAAGAAGGTCAGCATGGCCGCATACTTACGGAAAGTCCAAGAGGCAGCGTCAGCTTTTGATTGTTTTACATTGAGCCACGTACTTCGAGATCAAAACACCCTGGCCGACTCTCTGTCGAAGCTGGCCACTTCCAACTTAAATGATCTATATCACTCGGTGTACACCGAAGTCTTGTCACACTCAACAGTGGACCCAAACTCCAAAACAATAATGCCCGCAGCATCGGAGCCATCATGGATCGACCAATTTATTCATTTCTCCGAGAAGGCACGCTACCGGAGGACAAGAAGGAAGCCAAGAGGATACAATCAAAGGCCACACACTACGTGGTAGAGGCCGACACCCTTCACAAGAAAGCCTTTACATTCCCCCTGCTTCGGTGCTTACGTCCGTTAGAAGCAGCGATGGCCATCCAAGAAGTCCACGAAGGTATTTGCGGAGCACATCAAGGGGGAGAGTCCTCGCTCACCAGATATTGCGTCAGGGGTATTACTGGCCGAAAATGCACAAGGAGTGCATTGACTACGTAAAGAAGTATGGAAAATGCCAGATGTACGCACCGGTCCCTCACCTGCCAGCTGCCCCCTGAGGTCCATAGAAGCGGCCCTGATTCCCTTCACCACCTAGGGAATGGACATCATGAGTCCATTTCCCCCTGCTCGCTATCAGAGAAAATTTGTCATAGTCACGGTGGATTACTTCACTAAATGGGCCAAGGCAGAGGCGGTATCCAACATTTCGGAGAGCACCATCCGTGAATTTTTTTAAAAATCTGTTGTTTATCGCTATGGTGTTCCCAGGGTACTCATTACCGACAATGGCAAGCAATTTGATAACAGGGCCTTCGCCGCATTCTACGAAGAACACCACATTGACCATCATCGAGGCGCGGTTAAGCATCCCCAAACCAGCGGGCAGACTGAAGCTGCCAACAAAATTTTGCTGAAAGGCATCAAGTCTCGATTGGATGGGGCCAAAGGTCGACGGTTAGACGAGCTACCACACATTTTGCGGGCAGATCGGACAACCCCAAAAACGGCCACAGGAGAATCCCCATTCCGGCTTGCCTTTGGCACGGAAGCAGTTGTGCCCTTGGAAGTAAGGCTCACCTCACACAGGATCACCAACTACGACCCTCTCGAACAAAGAAGGCTTGCGCGTGAACTTGGACCTCCTAGAAGAAGTAAGAGATCAAGCCCAGATCCGGATAGCTGCCCACCAACAACAAGTGGCCTGGCATTACAACAAGAAGGTGTGTCAACGGTCGTTCAAGGTCGGGGACCTTGTCCTCCGAAAGACCATCGCATCAGACCCCACCAATCAGGGCAAACTGACTCCCAACTGGGAAGGACCCTATCAAGTTACACAGGCACTCCGGATGGCAAAGCCCTACCTCGGGCATGGAACGCAGAGCACCTCCGCCCGTTTTACCAGTGATTTTTTCAACAATGTAACCTGGCCATTGCGGCCACCCATTCGATAATGAAAATCTCATTTGGCTTCTACTACTATCTCCAATCCGACGACCTTAAAGCTACAGCAAAATACAAAATTGAGACCCATGCAGCCAAGAGTTCATCAACTAGAATAGACTTAGCCGAGGAGGGTAGACCCGGCTCCGAGTCCAATTGAGACCCATACGGCCAAGAGTTCATCAACTAGAACCATGGAATAAAATCTCGGCGAGCGAGATCTCGCCGATTTCGCCAATTTCGCAACTAACCGAGACGAAAATAGGGTCGATAACCCTTTTCGTCTCGGCATTTACATGTTCTCGCCGAGATCTCGGCGAGATCTCGGCGAGATCTCGGTATTCTCGGTTAATCTCGCTAATTCTCGCGAGATCTCGGCGAGATCTCCGCGAGAACATGCTTTTTGCTTCTTTTTTTTTCCTCTTTTATAAAAGAGAGGCTGTTCTCGGTGGAGACTGCTCCTTCCTCTTTTTTCTTAGTTTTTTCATGGTTTTTTCATTTCTTCCTCCATTCTTTCTTTGTTTGGACTTTTAACTTGCAACGGTTGGTGCTTCAAACTACGGGGATTATTGTAACTTCAGAGTGGTCAACCAACTTCTATTCCGTTCCATCAGTACTTCCACAAGAGTCTACGCACTGCAGTACTACTTAAGTTTTTCCATTCTTCCCAAAGATAGGTATCCTTCGGACAGCTACTGATGTTATATTTATGAATCATGTGCAAGACTACCAGATATATGATGATAGTAGGATGGATCATCCACGACACTCTACGTATTACTAGACATTATATCTGGATGAGGATTGTGGAATTGTGGACTATGGGCACAGGGGGACTATGGGATCATTCAATATTGAATATTTGAACTATGATGTAATGATTTATAATGAAGTATTATTTTGTTTCTCTTTCCCCTAATGCATTATGTTATTGTCTCATTTGCCATATTTGATTGAATATAATAGCTAATATTAACCTAAATTTATAACAGACTTCAGCGTTGACTATCAAAACATGGGTGTAAACCCAAACAACCACAAAGAGTCATTATTTTTACAATTTTATACTCTAAATGTGTTTATGTATGTAAAAATGAGGTTCCCTTGAAGTTGGAGACCTAAAAAATGCATTTTGGCCACCGAGACAGCTGTCTCGGACAAAATACACTGTCTCGGCAAGATCTCGGATCTCGCCGAGATCGGAGGAGGCCGAGACTCCTCCGAAACCCGAGATTTTAAACCTTGACTAGAACAGACTTGGCCGAGGAGGGTAGACCCAACTCCGAGCCCAATTGAGACCCATACGGCCAAGAGTTCATCAACTAGAACAGACTTGGCGGAAGAGGGTAGACCCGACTCCGAGCCCAATTGAGACCCATACGGCCAAGAGTTCATCAACTACCACAGACTTGGCCGAGAAGGGTAAACCCGGCTCCGAGCCCAATTGAGACCCATACGGCCAAGAGTTCAACTCGAAAACATTTGGCCGAGGAGGGTAGATGCGGTTCCGAGCCCAATCGAGACCCATACGACCAAAAGAGTTCATCCTCTTGAACACATTTGGCCGAGGAGGGTAGACACGGTTCCGAACCCAATGGAAACCCATACGGTCAAAAGAGTTCAACTCGAACACATTTGGCCGAGGAGGGTAGATGCAGTTCTGAGCCCAATCGAGACCCATACGGCCAAAAGAGTTCATCCTCTTGAACACATTTGGCCGAGGAGGGTAGACACGGTTCCGAACCCAATGGAGACCCATACGGCCCAAAGAGTTCACCAACTGATGGACACCTCGGGCCGAGGAGGGTAGACAGCCCCAATCCTAATCTTGAAGGCCACACATCGGCATACAACAATCAAGCCACTTTTAAAGTCGAACACAACGAAAGGAAATAAAGGATTGACAACAAGCACAAAAAGAGTTGTATATTTCATAAACCGAGGCCCCCCTTACAATAGACACTAAGGCGCCCCGTCGTACCAAAAAAAAAAAACACAAGTACAAAAACTTTATCTTATCCCTAGCTCGTCTTGCCTTGAGGATTCATCCCGCTACTGCCAGCCTTGTCAGCGGTCCGCGAGGGAGACCCACCAGGGGTGCGAGGAAGGCCCGTTGGAGAAGCCGTGCCGGCCTGGGGGATAGCAGGAGTCTCATCTTCAGGGGAAGGGGGAGGATCTTCTCCATCAAATACCTTAGCCAGTTGCCGAAATACCTCAGCGTCATCCACCTCTGGTACCTCGTCTGACACATTGACAGGCTTAAGGCATTCGGCGTCAGCATAGTCCACGCCGGGAACCTTTTCATCCACGTACTCTTTCAACGCCTCGGCTCCCTGAGTGAAGCTATGAAGAAAACACCTTCCCACCAGCTCCTTGAAGGCCTCCGACTTCTGGTACAGACGAACTGCCCCGGCGGCTATGGATCCAGCCTTCAAGAAGGCTTCCTTGAACTTTGTCCCCCGCTCTCTGGCAGCTTCCACGGTTAACCGCAGCTTGGCTATCCGGTCCTCCCTCGCCTTCTCCACCTCTTGGGCGCGGGCTCTCTCCTCGCGCATTGTCTCCATCTTGGCTCAAAGTCGAGTGACCTCGGCTGTCACAGAGGTGACCTCCCGCTCCTTGGACCGAAGCTGCGCCCTGGCGTCTTCCCTCTGCTCCTCGGACTGATGCAGCTTGCGGTCCGTCTTGCTCAGGTCTTTGGCCGTTTTTTCTGCGGGTTGCTTGAAAGTCTCCATATACACCCCGAGCTGCAGTAAGACAACAAACAAGAATTAGGCATAACTCAGGCGGGAAAAAAGTCAAGGGCACAAGGAATGCAACTTACCGACGCAGCTAGGGTGTCGGCACCCGAAATCAGAGAGGGTGTGGGTAGATCTTGCACCAGCGCCCAATCTCGGGGCAGGATGGCCCCCTTCATCAACTCTCTGGCGGCACGGATGTCGCCCATCGCCGTGTCATCCTCGGTTAGGGCCCAGTCAGGCCGGAATGCCTGCTCATCGCCCGTCTTACCCCGAGGAAGGGGGCCCATGAGGGGAATACGGTGGACGTCACTCACCACTCCCCCCTGCCCCAGACACACCCTCGGCCTAGTGGATGGAGAAGCAGCATGTTGCTGAGGGCGTAGAGGGGTGGGATGTCTGTCCCCACTTGTCCCCGCAGACTCGACAAGCGCAAGAACGGCCTTCAGGAGTAGCCACGGCGGTCCCCTTTCCTGAAAAGTCAAGAACACGATACCGAGGGATCAGGGGCATGGCATAGATACGAGCAGCATTAGCCAATGCGGAGCCAGGGGATGCTTTACGTGATCTTTTAACGGGTTTCCGTGCCGCGTCCCCCTCACCACTGCGCCTGTCCGACGATGCCTTCATTGATTGCTCATCTTGGGACCTCTTCGCCGCGGCCTCCCGTTCCTTGGCGGCTTCCTTCCTTCTCAGCTCCATCAGGTACTCCTTGGACAGCATCACTGTAGCATACAAAAGCACAATCAACCGAGAATTAGTAGGTCGATGTCAGCATACACTACGTCAACGGAAATACTCACACAGTCAGTTTTCATATAAAAGTAGAGGGTTCCTCAGGTCGGCAACCCGGATCGGAGTCCCCTCAGACTAGCGAGCTCGCCGCAGCAGCTCTGACTCTTCGGGCTGAAGGGGCACGTCGGTGTTCAGCGTTTTCGCATCCAACTTTTTCCACACATTCTCCAACACCACGTTCTCACTCCGGATATAGAAGAACTTATTCTTCCAAAGTTTGATCGAGGTGGGCTTGTCTGCCAGAAGGTCACCGAAGTCGGGTTTTTTAGCAAAATAGTACCACCCCGTCTTGCAATAGTCATTAAAGGTGAACATGGCTCGGAACATGTTGAGGGTCGGCCTATGCCCCAAGTTCCTGAAATAGATGACGAAGGCGATCATATTTTTCCATGAGTAGGGCATCAGCTAGATCGGCGCCACCTGGTAGTATTCCAATATCTCGGCCACCAGCCGAGGTGCCGGCACACGGAATCTAGCCTTGAACATCTCAACATTAACGCAGAGCTCCGAGCGACGACTTCAGCAGGCTCGGTCCCCAGCGGCAGGCATTCGGATCTCCACATCGTCCAGTATTTGATAACGTTTCCGAAGGCTACCAAATTCGGCTTTGGTCAGAAGGTTAACCTATTCCCTGGCATCAAACTCTGGAGGAGCATCAGCCTCCTCTCGGGCCTGAATTATAACCTCCGACCCTATCTCGTGTGTCGAGACCCCTGCCAAAAGTTCGTGCCAAGACATGCCAGATGTCGTTCCCGACCTACTTCATTCAGCAGATTCTTCTGTTCTTAATTCGGTCTCGGGACCACCCTCGGATACCCGCTCAATAGATTCATTGGCTGAAGACGTGCTCGTAGTCGACCCGTTGCCGGACGAAGTCGAACTGCTACTGCTGCTGGGGACGTTCCCACAGTCTTGATGTCTACTTCCACATCGGTATCCCTACCCTCATTAACCATGGTTTAAGAAAATAGACCAAGTTAAGGAATACTTACTGATTACGAGCTGGATGACTCCCGAGCCGAGCTGATATCACTGTGTTGATGATGCCGACCCGATGTCAGACAACCAAGTTCGAAGCCGATGTCACACAGCCGACGTGAGCAGTAAAATCTTCACAGTAAAAACTTCAGAATGAGAGCCCTCCATACCCCACCACCCCTTTACATATGCAATCTATTGAAGGCATTCCACGTGGCACCTCGCTATTGGCATGTCGAAGCGGTGCATTTATTACCGACGCTTCCCGGGTCCGTCAACCGGGTCCCGCCTTGCGGTATCCACGTTTCCAACCCGGATCCAAACCCAGATCCGAATCCACATCGGATCCATCCTTGGAAATTTCCAAAAGAAAAAGGTCAGGTCATGTCGGCAAGTTAATTCAAAAAAGACCAAGATGGATTTGCCGCGGTGTACACATCGGTCAGGTCACATCGGATCCATCCTTGGAAGTTCGACACAAAACAGATCATGTGCCAATCCCGTGATCGCCTCAGAATCTCTCCTCAAGACAAGCCGACGTGTATTGGCTGCGACGCCCACATCGGCCCAATCGCCTCGGATCACGTGCCAATCCCGTGATCGCCTCGGAATCTTCTCAAGACAAGCCGATGTGCGTTGGCCGCGGCGCCCACATTGGCCCAATCGCCACGGATCACGTGCCAATCCCGTGATCTCCTCGGAATATCTTCTCAAACAAAAGCCGATGTGTAGTGGCCGCGGCGCCCGCATCGGCCAAATCGCCTCGGATCACGTGCCAATCCCGTGAACTCCTCGGAATATCTTCTCAAACACAAGCCAATGTGTAGTGGCCGCGGCACCCGCATCGGCCAAATCGCCTCGGATCACTTGCCAATCTCGTGATCTCCTCGGAATATCTTCTTAAAGATAAGCAGATGCGTATTACACGCAATGCCCGCATCGGCCAAATCGCATCGGATCACGTGCCAATCCCGTGATCTCCTCGGAATATATTCTCAAAGGCAAGCCGATGTGTATTGGCCGCGGCGCCCGCATTGGCCAAATCGCCTCAGATCACGTATCAATCCTGTGATCTCCTCAGAATATCTTCTTAAAGGTAAGCCGATGTGTATTGTCGCAGTGCCCACATCGGTCCAATCGGCTCGGATCACGTGCCAATCCCGTGACCACCTCAGAGTATCTACTCAATAACATACCGATGTGTATTAGCCGCGGTGACCACATCGATCCAACCACATCGGGTCACGTGCAAATCCCGTGACCGGATTAGCAGATCTCTTCAAATAGACCCATGTGAACTGGCCGTGGTGCCCACATCGATCCAGTCACATCGGTCAAAACACATCGGGCCAGCCACATCGGTCAAATCACATCTGTCCAACCACATCGGTTCAATCACATCAGGTCACATACAAATCCCGTGACCGCATCAGCAGATCTCTTCAAATATACCGATGTGAACTGACCGTGGTGCCCACATCGATCCAGTCACATCGGTTAAATCACATCGAGCCAGCTACATCGGTCAAATCACATCGGTCCATCCACATCGGCCAAACCACATCGGTCAAAATCACATCCACATTGGCCCAGTCACATCGTCCCGTCCGCCATGGCCTGCTCACATCGGCTACCGCATCAACAGCAGCAGTGAGGTCACGTGCCAATCACATGATCGCCTCAGTAGATATAAAGACATTAGCCGATGTGGTTGGGCCGCGGTGCCCACATCAGTGCCCTCACCCCTGACAACTTCGACACCAGCATCAGTCTCCCACATAGCGAATAACATAACAGCAACTGATCCATATTGGCATGACCTTATGCACAGCCGAACCTTACGGATTCAACAAAGCAACGAGGCAAGTTGTTGGGGAAAATTTCCATCGTTCTTCTTCGCTCAGCCGAACCCTACAAATTCAGCAGGACAACGAGGCAAGTGTTGGGGAATTATGCCACGCTATCAATGTAACCATGACACATAGGACTCAACCTTTCAAGCCACGTGGAGGTTCCCGATTGGATATAAGGAAGCACCTTCACAAACTCGAACAGAGAAGCAAAGGGCAAAAGCGGCATTCTTAGAAAATACACTATTCACTATAAATAGGGCAAATCCCGAGATTTCAGGTACTAGAACATTTATTACTCATTACTCATCCTTGGGATTCTCGCTCTGACACTTGGGACGGAGAATCTCTCGCCCACCCCACATATTTCTAAATATCTTTGTAGGCTCGACACCGAACCCACTAGTTGTTCACAGAGCCCTAACTTTGGCATCGGAGTGGACCCGGGGCCACAGGCCCGCCTCTCCCCCTTGTCTTTGCTTATCTTGCAGGTCTAGTCAGCTTGGTAGGCCTACGAGACGGATCAGGGCCGAAACACTTACCGAAAGGGAATAAAGTTTTATAATATAAATTTTGGAAGTCCGTACTTAGATAACTTCCTAATTGAGTCAGCCTAATTGAGTTTCAGGTGCGTCAGCTAGTCTTATTTCAACCGTAACGTAAAGATTACAACCAAAGAATAAAGGGCAATATATCGGTGCAAATAAAGATACAGAATATAGCAATGTGAAATCCTGATTAGTATTTATATCATCTCCTGTTATCGAAAATATCGTATTCGTTCTAAATAAAATATCCAATAAAGTTATAAAAATTATAGAATCTTGATCAGAAGCAAAGAAACTCAATTTCTTTGGAAAGTAAATGAAGGAGCATGATGGACAATAACTGTTATTCACTAATAAGAGAGAAACCTAAGCATTTGGATATTTCTACTATATGAAGATATTATTTGGGAATAATTATTGTAAATGAATAAAAAACTTGAACTATTTATTTGCACTTGGATATTTCCAAGCATAGGCAATAAACCAATAATGAAAGTAAATGACAAGGATTATTTAAAGAAATGTAAAAAACCAGAAGCAGACTTACATGCAACCTTGATGTTTAAGCTTTCCAAAAGACTATATTTCCACTTTATCTTGAAACAGAGGCTCTTGAGACTTCCCCACAAGTAAGTACCCATCTCACCACTTCTAACTCCCTACAAACACATTCCAAACAACAAAAATTCCTATCAGATCTGTATTAGGTCAGAAGAAAACAAATCAAAGACCTCCCTAACCACAACTACCAAGTAGAGAGATCATTACCTAAGAGAAAGAGGAGAGGATTCTTTGCTTCACAAGATCCTCGTAGAAATCGTTTAAAAAAAAAATCTAAGACTAAATCAATAAAATAAAATTACAAAGATTTTCCAATTAAACTTAAATCCTCTAGAGATTCCAATCGTGTGGCTTTTAGTCTTAGATTTTTTTTTTTTAGAGGAGGCGTTATATTGTTTTGTTTTGTTTTTTATTTTTTTTTCTAGATGTGGGCCCCCTCCCCTTAGATGTGATCCATGACTCGGTTTCACGATTTAGTTTATTAGTTATCTTTTGTTAGTTTCGGGATTGAGTCGTAATGCCTACATTATAGGCCATTTTAATTAGTCTTATAGAGTCCCATTATGATTAGGATTGTAAGCCTATTTATAGGCAAATCTTATTATTGAAATGGATATGCATTATTGATTAAAGAAAAGCAGAAAGATGCTCTTACCTCTCTCCCCTTCTTGGTAAGGATTCTTCTTCTATCTCTTGGTTTCTTCTATCTCTCCATTTCTCTCCCCTCCCCCTCTTGTTTCTCCTTTCTCCCCCTCTATTTTCTCTTTCTCGGTATCTCTCTCTAGGCATCATTTTTATTCCAATTCTGTTACGGTAGCACAATCTCCTCCCCTTTTTGCTGCTGTCAGTTTTCTGTCCCACCCCTGTGGTTCCAACAGCATATTACTTCCCTTTTGTTCTTACCACAATCCCTTCCCCTCCCTTTGTTCTCTCCCTTTTACTTCCCTTTTGTTCTTTCATGGTAACAACCCCTACCCCTTCTCCAACCCTCATGGCTATTCTCTCTTTCTCGGTTAGCCTTATTCCCATCCCCTCCCTTTTGGTTCCCTATTTGCTTTCCCTCTCAATTTTTTGGTTCCCATCCGTTTCTCTTCCCTTCCCTTTTGGTGATTTTCTCGATATTCCCTTTTTGGGAAATCTAGTCAGCATTATTTGGTATCAGAGCTTAGGCTAGAGTGTCTACAGAAATTATAAAAACATGTCAAACCTCCCTAACACCCCTCCAACAACTGAGCAATTGGCAAGAATGCTTCAACAATGCCAAGAAGCCCTAAATGCTAATTAGGTAGAGCTGGCTGCCAGTAGAGCTGCTCAAGAAAGGTACAACACCAGTATTCACACTCTTACCCAAAGTGTCCAAAACCTGGATGGGAGCCTGGCTAGGTTGGAGCGACATTTGGGTATTCCAGAATCGCTCATAGCAAAAGAATCTAATGTTGCATTAAAAGGGAACCCAATGCCTCCGATATGAAAGCATCAGTTTATGAAGCCAATGTAAACAATGAAGCGTTTCCAACAACTCTTGATGACAAGGCAGAATTCTCCACTGATGTTCCTATGGTAGATGATTTCAAGAGCGAGGTTGCGAACATAGTACAAGTTGAGAGCATAGTTCAAGATGACATTCTGCAACCAATAATTGAGAAGGACCTCTTCGGCGATTTCATTCCTGATGATGCAATCACAAAAAAAATGTGATTCCATCGTCATTCTTTGAAGGACGGATCCCTCGACTTGCAAACTACAATCCTACCACTCGTACGTTACCAGACTTTTGCTACTGACTACCATGAGATGAGTTTATTTCGTCGTCTCTACAAAATCCAAGGACGAATTTTTTTAAGAGGGCGAGAGTTGATGCAACACAAGAGCCACAAGATTAAAATCTCTAGAGGATTTAAGTTTAATTGGAAAATCTTTGTAATTTTATTTTATTGATTTAGTCTTAGATTTTTATTTTTTCTTTTTTAGAGTTTTATTTATTACTAAAGGATGTGTTATATTGGTTTTTTTTTTTTTCTAGATGCGGGCTCCCCTTCCCTTAGACGTGATCCCCTTCCCTTAGACGTGATCCATGACTTGGTTTCACGAATTAGTTTATTATTGGATATGCGTTAATGATTAAAGAAAAAGCAGAAAGATGCTCTCGCCTCTCTCCCCTTCTTGATAAGGATTCTTCTTCTATCTCTTGGTTTCTCTTCCCTCCCCCTCTTGTTTCACTCCTTTCTCTCCCCCTATTTTCTCTTTCTTGATATCTCTCTTTAGGCGTCATTTTTTTTTTCCAATTCTGTTACAGTAGCACAATGTCCTCCCCTTTTTGCTGCCATCACTTTTCTGTCCCACCTCTGCAATTCCAACAGCATATTACTTCCCTTTTGTTATTACCGCAACCCTTTCCCCTCCCTTTGTTCTCTCCCCTTTACTTCCCTTTACTTCCCTTTTGTTCTTTCACAGTAACAACCCCTACCCCTTCTCCATCCTTCACAGCTATTCTCTCTCTTTCTCAGTTAGCATATTCACATCTCCTCCCTTTTGGTTCTCTATTTGTCTTCCCTCTCGATTTCTTGGTTTCCATCCCTTTCTCTTCCCTCCCCTTTTGGTGGTTTTCTCGATATTCCCTTTTTGGGAAATCCCGTCCGCATTAGTTAGTCCCCCTAAAGTCTGGAACAACCAAAGCCCAACTACATATCATCAGCATAACTTTAGTAGCAATCTTCTTGGCTGATTCCTCCTCTGCTGTAAAAGTACGGGCATCCCTCTCCTTCTAAATGCACCAAAAAATAAAGAAAGCAGTCAGTTCCCACAGTTTCACCATCCTGCCCAGAAATGGGTAACTCTCCCAGTCTAAAAGCTACACTATCAATCACTAAAGCACCCCCTCTCCAAACTTACCTTGCAAAACAACATGAAATAAGTAGATTGAATCCATCCTCTTGCACATAGTCCTAATATAAAGGAAATCTAACAAAGTTAGAGAGCATCAATATCTGCAAAGCAAATGGAAATTGAACTGCTGCGAAACTTTCAACTTCTTGAAGATCATACCCTTGAGGTTTCAGTTTCTGTAATATAGGCAATTCATATCTTCAGGTTTTTGAGGTTCAGTGATACTATTCTGGGCAGTTCAGAATTGCATGTTTGGCTTGAAATATTTTCTCATTCTACATAAAAGTATTGCAGAAAGAAGAGATGTCACCATGGAACAAAGAAATCAGCACAACAATTTTATTCATCGACCTCTGGCTTTCCCTCAAATCTGACATCTTTCAGTTGTTCAACTAAAAGCCTTACTTCGATTATTAGCTAATCTATTTTTTCAAAAATAAATAAATAATGGTTGAAATTAAGAGTACACATGCCCTTTCATTGGCAACTAAATGCGTGACATAAACTCAAATAACAAAGAGTAGGAACTTTTACTATCAATAAAACAAAAAGAAATGAAATCAGGAGCCATAAAAAATACCTGAATGCAGTTGGAAGATGGAGCAAGAAAGGAAGGAAGGGAAGGCAGTGAACCTAATGACCAAACTGATGCCCTTTGTCGGAGCTTTGAACTCAGTGTATTTAGGGAACGCTAAGAAAAATATCAAATGGAAGGCTGTCATGCACAGGAATTATAATTAAAAGTATTACCGATGAAAGCTAAACTGGACTCTAAGAGACCTGCAATTCAGGCCTTCCTAGTTTGGACTAGGAAGCCCTTTATGCATGGCAAGCCTGGGGAGTACAGACTTAGAATTGGTAGCCATGATAATAAAGGCATCTTTGTGTCCACAAGATCAAGCTATGTTCGCCTTTCACACAAGCTAGATGTAGAATTTTTTTTTTTGTATGTTTGAAATTAACAAGGCTGCAACCAAAGAAAAAAAAAAGGCAAGACACATAAATTCAAGAAAGGAACCAAGGAGAACAGCTGGCCAATGAATCACAAGCATACAAGACCCTTGGACCCAAAATTTGGGGGGTAATGTAAGAGATCATAACAGGACAGGGTGTCAACTTGTCAAATTATCCTAATCATCTCATACCGAACTTCATGGATTAGTTGCAAAAACCAAATGACTGAAGGTTATTAATTCATCCAATCAGTAGATCTTTTAATTGGCTGCTCTTCTAGATAAAACCATTGAGAGGTCGATCCTTGTTCTGAATATGTGTTACCTGGCATATGCAGTGCAGTATATTCCTTGAAGCGACTATCAGAGAAGAAATTTACCGAAATACAAGCATTTCTCATAATCTCAAAGACACAAATAGGAAAAATGCATTCTTTATAGAAACGTACAAACAAAGATTCTATCCATAGGTTAAAAGGGAAAGAAAAAAAAAAAAGAAAAAAAGACCTCCTAGTCTACGCAGCCTTACCCCCTCAATACGGAGAGACTATTTCCATGTTTCGAACCCATGACCACAGGTTGCAATGACAACCTTACCGTCTCACCATAAGTCAAAAGAATGCTATTGAAAAAAAAAACACAAAGAAGCAGAACCAGTATCCGCATCAAACAAACAGTAGATGATCTACGCTGCAGAACTAACTTCTCTTGCCTGCAATTCCTCCTCTACCAATTCCTTTGTTGCCCTTATAAGACCCCTAGTGATCCCATTAAGATACAAACCACTCTCCTTCATCTCTTCTAGGAGCTGCTCTGATGTCTTCCAGTCTAAAGCCTTGAGACAAAGAGACTGAATCAACTTATTGTACTCGTCAACATTTGGCTGGACTCCAAATTTCTTCATCTCACTCAGCAACTTCAGAGCCTTATCAAATTCCTCCAGTTTGCAATACCCACGAATGAGTATATGGTAAGTAACATGGGTCAGCTTGGAATGCTTCTTTTTTGCTTCTGATAGAATTCTACATGCTTCCTTCATCTGACCGCCCTGTGCATAACCAACCATTATCATATTGTAAGTGGACATATCAGGTCTCAACCCCCTACTCTCCATCAATTTCAACAGCTCCATGGCCTCCTCCATTTCCCCAGCCTTCGAAAGAACATTGATGACAGCATTAAACACTGCATTCCCAGGAGGTGGGCCTTCATCAATCATCTTAAATAGCAAGTCCTTTGCCGCTTTGACATCTTTTATCCTACACAGACCATGGACAACAGAAGAAAATGGCTTAATTGCATACCTACGCGCCTCTCCTGAAAAATCATGCACCAACTCAGCCGCTAACTGGACAGTTTCATCCTCTCTACATAGAGAACTGATCAGAAAATTAATAGAAGATCGTGGTGGGCGGTCGTTCTTCTCCTTTGCCATCAGATAAACCAAATGAGCATCCTTAGCCCTACTTCCTTTGCAGAAAAAACAGATGATCTTACCAACCTTCTCAGAATCAGGCAAGTTTCCTGTGGTGAGCATCTTCTCACAAACAGACCAGGCCCAATCATAGAATGATCGGCAACAAAGGGCATCAATCGTAAAATAGTAAGTATCTGCATTTGGATCACACCTAAACTCCGGAAACTTGTTAAAAACTTCCAGAGCAGCCTTGCCCTTGCCCAACTTCCGGAACAGATGGATCAATTCATTGAGACTCTCAGTACTCAATATAACATCCCCCCTCTCTCCGATCTCCTTGACCAAATCCCACAAAGCATAGGCATCCCTCTTCCTGAGACTAGCACCAACAGCTCGAACAAGCGCATCAACAACTCGGGTACTCATAAAAAATTCAGGTCTTTCCGAAGCCCATTTGAAAAACCCAATTAAATTCTCAACCACAATAAGTGGTGTCTGGAGTACTCTGAAAACAAACCCTTCATTTACTGTTAAATCCATCTTCTCCAGGCTTGATTCTAAAGGCTCCTCCAAAGTACTCTGAAGAACGGACACAGCATTCTCGAGTTGTTCAACATCAATCTCGGGAATTTCAGCTGCGGTTGCTTCTACAGATTCTTCTAAGACAGAGGTACTCATTTGATCATCTCCGTTAGCAACCTCATCAGGAAAAAAACCTTGGTCTTCACCTTGAATAGATTCTTTATCGGTACCACTTTGAACAGCTTCTTTATCGGTACCATCTTCATTTGAAATATAAGTAGCCTTCTCCGCAAAAAGGACTGAAGAAGACCCTGAATCTGGCGAAACAAAACCAGGGTTCCCATCAAGGAAACCATCTCTGTCAGTCGGTAAAGAAGAATCTAATGAATCATGAGCTTCGTTAGTGAAATCAGGACTACTAGATGTTGAATGAACAGAGAAAAATCTAAGATTTTGATAGAGGGGTTTGTTTTGGGGGACCCAATTCGAGAAATGTGGAGATGCAGATCGAAATATGGTCAAGGTTTTCAGAGATACATCGTTCGGAAGCGAAGGAGCCAACCGGCCTGAACAGCGGAAAAAAAGCGCACCAGCTTTAAATCTCCACATCTCTCCCTCTATCTCTATCCCCAACCTTGAAGACAGCGAGCGAGGGTTTTACAGAAGCCTTGTTGAGATATGGTGGGTATTTGCAGCCAGGGTTTTTTATTCGATGTAATCTATCTATTACTCTCTCTCCCCCTTATTTTGCTTCTTCTCCTTTGGATTAATCCAGTTCCATGTGTCCACATCTTAAGGACCGCTGCCAGTCTACAGTTGATTTTTTTCTTTCTTTTTTTTTTTTTTTTTTTTTTGGGTAAAAACGTCTCTCACGAGCGCTCCTTATTCTACGTATGTTAATATATTGGTGTGTTCACTTCAACCATACATACGATCCCCGATTTGAAAGAAGAGCCGGATCATACATAATATGCCCTTCCATATCTTTTCGTTAAAATACAGTAACGAATCAGGCGTTATGTGAATTTTCGTATTGAAACCAACCTTTACAAAACGTTGCCTCACGATCCCAAAAAAAACAGAAAACAACACCCCCTTACGTGGGGCCACCAGACACCCGCAACCACGACGAGGACTTCACTTGTCCCAAGTTGTGCAGTGGAGTCCGTCATGATTAGAATCCACTCACGTCCGTTTGGTAAAACTTCTCCTCTAGATTATGAATTCTGACTCAAAACTTGAATTCTACTTCGATCTACTTTAGGATTATTTAGAAGTAAAAACATGTTTGATAATGCATTTTCTATAATAGGTTCTAGAATATCTTTGGAACAGAAACATGTTTGATAAACACTATCCTTTCAATCGAAGTCTAAAAAAATAGTGATGGTAATGATGGTAGTGGTGGTGGCTAATAGGTGATGGGTAGTGGTAGTGATGGGTGGTGGTTGTGTTTGGTGATTGGTGGGTAATGGCAGTGGTGGTGACAGTGACAGTGGTAGCGGTGGTGATGGGTGGCGGTGGATGGTTGGTGGTGGTGGTTGTGTTGGTGGTAGTGGGTGGTTGATGGTGGTGGTGGTGGCGGTGGTAGGGTTTGTGGTGGTGGTGGGTGGTGGCAGCGATGGGTCGCACCTAGGGTCGATGGGACAACCAACTCTAGTATCAACCTTATACCCTGGGGTCGCATAAACCTGCGATCCTACCTGCGACCCATCCTGCGACCCTAGCTTTACAGCAAACTTAAAACTGTTGGAATGAATTCTAATTAAAATCTATCGACTTGTTAGGTTTTCCTATTGATATAAAGGTGATTCTTAGAGTTTGAAAGAAGATTTACACTCAAGCAAATGTGAGGGAGCAAGACCTAAACTAATTGGCTAATAATAAATTATTTTTATTTATTGAGTCCAATGCCATGACTGATTCGATGCGTGTATGCTTGTAATGTGCATTCAACATATCATCCAACATTCCTATTATTAATGTTCATGCATATTTAATTATATTTATTTATAACATGATGATGATGATGATGATGCTAGGAATAGGCATGTGAATGTATGTATGTGGTTAGTGTGTTTGATGCGAGTGGAGCATCAGGGGGAGGACGTGATATTGTGGTGTGTCCTGGTCACCAGACTCTAGCTCTATCTCTACTCAAGTCTTGTCCACTGACATCGTCGTATCGTCATTACCTTAGCAGAACTATTACGTCGTAAGGCATCAGGGGAGGTGGTCTCGGACCGTGTAGTCTTCGACTCTGTCGGGGACCTTAGCTCTATCTCTATGGACGTATTGAGGGATGCTGGGGTGAGGCATTTGGATACACTATTTGACATTAGGATTGGTTAGTTGCGAGCCCAGTTTGCAAGCCCTCGCCAGTAGGGGCTTACGTGTTGGTATGGGTAGAGTATCAGGGGAAGTGTGATGCGGTGCGATCCTAAGCACTTTAGCTCTATCTCTATTCCATGGTGGGTGCATGTGAGACGACAATAACGATATTCATTGGGCGGCTTTACACACTCGTGTATAGAGGTGAGGCGGTCACCGAACCTTTCTATATCACATTGCAAACTTATATACCAGACCACATATATGAATTGAATGTATGCATATGTTTGTTGCATTGTTTTGTTTGCTCACTGAGCCGTGATGTGTGCTCACCCTTTTCGAATTCGAATATTTTTAGTTGATGATGCAGGTACCACTGTGAAAGATTATATGAATGTTTCTGTGTACGGACACGTGACTGCAATGGAGGCTGAAGATATAGTGGAGACGCATGACTCCTCATGCGAGTGCAACTCTTGCGTTTTATTTGAACTATTAAGGAAATGTAATTTGATATTTTATTTATTTATGTCTCGATTGATACAATATAATTTGATATTTTATTTATGATTATCACAGTTAGTTTCTCAGTTCATTTAATATTAAGACTTCCGCTATTGTGTATTTATTCTGATTATGGTTGTGGATGTGTATGGTTTAAGTTAAAGGACACAGCCTATTAGAGATCCTGATTGAACCGTTGGTTTATTAGCGGTTCATCACACCGTTCTGAATGGTGCAGAATTGGGGTGTGACAGTTAGAATCCATAGAATCCAGAATCTAAAGTTTTATCAAACAGGCCCTGACAACACACTATTGGATCATAGTTGGAGAGATTGCCCAACTGGAGACAAACTCTTTCCTACACACGACAACCTTGATTATGTCCAACAACGCATAAAACCCAGCCAACATGCCGACAACGGTAACAAAATATAATTTAACTTTGCTTTTCCATATGCCCGTTACTTTGGAAATCTCAAAATGATTTACTTTCTATTGTCCAACTTAGTGGCCTGAGGATATAGTTGCAACAGCTTTTAAGGGCTTTTAACGAGTACTTGGAATTACCTTTGTCTACGACTCCCTCATTGCGGATCCCAAACTCTAATAGTGATATGCTTCATCGTTGGCATCCCCATCCACTAGAAACTTATATTCTTAATTCTGACGTATATTTTCTTCAATCTAAATCTAGCGGAGGTTTGGAGTACATTCCTTGTAATTAAACTCGATCACTAGTTTTTGTAGCTTCATTTCCTATGCATTTTGATTCAGTTATACAAGGAGAATGTTTGGCAATGAAAACTGGAGTATTATAAGCAAATGGAGACTGTAACAATAATCTCATTGTGGAAAGTGGTAGTCAATCTTTGACCAATTATTTTCACAAACCAGATTAGAAGCCACCACTCGTTGTTGTCTCGCTAATTCATGATTTTCACTCCTTATCAAGTTAATTTTTATCCTGCATTTTCAGATTTATTCCTGGGATGATTAATAGCGTAGTTGACTCCTTAGCTTCGCAGGCTCTGTCTAAATCGTGCTTGACAATTTGGCTAGTATACACTCCATGACTGTATGGCATGTGTGTCCGTCAGTCTATGAGCACATCATGATTCAATGAATAAATTCAGTTCTACCCAAAAAAAAAAAAACAAAACAAAAAAAAATCTATAAATAAGGAACCGGTCCTCTCCTCTTACACATTTATTATTTGCAAACGATAATTTCTTGTTTTCTCAAGTTGATTTTAAAGCTATAAATTGCCATACCCCAATTCTGACTGAACCAGAAGTGTAAGTGAACCCCACTAAACCAACGGTTCACACCAAGATCTCAATAAGACCGTGTCCACTCATACAAATCATTGCACATAATCATAATCAGAATATAATTAAATACAACAAAAGTCTTAAATTAAATGAACTGAGTTTTCTATTGATAATTTAAATAAAATATCCAATTATTCAAAACACCAGAACGTAAATAATTATTCTTACATCAATTGTAAATACAATTGAAAATAAATAAATAAAATAAACAAATCAAATATCCTAGAGGTACATGCAGAAAGGGTACTCGCATGAAGCGTCATGCTCATCCTCCCCTGCTTGCATTTCCAAGGCAGCAACACCTCCATATACTGGAACGTCCATGTAGTCCTCCACAGTATAACCTGCATCAACATCTAAAAATAGTGTGTACACAAGGTTGGGCTCACAACTTAGCTCAGTAAAACAATCAGACAATGCAACAAATAACATGCATGAATAACATTCACATTATGGTCTGGTTTTAAGTTTGCAATGTGCTATAGAAACGTGTGAGGACAAAGATGGAAATCTTAGAAGTCGCCACCTAGATTAATGTCTAGGACCTTAGAAATGTGAAATCTCACCCTAAGGTAAGACTTCGATTGACTCATGACCCTTAGATTGGATTTCTGGTCCATCAAAGACTGGGTAAACGTCAGATTACAATTATGGGAAGGGGTTAGGCACCCAAACCGCCCGATCGAAATTGGTCTCCTATACATTTCCTATGCTAAACTCTATCTATTAAACCGAATCAAACCAAGTGGACTTGGTTTGATATCATTGAACAGAATCGGTATCCATCAGATTGCCTACGTATCTCGGACTTATTCTGAAAATCAGGTCCACCATCGTAGTTCAGGTGTGATTAAAGTTTATGGCTGTGATTTATGCTTGTGCATGATTAAGTGCATTGTTCAAGTTGAAGTTTATGCTTGAAAGGATGAGAAACCCTATGGGTTAGGTATCTGGATAGTCCATGCGAACTGATAGATAGTTTTAGTGGATCTAAGAATAGATAATCCTTTCTGGGTCAAAATATGGATAACCCTATTTGGGTTGGAATGTAGATAGCCATATTTGGGTTAAAATATGGATAACCCTTTCTGGGTTGGAATGTGGATAACCCTTTCTGGGTCAAAATATGAATAGATATCCTAGTGGATTTATGGACAGTCCGAGTGAACTAAGATGTGGATCCGAATTTGGGATTCTCCCAATTGGCCTACATATCCTAGGGTTTGCCCTAGGAATCAGAATCCGCGTAGTTCGGGCTAGATAACCCTATTTGGGTTAAAATATGGGGAAATATCCTAGTGGATCTATGGATAGTTCGAGTGGACTAAGGTTTGGATCCGAATTTGGGATTCTCCCAAATGGCCTACGTATCCTAGGGTTTGTGTATGACCCGTATCAAACTAATCCGGTCTTACCACCTTAAACCATGTCTACCCATCATGGTTGAGCCAAATGGACCAAGTGCGTGAAGGAGATCACGATCCCAGGTATTAAACTGACCCAAAAACACTTAAAATAAGGGGAGGGTCGCATACCCAGCAAGGGAGGGTCGGACCCCCCAGTATAGAAGTCAGACCCCCAGTTTTACATGGGGGGTCGGACATTTTAAGGACCAGGGGTCGACGGGATCTCCGACCCCCCTATCGACCCCCGATACTCGGTAAAAACAGCATAAACCGAAAATTAGGAAACTTTCCTCCTAATTTCAATGGGATTCCTTCCTAATCTCAATGGGACTTATTTTAGGAGTTTCTACTCTATAAATAGGACATCCCTAAGCCTCTCTCACTCCTTTTAGAACCCTAATTGAATTGAGAGAAAGAGAAGAGAAGGAAGAGAAGAAGAAGAGAAGGAAAGAAGAGAAGAAGGCAAAAGGAGAAGAGATGCAGAGAAGGAGTATTCTTCTCAGGTATGGATACTACTTCCATGAATTTCTAAAGACCTTAGTGTAGATAATAAAGAGGGTGTGATCTCGGAGAAACCCAAATCACCCACCCATGGTTAGGTTTTCATGGAAAACCATGGGGAAAGTCATGAAAGCCATATAGGTGAATGAATCACGGTTCTAGGCCATAGAACAAGTGTGGAATGGACTATAGGAGCAAGCCATAAGACCCCAAACACGAAGAATGTACTGAAGGAAGAGAAATTGACAAAACCCACAGGGGGTCGCATGGGGGGTCGATGGCCAATCGACCCTACCAGACCCTGAGCATCGACCCCCAGTATTCGGGAAGCCCAGAATAGGGGTGGTCGCACCCGTGGTCGATCATAACTCGGACCCTAGCATCGACCCCGAAGTTAACGAAGATGGTTTTTAAAATCAGAAATAATTCTAATTAAATTCTATCGATTTTGTTAGATCTTCTAGCAATATAATATCAATATAAAGGTTATTCTTAAAGCTTGAACGAGGACTTACGATCAAGTTAAGGTGAGGAAACAAGACCTAAAAACTAATTGATTAATAACAAACTGTTTTTATTTCTTGAGTCCAATGCTATGCTTGATTCTATGCGAATATGTTTGTAATGTGCATACAACATGTCATCCAATATTTCTATTATTTGTTCATGCATATTTACTTTATTGTTTATAACATGATGATGATGATGATGATAGGCATGTGAAAGTATGTGTGTGGTTGATGTACTTGATGCTAGCGAGTATCAGGGGGGGGGTGTCATAGGCTGGGCCTCAGCACTCTAGCTCTATCTCTAACTCAAGTCTTGTGCATTAGCATCGTCGTATCGCCATTATTTTAGCAGAACTATCACGTCGTAGAGTATCAGGGGAGGTGGTCTCGGTCCTTGTAGTCTTTGACTCTACCGGGGGGCCTTAGCTCTATCTCTATGGACGTTCTGAGGGATGCTGGGGTGAGGCCTTGGATATACTGTTTAGCATTAGGATTGGTTAGTTGCGAGCCCAGTTTGCAAGCCCTCGCCAGCAGGGGCTTACGTGTTGGTATGGCATTGTACAGCAATAAACGTTAACCTTTGTTGTACAATGTTCATGGTAAGGTGGATGGGGACGACAATAAATGTTAACATTTGGGCGGACTTCCACACCCTGTGTATAGAGGAGGGGTCAATAAACGTTAACCTTTGACCATCGAACCTTTCTATTGTGCATTGCAAACTTAAAACCAGACCAAAGATATGAATTGAATGCATGCATATGTATTGTTGCATTGTTTTATTTGCTCACTGAGCCATGATGTGTGCTCACCCCTCGACATCGAATATTTTTAGTTGATGATGCAGGTACTACCGTCGAAGATTATGTCAATGCTCCAGTGTACGGGCACATGACGACGATAGAAGTTGAAGACGAAGTGGATATGCATGACTCCTCTTGTGAGTGCAACTCATGCGTATTCGATTAGATTTTATTTTCATTACTTGATTTAGTAAACACATGTAATTGATATTTATTTATGTCTTAGTTGATACAGAATAATTTATTATTAAAATATGATTATCACAGTTAGATTTCTCAGTTCATTTTACTATAAAACTTCCGCTATTGTGTATTTACTCTGATTATTAATGTGGATGTATGAGGTTTAGATAAAACGGATATCGTCTGTCCGAGATCCTGGTTGAACCGTTGGTTTGCTAGCGGTTCATCACACCATTCTGAATAGTGCGGAATTGGGGTGTGACAACTTGGTATCAGAGCCTTTCAGGCCGTGTCCACTAAACTAGCATACCTTCACAACGAATTGTGAACTGAGATAGGATAAAAGTAAAAACTGTAATATTAACACACTATAAGCACAAGTGATGTTTGAGACCAAATTTGAAAAGAGAATAATGCATCTATTAAAGGGAGAACAATTTTAAATACAATGAGAGAGAAACAAACGTATATAAATAGCTAAAGCAGAGTATAGTCCACAACCCGGACAGTTACTCTGTAGTACAAAGAAAGAAAATAAATACAATCATGAAGCTGGAGGTGAAGGAGGAGGCGGTGCCTCACGGTCTCTATCATAATCCTCAGCATAGACTCTAGTCAACCAGACTACCTGAGTCTGGGTCGTCTGAAGATTAGCTGTGAAACCAGCCAACCGCTGATCAGTCACGCGCTGAGCACCCAAAAGCGCCTCCATACGCGTATCTGACCGGCGCTGAGCCTCTATGAGCTCTCCCATCCTCATGTCCGATATGCGCTGGGCGTCTAGTAGCTCATCCACTCTCACAGGCTGAGCGTCTAGTAACTCCCCCATCCTCAGATCAGATCTGCACTGAGCCTCTTTGATCTCATGCAATATCCCCATCATATCAGAAGGTGGGTGTGAAGGACCAGCCGCATAAGAAGTACTAGCTCTAGCAGCATGTGTAGGTGAAGGAGGTGGTATGGAGTCCACATCCATGTACATACAGTCATCATCACCAGCAGGCTCCATATGAACTCCAGTGGCGGCGGCAGCTGCCTCAGCGTCAGCTATCTCTATGCGAGTGCGAGGGCGCACCATCACGTTCCTCTCCTCATCACTGACCTGGGCATCCCACATGCCCATCTTGCAAATAGCCTCCCAATCTAGAGGCGATAAGAAGGATTTCTCCTGAATCTTCTCATCCACTAAGTCAACCCCCAGGCGGGTAAGCAAGGTAGTGATCATGCATCCGTAAGGAAGGTTGCCAGTGTGACTGGGCAACGTGGCACTGATCATGGTACGCATAATGATGTATGGAAGGCAGACGGGCTGCCTAGTGCATAAACAGTATAGAAGATACTGGGTTAGCTGGGAGACCTTCTCGTAATGACCACTTTGCGGTATCAGGTTATGCTGTATGAACTTGCAATATACCCGTGGATCTGAACGCAGATAGCACGCTCTCATTTTCCAGCGATCAGGTCGGATGAGCTGACTATCGATCTCAGCCCTCATCTGAAGAGAGAAGAACTGGGGCTCTCCAGGAGCACAGAAACCATGGGGCCAGCATAAGAAATGCCCAGTAGGTCGGCCAGCTGCCGATAATCAAATGAGATGTCAACCCCCTTGACGTAGCTCGTGATGCGTAGCTCATCACCCCTCTCCACATCATTGTAATCTCTTACTACCTGGAGATTACAGTAGAACTGGCGTACCAAATCTGGACGAGTACACGCGTCGTAAGTGATGACAGGGAGCCATCCCATATCACCAAATGCTCTCTCCACATTGAACAAGGCTAAATCAGCCAAGTTCACCTTGCGACCTCCCTCTACCTTCTTGCGAGCATAGTGGGCATACTGTGCCTCGGCTTCGTTGGAACGGAAACGAAGACGGTCACGAACTTTTGGTACTTTGGTACGAGCCATGGTATCTGCAAATAATAAAGAAAACATATAATGTGTTAGTAAGGTAGAAAAATCCAAAAAATTTGGCATTATAACGACGTAAGTTGGCCAAAAGCCTCACTTTTCACCCATACACGTGGGCAGGAGGACTTACATAGATCTTAAACTAACTTGGAGATTCAAACAGTCGAAAATTGCAACTAATTAGAATGAATTGCAAGAAATTTCAAGAAATTCAAAATTTCGACAAAATTAGGGCAAAAAGTGAAAATTTCGAGTTTCTCGATAACCAACCGATGAAACTCAAATATTTTTGAGGGCTTTCGTTCCTCGAGTCACCAATAACAAAAGCCCCCAATAAAAATCGAATTTTTACGGCTGGAAAAAGTTTAATTTGAAGAAAACGAGATATACGGGTGAAAACCTAGAAAAGAAAACCTAAAAACATGTAAAGGTAAAATACATACCTGTAGGGAAGGTGTAGACGTCGAAACAAGGAACCCAAATGACCAATGTAGCAGAGTTGGCACTGTAGCAACTCAGAGGAAGGAGACGAGTCGAAACGGGGAGGGAAGAATGGAAAATGAACTCAGAATCGGACCTTAAAAATCTGATTTTTGGTCCGGGGGTCGGAGAATTTGATTAGAACAATCGACCCCCATATCGACCCCCCCATTGACCCTCGGCTCTCGAACCTGACAGAGAACCAGGGGTCGCACCCTGGGTCGGACATACTCCGACCTCCCCATCGACCCCTGGCTCTCGGGAAAAATAGGTGATTTCCCAGGGTCGGATACTGAGGGTCGGACATACCATTGACCCCCACCATCGACCCTGCATATAAAAGACAGTATTTTTCATAGAATGATCTGAAAAACTTGAAAATTAACATCGGTTAGCGTACCTACATGAAGTATAAATGATTGACTCACGTATATTAATGATTTTCAGGCATCACCATTATCAGAGGAAAATTATGGCTGGGCGTAGAGTAACCAGGCAGAGCCAAAACGCAGTTCCACCACCACTACCCGTGGACGAAGTCAGTCAAGAAAATATATATGCACAGGGTAATCTGCATGTTGCACCCCCAGTAAACCAAGGTCAGGAAAATCCTACAAACTTGCCACCTCCACCACCGGAGCTGACAACCGTGGTTATGAACCTAGCGCAACAGCTGCAACAAATGCAACGAGCACAGGCTCAAATGCAAGCAGCAATGAGAATGATGTTTCAGGCAGCACATGCTACACCAATGCCGACTGGACAAACAAGTGCAGTATCGGTGGGTAACCACCCAGCACCTCAAACACCTCAACCAAAAGCTGCACAGATGCCAGTACCAGGTCCTGAAGCAGTTCAGGTTAATTATCAGTATCCACAACCTATGTTTGGGGCATACCCTCAAAATCAAATGGATCACTCCCGACTGGTGGAGCGATTCTTAAAGATGAAGCCCAAGGAGTTTAACGGTAAACCGTCCGATCCTTTATGGCCAACACATTGGATCGACGAGATGGAGAGAAATTTTTTGATGATGACTATTACAGAAGAAGAAAAGGTATTATGTGCCACCTTTATGCTAAAAGGTGATGCACATCATTGGTGGAAATCTACCAGGGCCTATGTCACACCCCAATTCTGCTCCAACCAGAATGGTGTGATGAATCGTCAATAAACCAACGGTTCAACCAGGATCTCACAATAGGCTATCCCACATAAGATAAACCAAAACACATTCCACATTAATCAGAGGTAATAAAATAAATAGCGAAATTCTTACAGATAATGAACTGAGGTCTAATCATGATAAATAATTAATATTCCATTTATTTCCAAGTAACCAAAACATAACTTAATACATATTACAATATCAAAATACGAAAACTAAACACTAAACGTATCCACCGTTGAAACGCTCGCTTAACGAACCATGTTCGTCATCCACAGCTTGCTCACCATAGCCGCCACATGTTCATATGTTGGCTTGTCGACATAATCTTCAATCATAGTTCCTGCAACATCGGAAACTAAAAAGAATTACGCGCGCGAGGGTCAGCTCTCCAACTTGAGCTCAGTGAGTAAACAAAACAATGCAACAATACATATGCATGCAATCAATTTATATCTTTGGTCTGATTTATAGTTTGCAATGCGCAATAGAAAAGTTTAGGTGGTCAAAGGTTAACGTTTATTGACCCCGCCTCTATACACAGGGTGTGGAAGTCCGCCCAAAGGTTAACGTTTATTGTCGTCCCCATCCACCCTACCATAACATTGTACAACAAAGGTTAACGTTTATTGCTGTACAGTGCCATACCAACACGTAAGCCCCTATTGGCGAGGGCTTGCAAACTGGGCTCGCAACTAACCAATCCTAATGACAAACAGTGTATCCAAGGCCTCACCCCAGCATCCCTCAGAACGTCCATAGAGATAGAGCTAAGGCCCCCCGGTAGAGTCAGAGACTACAAGGACCGAGACCACCTCCCCTGATACGCTACGACGTAATAGTTCCGTTAGGTAATGGCGATACGACGATGCTAATGCACAAGACTTGAGTTAGAGATAGAGCTAAAGTGCTGAAACCCGCCAAAGGTTAACGTTTATTGACGTCCCCATCACACCTCCCCTGATACTCGCTCGCATCAAGTACACCAACCACACACATACATTCACATGCCTATTCCTATCATCATCATCATCATCATCATGTTATAAATAATAAAGTAAATATGCATGAACAAATAATATAAATATTGGATGACATGTTGAATGCACATACAAGCATACACGCATAGAATCAATATGGCATTGGACTCAAGAAAATAAAAATAGTTTGTTATTAATCAATTAGTTTAGAGTCCTGTTTCCTCACCTTTGCTTGTTTGTAGATCATCTTTCAAGCCTTAAGAATCATTTTTATATCAATATTATATTGCTAGAAGACCTAACAAAGTCGATAGAATTTAATTAGAATTTAGAATTTAATTAGAATTTATTCTAATTTTTTACAGCTTGCTGTTAACTGGGGGTCAATGCCTAGGGTCGGAGGTTCCATCGACCCTAGGTGCTACCCCTCCTTTCCTGAACTTCCCGAATGGCTGGGGGTCGAAGCTAGGGTCGGAGGTTCCATCGACCCTAAGTGCGACCCCCCATGGTTTGAGTCGAAAGTATCAAATTTCGTCCATTCATTCATGTTTGGGGTCCTATGGCTTGCTTCTATAGTCCATTCCATACATGTTCTATGGTTTAGAACTATTCTTTATTCACCTACATGGTTTCAATGATCTCTTCCATGGTTTCCATTGAAACCTAACCATGGATGGGTGATTTGGGTTTCTTCTAAGTCATACCCTCTTCATAAACCATTCTATGGTCTTAAATAAATCATGGGAAATGTATTCATACCTTAGGTTTGCTGAGATTCAGAGTTTCCTCTGAATTTCCTCCTCCTTGGTTTTCTTCTTCAATTCTCTTTCTCTTCTCCTTCTCTTCCTTCTCTTCTCTTTCTCTCAATCCAATTAGGGTTGTAAAAGGAGTGAAAGAGGCTTAGGGACGTCCTATTTATAGAGTAAAACCTCCCAAAATAAGTCTCATTGAGTTTAGGAAAGGTTCCAATTGAAATTAGGAAAGTTTCCTAATTTTTGGTTCGTGCTGTTTTTCCCGATTACCGGGGGTCGATGGGGGGGTCGATGGGGGGTCAGACAATTCATAGACCCCTGCGACCCTTGGTCACGGGTCGATGGGGGGGTCGATGGGGGGATCGGACCTGCCTTTTAAAACCTGCGACCCCACCCTCATTTTGACTATTTTTGAGTAAATTTTCATATTGGATCTTGGTTTTTCTTCACACACTTGGTCCACTTGGCTCGACTATGATATGTAGACGGGTCCCGACACAAAATATAAGGTTAGGCCAGGTTCGTGGCGTGTGGGTCTTACAATCTACCTATAAACCAAGCACGCCCTATTGACCTGGGCTATATATAAAGAAGCTTTCTTTGAGAAGTACTTTCCCCGAAGCTTCAAAGATTTTATGGAGAAGGAGTTCCTGAGTTTATATCAGGGACAGATGTCCGTGGATGCATATCAACAGCGTTATGAGGAGCTGTTTTTCTTTGCACCACTTAGCATGCTAGAAGAAGAAACTAAGACCCGTAGGTTTGTCACGGGACTTAGAGGAAGCATCAGAGAGCATGTTCTAGGTTTAGAGAAGAAAATATATGATGAAGCTGTGCAAATTGCTAGAGTTATAGAATCGAGCCAGAAGGAGAGCTATTTCACACAGAACAGAGGTATAAAAAGGCCAGCTGGAAATGCTTATAACGGAGGGAATAATAAGACATTCAAACCCTTCCGTGCTCAAGGCTTTACTGCTGTACCCAAGACTACCCCAGTAACTCAACAGCAGCCAAAGCCAAATACTAAAGGTCCAAAATGTTATAACTGCAATCAAGCGGGGCATATGGCAAGGGAGTGTCCTAAGCCCAGGAAGCAGCTACATCAAGGACGAGTTTATGCTGTTACATCTAAGGATGCTGCCGCATCACCCGATGTGGTCACAGGTATGACTGAAACCTTTTAAGTTGTATTACATTGTGTGAGTATGTAGACTAAGTTAAAATAAATCACAGGTATCGTACCTATAAATGACATACCCGCTAGAGTACTCTTTGACTCAAGAGCTACTCATTCTTTTATATCTGTGTCATTTGGAAAGAAGCTGAATTTACCCATCAAAACATTAGACTACAAACTACTTGTACGGTCACCGATGGGGTTAGAAGTGGAGTTAGAAAAAGGTTATGGGCCGTGTCCAGTTCTCATTGGCGAGAAAACCTTAGATGCAACCTTGATCCAACTTGGGATGGCAGACTTTGACGTCATCTTGGGAATGGACTGGTTAGCTCGGCATTCTGCGAACCTATTATGTGCCAAAAAGAAGCTAACATTTAAAGACAAAGAAGGAGCAGAATTCAGTTTTACGGGAACCAAACTTCCCCGTAAACGCAAGCTCATACTCTCAACACTAAAGGCTAAGAAGTGCCTTGAGAAAGGAGCAGTCGGGTATCTAGTGTCAGTGGTCGACCTTACCAAAGAAGCACCAAGGATGGAAGATATTGATGTCGTGCGGGACTACCCCGACGTATTTTCTGAGGAACTACCAGGATTACCACCCGACCGAGCCACAGAGTTTGTGATAGATCTTATACCTGGAGCCGCACCAGTATCAAAAGCACCTTATCGAATGGCTCCTACTGAACTAAAGGAATTAAAAGTACAACTACAAGAATTACTGGACAAAGGTTATATCCGACCCAGTATATCACCATGGGGAGCGCCAGTATTGTTCGTAAAGAAGAAGGACGGTAGCGTTCGATTTTGTATCGACTATCGGGAGTTGAACAAACTGACAATCAAGAATCGATATCCACTACCTCGGATCGATGACTTGTTCGATCAGTTGCAAGGAGCAAAAGTATTTTCTAAGATCGATCTTCGGTCAGGCTACCATCAGTTGAAGATTAAAGATGGTGATATTCCTAAGACAGCTTTCAGGACCAGATATGGACATTATGAATTCTTGGTCATGTCTTTCGGATTAACAAATGCACCAGCAACTTTCATGGAACTCATGAACCGGGTTTTCCACGATATGTTGGATACGTCGGTTATTGTGTTTATTGATGATATATTGGTATATTCCAAGGACAAGAAAACCCATATTAAGAATCTAAACGCCACTCTACAACGTTTAAGGAAAGAGAAGCTGTATGCCAAATTTACCAAGTGTGAGTTTTGGCTAAGTGAAGTCGTCTTCCTAAGCCATGTAGTATCCGCTGAAGGAATCAAAGTGGATCCCAGCAAGATCGAGGCAATTGTAAAGTGGGAAGCACCAAAGAGCATTGTAGAAATTAAAAGTTTTCTGGGTCTAGCTGGTTATTATCGACGATTTGTGGAAGACTATTCCCGGATTGCCGTACCTCTCACCAGTCTGACTAAGAAAGGCGAAAAGTTTGTGTGGACGGATAAATGCGAGAAGAGCTTCCAAACCTTGAAGACCAGATTGATATCCGCTCTGATTCTTACTATTCCTATTACAGGACAGCCATTTGTCTTGTACACTGATGCGTCAGGACTGGGATTAGGATGTGTGCTTATGCAAGGAGAACAAGTAATTGCTTATGCCTCAAGACAGTTAAAGACACATGAGAAAAATTATCCCACTCATAATTTGGAGTTAGCGGCAGTAGTACATGCTGTCAAGATATGGAGACATTACCTATATGGAGAGAAGTTCCAGATTAAATCGGACCACAAAAGTCTCACTTATCTATTTAATCAAAAGGAGTTGAATATGAGACACAGAAGATGGCTGGAACTATTGAAAGACTATGATTGTGATATCCACTATCATCCAGGAAAAGCTAATGTAGTAGCGGATGCGTTGAGCAGAAAGACAATGATAAAATCTCAAGGAGAGGTTAGCACAACTGCGGCAATGTGTACTATCGGAACGGTATTCAAGCACGGTAGTGAACAGTTTGTAATAGATACACCAGATGGACCAGCCAACCAAGGGTTTATTCATCGATTTTCAAATATGTTCGCTGCATTGAAGATTATACCGGATATAATTGATGAAGTGGAGACAGCTATCAAAACAGACCCTTACCTAAGAACGGTACAAGAGGACATCGAAAAAGGTAGGACTAACCCTGAGTTCACCTTGGACGAAGAGAAGGTACTAAAGTACAAAGGAAGAATATGTGTACCCGAAACAGAAAGTTTGGACATTAGACACCGATTGATGAAAGAAGCCCATACCACCATCTATTCGATACATCCGGGAAGCACAAAAATGTATCATGATCTAAAGAAATTATATTGGTGGAGAGGAATGAAAGCAGATGTAGCTAAGTTCGTGTCTCAATGCCTAAATTGTTAGAAAGTAAAGACTGAACGACAAAGATCGGTAGGACTATTACAGCCGTTACCGGAACCAACATGGAAATGGGACTGCATCACTATGGACTTCGTCACGGGATTACCACTGACTCCTCGAGTAGTTGACGAAGTTTGGGTGATTGTAGACTGCCTGACCAAAATAGCTCTCTTTATACCGATACGACCTCAGTATATACTAGAGAGGTTAGCAAAGCTGTATGTGGATAATATTGTTCGATTACACGGTGTACCAGAGAGCATTGTGTCCGATAGAGATCCACGATTTACTTCCAAGTTTTGGGAAGGATTGCAAAAGGCTATGGGTACAACATTGAAGTTTAGTACTGCATTCCATCCATAGACAGATGGACAGTCGGAACATATAATTCAGATTCTAGAAGATATGCTTCGAGCATGTGCAATTGATTTTAAAGGATCATGGGATGAAAAGTTACCACTTATCGAGTTCACTTATAACAATAGCTATCAGGCTACTATACAGATGTCACCCTATAAAGCACTGTATGGCAGAAACTGTCGAACTCCTTTATTTTGGAATGAAGTTGGGGAACATAGTCTCGTTGGACCAAAATTTGTTGAGGAGACCTGTCGAGTGGTCGACATCATCAAGGAAAGAGTGAGAACAGCCCAGAATCGTCAGAAGCAATATGCAGATACTCGATGCAGAGATCTTGAGTTCGTCGTGGGTGATAAAGTATTCTTAAAAGTATCGCCTATGCGAGGGTTGAAACGGTTCAGACAGAAAGGGAAACTAAGTCCAAGATATGTCGGGCCATATGAGATCTTAGCTAAGCATGGGAAAGTGGCTTACTAGTTAGCACTACCACCATCTATGTCAAGTGTGCATGACATATTTCATATTTCCTTATTGAAGAAGTATGTCCAAGATCCAACGCACGTTCTGACAGTAGATCTGCCTGATTTGACTGATGATTTGACATTTGAAGTAATACCAACTGAAATCACCAGCCAAAAGGTTCAATGACTACGCAACCGAGATATCTATTATGTTAAGGTCACTTGGAGAAGTAGAGACAAGGAAGAAATTACATGGGAAGAAGAGAATGCTATGCGAAAGCAATACCCTCACTTATTCGGCTTAGAAGGTATGAACAATTTCGGGGATGAAATTTTTATAAGTAGGGGGGAGTTGTAAGACCCGTATCAAACTAACCCGGTCTTACCACCTTGAACCAGGTCTACCCATCATGGTTGAGCCAAATGGACCAAGTGCGTGAAGAAGATCACGATCCTAGGTATTAAACTGACCCAAAAACACTTAAAATAAGGGGAGGGTCGCATACCCAGCAAGGGAGGGTCGAACCCCCCCAGTATAGAAGTCAGACCCCCAGTTTTACATGGGGGGTCGGACATTTTAAGGACCAGGGGTCGACGGGATCTCCGACCCCCCCTATCGACCCACGGTACTCGATAAAAACAGCATGAACCAGAAATTAGGAAACTTTCCTAATTTCAATGGGATTCCTTCCTAATCTCAATGGGACTTATTTTAGGAGTTTCTACTCTATAAATAGGACGTCCTTAAGCCTCTTTCACTCCTTTTAGAACCCTAATTGAATTGAGAGAAAGAGAAGAGAAGGAAGAGAAGAAGAAGAGAAGGAAAGAAGAGAAGAAGGCAAAAGGAGAAGAGATGCAGAGAAGGAGTATTCTTCTCAGGTATGGATACTACTTCCATGAATTTCTAAAGACCTTAGTGTAGATAATAAAGAGGGTGTGATCTCGGAGAAACCCAAATCACCCACCCATGGTTAGGTTTTCATGGAAAACCATGGGGAAAGTCATGAAAGCCATATAGGTGAATGAATCACGGTTCTAGGCCATAGAACAAGTGTGGAATGGACTATAGGAGCAAGCCATAAGACCCCAAACACGAAGAATGTACTGAAGGAAGAGAAATTGACAAAACCCACAGGGGGTCGCATGGGGGGTCGATGGCCAATCGACCCTACCAGACCCTGAGCATCGACCCCCAGTATTCGGGAAGCCCAGAATAGGGGTGGTCGCACCCAGGGTCGATCATAACTCAGACCCTAGCATCGACCCCGAGTTAACAGCATGGTTTTTAAAATCAGAAATAATTCTAATTAAATTCTATCGATTTTGTTAGGTCTTCTAGCAATATAATATCAATATAAAGGTTATTCTTAAAGCTTGAACGAGGACTTACGATCAAGTTAAGGTGAGGAAACAAGACCTAAAAACTAATTGATTAATAACAAACTGTTTTTATTTCTTGAGTCCAATGCTATGCTTGATTCTATGCGAATATGTTTGTAATGTGCATACAACATGTCATCCAATATTTCTATTATTTGTTCATGCATATTTACTTTATTGTTTATAACATGATGATGATGATGATGATAGGCATGTGAAAGTATGTGTGTGGTTGATGTACTTGATGCTAGCGAGTATCAGGGGGGGGGGTGTCATAGGCTGGGCCTCAGCACTCTAGCTCTATCTCTAACTCAAGTCTTGTGCATTAGCATCGTCGTATCGTCATTATTTTAGCAGAACTATCACGTCGTAGAGTATCAGGGGAGGTGGTCTCGGTCCTTGTAGTCTTTGACTCTACCGGGGGGCCTTAGCTCTATCTCTATGGACGTTCTGAGGGATGCTGGGGTGAGGCCTTGGATACACTGTTTAGCATTAGGATTGGTTAGTTGCGAGCCCAGTTTGCAAGCCCTCGCCAGCAGGGGCTTACGTGTTGGTATGACACTGTACAACAATAAACGTTAATCTTTGTTGTACAATGTTCATGGTAGGGTGGATGGGGACGACAATAAACGTTAACCTTTAAACAAACTTCCACACCCTGTATATAGAGGAGGGGTCAATAAACGTTAACCTTTGACCACCGAACCTTTCTATTGCGCATTGCAAACATAAAACCAGACCAAAGATATGAATTGAATGCATGCATATGTATTATTGCATTGTTTTGTTTGCTCACTCAGCCATGATGTATGCTCACCCCTCGACGTCGAATATTTTTAGTTGATGATGCAGGTACTACCGTCGAAGATTATGTCAATGCTCCAGTGTACGGGCACATGACGGCGATAGAAGTTGAAGACGAAGTGGATACGCATGACTCCTCTTGCGAGTGCAACTCATGCGTATTCGATTAGATTTTATTTTCATTACTTGGATTTAGTAAAGACATGTAATTGATATTTATTTATGTCTTAGTTGATACAAAATAATTTATTATTAAAATATGATTATCACAGTTAGATTTCTCAGTTCATTTTACTATACGACTTTCGCTATTGTGTATTTACTCTGATTATTAATGTGGATGTATGAGGTTTAGATAAAACGGATATCGTCTGTCCGAGATCCTGGTTGAACCGTTGGTTTGCTAGCGGTTCATCACACCATTTTGAATAGTGCGGAATTGGGGTGTGACAATTTGACCTAGGAATCAGAATCCACGTAGTTCGGGATGGATAACCTTATTAGGGTCAAAATGTTAGAACCTGTTCTAGGTTTAGGGTTTAGAACCTATTCTAGGTTTATGATTGAAAACCTATTATAGGTTTAGGGATTATTGAGGGTCAGAATCGTCCTGAATTACCCTTTTCATCCTAAGCTCTAATTTTGAAAGGTTTGGCAAAGCATTCTCTTTCTTTATTAAGATTTTTATTATTTTCCATTATGCACTTCCCAAGAATGTGGGTGCCTAGATGCATGTCCCAACGCCTAGATTGTCTTCTAGAAGTGTGCATACATGGCAGTTCAACTAGGGTGTTGAATAAATTAAATTATTGCCAAAAATAAATTATTCATCTAAATATGGTATATAACACATTTATGGCAAGAAATTCACATATAGTAAGATTGTTAAAAATCTCTCAAATATGGCATGTATTGCAAATAAGGCAAGAACTTATATGGAAAGATCTAATATGCTATCTTCTAAGCATGGCAAGACCTAATATGGCAAGAAATCAATATATGCATCTATATATCAATATGGCAAGTACCAAACATAGAATGCAAATGTGGCATGAATTTTTCAAAAAAGGTAAAATCTTATATGTTATTTTCTAAGCATAGTAAGACTTAGAAAATGGTAATTATTGATGTATGCATCTATAAGAGAATCCCTATAAAACGATTCCTTAAAGAAAACAACTAGCTTTTCCTTCATAAAGACATCGATCACTGGGAACTTGAGTAAGGAGTAGTTTTTTGGAGGGTTTTTAGAACAAAATTTGAAAGCGAGAACCCCTTTCTTTATCATTATTTGGTGTAACTACTTGAGCCGGATGAGTGGAAACCTTAACGTACGATTTTGAAGGGGGGGATCCTACAGGGCTGCTTCAAAGCCAACGTGAGGCTCCAGGCTCAAATACAAACTACAAATCTTGATCGGTCATTGAAGGCAAGTAAACTCGAACTCAGAGCCAAGCGACTTTGATAACATAACTGCAGTTCCTGTATCAACATGGTAAGTACCAAACATAGAATGCAAAATATGGCATGAATCATTCAAAAAGGTAAGATCTTATATGCTATTTTCTAAGCATAGTAAGACTTAAAAATGGTAATGTGAGGACAGTGATGTCCACCCACGCTGAAAGGACGGTGAATGATTTGGAGTCGCCACCTAGATTAAGGTCTAGGACCTAAAATGTAGCCTCATCCTGAGATAAGACTTCTATTGACTCATGACCCAACATATCGGCTTTGGTCCAACAGAGAACGGGTAAGCGTTCAAAGTACAGTTTGGGAAGGTGTTAGGCACCCAAAACTGCCCGATCCAAAAATCGGCCTCCTATGTGATTCTACTTTCCTTAGACTCTATGATTCTGACTGTTCATGGTCAATGGATGATGACTAGGGCTCATGGGGGATCCTATGCCAAGTTGCTGAGTTCTTGTAGCTTAAGTTCAGCCAAACATGTTCTTAAGGTAAGAAAAAAAACAAAATAATATACAATGAACCGAACCAAAGATGGTTCGGTGATGGACTGAATCTGAGATGTCTAAAACATCTCAAATTGCCTACGTATTCCAATCCTGGAAATCAAGTCCAAAAACGTAGTTCGAAACAGAAAGTGGTTAAAGTTTATGGATGTGGATTATGATTAAGCTTTCTTAGATTCAATTTATTCAAGTTGAAGTTTATGCTTGATGATGATTGAGATTGAATCTAGAGATAGCCTAAATATGGATTGAAGTGAAGATGGATTTGGAAATGGATATGGATGTGCGGGACCTAAGGATACTAAGATGGGGTACCGTACTTGGAGGGTCCTCCAAGTTGCCTACGTATTCCAGAGGTCCTGGAAATCAGGTACGACGTAGTTCGTTTTTTGGGTGGATTGGGTAACTTCAAGGGCTAGGGTATGTCTCTCAGGGAGTAGAGTGTGGCTCTCAGGGAGTAGAGTGTGGCTCTCAGGGAGTAGAGTGTGGCTCTCAGGGAGTAGGGTGTGGCTCTCAGGGAGTTGGATTTGTACTCTCAGGGAGTAAGGTTGTACTCTCAGGGAGTGATATTTGTACTCTCAGGGAGTTGGATTTGTACTCTCAGGGAGTAAGGTTTATACTCTCAGGGAGTAGGGTTGTACTCTCAGGGAGTAGGGTTGTACTCTTAGGGAGTAAGGTTTGTACTCTCAGGGAGTAAGGTTTGTACTCTCAGGGAGTGATGTTCGTACTCTCAGGGAGTTGGATTGTACTCTCAGGGAGTAAGGTATCTGTATACTCTCAGGGAGTTGGGTTGTACTCTCAGGGAGTGAGGTTGTACTCTCAGGGAGTAAGGTATCTGTATACTCTCAGGGAGTTGGGTTGTACTCTCAGGGAGTAGGGTTGTACTCTCAGGGAGTTGGGTTGTACTCTCCCTCTCTCTCTCTTTGACCGAACATATATATAATATATATGTTCGGTTTTCTCCTTCTTCTCTCTTCCCATTCTCTCTCTCTTCCTCTCTCTCTCTTCCTTCCTCTCTCTCTCCCTCTCTCTCTCTTTGACCGAACATATATGTAATATATATATGTTCGGTTTTCTCCTTCCTCTCTTTTCCCATTCTCTCTCTCTCTTCCCCTCTCTCTCTTCCCATTATCGCTCCCTCTTCCTCTCTCTCTCTCTTAGTTATTGATTCAAATCCCACCCAATTCGTATATAAAATAATATAATATATATGAACATATGTTATAATATATATAAGAGATATATATTATATAATATAAAATCATATATATATAATGCACATGGATTGACTTGACTCGGTCCAGACCGGTCTAGGCTGGGTAAGGCTAGACTGGTTGAGTTCGATGGGATTGGACTAAATTGGGCTTGAGCTTGGTTGGGCTGAGTAAGTATGGATTGGGTTGATTTCTCTCTCTATTATGAGTCCTCTCAGCTTGCAATTCCACATGAAAAATTTCAACAACCTATGTCTCAGATTTTCCACGTCCACTTTGAAGAGGACGGACAAAGGAACACACTAGTGCTCGAATCGTCAGATTCGGACGTCAGATGAACAAAATATGAAGAATTGAAGCTTTGACGATAATTTAGCCGAAAACTTTGCATGGACCCGCTGACGGCTTCTGCCCAAAATTCTTCACGTCCACTTTGAAGAGGACAGGTAATGGAGCACAGTGGCACTTGAATCACCTGATTCAGACTTCGGATGATCAATATATGAAGAATTGGAGTTTTGACGATAATCCTTCTGGCAACTTTGCATGGGACCCGCAAGCGGCTTCTGCCCAAAATTCTTTACATCCACTTTGAAGAGGACGGATAATGGAGCACAGTGGCACTTGAATCGTCTGATTCGGACTTCGGATGATCAAGATATGAAGAATTGGAGTTTTGACGATAATCCAATTGGCAACTTTGCATGGGACCCGCTGGCGGCTTCCTCCCAAAATTCTTCACGTCCACTTTGAAGAGGACAGGCAATGGAGCACAGTGGCGCTTGAATCGTCGGATTTGGATGTCGAACGATCAAGATATGGTCGAATGAAGTCCGATCGATTTAAATCAAGATAATTTGCCCAATAAATCCTTAATTTATGATAATTTACAGAAAAGCCCTTGGATTTAATAAGCCAATTTCAATCCGACTAAAATCGTGACATCTTCTTCGTTTGATATCGAAATTGAATCATGCTGGTATCATCTCGAAGGTATTTTCATGACCTTGCTGTAGGGCCCGCCAAATTCAGCCTTGAAATCACCGCTTAGTATCCAAACCTTAAATTGATCTGCAACCCTTCTGAATATGCCCACCAAGACTCTTGTACATTGGGGACACTCTGTCTCAGCCCAGAACACCATAGAGAGCACAAAGGAATTGATCTACTATTGGTTTGAGAGGGTTTCACTCGCCTCCCTTGTACTTTCCAAATTTTCATCCCCCTCTGCTCTCTTACTGCCTATACACCAATAAAGTTCTGTTTGGGTGGGGATGGCAAAAATGGGGTGCTTACAGGTAATTATTAAGATTTTGCTAAATATGATAAAATCTATTTATTCTACCAAATATAGCAATACATGGAATATGACAAATATAATATGCACAATCCAAACAAAGCATATGAATGCTCCAAATATAGTCATTTATCCAAATATGACAGAATTTACTCAAACAATCAATTACATCTTACAATGAATGAGACATCAATGAAATTTTTTTTTGAAAAGTACAAAATTATCAACATATGTTCAATGTTCTATGAAAAATTATAATTTTTATGAAGACATTTGGAAAGATTAATGACTCAAAACTGTCAAAATTGTGACACAAGGTTTCAGATAATGGACAAAACTATGAACTGCATTCAGATTTTGTCACATTACACAAGAATGACCATAAGTCGGTCTTATGTAACTCAAATCAAGACCAATTTTTTTTCACATAAAGATGACTTGATATGTTATATTTAATATAAAGGAGTTAAATCCCTACAGAGAGCAAAAACAGGTCAAAGATATTCCCTAAGACCGGATATGTGCACTGGTCAATTCTATTCCAGATTTTTGACCAGTTGCACCATACATTCCGAATAAAATCCTATACTTAATGAAAATTAAATCTAGACATATGTCCATGTAGATAACTGTCTAATCTAAAATTTTATCAAGAAAAATAAGTAAAAACAGAATATTTTCTTTCTGAAAAATAATCCTTTTTAATCATGCAAATCAGTACATCCTGACAGACTCAAAATCAGAGCATTATGCACTTAAAAATTGATATCAATTCAATAAAAAATAAAAAAATATGAAACTAGTGTCGTTGTTTATAAGACTTTCATATCTAGAAAGTTCATATGAAGTTGATTTCTTGATTATGGCTATAAGACCCTTGTCTAGAGACTTTCTGATGGAGGATCGCATTACATTCGAGTAAAACAACAATGCAAAGACGATTTTTTTGATATACTTTTCCAATTCCAAATGGAACAAATTTTCTAGGGTAGTCTTCTAACATATCAGAGAGACTCCCATAAAAGTTTGGGGTTCAAAATCTAAGAAAAACCACATGTGATGCACGTCCTAAACTTAAATCCTAAATCTAGAAATTTCAGATTAGAAAACCATTTTTTGAAACTTGTCAAAAACATCAAACATTATCATATAACATTCAAAACTTCATCATTGAGTAGTTTAGACAAATTATTATTAATTAAAAATGCTAGACATAGACATCTTAACATTAATATGCATGTAATAGAGCATTCCTGATCGAGATTTCATGAAAATTAACCTTTTTCAAGCACAATTGACATTCGAGCATTCTAAAAACCTCTAAATTCGTTTAGGGTACTAACCTTTTGCTTGAATGGAGTGAAACCGTCGATGTAGGATGATTGGAGATCGTATCAAGCTCTTTGAAGGCGAACCCTCCTTCTCCTCTCCTCTGCTCGTCTCTCTCTTCTCTTTCTCTCTTTTCTTCTCCTCTTTTTCTTTCTTGTCTCTTTTTCTTCTCTCTTTCTTTCTCCCTCTCTCACGTTTTTCTCTCTTACCCACGTTCTCTCTCTCCTTGTGGTCTGAAAAAAGAAGATCAATCTCTCTTTCTCTTGGTCTATTTATGCTTTTCTTCTCCTCTTCTAGAAGATCCTTCTTTCCTTTTCTTCTTTTTCTTCTAGAAAATCTTTTTTCCTTTTTTCTTCTTTCCTTTCTTCTCTTCCTTCCTTTTTCTCTTCTCTCTTCTCTCTTCCCCACGTTTTCTACATGTTTTTTAGAGTAGAAAACGTCTCTCTCTCTCTCTCTCTCCTTCTTTCCTTTTCTTCTTTTTCTTCTAGAAAATCTTTTTTTTTTCTTTTTTTCTTCTTTCCTTTCTTCTCTTCCTTCCCTTTTCCTTTTCCCTATCTCTTCCCCATGTTTTCTACTCTATGTTTTCTACATGTTTTCTAGAGTAGAAAACGTCTCTCTCTCTCTCTCTCCTCTTCTCTCTTCCTTCATTTTCTTCTTTTCTCTTCCTGCCTTTTCTTCTTTTTCTTCTGGAAAATTCTTTTTTCCTTTTTCTTCCTTCCTTTCTTCTCTTCCTTCCTTTTTCTCCTTCCTCTTTACGTTTTTTTCTTTTCCTTTCTTTCCTTTTTCTCCTTCTTCTTCTAGAAAATCCCTTCTCTCTTTCCTTTCTCTCTTTCCTTCTTCTAGAAAATTCTTTCTTTCCTTTTCTTCTTCCTTTTTTTTCTTCTTTCCTTTTTTTTTTCTTTTTTTTTTCTCTCTTTTTACGTTTTCTTTCGAGAAAACATTTTATTTTCTTCTTTTTTTCCCTTTTTTCTTTCCTTCCTCTTTCCTTCCTTTTTTTTCCTATATATATATATATATATATATATATATATATATTTTATATATATATATATAGAATATATAATGCATTATACATAATGCATATGGGCTGACCTAACTTGGTCTGGATTGGTCTGAGCTGAGCTGGGCTAAGTTAGACTAAGCTGGATTAAGTTAGTTTGGACCAAGGTTGACATTTCATAGTCCATTTCTACCACCCTTCCACATGGAATTTTCCGATAGCATCTGTAAGACCCGCACGCCACGAACCCTGTCTAACCTTACATTTCGTGTCGTGACCCGTCTACATATCATGGTCGAGCCAAGTGGACTAAGTGTGTGAAGAAACCCAAGACCCAATATGAAATTTTACTCAAAAATAGTCAAAATGAGGGTAGGGTCGCATGCCTAAACAGGCAGGTCCGACCCCCCATCGACCCCCACCATCGACCCGTGACAGGGGTCGCAGGGGTCTCGAAAATGTCCTACCCCCCCATCGACCCCCGGTAATCGGTAAAAAACAGCACGAACCGAAAATTAGAAAACCTTCCTAATTTCAATTGGAACCTTTCCTAAACTCAATGGGACTTATTTTGAGAGGTTTTACTCTATAAACAGGACGTCCCTAAGCCTCTTTCACTTCTTTTACAACCCTAATTGGATTGAGAGAAAGAGAAGAGAAGGAAGAGAAGGAGAAGAGAAGGAAAGTGGAGAAGAAGACCAAAGAGAAGGGATTCAGAGAAAGAAGCATACTCCTCAGGTATGGATACTATTTCCATGAATTTCTAAAGACCTTAGTGTAGATAATGAAGAGGGTATGATCTAAGAGAAAACCAAGTCATCCATCCATGGTTAGGTTTCAATGGAAACCATGGAGGAGATCATTGAAACCATGTAGATGAATGAAGAATAGTTATAAACCATAGAACATGTATGGAATAGACTATAGAAGGAAGCCATATGACCCAAACATGAAAGAATGGACAAAATTGGATATTATCGACTCAAACCATGGGGGGTCGCACCTAGGGTCAATGGAACATCCGACCCTAGCATCGACCCCCAGCATTCGGGAAACCCAGGGAATGGGGGGCCGCACCTAGGGTCGATGGAACCTCCGACCTTAGCATCGACCCCCAGTGTTCGGGAAATCCAGAAAAGGGGTGGTCGCACCCAGGGTCGATGGAACCTCCGACCCTGGCATCGACCCTACTACAGGGGGTCGCAGTATACTGCTACCCTACCAGCGACCCGTCCTGCTACCCCCAGTTAACAGCAAATTGTAAAAATTAGAATAAATTCTAATTAAATTCTATCGACTTTGTTAGGTCTTATAGCTATAAAATATTGATATAAATGTGATTCTTAAGGCTTGAAAGAGGATCTACTAGCAAGCAAAGGTGAGGAAACAAGACCTAAACTAATTGGTTAATAACAAACTATTTTTAATTTTTTTTTGAGTCCAATGCCATGCTTGATTCTATAATATGCTTGTAATGTGCATTCAACATGTCATCCAATATTTCTATTTATTGTTCATGCATATTTACTTTATTGTTTATAACATGATGCTGATGATGATGGTAGGAATAGACATGTGAATGTATGTGTGTGGTTGGTGTACTTGATGCGAGTGAGTATCAGGGGGGTGTCATAGGCCGGGCCTCAGCACTCTAGCTCTATCTCTAACTCAAGTTTTGTGCATTAGCATCGTCGTATCGCCAGTACTTTAGCAGAACTATTACGTCGTAGAGTATCAGGGGAGGTGGTCTCGGTCCTTGTAATCTCTGACTCTACCGGGGTGCCTTAGCTCTATCTCTATGGGCGTTCTGAGGGATGCTGGGGTGAGGCCTTGGATACACTGTTTGGCATTAGGATTGATTAGTTGCGAGCCCAGTTTGCAAGCCCTCGCCAGCAGGGGCTTACGTGTTGGTAAGGCACTGTACAACAATAAACGTTAACCTTTATTGTACAATGTTCATGGTAGGGTGGATGGGGACGACAATAAACGTTAATCTTTGGGCGGGCTTCCACACCCTATGTATAGAGGAGGGGTCAATAAACGTTAACCTTTGACCTCCAGTCCTTTCTATTGCATATTGCAAACTTAAAATTAGACCAAAGATATGAATTGAATGCATGCATATGTTTATTGTATTGTTTTGTTTTCTCACTGAGCTCAAGTTGGAGAGCTGACCCTCGCGCGCGTAATTCTTTTAGTTTCTGAAGTTGCAGGTACTATGATTGAAGATTTATGTCTACATGCCAACATATGAACATGTGGCGGCTATGATGAGCAAGCTGTGGAGGACGAACATGGTTCGTTAAGCGAGCGTTTCAGCGGTGGATACGTTTAGTGTTTAGTTTTCGTAATTGGATATTGTAATATGTATTAAATTATATTTTGGTTACTTGGAAATAAATGAAATATTCATTATTTATCATGATTAGACCTCAGTTCATTATCTATAAGACTTTCGCTATTTACTTTATTACCTCTGATTAATGTGGAATGTGTTTTGGTTTATCATATGTGGGAAAACCTATTTGAGATCCTGGTTGAACCGTTGGTTTATTGACGGTTCATCACACCATTCTGGTTGGTGCAGAATTGGGGTGTGACAGCATCTATTCCAAATTTTCTACGTTCACTTTGTAGAACACTAAAAATGAGGAATATTGGAACTTGAATCAACTCATTTGGAAATAAAATGGTCAACTTATGAATTTATGAACTTTAAGCAGGCCAATTTTTGATAATTTGGCTAACCATTCTGCATGGGATCCTTCGGAGACCTCTATCGGAAATCATTTACGTCCACTTTGTAGAGTACTAAAAATGGAACATAATAAATTGAAATTACCTGATTTGGATATGGGGTGACCAAAATATGAATTTCTAAAGATTAAATGACCATTTTCATGTATAATTTTGCATGGGACCCTTCGGTGACTTCTACCCGAGATTTTGATTTTTTATGTCCACTTTGTAGAACATCACAAATGAAGAATAATGGCCTTGGAATCATCTGAATCCGACGTAGAACGACAAAGATATGAAACTTTGAAGTTTTATCGATAATTTTGCATGAAAGCTTATATGGGGCCCACCGGTGACTTCTACCCAGATTTTTCGCGTCCACTTTGAAGAGGATTGAATAAGGAATATTGGCCTTTGAATCATCTGATTCTGATATCAGATGACTAAGATATGATGACTTGAAGTTTAAATGATAATGCATGCATCATACGATAATTACGTAAATGCCCTTGCATTTCAAATTGCGATATCTTCCTTGTTTGATGTCAGAATTTGATAATTCTGGTCTCATTTCAAAGATAATTTCATGAGAGTAGGTAATATCCTATGACCCTGCTGTGGGGTTCATTAGAGAATTACAAACCTTTGGGTTAAAGGCCGGAAACCTGCCATATTTGTTCACTTATGCTGAGGGTAGCAAAAATGGGGTGCTTACAGATGCCCCTCTTTAGTTGAGATTGTTACCAATTGAAGGCTAAAGATAAAAGAACCACATTTTTGGATATGTGTGAGATTGCTTATTGGGCTACACTTAGGGTAATTTGTCCTAAATTGCCTACGTATTCTAAGGGTGTCCTAGAAATCAAGCCCAGAACGTAGTTCGACTAGCAAAAAGGTTTGCTCTTTTTGGAAAATTGATGATTGTTCTTCTTGTATAAAGCTAGGCTGTGAATACAAGACTCATTTATAGGCTAGGAACCTCTTCTTGCTGAGGTAGGACTCATGATGCAAGGTACGTGCGGGCTTCAACCCGGCTTGATCCATTTGTAAGCTGATAAACCTCTTCTTGTACGAAACTAGGCTGTGAATACAAGGCTCATTTGTAGGATGGGAACCTCTTCTTGCTAAGGTGGGACTCATGATGCAAGGTATGTGTAGGCTTGAACCCAGCTTGATCCATTTGTAGGCTGATAAACCTCTTCTTGTATGAAGCTAGGTTGTGAATACAAGGCTCATTTGTAGGCTGAGAACCTCTTCTTGCTGAGGTGAGACTCATGATGCAAGGTACGCGCGGGCTTGAATCCGACTTAATCCATTTGTAGGCTGATAAACCTCTTCTTGTATTTAGCTAGGCTGTGAATACAAGGCTGATTTGTAGGTTTGGAACCTCTTCTCGTATGGAGCTAGGCTATGAATACAAGGCTGATTTGTAGGTTTGAAACCTCTTCTTATATGGAGTTAGGCTGTGAATACAAGGCTGGTTGCACGAGCTAGGGCTCGGCTTTGATTTGTTTGGATGAAGGACTTACTATCTTTTCTTTGATTGAACTGAGGCTCTTTTGATTGAGATTTTGATATTGATTTCTTGAATAAGCTAGGGCTCGACATTTGATTCACTTATAGGCTGAGATTGATTTGAAGTTTGGATGAGCTAGGGCTTTACATTTGATTATGAAATGTGCAAGAACTCAGAGTCACTTATAGAGTGATACTGAATGACTCATCTTTGAAGTTCCTACCAACTTTGGACCTTCGGGATTGAAAATTGGAATATCATTCTTGGAAAGTCTATGGCTATGAACCTTCGAGAATGGAAACTAAAATATCCTCTTAAGTAGCTTTGTTGCTGTGAACCTTTAGGATGCACGAAAGTGACCCATACAGGAAGTCTTTGTTGACTTTGAACCTTTAGGGTTGAAATCTAACCCATCTTGGAAGTCTTTTGACTTTGAACCTATAGAGTGCTGGACATATTTGAAATGATGATGAATTCCTTGGCAGTTTTCCAAGGTTTTCGCCCCTATTTTATTGGTGAAAGCATAAAACATGGCATCAATGGAAATGGTGTCATGGACTTTGCTGGCATGATATCTAGATTTGAAATTTGTCATTTATGACCTGGTACTACAAGTTTGACTCAATTTCAGCACGGTAGTGATGACTTGGTTGCTCCCTTAGAAGGGTTCCATGTAATTTGAAAGTGATGATTTTCTTCAGCCAACATTGGTGTTGTTGGATTTTGAATTGAAAGAAACTCTAGCGAGGATTTTAGACAAGAATGAGGGGAGCTTGACAGTTTCTAACCAAAGTGATTTTATTTATTGACCTTGGTGTTAAACTGTCGAGGGGCATCTGGTCAACTAAGTTCTTCGACTGTGCACTATGGTAGACCAAATTGGTAAAACAGCCAAGCGGCGATGAAATGTGACATGGGTTTGGCCCTTGATCTAGGCTCATGAAAAGCTCAGGGCTTTGCAACATTGTTGTGCCAATTTTGAAAGATGAATGAACCATGGCCCCAAAGTAGGCATGGGGCGTAAAGGATTCGAAGTGTTCCTTTAGAGAATTTGGTGACCAAACCCTAACAGGTGAGCGACCACATTGGATTTTCTTCATCAACAGGATTGTGAAAACTAAGAAATTAGCAAAATCCAACTTGGACAGACCTACTTTTATTGTAAGACCCGTATCAAACTAACCCGGTCTTACCACCTTGAACCAGGTTTACCCATCATGGTTGAGTCAAATGGACCAAGGGCGTGAAGGAGATCGTGATCCCAGGTATCAAATCGACCCAAAAACACTTAAATTAGGGGGAGGGTCGCATACCCAGCAAAGGAGGGTCGGACCCCCCCAAGACAGAAAGTCAGACCCTCTGTTTTATAGGGAGGGACGGACACATTAGAAACCTAGGGTTGACGGGATCATCGACCCTCCCATCGACCCTTAGTTGCCGCCGAAACTGAAATTAGGAAATTTCCATAATTTCGATTAGGATTCTTTCCTAATCTCAAAGGGACTTATTTAGGATGCTTCTACTCTATTTAAAGGACGTCTCTAAGCCTCTTTCACTCCTTTTACAACCCTAATTGAATTGAGAGAAAGAGAAGAGAATAAGAGAAACAAGGAAGAGAAGAAAACAAAAAGGAGAAGAGTTGCAGAGAAGGAGTGTTCTTCTCAGGTATGGATACTAATTGCATGAGTTTCTACAGGCCTTAGGTTAGATGATGATGAGAGTGTGATCTCAGAGAAACCCAAACCATCAACCCATGGTTAGATTTTCATGGAAAACCATGGGAGAATATATGAAAGCTATTTAGGTGGGTGATTCATGGTTCTAGACCATGGAATGCATGTTGAATGGACTGTAGGAGCAAGCCATAGGACCCCAAACACGAAGAATGGATTAAAAGGAGGAAAATTGACCAAAACCCACCGAGGGTCGCACAGAGGGTCGATGACCATCCGACCCTATGTGATCCTGAGTATCGACCCTCAGGGTTCTGGAAGATCAGATTTGGGGAGGGTCGCACCCAGGGTCGATCATGACTCCGACCCTACCTCCGACCCTCAGTTAACAGAATGGTTTTTAAATTTGGAATTAATTCTAATTAAATTCTATCGACTTTGTTAGGTCATCTAGCAATATAATAACATTATAAAGATGATTCAAAAGCTTGGAAGAGTATCTATTAGCAAGCTAAGGTGAGGAAATGAAACTCTAAACTAATTGATTAATAACAAACTATTTTCTCTTTTCTTGAGTCCAATGCCATGCTTGATTCTATCCGACTATGCTTGTAATGTGCATACAACATGTCATCCAATATTTCTATTACTTGTTCATGCATATTTTCTTTATTGTTTATAACATGATGATGATGATGATGATGATAGGAATAGGCATGTGATTGTATGTGTGTGGTTGGTGTACTTGATGCGAGCGAGTATCAGGGGAGGTGTGATGAGAACGTCAATAAACGTTAACCTGTGGCGGGTCTCAGCATTTTAGATCTATCTCTAACTTAAATCTTGTACATTAGCATCGTCGTATCGCCATTACTTTAGCAGAACTATTATGTCGTAGAGTATCAGGGGAGGTGGTCTCGGTCCTTGTAGTCTCTGACTCTACCAGGGGGGCTTTAGCTCTATCTTTATGGACATTCTGAGGGATGCTGGGGTGAGGCCTTAGATACACTGTTTGGCATTAGGATTGGTTAGTTGCAAGCCCAGTTTGCAAGCCCTCGCCAGCAGGGGCTTACGTGTTGGTATGACACTATACAACAATAAACGTTAACCTTTGTTGTATAATGTTCATGATTAGGGTGGATGGGGACGACAATAAACGTTAACCTTTGGGCGGACTTCCACACCCTGTGTATAGAGGCGGGGTCAATAAACGTTAACCTTTGACCACCCAAACTTTCTATTGCGCATTACAAACTATAAACCTGACCAAAGATATGAATTGATTGCATGCATATGTACTGTTGCATTGTTTTGTTTGCTCACTGAGCCATGATGTGTGCTCACCCCTCGACGTCGAATATTTTTAGTTGATGATGCAGGTTATACTGTTGAAGATTATGTAAACGCTCCAGCGTACGAGAACGTAGCGGCGCTGGAAGTTGAAACTGAAGTGGATACACATGACTCCTCTTGCGAGTGCAACTCATGTGTATTTGATTAGATATTTTCTTAGTTTTCTTACTTGGATTTATTATGGACATGTATTTGATATTTATTTATGTCTCAGTTGATACAGAATAATTTGCTATTTAAATATTAAGATCACAGTAGATTCTCAGTTCATTTTATTATAAGACTTTCGCTATTATATATTTACTCTGATTATGAATGTGGATGTATGGAGTTTAGATAACCCGGATACAGCCTACTCGAGATCCTGGTTGAACCGTTGGTTTGTTAACGGTTCATCACACCATTCTGAATAATGCGGAATTGGGGTGTGACAACTTGGTATCAGAGCATCTCAGGCCCTGTCCGCTGAACTAGCATACATTCAAGACAATTGTGAACTGAGATAGGATAAAAGTAAAAACAGTAATATTAACCCACTATAAGCACAAGTGATGGTTGAGACCAAATTTAAAAAGAGAATAATGCATCTATTAAAGGGGAAACAATTTTACATACAATTAGAGAGAAACAAACGTATATACATAACTAAAGCAGAGTACAGTCCACAACCCGGACAGTTACTCTGTAGTACAAAGAAAATAAATACAATCAAGAAGTTGGAGGTGAAGGAGGAGGCGGTGCCTCACGATCTCTGTCATAGTCCTCGGCATAGACTCTAGTCAACCAGGCCACCTGAGTCGGAGTCGCTTGAAGACTAGCTGTGAGATCAGCCACCCGCTGATCAGTCCAGTGCTGGGCGTCTAGAAGCTCCTCCATCCTCAGATCAGATCTGTGCTGAGCCTCTCTGATCTCATGCAACATCTCCATCATATCAGAAGGTGGGCGTGAAGGACCAGCCACATGAGAAGGACCAGTCTCAGGTGCAGGATCCGCCGCACAAGAAGTACCAACTCCAGCCGAATGTGTGGGTGAAGGCGGTGGTATCGAGTCGACATCCATATACATGCGGTCATCGTCATCGGCAGGATCCGCATGAACTCTAGCAGCGGCAGCAGCTGCCTCAGCGTCAGCCATCTCGATGCGAGTGTGAGGGCGCACCATCTCGTTCCTCTCCTCGTCACTGACTTGGGCATCCCGCATACCCATCTTGCAGATAGTGTCACACCCCAATTCTGATCCAACCAGAATGGTGTGAGTGAACCGTCATTGAACCAACGGTTCACACCAGGATCTCGAATAGACCGTGTCCACTCATACAAATCCATTGCACATAATCACAATCAGAATATAAATAATACAGCGGAAGTTTTTAAATAAATGAACTGAGAATCTATTGATAAAATAAATAGAATATCCAATTATTCAAATCCAAACATAAAATATCATATCCTTATATCCACTTAATCCAACTAAAAAAAACTGAAACAAATAGATAAAAATCCAATCAAAGGTACACGCAGAAAGGGCACTCGCATGAAGCGTCATGCTCGTCCTCTCCTGCCTGTATACCCAAAGCAGCAACATCACTATACGCTGGAGTGTTCATGTAGTCATCCACCGTATAACCTGCATCAACATCTAAAAACATGTATATATACAAAGGGTGAGCTCACAACTTAGCTCAGTAAGACAATCAGACAGTTTCACAATATTATGCATGAGTAACAATCAATTTTATGCTGTGGTCTGGTTTAAGTTTGCAATGTGCTATAGAAAGGTTTGGTGGCCCCCGCACCTCTATACACGAGTGTGTGGCACCTCATGGATCACACACCCATTGGCCCACATACACCCATCATGGAATAGAGATAGAGCTAAGATACCCTCGTACCTCCCCTGATGCTCTACCCATACCAGTACCTAAGCCCCTACTGGCCAGGCCTCGCAAACTGGGCTCGCAACTAACCAATCCTATATGTCATCAATGTATGCTCTATCCCAGCACAACCGTCTACGGCATAGAGATAGAGCTAAGGCATTCCCACACCTCCCCTGATGCCCTATCCGCAACTAACCCACTAGGATAGAAACAATACGCAGGTAGACCCTATCCCAACATAACTCCCTACGGCATAGAGATAGAGCTAAAGCATCGTGGACAAGCCAACGTCGACCTCGGAGACCACAGTGCCACATAACCATGGCCAGGCCAGCATCAACATCAGAGACCACCGTACCACGACCTTCCCCTGATGCCTCACCCGTACCAAGCATGTTAAGACAGAATACTACAAAAGGTGCTAGTGTGAGGAGCGATCCCAGGCCCATGCCCCACTCCACACACTAACGAAAACAATCACTTGCTTAACAATCACATCCTAACAATACATGAACAGTAATAATAACTGAAATTAAAAGATGGTATGTGAATATGCACAAACATCACATCATATATATTCAGTGTCAATAACAAAGATTTACTGTCCATTAATTATTAGGTTTATGTCAGATTCCCTTACCTGACGCTCGTTTGTTAGCTTGCTCCACGTCGCAAGATCCAAACGGGAAGTCACAAAGTCCTACAATATTATTAGGGTTTCATTAGAATAGTTTCCTTAAGGTTTCACGTTGGTCGGAAACCAACATGGTTACAAAATACTCCCACAGAGCTGACCGGTGGCATGTACCGGTCGCAGCTCTGTGGGGAAGACTGGCAACCGGTATGGTCAGCCGGTCCCCACAGACCAGTCTCCCGGAAGGTACCGGTGGCAACATACCGGTCGCACAGGGTGCAACCGGTATAGTCGACCGGTATGTCTCCGAAAGACCTTACTTTGGGTTTTCGACTGCCGTCGATCGATTTCCTTGGATTTTCAGGGTTTCTCCTATCCATTCTAAGTCTAATCTTTGAGTTAGAGTTATCCCCAACTCATTCAAGTCTTATTTCGATGAATATCATCTCGGAACTCGAATCTAGGGTTTGACGGCAACTTAGGGTTTTAAGGTCCAATTGGGGTTTTAGATCAATACCTACTTTGCATGGTATTGATCCACCCCTATAACTATCATAGGGTAAGAATATTGATTCAAACACTTACCGTTGACTGGCGTAACTTGAGCGTCGTCAAACGGTAATGGCGGCACCTTCTTCTTCTTCCTAGCTTCCTCTCTTTTCCAACCTCCTTCTCCTCTCTAGGGTTTGTGAGAGACAATGGAAATGATTTGAGGAGGTTTAAGGGTGTATTTATAGGCTAACATTAGGGTTTAGTAACCCTATTAAGATTAGGAAGGTTCAGACATTAGGGTTTAGGAAAATGGGACCCACAGAGATCCAATTCTGGATCTCCGCACTCAGTTGCGCAGAGCTGACTGGTCGACCGGTACCAAGACCGGTACCATCGATCGGTCAACATAAAATGATGATTATTTGACCGTCTTTGATCCGATTTCGTACCTGTTTGTCATCCGCTCGTCCCGTCTGGCCCGGTGATGATCGGAAGACCTGCTACGACACAAAACCAAGGTTTATACCGGGTTTACGGACTGCGGGTCTTACAGATAGCCTCCCAATTTAGAGGCGACGAGAAGGTTTTCTCTTGAATCTTCTCATCCACTAAATCAACCCCCAGGCGAGTAAGCAGAACAGTGATCATACGTCCATAGGGTAGATTACCCCTATGACTGGGCAGTGTGGCACTGATCATAGTCCGCATGATGATGTAAGGAAGGCAGACGGGCTGTCTAGTGCAAATATTGTACAGAAGATACTGGGTCAGCTGAGAAACCCTCTCGTAATGGCCACTCTGCGGGATCAGATTATGCTGGATAATCTTGCAAAAGACCCATGGAGCAGGATGCATATAGCAAGCTCTCATCTGCCAGCGATCAGGTCGTAGTAGCTGACTATCAATATTAGCCCTCATCTCTAGGGAAACGAGGGCTCTCCAGGAGCACAGTAAACCATGGGGCCATCATAGGGAATGCCCAGTAGGTCGGTCAGTTTCCGATAATCGAATGAAATGTTCACTCCCTTTACATAGCTAGTGATGCGTAGCTCGTGACCCCTATCCACATCATTGTAATCCCCCACCACCTAGAGATTACAATAAAACTGTCGCACTAAATCCGGGCATGTGCAAGCGTCGTAGGTGATGATAGGGAGCCACCCCATATCACCAAAGGCCCTCTCCACGTTGAACAAGGCTAACTCAGCCAAGTTCACCATACGACCACCCTCTACCTTCTTACGAGCGTAGTGGGAATACTATGCCTCGGCTTCGTTGGAGCGGAAGCGAAGTGGATCACGAACTCTGGGTACCTTGGTACGAGCCATGGATCTGCCAAATAGAAAAGAAAAACAGATAATGAGTTAATAGGATAAAAATCCAAAATTTGACATTATAACTACGTAAGTTGGCCAAAAGCCTCACTTGTCACCCATACACGTGGGCAGGAGGACTTACGTAGGTTCCAACATATTCTACAACACTCAAACAGTAGGAAATTCTAACTAATGAAGTCCAATTTGAAGAAATTGCGAGAAATCGAAAATTTCGATAAATTAGGGCAAAAAGGAGCAAAAATCCAAGTTTCTCGATAACCAACCGACGAAACTCAAAAATTTTTGAGGGCTTTCGTTCTTCGAGACACCAATAACAAAAGCCCCCAATAAAAATCAAATTTTTATGGTTGAAAAAAGTTTAATTTGAAAAATACAAGTTAAAGGGCCAAAAACCTAGAAATTGAAACCTAAAAACAGGTAAAAACGAGAAAGCATACCTGTAGGGATGACGAAACACGGATCCAAACTGACCAAAATAGCGTAGTGGCACTGTAGCAACTCAGAGGAGAGAAACGAGTCGAAACGGGAGGGGAATAATAGAGAATGAACAGAGAATCGGACCATAAATGTCTGATTTTTAGTCCGAGGGTCGGACAATTCGACCAGGATCATCGACCCTTGGATCGACCCTCCCATCGACCCTCAGCTCTCGGGAATCTGACAGAAAACCAGGGTCGGATACTGAGGGTCGGATACCCATCGACCCTCACATCGACCCTCAGCTCTCGGGAAGAACAGGTCATTCCCAGGGTCGGATACTGAGGGTTGGATACCCATCGACCCTCAACTCTCGGAAAGAACAGGTTATCCCCAGGGTCGGATACTGAGGGTCGGACGTACCATCGACCCCCACCATCGACCCTGCATAGAAAAGATAGTATTTTTCATAGAATGAGCTAAAAATTTTGAAATTTTACATCGGTTAGCATGCCTACATGTAGTATTAATGATTGTCTCACCTATTTTAATGATTTTCAGGCACCACCAATCTCAGGAGAAAATATGTCTGGGCGTAGAGTAACCAGGCAAAGTCGAAATGCAGTTCCACCACCACCTGTGGAGGAAACTAGCCAAGAAAATATATACGCCCAGGGAAATCCGTAGGTTGTACCCCCAGGAAATCCAGACCAGGCAAATCCTACCAACTTGCCACCTCCACCCCCAGAGTTAGCAACCGTGGTAATGAATCTAGCACAGCAGCTGCAACAAATGCAACACGCACAGGCTCAAATGCAAGTTGCAATGGGGATTATGTTCCAAGCCACACATGCTACACCCATGCAGACCGGACAAGCCAGTGCAGCACCGGTGGGTAACCACCCAGCACCTCAAACACCTCAACCACCAGCTGCACAAATTCCAGTACCAGGTCCAGAAGCAGCTCAGGTTAATTATCAGTATCCACAACCTATGTTTGGGGAATACCCCCACAATCAGATGGATCATTCTCGACTGGTTGAGAGATTTCTGAAGATGAAGCCCAAGGAATTCAACGGTAAACCGTCTGATCCGTTATGGCCAGCACACTGGATCGACGAGATGGAGAGAAACTTTCTCATGATGGCTATCACAAAAGAAGAAAAGGTGTTATGTGCCACCTTCATGCTGAAAGGCGATGCACATCATTGGTGGAAATCTACCAGGGCATATCTACTGACCAAGCATGCCCTATTGACTTGGGCTATTTATAAAGAAGCGTTCTTTGAGAAGTATTTTTCACGAAGCTTCAGAGATGCTATGGAGAAGGAATTCCTGAGTTTATATCAGGGCCAGATGTCTGTGGTTCCATATCAACAGCGTTATGAGGAGCTGTTTTTCTTTGCACCACTTAGTATGCAAGAAGAAGACACTAAGACCCGTAGGTTTGTCACGGGGCTTAGAGGAAGCATCAGATAGCATAGGTATATAACGAAGTTGTTCAAATTGCTCGAGTTGTAGAATCGAGCCAGAAGGAGAGTTATTTTACACTGAACAGAGGTATAAAAAGGCCAACCAAAAATGCTTATAACGGAGGGAACAACAAGACATTTAAACCCTTCCGTGCTCAAGGCTTTACTGCTGCACCCAAGACTACTCCAACAGCTCAACATCAGCCAAAGCCAAATTCTGAAGGTCCGAAATGTTATAACTGCAACCAAGCAGGACATATGGCAAGGGAGTGTCCTAAGCCCAAGAAGCAGTTACATCAAGGACGAGTATATGCGGTTACAACCGAGGATGCTGCCGCATCACCCGATGTGGTCACAGGTATGACTGAAACCTTTTAAGTTGTATTACATTGTATGAGCATGTAGACTAAGTAAAATAAATCACAGGTATCATACCTATAAATGACGTACCCGTCAGAGTACTCTTTGATTCAGGAGCTACTCATTCCTTTATATCTGTGTCATTCGAAAAGATGCTGAAATTATCCATCAAAACATTGGACTACAAACTACTTGTACGGTCACCGATGGGGTTAGAAGTGGAATTAGAGAAAGGTTATGGACCATGTCAAGTTCTCATTGGCGAGAAAACCTTAGATGCAACCTTGATCCAACTTGAGATGGCAGACTTTGACGTCATCTTGGGAATGGACTGGCTAGCTCGGCATTCTGTGAACCTATTATGCGCCGAAAAGAAGCTAACATTTAAAGACAAAGAAGGAGCAGAATTTAGTTTTGCGAGAACCAAACTGCCCCGTAAACGCAAGCTCATACTCTCAGCACTAAAGGCTAAGAAGTGCCTTGAGAAGGGGGCAGTCAGGTATCTAGTATCAGTGGTTGACCTAACCAAGGAAACACCACGAATGGAAGATATTGATGTCGTACGGGACTATCCCGACGTATTTTCGGAGGAACTACCAGGATTACCACCCGACCGAGCCACAGAGTTTGTGATAGATCTTATACCCGGAGCCGCACCAGTATCAAAAGCACCTTATAGAATGGCTCCTACAGAACTGAAGGAATTGAAAGTGCAACTACAGGAACTGCTGGACAAGGGTTATATTCGACCCAGTTTATCACCATGGGGAGCACCGGTATTATTCGTAAAGAAAAAGGACGGTAGCGTTCGATTATGTATCGACTATCGGGAGTTGAATAAACTGACAATCAAGAATCGATATCCACTACCTCGGATCGATGACTTGTTCGATCAGTTGCAAGGAGCAAAAGTATTTTCTAAGATCGATCTTCGGTCAGGCTATCATCAGTTGAAGATTAAAGAGGGTGATATTCCTAAGACAGCTTTCAGGACCAGATATGGACATTATGAGTTCTTGGTCATGTCTTTCGGATTAACAAATGCACCAGCAACTTTCATGGAACTTATGAACCGGATCTTCCACGATATGTTGGATACGTCGGTTATTGTGTTTATTGATGATATATTGGTATATTCCAAGGACAAAGAAACCCATATCAAGAACCTAAACGCCGCCCTACAACGTTTAAGGAAAGAGAAGTTATATGCCAAATTTACCAAGTGTGAGTTTTGGCTAAGTGAAGTCGTCTTCCTAGGCCATGTAGTATCCGCTGAAGGAATCAAAGTGGACCCAGCATGATCGAGGCTATTGTAAAGTGGGAAGCACCGAAGAGCGTTGCAGAAATTAGAAGTTTTCTAGGTCTCGCTGGTTATTATTGGAGATTTGTGGAAGATTATTCCCGGATTGCCGTACCTCTGACCAGTTTGACTAAGAAAGGTGAAAAGTTTGTGTGGACGGATAAATGTGAGAAGAGCTTCCAGACATTGAAGACCAGATTGATATCCGCTCCAATTTTGACTATTCCTGTCCCAGGACAGCCATTTACCCTATATACTGATGCGTCAGGACTGGGATTAGGATGCGTGCTTATGCAAGGAGAACAAGTAATTGTTTATGCCTCAAGACAGTTGAAGACACATGAGAAAACAAGACAGTTGAAGACACATGAGAAAAATTATCCCACTCATGATTTGGAGTTAGCAGCAGTAGTACATGCTGTCAAGATATGGAGACATTACCTGTACGGGGAGAAATTTTAGATTAAGTCGGACCATAAAAGTCTTACTTATTTATTTAATCAGAAGGAGTTGAATATGAGGCAAAGAAGATGGCTGGAACTATTGAAAGACTATGATTGTGATATCCAGTATCATTTGGGGAAAGCTAATGTAGTAGCGGATGCGTTGAGCAGAAAGGCGATGATAAAATCTCAGGGGGAGGTTAGTACAAGCTATATGTACTACCGGAATGGTATTCAAGCATGGCAATGAGCAATATGTGATAGATACAACGGATGGATCAGCCAACCAAGGGTTTATTCATCGGTTTTCAAATATGTTCGCGACATTGAAAATTATACCGGATATAATGGATGAAGTGAAGATAGTTATCAAATTAGATCCTTATCTAAGAATAGTACAAGAAGATATCGAGAAAGGTAGGACTAACCCTGAGTTCACCTTGGACGAAGAAAAGGTACTGAAGTACAAAGGAAGAATATGTGTACCCGAAACAGAAAGTGTGGACATTAGACACCAACTGATGAAATAAAGCCCATACCACCATCTATTCGATACATCCTGGAAGTACAAAAATGTATCATGATCTAAAGAAACTATATTGGTGTAGAGGAAAGAAAGCAGATGTAGCTAAGTTCGTGTCTCAATGCCTAAATTGTCAGAAAGTAAAGGCTGAACGACAAAGACCCGCAGGACTGTTACAGCCGTTACCGGAACCAACATGGAAATGAGATTGCATCACTATGGACTTCGTCACGGGGTTACCACTGACTCCTCGAGTAGTTGACGCAATTTGGGTGATTGTAGACCGTCTGACTAAAACAGCTCGCTTCATACCGATACGACCTCAGTATACATTGGAAAGGATAGCAAAGCTGTATGTGGATAATATTGTTCGGTTACACGGTGTACCAGAGAGCATTGTGTCCGATAGAGATCCACGATTTACTTCCAAGTTTTGGGAGGGATTGCAAAAGGCTATGGGTACAACATTGAAATTCAGTACTGCATTCCACCCACAGACAGATGGACAGTCAGAGTGTACAATCCAGATTTTAGAAGATATGCTACGAGCATGTGTAATTGACTTCAAAGGATCATGGGATGAAAGATTACCACTGATCGAGTTCGCTTATAACAATAGCTATCAGGATACTATACAGATGTCACCCTATGAAGCACTGTATGGCAGAAAGTGTCGAACTCCTTTATTTTGGAATGAAGTTGGAGAACGTAGTATTGTTGGGCCGAAATTTGTTGAAGATACTTGTCAAGTGGTAGACATTATCAAGGAAAGGGTAAGAATAGCTCAGAACCGTCAAAAGCAATATGCAGATACTCGACGCAGAGATCTTGAATTCGTCGTGGGTGATAAAGTATTCTTGAAGGTATCGCTTATGCGAGGATTGAAAAGGTTCGGACAGAAAGGGAAACTAAGTCCAAGATATGTCGGGCCATATGAGATTTTAGCTAAGCATGGGAAAGTGGCTTATCAGTTAGCACTACCACCATCTATGTCAAGTGTGCATGACGTATTTCATATTTCCCTATTGAAGAAGTATGTCAAGGATCCAACGCACGTTTTAACAGTAGATTTACTAGAATTGACTGATGATTTGACATTCGAAGTAACACAAACTGAAATCACCAGCCGAAAGGTTCAACGACTACGCAACCGAGATATCTATTATGTTAGGGTCACCTGGAAAAGTAGAGACATGGAAGAAATTACATGGGAAGAAGAAAATGCTATGCGAAAGCAATACCATCACTTATTTGATTCAGAAGGTACGTACAATTTCGAGGACGAAATTTTTATAAGTAGGGGGGAGTTGTAAGACCCGTATAAAACTAACCCGGTCTTACCACCTTGAACCAGGTTTACCCATCATGGTTGAGTCAAATGGACCAAGGGCGTGAAGGAGATCGTGATCCTAGGTATCAAATCGACCCAAAAATACTTAAATTAGGGGGAGGGTCGCATACCCAGCAAGGGAGGATTGGACCCCCCCAAGATAGAAAGTCAGACCCTCTGTTTTACAGGGAGGGTCAGGGAGGGTCGGACACATTGAAAACCTAGGGTCGACGGGATCATCGACCCTCCCATCGACCCTCAGTTGCCGCCGAAACTAAAATTAGGAAATTTCCATAATTTCGATTAGGATTCTTTCCTAATCTCAAAGGGACTTATTTATGATGTTTCTACTCTATTTAAAGGACGTCCCTAAGCCTCTTTCACTCCTTTTACAACCCTAATTGAATTGAGAGAAAGAGAAGAGAAGGAAGAGAAGAAGAAGAGAAACAAGGTAGAGAAGAAAGCAAAAGGAGAAGAGTTACAGAGAAGGAGTGTTCTTCTCAGGTATGGATACTAATTCCATGAGTTTCTATAGGCCTTAGGTTAGATAATGATGAGAGTGTGATCTCGGAGAAACCCAAACCATCAACCAATGGTTAGGTTTTCATGGAAAACCATGGGAGAATATATGAAAGCTATTTAGGTGGGTGATTCATGGTTCTAGACCATGGAATGCATGTTGAATGGATTGTAGGAGCAAGTCATAGGACCCCAAACTCGAAGAATGGATTAAAAGGAGGAAAATTGATCAAAACCCACTGAGGGTCGCACAAAGGGTCGATGACCATCCGACCCTATGTGATCCTGAGTATCGACCCTCAGGGTTTTGGAAGATCAGATTTGGGGAGGGTCGCACCCAGGGTCGATCATGACTTCGACCCTATCTCCGACCCTCAGTTAACAGAATGGTTTTTAAATTCAGAATTAATTCTAATTAAATTCTATCGACTTTGTTAGGTCTTCTAGTAATATAATAACATTATAAAGATGATTCTAAAGTTTAGAAGAGTATCTATTAGCAAGCTAAGGTGAGGAAACGGAACTCTAAACTAATTGGTTAATAACAAACTGTTTTTTCTTTTCTTGAGTCCAATGCCATGTTTGATTCTATGCGACTATGCTTGTAATGTGCATACAACATGTCATCCAATATTTCTATTACTTGTTCATGCATATTTAGTTTATTGTTTATAACATGATGATGATGATGATGATAGGAATAGGCATGTGATTGTATGTGTGTGGCTGGTGTACTTGATGCGAGCGAGTATCAGGGGAGGTGTGATGAGAACGTCAATAAACGTTAACTTTTGGCGGGTTTCAGAATTTTAGCTCTATCACTAACTCAAATATTGTACATTAGCATCGTCGTATCGCCATTACTTTAGCAGAACTATTATGTCATGGAGTATCAGGGGAGGTGCTCTCGGTCCTTGTAGTCTCTGACTCTACCAGGGGGCTTTAGCTCTATCTCTATGGACATTCTGAGGGATGCTGGGGTGAGGCATTGGATACACTGTTTGGCATTAGGATTGGTTAGTTGCGAGCCCAGTTTGCAAGCCCTCGCCAGCAGGGGCTTACGTGTTGGTATGACACTATACAGCAATAAACGTTAACCTTTGTTGTATAATGTTCATGATTAGGGTGGATGGGGACGACAATAAACGTTAACCTTTGGGCAGACTTCCACACCCTGTGTATAGAGGCGGGGTCAATAAACATTAACCTTTGACCACCCAACCTTTTTATTGCGCATTGCAAACTATAAACCAGACCAAAGATATGAATTGATTGCATGCATATGTACTGTTGCATTGTTTTGTTTGCTCACTGAGCCATGATGTGTGCTCACCCCTCGACATCGAATATTTTTAGTTGATGATGCAGGTTATACCATTGAAGATTATGTAAACGCTCCAGCGTACGAGAACGTAGCGGCGATGAAAGTTGAAGCTGAAGTGGATACACATGACTCATCTTGCGAGTGCAACTCATGTGTATTTGATTAGATATTTTCTTAGTTTTCTTACTTGGATTTATTATGGACATGTATTTGATATTTATTTATGTCTCAGTTGATACAGAATAATTTACAATTTAAATATTAAGATCACAGTAGATTCTCAGTTCATTTTATTATAAGACTTCCGCTATTATATATTTACTCTGATTATGAATGTGGATGTATGGAGTTTAGATAACACGGATACAGCCTACTCGAGATCCTGGTTCAACCGTTGGTTTGCTAGCAGTTCATCACACCATTCTAAATAGTGCGGAATTGGGGTGTGACATTTATTGACTAGGAAAGTCAGTGATTTCAGACTAGACAATGGATCCTAGATGTAATGCTCATGATCAAGTTCAATTCCTCTACATAGGGTATATTTATGTCCCAGTGTCTACATGTTGTGACATGCCGCTACTATGGTGTGCTAGGGGCAAGATAGAAGGAAACGGGCAATCCAACAGAGTTGGAGCTAGGTTGAATCTGGATTGCATCAAGAATTTGACCATGCTTCCAAGGTCAAGGAAAGATTGACAGATTGATTGCAGAAAGTGACTTCTTAGATAAACCCTTCTTGAATCTTGAGAAATGACGGGGCTGATGATTTGATGAATTTTACTACATCCGTAATCCGACCATGAGAATTTGCTCTCTCTCTAACGTGACAAAAGGATTTGAAGATAGAATTCTATTGAAAGGCAATGCTATGGAGCCCAAAAGGCAAACAAATGATGGTTTGTTCAACTCCTCTGAGTATGATTTACTGGAGAGCAAGTGGGGTTCCTTTCCTTATGGAGGGTAGACTGGGTATGACACTTGTCTACATGAACCACAAGATTTTTCTATGAAGGGCCAATGAGGGCAATGCTTTAGGGTCGCATTAGGTCGCCTATCCCCACTGAGGTATTATGGGTTGCTCATTGAGGTTTCTTGGGTTGCTTTTCCTTGCTGAGGTTTTTTTTCTTCCCTTCATTTTTTCATTTTTTTTTGCAAACCCCATTTTGGGTTGAATAAAGAGTCCTAATATGGTGAGTATATTGCCAAAATTATGGTCCTATCCAATGGTCTGAAACCCTTAGGGGAAGTCCGAACGACATGACTTTCATGACAAATGGGTAGCCTTGCCCCACTGTTTAAGTTGACACCTATACGCATTGATAGCCGGGCAACTATTTGAATCATCACTACAAGTGACCTTAGGGAAATGAAGTCCCACACCAAAATTAAAAATGATGCCAAATTATGTTTTCCTTTCTTGGAGATGTTCAGATGGAACAAGTGTCTCAACAAGCTACATCGAGATGCTGAATCAGTCGCGTCCATATCTGGGCCTGAAACCTTTAAGTTTGTTGACAAGTATTGATGTTGAAGGTCCGGGAGGACTGATGTGAAACTATCCACATGGGTCTACCCTTGGGAGAGTGTTTGGTTGTTTATGTAGAATGAGTTTATCTTACCGAGAAGATCCTATTTTATTGGCTTGAGAAATGAAGGGCTTATAGGAACCTTGGGAAGCCGTCGGATGTAATGAACGACAGATGAGAGTTCTAGCCAGATTCATGAATTTGTACATAAAATGATGACATGATCACGAGATACAATGCCATAAAAAAATTGATAATCAAAAGAAGGGCTTGTGATAAAGACTCCTTGGAAGGTCGTTAGATTGATAGACGGGAGAGAGAGTCTAATGCCAATGAGAAATCTTTCTCTGATGATGAAGAAGTGATGAGATCGTCTCCTGTAAAGGCGGGATGTAATTGGCTAAAATCAAAAGTTCGATCCAACATGCTGTGAATCTCGACGAACGATTGAACTTGCTATCAGGCTTTGATTGGAACTACCATCATCTTGAAGTGAGAGGGACAATTGTCTTACTGTCGAACTCCAATGCCATCAACATCTTACTATTTTCTTTTTTTTCTTTTTTTTTTAGATGTGGAGGCCACATAATGCAGTGCTTCGCTTGATTGCAAAGTTGAATCATGACTTCTAATATTGGATTTGAATCTTCTTCTTCCAAAAATTTCCATTCAAATAGAACATCTTTGCCTCTGTTAGTACTCTGATCTTCTGTAAACTTTATGAACATTTGTGATTGTTCATTTAGTTCTGATTTTATCTGAATGGTGAATCCGTATGCTGTCCTCTGAAAGTTAATCATCACCTTCTGTCTGATGTGACTACCTCCCATTATCGATGTAGATAAAACATAGGCTTGAATTTTTTTTTCCTTTTTTTTTTCTTGGATATTCCAATGACCTTATTCTTTGATATTGAGATTGATCATTCATCATGTATCTCTTGCTTGTAGATGATGTACTTTGTAAGCACTTTGAAATTTCTATCCTTTTTTGTGGCACATCTGTCCTCCACTCATTTGTACTGATTGGCTGACCTGTTGATATGATCTGTTACTATCTAATGCTTTCCTTGGAATCTTTTCATAGGTAGAACAAATGACAGCTTCTCCAACACATGTTTCTTGAGAGTACTCTTGTGTCTCCCGATTAATCATTTAAAGCTTTCCCAGACGGGTTGGACCTTTCTTTCTTAAGAGGCCAGATGGCATAGAAGTTCAAGAGACGGCTCATCATTTCAATCATCTTCATAGTCAGAATTGACTGCGCACGTGGAATAGGAGGATGTATGAAACTGGGAGGAAATGTATGGAAGAGACAAAGCACAGAGTTTGAAATCCCAAATGGGATGATTTTCTTTTACTTACAGGGCAGATTGGACTGGACTTGTCAACAAGCATATCAATCTTGGACCCAGACATGGATGACCTATCGAATACCGATAATAGAAAGTTAAAACAACTAGTTCATCCAAGCGGCTCCAGTTGGGCATAACGCCTTCGACGACCACCTTTAATCATTGTGGGAATAAATCTTCCTTCAGACCTCTAACAGCAGGACTCATCATGCCCCTCTATCAATAGGTGTAAGATACCTACCTTTTAGGGTTCCATACAATTCTCTCCTTGTTTGTTTTTTTTTCTTTATTTTTTTCTTTTTTTCTCAGTTTGGGATCCATTCATAACCAGGCTATTGCTTTTGAAGCTCAAGGTTACTCTGGTTTATGCCCCAGTTTGGGGTTCAGTGGATTCATCAATGGATCGCTTCTAATTGAGTTCAAAATCATTTTAGCTTATTCCTCAGCTTGGGGAGCAAGGTGTATCGCCATTGAGCTACACCATTTTAAGTCCAAGATTAGACTAGTTTATGCCTCGGCTTGGGGGGTTCAATGGATTTTTTCATTAGACCACTCTCAATTTGGGTCTAAGGTCAATTTGGTCAATGCCCTAGTTTAGGGCATAATGGCTTTCCTCATTAGACCGCACTCAATTTGGGTCCAAGGTTAATCTGGTTCATGACCAGCTTAGGGCTCAATGGCTTTCCTCATTAGACCGTACTCAATTTGGGTCCAAGGTCAATTTGGTTCATGCCCAACTTAGGGCTCAAGGGCTTTCCTCATTGAACCATACACAATTCAGGCCCAAGGTCAATCCGGTTCATGCCCCAGTTCAGGGGTCATTGGCTTTCCTCATTAGACCGCACTCAATTTGGGTCTAAGTTCAATTTGGTTCATGCCCCAGTTTATGGGTTAAGGGTTTCATCATTGGACCATTCCCTAGCCATGATTCTGGTTTCTATCCTAGCCTAGGGTACATTGGATCTCTTCTTTGGTCTAATCTACTGCTCGAAAAAATTTCATTCCTTCTCTTTGAATAATAAGAAATATGAGGGCAACTCTTTGGATTCTAGCATTTCCTTGGCCAATGGGGCAGAAATACCCGTGATGGGATAGCACTATCATAGCTGAAGTTTCATGGTTTCCTGATGACTCCAGAATCTGGAATTGATCTTTACTGACAGACAATGAAGAATGCTTCTCATTCGCCATTCCTGACGAGCGATCCTAACTTGTAGCACTGGGCTATGATGGACATGGATCGGGCTCTAATTGATAGAGCCAGAGGTGAATTTTGAATTTATCTCTAATTAATAGAGACAAGGTTGACTTTGAACTGATCTCTGATTAATAGAGACAGAGTTGACTTTGAACTGGTCTCTAATTAATAAAGATCAAGAATGAGAGTCATGGACTAGGCTGTAATTGCTAGAGTCAAGGATTGCTTGAGTTGGGCTCCGATTGATAGAGGCCAAGGATGATAATCATGGATTGGACTCTAATTGCTAGCGATGACGGATTGATTGAGTTGAAATGACTAAAATTCTCTTCGATTCCTTCATGAAATGGAACATGGACCCGAGGTAATGGTTGAACAGGCCTAGAGGCTAACTCATGCTCACATTCTCTTTCTTTCTCTTCTTTCTAAGATAGGAACTGGCTTTCAACTGTCTTAGGCTTCTGACTGTCTAACTCTGCCTGCTGAGCTGTCCACTTTGTCTGCTGTGCTGTCTGGATACATTTCCTGTATTTCCTGTCCAACCATGCCTGCTGACTGTCCACTCTGTCTGCTGACTGGATACATGTCCTACATGTCCTGCTGACATTCTCGCTCCTCCATATCATCCTGCCAACTATCTAGAGGTTGCCAATAATGACAACACATACAAAGTTGCTGTCAACAGCACAACTTGGCCAAGGTTCCAACAGAAGGTAAAGATCAGGTTAATCGGATGGTAGCGAAGGGTTCAAACTTCTCCATAGAACCCTTCAATGGCTATAATGATTTCAGCTTGTGGCAACAATAGGTGAAAAATATTCTTACGTGGGAGGGGATTGTAAATAAATTCAACAAGTCGGGAAATATAACAGATGATGAGTGGTTAGAGTTAAGGGATCTAGCAAATACAACGATCCAATTGTTTTTGGTAGATAACACTCTTCATAAGGTCATTGGTTTGAAGGATCCAAAAGAAGTTTAGACAAAGTTGGAGAGCAGGTACAAGTCCAAATCATTGATAAATCGATTGTTTTTGAAAAAACAGTTATACGGTCTTTACTTGTCAGATGGAGCGAAATTTGAGGTGCACATTGATGAGTTCAACAGGATTTTGTCAGAGTTGTCTGCTTTTGATGTGAAGATCGAAAAGGAGGATAAGGCACTTATCCTGTTGGTCTCATTGCCTCCTTCATTTGATTACATTGTGACTACACTGTTGTTTGGTAAAGATACTCTCAGACTTAACAATGTTATTGCTGCTTTACTGATAAATGAGAACGGAGGGGACGTCGGATGAGGGTAATGCCTTGTTTATAGTCAGTGGTCAGGGTAGAGGAAGATCAAATGGGAGATAGGAATATGGCAAGAATAGGGGTTGCTCCAAGTCACAAGGTTGCAAAATAATTTGTTATTATTGCAATGAGGAAGGCCATATAAAGAGGAATTGTCCAAAGCGTAAGGAGGATAAAAAGAAAAATGAAGACGAGCAGAGTGGAGAAAAATCATTTACTGCTGTTGATGGAAGGGTAGAGTGATGGAGATGTCTATCTCAGTACTTCATCAGGTACGGATACTTCGAATTGGATTTTAGATTAGGGTGTTCATTTCATATGTGTTCAGTTAGGGAGCATTTTACTACATATCATGCATGTGATAAGGATACGGTCAAAATGGTAAATGATGCTGAAAGCAAGGTTGTCGAGATTGGGCCTATACGGATTTGCATGTTTGATGGGATTGTGTAAACTGTAACTGGGATTAGACATGTGCCGAATCTAAGGAAGAATCTGATTTTATTAGAAACACTGGCTTCGAGAGACTACAGGTGTTTATCTGAAGGTGGAGTTCTCAAGGTCTCCAAAGGGGCCATGGTTGTGATGCAGGGACAGCTGGTTGAGAATCTATATAGACTTGCAGGGAGTGTTGAAATAGATGGTGCTTTTATTGGAACTCAGGCAAGGGGTACAGATGGAAGACAAAGACTGCAGGAATTTTAAGTTATGAACAAGTGCAGATCTGGGAAGAAGCGAGTTTCTTTTGCTTCGGACTTTGTGAGTGGAAGTGATCTCTCCAGTGATGTTGCAGCAATGGAAGAGGTGGAAACACATCACATCGTACAGTGGTGAGCTGTGTCGGACACCCAGACAGGGTGTTGGCTATGCCAGTTTGGGTGTAGCGGTTTGGCAGAGACAATGGACGGGTTCTTCTTGAAGGTAGCTTGTAGAATCCAAGTCATGTAGAGATTTGTTGGGTTGGTGCCTTGTATTCTATGGGGTCCATATAGTTAGGGTTGTATTGTATTTAGGTTTAGGTTAATTACATGTACAATGGTTAATTAGTTATTGTGTGGGATTAAGATTTTTAGGGTGCCTATATATTGTCTCTAAGGATGTAAATGGATAACTGAAAATTCGAATTCGATTCGAATCCGAATCCGTTTAGGAGAATTCGAATCCGAACAATCGAATTCGGATAAGAATGGGCGAATTCGGATAAGAATGGGCGAATTCGGAGACGGATTCGGATATAACTTAAAACCAACGGATATAATCCGCTCCGAGTCAAATTAGGCAGCCACTGATAGAATAATAAAAAATCCCAAAATAATTGAGAAAACAAAATGGATGACAGCTGTGATAAGTTGCTCTTTGTTTATTATAATAATATGATATATGATGCATTCAAGAACCACGATTGCTTTATATTTCAATTAAAATAAAAAATCTAAAAGACTCCCGAGTGTGTTTTAGGTTTCATTTTTCTTATCACGATTAGCAGGGCCGGGAATCTCAACGGACAGGGGTTTTTCTAATCGCGGCATGGCTGAGAATTTCGATGGACGGAGGATGAAGGGAGGACGGAAGGTCTAACAGGAGGGGGAAGATCGACAGGCAGAGCCGCATAGGATGGAGAGAAGAGGGAAGACAAACCTCTTAGTCGTCGACGGTGGCGACAAGTTTTTGTGATATTGCCGCTGTGGTTTCGAAACCTCCTGTCACCACTTACGTAAAATCACAGTTTGTTCACCATTTTTCCATTCTTCTTCCTTTCTCCCCCTTGACCTTTGTCTTCTTCATCTTGCTTTTTTTTTTTTTTTTTTATTTTATTTCTTGATGATTTATGGTGTTAGGGTTTCTAAAATTAATGCTTAGTTGTAAATTTGAGTCTGTAACTCTGAAATTCATCTCGATTTTAACATCTTTCTTCTCAGTCTGATTTCATAAGTATCTCATATGTTTAATAATCAGTTCTCTCATCCCGTATTAGCATTTTCAATTGATTCTATGAATCTGTTTAACCAATTTTTCATTTCAGATTCAACCTATATGTTTTTTCGAATTCGAATCGGATTTTAACTGGATATCTGGTTAAATTTCAATTCGAATTCGGATTTGGTTTCTAAAAATCCGGTGGATTTCGGATCGAGTTCGGATAGGACATTTGATAAACGAATTCGAATTCGGATAATGCCTTATCCGTGCCGAATCCGATCCGTTTACATCCCTAATTGTCTCTATTGGGAAAACCCTAGGTAAGGTCTAAGCTAAGGAGAACACTTTGTCAGGTGGAGAGAGGTGTAGAGCTTTCTTATGAATAAAGAAATTCTCTGTTTCTCTTTGGTGGAGGTAGGCATTCTGGATTAAGTGTTGAACCATAGCAAATCATATGTTATGTGTGTGTTTGCTTGATCTTGATTCTTTCTCTTGGTTGTCCTTTCATCCCTAACATTTGCGAACTCTTTTTCACTCTCTATTTCTCTCATTCTCTTCTCAGCGTCTTCTTCTATCATCTTCATGGCTTCTCGTAGAGAAGGAAACCAAAAAATCTGCTTCTTTCCACCTCCCTCAGTCGACAACCCCTTTCCCTCTCTAACGAAAATGAATTTTCCCCCTTTAGCGTAGGGTATAACCCTAACGAATTACAAAAGTACCCCTCCCCCCTTATTCTAACTTTTATAGTTATTAACCTAACATAAACCCATTTAGTTAGATGACAACTAAGGCCTATAAAAAAATACAAGAAAACACAAGCACATGCCCAATTTAAAAAATCCAAACCCATTAGTTTTATTTAGCCAAAAACTAGCACATAAAATTGCTATGTCATAAGCCCAAAAAAGAAAATACTCTTTTCACTCGTTTTATTTCATTTTTTCTAATTACCTAAATGACTAGAGTGCCCCTTCAATGCGTGAGGTGCTGAAATGGGGTCTTTACACAGTGGCAAAAATGGGGTACTAAGAAGTCAACAAGACGTGTCTTGGAGAAAACCTTTGGTGATATCTATCTATATATATATATATATATATATAGAGAGAGAGAGAGAGAGAGAGAGAGAGAGAGAGAGAGAGAGAGAGAGAGTAACCTTTTAATTCATCGGTGACAAAAACAAACACGTCTCATTTTACCGTTATGTTTGAGAGTGTTAGTCACAACCGTCGGTGTTCAAACGTGGCCCGTAATTGGGAGGGCTTCTTAGAAACTGTTTTATCTTGGAGGTTGCTTCACAGAAATCCTTTGCACTAATAGGGGTGAATTACAATCTTAAGGAGAGTGATTTTCTTTACGACTTATCCCCACTATCATTCCAAATGATTATTACTTCATATTTTATGTAAGTCATTTACTTATTTAATTTGGAGTGCATGTTTCATATATTCTAATTTTGTTGTTACCATATCATATTATATTGGTTTGTCAAAGTCTCAAATCTATATATTGAATCTATATTTTCCTATAGTTCTTGAGACTTTATCTGAGACCCATGACATGAGATTTCTGTTAATTTGAACGGTTAGTTCTAAATCATTTAAAAACTGATGAACCCTGATATACTGAACTCCATTCGAGAGAGAAAGGGATGAAAGGATCCAGAAGGGGGTGGACTGTGGAGGATCTCATCGTCATAGCAACTATAGCTGGATCTGCTAGCGGCACCACTGCATTTGGTGTTACCAATGTCTTAAATTCATAGAGATCATCACCCACACCACCACTAGCAATTGCTCAAGAAGAGCAATCATCAGTTCCCCTCTTATTCATCAAGGAGTGAGATACAGAAAGCAAATATATAAAGGGCAGAACCTCGTTAGATAAACCAATTTTTACCCCTGTGGATTGGCAATTGATTTTACTTATGTTATCTCTGATATATTGGTGGAAAGTAGAGTATGATATACTGGCTAGGAAGTAGAGGTGTTAATCGGATCAGATGTATGGGCTATAACCACCTGTTTATGATAAGTTTAGGTTACCCAGGGTGGGCTGTATGCACCAAGATTCAAATCCTCTCCTCCAAGAGAATCTGGAGGAGAGGTGACGCCCCTATTGGATGAGTGACACCTCGTCCGAGCCTTCCATCCGAGACGATGCTGAGCGGACAAGCTGAGCTGACAGGGGGGTGTCGGCTCGGATTCACCCAAGCCCCAAGTGTCATCCATCCAATGGAGATGCCACCTCTCCTTCAGATTCTCTTGAAAGAGAAGATGTGGATCCAAATGCACCAAGGTCTAGATTGGGTGCTCGCATCAGGCTTATTGGCTCCAATATGGTTAGTCGAGCAGAGCTGTTTTTACTGGCGAGGCTCATATCTTCTTTTCTCATATTTGGAAGGATCTTTCTAAGTCCGGATCACCTGGTGGTACTAGAAGTCCTCTTGAATTAAGGAGCAAACTTCCCTTAACGAAAATAATTTCATTTTTAATTTCATTATTTAGGTAACCGATTTGATAGTTTATCTCTTACTATTTTTTTAATGGTAAGTAAATTGATTTGATAGTTTATCTTTTAATTCATGGTAAGAACACTTTGATGGTTTATCTCTCAGGGTTTTTTTTTTTTTTTTAAATTTCTTATTTTCATTTTTATAGATTCAAAAAGAATTGAATGATGAACATATCTTTAAACAAAAAAAAAAATGAACGTCCTTACGCAGACGCTGGACGGCGCTGAGTTCTACTTCAGTGGACGCTCATCCCATAAAAAAAAACTTTTTTTTTTCCCCTGTTTTTTGGTCTCCGACTCTATTTTTCATTTGGATTTTGTTATTTTTATTTTCTTTTTTCTTGACATATAATCAAGAAGTTTCAAAATTTTATCACTACAGAAAAACCTCGGAATCTTTTTTGTATGTTGGGTTTTTAATGGGACTTCTAAATACTCAATTCCACCCCATATTATCAGTTGCTATTGTATATTGAATATTTTTTTTTTGCTAGAGATCCAAAGTTTATATTAAAAAGAAAGGGAAAAAGAAGTATAAAGCACCTTAGTTGGATGTTGAATCCCCATTTCAGCATTGCCATCAGCAGGGGCAATCCAGGGTGAGACAAACAAACTCATAATTAATGAAAACAATACCGAGGTATATGGGAAACATCCCATACCACCTCCTTAGCTATCACATGAGGGCAAACAGACCAAGATTGTGATCTCCTTTCATTAGCTGCAGTCTTAACTGTACAGCACATCAACTCTGTTTGTAAGGAAAACCACTCCTGCATCACAACTCAAGGAACACACGAATTCTGGATAGCCCCTACTACTGAGAAGGCATCAGACTCAACCCATATTCAGGTGAAGCCTAACCAAAAAGCAACTTTAAGACCGAGAATCACAACCTTAATCTCGGCAATAAAATTAGTGCAAATAGGCAAGAACTCTGAAAAAGCATTGACAACTTGACCACTTGCCATCCGAACGACACCTCTAGCTCCAGTGATTCCATGGTTGCCCAAGCTGCAACTATCAGTATTAACTTTATACCAATCATTCCGTGGAGGATACCAATAAAGCTGGGAAATATTTAACTACTTCCAAGGAGTGGTCACTAACAAGAAAATTCTCACCAAACGGAGATCCATAGAGAATCTGATAACACAAGGATCTTTGAACGACAGATCCAAGCAACCCTTCTTGATTCTTGACCACATCATCTCCTTAGAAAATTTTATATTTCTATGGAGGGAATTATTACGAGCACTCCAAATTGCTTGCAGGGCAATAAAGAAAATCCCACTCCATAGAACTTTTAACTCCACCCCACCTTCTTTTCGAAGCCACCAATCCATCATCCTAGAACAAGAATAAAAAACGGGAATAATCCAACCAAAAGAGACCACCACTTCTTCCTAGATTCTCTTTGCCATAACAAAATTTATATTTCTATTGAATGTTGATTACCTAGTTCAAGTAATGTGTAATCCATCGTTAAAATAATGAAATCTTTTTTTTAATCACATCTGGTTTGTCGATCAAGGTGGAACTCTCAATCTCTTTTTTAATCACATTTAAGGTTTGTCAATCAAGTGGAATTCTCTCTTTGGTTCATCATTTGATAGTCCAATGAGCTCACTTAACTATTCTAGTCTTGTTTATCACTTCATGGTTCATACTTCAGTATCCAAGTCTTAATCAATTGGAAATAAAAAGAAACTTGTACTCATAATCGTTTGCAAGCATATGCAGAAGGAGATGGCAAAGATCAATAAAGAAGAATGGTAAATAATAAGGAAATATGATTTTTTATTAAGAAAAATTAAAAGAAGTATTGCATGAGTATTGCATGAAATAAGGAAATATGATTTTGATTAAGGAAATTATTTTTTTCAAATAAAAAAATTACCAATTTAGTTCTCTCACCATTAAAATAGATAGTAATAGTTAAAAAAATTGAAATTAAAAAATTGTGAGAGATAAACTATCAAATCGTATAACTTACCATTAAAAAATCGTAAGAGATAAACTATGAAATCGGTTACCTAAAAATAATGAAATTAAAAACAGAATTTTTTTACTTGTCATACCAGCAGATGATCCGGACTCTAATTTCATCGTATATAAGTTTTTAGAGACGGGTATAGGTTTTAACGACGGTATATAGATCCGTCTCTACAAGGCTACAACCTGCCACGAAAGGCTGATATTCTTGTAGTGTATATATAGGAGGTGAAATGTTGAGACAGTCTCCAAGTTCTCCTCTTCAAGCAGCAAGTTTCAATTGGGAGTTGAGCAATAAAAATTGTGGACCATAGAGAGGGTGTAGTACCAAAAATAGTATATGATTGAAATTTCAAAACGAAATTTAACATGTAGTTAATTCAAACTATTTCCAAATATCGGACATTGCCACATCAGCTCCTGATAATGGGTTATCGAGACAATGGGGTAGGGGAGTACTATTGAGAGCAAGGTTCTAAATCCTAATATGTATTGGTCATGTTCAAAATCGATCCAATCTAGATCGAATTGGTGCATAGATCCAATCTAGTTCAAAATCGATGTACAGATTCAATGGAAACTTGACACATCAAATTGAACATTGATCAGATTCAAAACCAATATGAATCTATGGATCCCATACCAATTATTTTAGCCATTGCATGATAAAATGGGAGATATATGCTTGAATTTGAGTCAAATTAGCCTTATGACCAATTAAGACCATTTAAGAGATATTCAATGATTAGAATCACCATGTAACTTTTCCACACGACCTCCTTGTAGCATAAAAACTGCAAATGCACCAATGGGTGATTGGGGGATTTCTCCCCAAATTCCAATCCTATAAATATGTACACACCATGCAATGGCACAATTTCTTACATGACATTTAAAAACTGTTGAGTGTTTCTATTCGCAGGTCACACATTTTATGTAATTTGGATTTCTAACATAAGAGCATCGGTCCGATCCATTATTATTTAATTCTCCAAATTATTCGTGAATTATTCTTTCGAATCGAATAATACGAATAATTCTCTCGAATTCGAATTATATTTAATGATTCTTTAAAATTCTCGCATTTTTTGTCTAAAAATAAATATCAATAATAATTCTTTCGAATTATACCGAATAATTCTTATACTTAAAAAAACTATTAATATCCTGATGGAGCACTTAATGCCTTAACTACTAATCTCAAACAAAATTTTTTGAAAAAAAAAAAACTTAATGCCATAATTATTTGTATTTTTTTTAATATAAGACTAATTATAAGTCTAAAAATCACGTCATAATATAAAACAGATCATTAATTTCATTTTCTTTTCCAATGTGAAATTAAATATTATGAAAATCAAATCATAATACAAAACAAATCATTAATTTTGTTCGACAACATAAAATTAAATATGAGTATAAAAATCATACCACAATATAAAGCAAATCATTACTTTCGTGTGCTTTTCCAATTGGAAATAAATATGAGTCTAAAAATAAATATTATAATAACCATGAGGAGTAATTAATGAACATGGAAAAGAAATAGATTTCATGAGGATGATGGGATGAATTTAAGAAAATATTTGATTTTATGAACATCAGTTCCATTAGATTGGTATTGCAATCATAATAAAATCTAATGATCCATAGTATATATTTTAATGAAATCTAATAAATCCACCGTTATACATACATATCCATCTATTATGTATTATATTGTTATTTATAAATTAAATATTATTCTAATGTCACTTATATATTATGCAAGTATAATAATTGATTAATAGAAACACCAAATATTAAAAATTAACATTTGAATTTTTTGTCCGAATTTCTTTTAGACAAAAAATAATTCCTGAATCAAATCGAATTCGAATTTTATTTTAAGTCTGTTTTTTTGACCCTTGATCGAATTCTTAAATTATCAAAACGACTCATTTCAAATTATTCTCTTTTTCAATAATTTTTGAATCCGAATTAAATAATATGGTCCGACCCTTCCTCTTGCTATGGTTCGAATTTTCTGTTTCCCAGATCTCCCCTCGAAGTTGGATTTCAGCTGTAACAAGTATCTCAATCTTGGAATTCAAATACTTTTGCTACAAAGGTGATGCCCCAAAGAGAGAGAGACAGTCAAGAGACCGAAATGTAGTAAGCTGTCAGGAATTTAGAGACTTAATTTCCGCCCCTTTTTGAAGTGGCGGGTGCTATACCCGAGAATCAAATACTTTCACCTACGCCTCTTTATCTGTTCAGTTCACTGTTCTCACTCCTCCGTAATTAACTCTCTCTCCCCCTTCTCTCTCCAGAACTCTTAAAGTTAGTTTCCTAATAAAACTCTATTACATCATGTAACGTATTCACTAACAACACTCTGTCAAAGTAAGTTTCCTAGCAGCACTCTGTCAAAGTAAGTTTCCTTAAAACTTATAACACTTCCTTTCTTCCCTTCATATTTTATGCACATCACTCTAAGATCTTCTTCTTCTATGTGATTATCTCTCCGTTCTGACATTAAAGGTACATCTTCCCTCTCTCTTTTGTTTTGTTTTTTTTTTTTTTTTTCTTTTATACGGGTGACTTACTACTGGTTTGACCTTTATAGATTTTCATGGATTCAAGCAGTGTTTTATCAATCTTGTATATTATTAATCCAAAAACGTTCTTCCCGTTATTATGTGAAAACCCATCTCGCATTACTTTCAACACTTATAGCAGCAGCAACTCTCAGTGTTGTCAAAAGCCCAAGTAGGTTAAGCCAACGATGCTCTTCAGACTTCCCTTCCTCTTCCTCCCGTTCCTTCTCCCAGACCCTTAGTTCAATGGAGTTCTTGGGACCTCAATATTCAGCTCTTATAGCTAGCTGCTCTAGTTCTTTGGGCTCCTCTTGTTTCTTTCTATTGCCCTTTGGGGCTTGTATATTCCTTCTCCGTTTTAATATATTTCTATTCACCCCCCACCCCCCAAAAAAAATTAAATAATAAAAAATAAAAAGGGGAGTTCATGCATGTAATGAAAACCTCCATCTTACAGATAATAACACTTTTGGATTCTTCTCTCTCTCCTCTCCTCCCCTAACCCCAAAACAAATTTTTATTTTTTAATAATTAAACTTTTTTTTTCTTTTGTTTCTATCACTAAATTTTCCTTATTATCCCTATTCATTGTTCACTCTCAAACTAGAGATGACTAGAGATCAGAAAGACTATGCAATATAGCCAACACCTTCTTTGTCTAGGTTATGACCTCTTCATTATACCATTCATCCATGAAGTTTGGATAATTTTCACATTTTAAGGGACTGTTTGGACAAGTTAATACAATTTGTTATATTCCTAAAACATGAAATTAAGCAACAACTCTTTTGCCTTTTATGGTTCTACCATCTATGTAGGAAGTCACCTCGTCTTTTAGCTTATTACTAAGTTCAAACCTCTTTCCCAATTTGTTATATTCCTAAATACATGAAATAAAGCTATTATTTATATGCCAACTTCATTGTCACCCTTCATGACTTTAATATATATCGGACAACTAACAACAGGAATCAAAAAAGCAGACGAGGAGAAGAGGAGCAGAGGGAAAGAGAAGGTACGTTTTGTTTTGATGACAATGTATATTGCATTTATCACGTTAATTATATATATTTACATATATTTACAGTTGTTTCTTTTCTCTTGCTTGATTTTTGATTTGGATGTTTGATTCTGTCTATTTGATTTGCAATTTTAATTACATTCATGTTTTCCATGTTAGTATGGGCCATGGTCTTCTTAATCTTTATTTACTTTTAATTTTTAAAAAATTTTCAGATTCTTTTCTTTATGTAATATCAATCAAGGCTTAATCTGTCATAGACGATATCTACCCATAAGCTTTACATGGGTGTGCTTTTTCCTGTTATGGGTAGTCTTCTGTTAAATTTCAATCATGGATTTAGGGATCGGATTGGCCGATCCCGTGCAGTTAGAGACTCAGCCATGTTAGGGAATTTATGCTCATGTTAAATTCTTTATTGAGAGCTGGAGATGGAAAACTTGTCACTTTGTGGAATTGCATTCTTATCCAACCCCCACCTTAAAGGAAAAAAGATCCTCTCCAACCATCTTGCCCCTCAAATCGAGACACGGGAATCACCGGGTGCTCATTCCAACCTCCTTTAGAACATTTATTTCCCATCTAATCCTCCTTATAATGACTCCATATATATAAGAACATTGTTACATGTACGCCATTTATTATTGGAATGGTGGTGTACATTGCTTCAAAATTATGTCAAATTAATTAATTATAACAAAAGAATCCCAAAATAAAAATTAAGAATTTATTTTCATATTGAATTATTGATTTAATAGTAGGCTTTGGGTATAGAATAGCACTTGATCATTCATTAGAGAATGTTAAATTACCTGTAGCCAGATTTTGAGGACAATCTGTTTTGAGGTCACTTCAAAAGGTAATTATGATTTAGGTTCCTTTTAGTATAGTTTATATTCAAGTTTATTAGTTATTTATGACAAATCATTTATGAGAATAAATTATGATTCATAAATAGTAACCGTTCAATATCACTAACCATAAAAAAGTAATAACAGATTATCACAACAATGATAAACACCTTCTAATCTAATTGTAGAAATTCAATTACATTAATTTATTTTATATATAAACAAATACTATAAATCATACCAAACAAAAACAAATACTATAAATCATACCAAACAACTACATATGTCGTAGTGCATTATATAATTAATTCTATAATATATATCAAAGAAAACCTTAGATAATGCAAGAAACCAACTTATGGTGTCATCATAAGGAGTCAATATTTTAAGGCTGACTTAATTTCTTTGGGTTTTTGTTACCATTCTGGTTTTTTCTTTTTTGTTTCCTTTCGCCTGTCTATAAGTATCTCTTTTCTCTTTTAATATATTTTTTATTTGGTAGAATTTTTTTAAGATACTAGTGATACTGGTATATTAGCTTTGAGTGGGCTTGGATTTAAGAAGATTTAGTATATGATGTGCTTTTCAAGTATAACGAAGTCTTCTCTACTAATCATATGGTAGATTAAATCATTATACTATTACTATTGAAATTTTCTGTTTGTAATAATTTTTTTTTCAAAATTTATTATTAAGGAAAAGAAAATACAAAACCAAAGCCTAAGGGCAACAAAGAGAGGCTATATCAACCTTATCTGAAGACCCCAAGAGGAAACGATATGCCTATTTCTAACACAGTCCAAATCAGAGGCTTGTAGACAATTGATCCTATATTTAATTTCAAAGTCAATAGAACTCAAATTTTGAGTGAAAGAACAAGAAGAGCTTGTTTACTTGCACATGTAGACAATTGATCCTAGATTTAATTTCAAAGTCAATAGAATTTAAATTTTGAGTGAAAGAACAAGAAGAGCTTGTCTACACATGTAGACAATTGATCCTAGATTTAATTTCAAAGACAATAGAACTCAAATTTTGAGTGAATGAACAGGAAGAGCTTGTCCACCTGCACATGTTCCTTTCCCACTAGATATGATGGACTGAAGCGTAAGAAACCAGTTTCACTGCACACTGCAATCTCACAGAGAGCTTTACCCTTGAATTCTTTGCTAATCCACTTCCATTCCCCATCAAAGGAAGAAAAGCGAGAGTGAGAAGGACAACACTCAAGCATAACCTCGCGCAAGATAGACTTAGAGAGGTCACAGACAAAGAATAAATGGCCGATATCTTCAAAAGTATTCCAGCAAAAGTAGCAATTAGGGATCCTGATATTCAGCCGTAGAAGGAAGACATGAGAAGGGAGGGAGCCAGTCTCACACCAATGAAGTCTTGTAACAAACCTTGTTACAACTACATATTGTAATAAGATCTTTCACGGTCAGATTTACATCATGAAATACCAAAACTGCCCCCTTATATTGAGGTTTTTATGATGACCTAAGGAGTGTGCATTAAAGCCTGTTCCATCATCCGGCTTATGTTCTTCATGTAGCATTCAAACCGAATGACTATGAAATTACATCGATACTTCCACATATTGGGTAACGTAGGAGACATCTCTACTTTTCTCGGGGATCTTTAGAATTAGCACTGTTTAACTTTCAGTTCGCCTATAAATAATTACAATTACATGTTCTAACAATCCTTATTACATTCAGACCCATTATTATTAACTTCATATGGTACGTTTACTATGAAATACTAATAACCAGCTGTACATTTGAGGTTTAGACTTAAACCATTTTATTTCACTATATTTGATGATTATTTCCTTGTAAAAAATTACATTTTATGATCGTTGATATTATTTGATAAGTTATTTCCAGTATCCATATCTAGGTGGACTTTTGAAAGTAATTAGTTATTTTTTTAAATCTTTATCTTTATTTTGAGGTGAAAAAAATGATATATGCCGTATCGGATTTAGATTTTATTTATTTATTTATTTATTTATTTTTTTGAAAATTCTTTTTATAGCATCTAATGTGATGGATCTATTATGTAACACTTCTACAGAATAATAGTAAATCTTTGGTGCAATATTACTTGGTTTTGTTTATTTTGTTTTTTGTGGGGGGAGGCAGAGGGATGAGGGTTATAGGGACTTTTAAGTAATTTTAGATAGGGTATATTCAGTTATTTATTGTACATATATACATGCTTGTAAAATATTACATCTTTTTATTTCTTTATGCAATTAAAATTTCGTCAACAATTAGACCTAAGGTTTTTCAGTCACATGTCGAATTTCAAACTCAATCAAAGTTTGTCATAAAGAATTGAAAAAAAAATCTATGACTTATGAGAAGGTGCACAAGACTATATTTTGGATGCATAAACGCTTTTTAAGAGGTTCAATGATTGAATGTGAGATGAATTTTGAAATATAGCTTATTTATATTATTCCTTATATAATAGTCAAATTTACCATTTCATCCTTTCACATGAGATAATTAGGTTTTTCCATGCATCAAGGATTTCTTTCCTAATTGTCATTAAAGAAATTTATTTGCTTCCTTTTTTTTCTCTTTTTCTCTTTTCCTCTTTTTATTTTTAATTTTTAATTTTTCAGTATCACATACTAAATTAGCATTAAAATAATAGACAAAATACATTTGATGTTTATACAATTTTTTTAAAAATTAAATTTATTCAATTTGATATTTATGTTGGTTTGATAAATTTATCATCCTAATGTTATGCAAGAAAATTTCTGACCCAAAAAAAAAAAAAAAGGTTATAACTTATACAAGAAAATGTCTAATGACTAAATTAATATGCTGATATCTTCGATTTTTAGTTTATTACTTTTATTCTAAAGTATTCATTATTAACTTACAAAATTTAATGTATAAGAAGTTAGATCTTACCCATTATATGACGTTTAGTGTTTTGGTACTCGTATGCCTTTTCTTTTTTTCTTTTTCTTTTATTTTTTGCATGTTATAATGTAATAAGTCTAAAGATAAATTGCTATAAATTCATAGTAATAATGTATATGTTAAAGATTAAGGAAACAATCACGATGCGCATCATGAGGTTTAAAAGGATCTTGCTTGGTCCATGTGATTGAGGGTCTTACAAACATCATACTTGTCAAGTTTCAGATATAAACTGATAGGTTGGAAAATGCCTTAAAAGTGAGTTTAAAGTTATACAAAATTATAAAAATAGCTTTAGTTTCCATTAAAGTGAAATGGACCTTCTTTTTGAGGATGAAAACTATCTTTCTTCCCCTTTTTGACCGCTTGGATTCTCATTGTTTGAGTTCTTAGGGCCCGTTTGATAAAACTTCTGCTTCTGGATTCTAGATTCTGGTTCAAATTTGGATTCTACTCCAAGCTACTCTAGGATTATTTTGGAGTAGAAACTTGTTTGATAACGCAATTCTGAAATGGTTTTTAGAGCATCTTTGGATTGGAAACATGTTTGATAACACACTATCCCTCCAATTGAAGTCTAGAAAAACAGTCGTAGTAGTAGTGGTGGGCGGTGGTGTTGGTGGTGGTGGAGGCGGCGATGGTGGTGGTTGTGGTGGTGGTGGTGGTAGGTGGTGGGCGGTGGTGTTGGTGGTGGTGGTGGAGGCGGTGGTGGTGGTGGTGGTGGTGGCGGTGGTGGTGGTGGTGGTGGTGGTGGTGGTGGTGGTGGTGGTGGTGGTGGTGGTGGTGGTGGTGGTGGTGGTGGTGGTGGTGGTGGTGGTGGTGGTGGTGGTGGTGGTGGTGGTGGTGGTGATTGTGGTAGTGGTGGTGGTGGTGGTTGTGGTGGTGGTGGCGGTGGTGGTGGTGGTGGTTGTGGTGGTGGTGGTGGTGGTGGTGGTTGTGGTGGTAGTGGTGGTTGTGGTGGTAGTGGTGGTAGTGGTGGTGGTGGTCAAGTGATAGTCATGTGAGTGTCGACTCTTTTTTTTCTCTTAAAAAGTTGATCGGTCAAGTGATAGTCATGTGAGTGTCGACTCTTTTTTTTCTCTTAAAAAGTTGATCCAACAGCTTGGAGCAAGTATTTATGACTCCAAAATTTTGGATTCTGGAGTCATTCTGAATCCGGTTCACTCTGTGGGAGTTGGAATCTAATTGGACTTATCAAACGCGCTTCTACTCCAAAATGACTCCCTGGAGCCAGAATCCATAGTGGCCAATAGTGGTTAGATATTCCAAGGTTTTCTTGTCTAGTTGGTATATTTGTATAGATTTTCTTGTACATATTTTTTTTCCCATGCAAAAAATTTGTGAAATCTTCTATCACAATGATCATGGAAACACCAGATCGAGTAAGAAATGATCCTTTCAGGGGACGTAGAATCCATCCCACATGAAGGCCATGATGTCTCTGAGGTGGCAAAGGACCTGCTTCATATTTCAAACTGCCGGGTCGCTGCCATCCCTTGCGTATGTATGTCCCTCATCGGGAGCTAGGATATCTTACATCCATGGCGTACATGTTAGACTGACCTTACTTAATTATGAGGAGGTTGAGGACGATCGTTCGTTCCTATATATTCTTTGGAAGCGAAAGATTTTGACTCAGAACAGATATAGCTCCCTCCTTCGACGAGGGAGAATTTGATTAGTGGATCTCTATCTTTTCTCTCAGAGGTGTGTTCGAGAACCCAAGAGATTAGGAATGAAGCAGCACGCCAAGTGGGTTTGGATGTACATGTATTTTTCATGGAATCTTATCACCATCTATGTGATGTGATGAGAATCAATCCACCGAATATGAATAGTGATGGAATTTCAGCGAGGATATCAGTACATGCAGTGAATTATTCTCACGTCTAATTCCCTTTGGGATCTCCTTTGGCACTGGGCAAAAGTGACAATCAATACTCTGAATTTCGTGTCCACGCCTATATAGGGAGAAGTACCGACTTCTCCCCTTCTCTGAGCCCTCCAAGATCTGACCTCGATGCTTGGGTAGATCACTTAATTAAATGGTATTCCTTCCAATAGTTTAGTTTAGGTTTTCTTTGGAGGAGATCCTCGTCTTGGACGGTGTCACTCTGGTTTGTTCTCTTTCCTTGTCTGCCGTGGGAGTTCCTTCTCCAAATTGTGGTTAGGTCTCTCTTAATTGGGTTGGGCTGGTTGTTTTTATTCTTCTCCGTTTTCACATGTCCGGAAGGGATGCAAATCCTTTCCTATTGTCGGATAGTCGGATAGACGCCAGCCGTATGATCGCCTTCATTCAACACGCATGCCGATATGACTGGCCTCTTTGGATTCAGGCTTATTGAATATAAGTTTTTACCCACGTATGATCACCTTCATCCAACACGCATACCGATATGACTGGCCTCTTTGGATTCTGGCTGCTTATAGAATATAATTTTTACCCACAAAAAAAAAAATTAAATAAAATAAAATAAGGCTTGAATTATTTTATGATGTAATACTATCACTAATTTCTCTCTCTATAATCCTCATTACTTTTAGGAATAGTTATTGGTATTTTGGTGTGTGACATTTCCTAAATTCACAAGTCAGATCAGATCTATCCATTATCAGGGTATTTTTGATCCACACTGTTTATTCCTACTCAAATTAGGAGAGTGCAAAGTAATGGCACCGTGGAAATTATGGGATACATGTCAATATACGAGAGGTATTTACTTGAATTAGACTTTGATATTTGACACATGACTAATTTAGACTATGTTCTCTCTATTCAATAGTAAGAATGGAACATAATATCTAAGAAAAATTACGAGTATCTCCCCTGTAGTTGGCCCATAACCCAAGTACACCCCAAACGTTTCAAACAATTACAAAGACATCCCCTAAAATCAAATCAAATTACAAAAAACCCAAGTCCGTTAGTCATTTCCCATTAAATGACAACAAAAATACAAGGTTTAACTTTTAATTCACAAAATACCCAAATTCTAAAGTGAAGGGACTATTTTACCCTCACTAAAGAATTACCTTTACTACTGTTGAGAGAACATTTCTTTCTCATTTTGCTCATGACAAAAAGACAAGGTTTAACGTTGGATTTGATCAATGTTTCCATTAGTGTCCGGATCCGCTGAAGATCATTCCGCAGCAATCGAAGCTCCATTTTCCAGACACTGGTTTCCCAAAGAAAGGTTTGGATCTTAATTTTCATAATTGGAAGGTGGGGTTTCTGAAGGGGGCACCAAGTTCTCACCGTAAGCAAGGTTTTCCGGAGGCGGCGGTGGGAATTGATCATATGAAACAACAACTTCAGCAAGAGGCGGTAGAGGGTTTTGATCATAGGAAGCTAGGGTCTCGGGGTCTCCGATGGTACGTGCAAGACTTGATCTTGATCATACGAAGAATAGCTCTGCAGAGAATATTAATTCTACGTAGAATAAGATAGGGTTTTTGAAGTTGGAGGGAAAAAAGGTCATTTCTAAAAGGAAGTGAATGTTTGCCTTGAAAGCACACGGGGTATATTTGTCCATTATTCTTAAGTTTAACACCATCTAAAAAAAAGATAATAATTGTAATTGTTTGAAATGTTTGAGGCATACCTGTCTGTCTTGGAAAGAGAGAGGTACTCCTAATTTTTCTTATCATCTATTTACGTGACAAAATGGGTTGTCGTGTGATGTTTAGAAAAATAACATACCTTGTGTCAAAGAAAATCTAAACCCTTTTCAGAGGAAAGGGTACTGACGACGATAATTAAGGGGGTAATGCCCTCTTCTTACCTTCCCTTGCCTGGTTGCTTTGGAATCCCTAGTTAGTTCTATTGTCAAAAAGATTGAAGCCCTTGTGAGCTCCTCCCCGTCTTGTGGGGAGAGGGCCAACAATAGTTTATGCATTCTGCCAGTTGGGCATCTGTTTGTCTCTCAAAGAAGAAAGGTGGTCTTGGTTTGAGGAGAGTGAAGGTTGTAAATTTTGCTTGTCTTATCAAATTGCGTTGGAATATCACAGTTCAGAAACATAACCTTTGGATCAAGTGGATTTACTATAGATATCTCAAATCGCTCTCAATTTGAACTGTATCTTGTGTTTCTGATGTGGCTTGGATTTGGAGAAAAATCTTGAAGGTTAGACCTTTTGTTTTGGATTCATTTCGTTGTCAAATTGATGATGGAGAAAATACAAAGCTTTGGCTTGATAACTGGCACCCTTTGGGAGTCCTTAATCTTATTTATGCAGACCGTATTCGATATGATGCTAGGTCTCTCAGACTGGCTGCTGTCTCCATTATTTCTAATGTTCACTGAGATCCAGGCCCATCAGTTTCTTCTAATTTGAGAACTGTCTGGGATAATCTTCATAATACTCAAAAAAGGCCGCCTGGTGGTGGTGATATGGTTTCCTAGAATTCTTTATCTTCAAAGGGTTTCTCCTTGGCAGCTGCCTGGGACATGGTTCATTCTAAAGCTACTGCAGTCTCTTGGTAGAGAATTGCATGGTTCACTCATCACATTCTGAGACATAGTTTTATATTCTTGAGGGTCTTGAGTGACACCCCCTTCCGACTCACGTTTTCTTGTCTCATTGAACATCTCTATTACAAACTACTGTTTTTGTTGGAATACTAGAGGGGACACAAACACAACTCATTTGTTCTTTCAATGCCTTGGGCAAAGTTCGGTCTAGTTTATACATCATGTCCCAAGGCACAGCTTAATCAACTGGCGGGCTTTGAACTACACTCTCCCTACTCAGGAGTTCCTCTCATAGAAATGTGAGTATTTCAAATTACATCATGTGTTGGAATAATATGGAGGACATTGTGTTGGGTTGGTGTCTTGTATTCTGTGGGGTCCACACAATTATAAGGGTAGTATTTGTATTAGGGTATGAGTCTATTACATGTATAGGGTTAAACTTATAATTGTGGTGGGATTAAGGTTTCTAGGTTTCCCTATAAATTGTCTCTGTGTGGGAAAACCTAGGTAAGGCTACAAGGGCTGTAGAGGATTCTCCTCTGACAGTGGATAGCTGGAACGCTGTAAGGTTGACAGATGAGATAGGCATGTCAGGTAGAGAATTTTGTAGATTGTTCTTGGGAATAGAAGAAAGTCACTCTTTTCTCTGGTGGACGTAGGCATCCCACGATGGGGTGCTGAACCACGTTAATTCTTCGTGTGCTTCTTGTTTGTTTGCGTTCTCTCGATCCTAACAAGTGGTATCAGAGATAGGGTTCTTTGAAGAACGAAGGAGGTACGCAGTATGAAGAAGAAGAAAAAAAAAGGATTGAATCCGTGAGAAGGGTTTCCATGGGAAACCCTAGTACAATGATGCTTAGGGTTTGTAGATAAAGGTCCAAACCTTTGTGTGTTTTAAACCCATTCTTTTTTGTCTTGTATTTAATCTTTTAAATAGGACAAAAACGGATTAGGGTTAGGGTTTAGCATCATAAGAAGAAGAAAAAGAGAGTAGCAATTTTTCTGGGCGTAGGTGATTTGCACAGCCTTGATCAAGCAGACAATCGGGAGGTCATCCGTGGTCCGATTGGGCTGATTTTTGGACAGCAGGTAGAGGACACATAGTTCGTCAATCTGTACGGTCAGATTTTTGATTGGAGTTTTCTAAGTCAAGTTATTTGCTCCGTACAGCAGCCTCTGTTTCTTTGGGTGAAATTTCTGCATCTCTTTGTTTCTTCAAATAGTAGTTTTGTGCCGACAAGAAGAGATGGAGGGGAATCTCAGGTTGGGAAGATGATTCTTTCTATCATCGCATGTGCAGGGATCATGGAGTCGAAACTTGCAGAGTTTGACTCAGGTGTAGCAGCGATGGTTTTCAATGGCTTGGCGGATCTAGTTGGATCGGGTGTCGGATCTGACGGTGGGATTGAATCCCGGTACGATGCACATAATGGCCAGTTTATGTTGCACCGCGGGGTAAAGGAGTACTGACGGGTTGGGACAAGAAGTCGGATCTCTAAGTCTGCATTGGAGGTGCAGAGGTGAGAGGCTTGGGTTCCAGGTGCAATTCGAGTTGCAGAGGGCTGGGATAAGGAGTCGGTTCTCAAGGGCTGCAATGGAGGTGCGGTGGTGAGAGACTCGGGTTCCAGATGCAACTGGAGTTGCAGGAGGACTGTGAGTGACGGTGATCTTTCCGGTGATCTTTGCAGCGATGGGAGAGATAAAGTCACTTCACATCGTGCGGATGGTGGTATGCGGGACACCCGGCAGGGTGTGGGCTATGCTCGTTTGGGTGTAGCGGTTTGGCAGAGACGGATTTACAGAATCAACATCAACGGGTTTTCTTCAAGGTGGTTTGTAGAATTCAAGCCAGGTGGAGATTTGTTGGGTTGGTGTCTTGTATTCTGTGGGGTCCACACAATTATAAGGATAGTATTTGTATTAGGGTATGAGTCTATTACATGTATGGGGTTAAACTTATAATTGTGGTGGGATTAGGGTTTCTAGGTTTCCCTATAAATTGTCTCTGTGTGGGAAAACCTAGGAAAGGCTACAAGGGCTGTAGAGGGTTCTCCTCTGACAGTGGATAGCTGGAACGCTGTAAGGCTGACAGATGAGATAGGCCTGTCTTAGAGAATTTTGTAGACTGTTCTTGGGAATAGAAGAAAGTCACTCTTTTCTCTGGTGGACGTAGACATCCCACGATGGGATGCTGAACCACGTTAATTCTTCGTGTGCTTCTTGTTTGTTTGCGTTCTCTCGATCCTAACACATTGATCACCTCTTCTTCATGTGCCCTTTCTCCAAGAACATTTAGAAAATAGTGTTGCAATATACTTGTCCTTCGCACTTCTCCCTCTTTTGAGGGTGAATGGACTTGGATCATAAGAGAATTTGAAGGTAAATCAGTTTGCAACGATGCTATTAGGATGGCATTCTGTGCCTTAATCTATCACATTTGGTAGGGAAAAAATAGATTCAGATGGGCAAAAACTACCCTTGTGACAATACCATTTCACTTTAATATTATCTTCTTTTTCTTTTCTTTTTTTTTTAAAATATGAATGACAATTTGAACATTGGTGGAAGTCTTATGAATCTAACGGGAGTTTGATATTTATAATTTGAGAAGGTTTGGTTGGTCTGACCAACTAAGGGATTTGGTACTCTGGAGTATCTCACTGTAAAAAAAGTGCAAAACCCCCCCACCCTTCTGTATTTTGTAGTTATACATTTCCCTTTTTGTCCAACCACCCATAAACCAACCACCCATAAAAGTCCCCTTTTTGAAAGTTGCTCCCCCAGCAAACCCCTCCCCTCTATATTATATCATCAACCTAAATCTTTGCTTATTTTATAAATTGATATTGTAACAAACATATTACAAAGAGAGATGTAATTTTCTTTTGTATGTTTTTTTTTATATTTTTTTTATGAGAATTAGAATATTCTAATATTGTAAATTCTGTGAGACATGATTTTACAATAGCTTCCTTAGTGCAATTTACATCTACAATATAAATATAAAGTTTTTGTTTATACTTGTCTTGTGTTTATCTTTCTTTTCCTTTTTTCTCATAATGTTTACCTTTATGATACTTCAATATGATGCATTTTTTATAACCAGTACTTTTGGCTCAGAAATTTTAAACTATAATGAGTTTCGTGCAAAGATAACAGGTATATAAATAATCATGATAGATATATAAGCACTAGGTTGGATTAAAGCAATCTTTTTCTTCTTTTTTTATGATTTTGATAAAAGGGGATAATTTTTCTAGGGATCCCTCAGAAGGACTCCATGGTCTTGAGTCATCCATTCACAGAAAAACACAAACCCCCAATCACCCAGAATAAGAAGTTCCCATATTACCCCCTATCACATCCTAGAATCATTATGACACTTTTTTTTTTGCTCTACTCCGAGAAAACCTCTCCTCTGGTAAAATAGACGGCTTCTGAGCAATAAAGGTATTCCCGACCAGGAGGGCTTGTTATGGTGGGTGGGTGGGTGGGTGTGTGTAATTTTTCTAAGGATCCCTCAGAAGGACTCCATGGTCTTGAGTCATCCATTCACAGAAAAACACAAACCCCCAATCACCCAGAATAAGAATTTCCCATATTTTACCCCCATCACATCCTAGAATCATTATGACACATTTTTTGCCTTTACTCTGAGAAAACCTCTCCTCTGGTAAAATAGACGGCTTTTGAGCAATAAAGGTATTACCGACCAAGAGGGCCTGTTATGGTGTGTGTGTGTGTGTGTGTGTGTATCTGTTCATAAGCTTTTTTTCCGGACGGTTTTTGTCTCCCTTTTGGCTAAATAGAGTCTTATCATATGAATTTATCTGCACACATCTTAACTTACCCTCCTCAGGGTCAGACCTTGCAGTAACAGGAGCCTCATGCATTGGGACATCTTGACTTACCCTACATATTTTTTTTGTTTTTTTTTTAAGGACACAAGTCAAAGAAATGGATGAAGAAGAGATGAACAAAAGTAGAGAGAACAATGAAGACTACCAATCATTCTCATTGCCTGAAGAGCTCGATTATGACCCACTCGCCCTCTCCCTCTCCCTCTCCCTGTCCCTCCCTCTAACAAGACATAGATGTACTCCATCCTCACCACCACCACCATCACCACCACCACCACCACCACCACCACCACCACCAACAGCACTACCGCTGCCACCAACCCTACCCAAACTACTAAAAAATCCAATACCCACACATCCTTTTCCAACCCCACCCACTTCTTATCCACTTTTTCTTTCTTCCTCAACAGTTGATCACCCTTCAATATCAACTTCAATTTCTGGTCCTCCGACATCTACAACCTATGATGCTGATTTTTCAGTATCTACATCCTCAATAACCCTTCCAAAACCTAGTCCTTCGCACAATCTTTGCCCCCGCCGTAAACCTACACAAGCTCCTCGGGGTAAGAAAACCGAAACCATCCCCATTCCCTATCAATGGGCTACCAACCGTCGTGCTACTGTACATAACATGGAATATCTTTTATCGAATGGAATACACACTATATCTGGTGAAGTTCAATGCAAGCAATGTGAGCGTAAGTATGAGATTGAATATGATCTCAAAAGCAAGTTCATTGAAGTTGTAAGTTTCATTGCAGCAAACGGTAACACAATGCATAACCGAGCTCCGAAAGAGTGGATGAATCCTTGGTTTCCTACTTGCTATTACTGTAAACAAGAAAAAAGCGTAAAACCCATTATTGCAGACAAGAAGAAGAAGATCAATTGGCTTTTTTTGCTCCTTGGGCAGATGCTTGGGTGTTGTACCCTAAATCAATTGAAATACTTTTGCAAGCACACGATGAATCATCGTACAGGTGCAAAAGATCGTGTTCTTTATCTCACATATCTTTCCCTATGCAAACAACTTGATCGTGATGGACCTTTGGTCGCTGAACTTTTTATTTGACATTGTCCAGTTATGGTTCTTTATCAAGGCTGCACCAAATTATGGTTGGAGGGAGATTCTTGCATTATTATTCAATATTCATCTACTTTATTAAACTTTTTTTTATTTTTTATTTTTTATTTCAAATATATTGCTCCTAGTACAATTTTGAAATTAAAGACTATTTTCTTAGGCTAAATTCACCCATGTTTATGACTTATGCAGAAATGTTATGGTTAAAGCTGAATATATTGGGTACTTTTTTGTTTGGATATGCATAAAACATCTTCAATGATCAGGTTCTACTTGTCAGTTATATTATTTTCAAGGAAGATGATACAAACTCTTATCAAATTGTAGGAAATAGTAAGGCCATCATTATCATACCTATAGGCTGTAATTATAAACTACTTTTGTAACTTTTATTTTACGTTTGTAGAGCTTGCATACTATCCCATATTTAGCAAAAGCAATTGACTTTGTGGTAGATGTTCATTTAGCACAAAGAGGATCACCATTTATTTGGGATAAGATTGAGTATTGCAAACACCTAGAGTGATTTCTCTTTTGTGCACCTTTACTGGCAACTAAATTTCAGGTTTAATTTTATTTGAAGTAACTAATTTTCTTTTTTATTTGGGACTACCTACTTACTAGCATCCATAGGGGACTTCTAGCTACTAGAGATACAAAGGAGGGAAGGGGAAAGGAGTGCCTTCACGAACAATGTGAAGACACCCATAGGCGACTTCTACACCACTAGAGTCGAGAGACAGGGACAAAGAAAGTTGTGTCTTCGGGTACAATGTGAAGACATGAGAGTGGATCCCATGACATCTATTGTCAAGGCATCAACCAACTGGGCAAGGCACTCTAAATTCTTAATGTATCTTCCAAAATCTAATCTTTCGTCACCTATCCTTAAGACTCATATTATACTTTCTAGGTGGACACATGAAGGGTTCCTATTCACAGTTGAAACCCAAAAATCTTAAGAAACAATATATATTTAGTTTGTTGCTTCTGCGAGCACCTTTAGCATTGATGGTGGCAGATTTTGTTTGAGAATTTCGGCACACCCAGACTAAACCGAGTGTAAAGAGTCAAGTAGTGCAGTACATTTAGGATCAATCAATGTTATACTGGGCAAGGAGCTTTGCTAATTAAGAGTGGTGAAGGCCAAAACCTCTCTGTCTCTCAACCAATAACTAGTCTAAATAGGTCCCCCTTGAATTCGATTTTCAGGTACTTCCTCAACTTGTTTGTGCTGAAACTTGGCCAAATAAATTGACTGAGGACTTCATCACATGGGCACCTTTGTCAAATGACAAGGTGAAGATCAAGCAAAGTTACCTACACTGACATTTAGCAGGACCATCATCTTTTAAAAGTTAAAATGAAAAAAATATATATATATATTTATATGCTTCTTGTAACAAACCGGTATGATTATCTGTAAATGGCTAATATAACACACTGACCAACTTGTCACAACTGTTAGAAAGGTGTTTCATAGTTTGAATATAGGGTCCGAGAGGATCCAAATAGATGCTTACAACGGTTGCAACATCTGCAACATGCCTAAGCTATATGAACCGAATGAGCTATCCAATTTTTCATTAAAAAGTTATGTTACCTGTAGCATAATGTAATGGTAGATATAAGGGGAAATCACACGTACCACCCTTGAACTATAGACTAATTATCACCTACAACCCATTAGTTTCTGACAATTAAATGTATCATCCCTAATTTCAAAAATGTGAAAAAAAATAAAAAAAAAACCTACTCCGTTAATTGATTTCCGTTAAATTATGATGTCAATTAATATTAAACATTTTATGAACAAAACTACCCCTCAATGGTAGTTAAAATATTGTATTTACCCTTATTTAGACTAAATGTTTTTACCCTACCTATTCCCCCAAATCGAAAATTAGAATCATTTTTGCTTTGACTGAAGAGAAAGAAGAAGAATGCAGAGCTTCTTCCAAAGTTCCGGCATCTCTCACAGTACAACAATCAAACAAATTGAGGAGTGCCTGAAATGGGCTCCATTGCATCCACAGATCATTACAGCCATCAAATAAGTATTTTACACAACGGAAAGTTAAAGTTCCATCGGTAAAAATAAGTATTTTAAATCCATCGAGTAAAATACTTATTTTAACCGATGGATTTTTATTTCCATCGTTTAAAATTTTATCACCGACACCCCATTGTTTTCCATCGTGATTTTGAGCGATGGCAGTTTAGCGGATGGAATGACATTGGAAAATGATGCATTGATAAAATCAGTTGGCCACGAAAAAAAAAATAGGAATTCTTGTAGTGCAGCACTCTTTTGGGTGTGAATTGAGGGTTGTGAGCAATGCCGTCACGCAAATCAGGACAATCCTGAAACATCAAGGGCTGATTGATTACTTCTCAGAGATTAACACCAACCAAGGCTTCGTCAATGAAGAAGGGAAGCTTAGAATCTGCCCTTACCATGATTTCCACCTCCTCTCCTCATGGCTGTAATCTCTGCCCCCCTAATTTGTGCAAAGGGTCTAGCATCGAAAGAATACATTCTTTTCTTTGCTGAGGGCGAGAAAAGATTCAACTACCTTGGCAATGTAAAGGGTGATTACTGCCCAAGTCTGAAGTTTGGTGAAGGAGACAGAGTGATGCCAAGGAAGAACTTTCCACTCTCGGAGTTGATTTGCAACAACCCATCGCTTATAGTGGCGATTGATTTCGAAAATTCTGAAACTGAACCATCAGTATGCACAAATTCCAGATCTCAAACTGGTCCAATGACTCACAATCGCAATAGAGTTTTGGAACAAATGACTAGCTTTAAATAAAAAATCGAAGAAGATCCCATCTTCTTCATCCTCATGCTAACAGCAAGCGGAAACTAGAGTATAAGAGCCGATAGAACTACTCAGATCAATTCTAAACATTTTGAAACTGCAGATCTGAAATCGCATAAGGTTACAAAGTTGGCTCGAACACCAATAATCCTAGAAATAAGATGACGTATAGACTTTAAAAATCTAAAACCAAGTAACATTAGTTGTAGAAGTCCAATTAATTTCCAGGGAAAGAACTTCCAGCAGTGGCTATGGCGGTAAAACAGCAGCAACTGAGCAAATACCATTTCAACATCAATTCAATGTACGAAAGGGTAAAAACAGTCGATTTCATTTTTCTCAACATAAAACTACAAGGGTGAAAATGTCTTTCAATTTTTATGGTTTCCACAGCCAGTTAAATGGGAATGGGTGTAATCTCCAAAATTAGTGGTAGGTGATATTAGTCCATAGTCCGGAGGTAGTATGTGTAATTTACCCTAGATACAGTGATAGTACATGAACAGTAAAATGCCATGACTAAAAAGCTAAGGAAGCATGGGAGAATCCATGTGATAGAATCTCATGAGCAAGTTTCAGCCCAACACCAGTACTGAAGTGATATTCAATTGAAAAGTAAATTATAAAATGGATTACAAACCCCCCCCCCCCCAAAAAAAAAAAAAAAAAAAAAAAACAAAAAAAAAAATGAAAGATGGCGTCATATCCTATGAGTCACCATTCTTTTAATTTTAGGAAACTTAAAACTCACTTTTTAAACTTCTCTGCTTGTCATGCTGAAATTTAATTCAGCGAGATGGGTGTGGCATCCTCTTATCACATGGACACATCCTTCCTGGACCCGACTCTACCAAATGGCAAGGGAAGCACCTTGTGATGACGAAAGTCAAATACCCGTGTACTTTCAGCAATCAGTGCTTCTCAATAAGTGGAATTTCTTACTAGATTTTCAAGGCTTTAGTTTGCTATTTGGCCAAAACTTTGGAAAGGAACTTCACATATGAACAATGGACCTTGAGGTTTATCCATACAATTTCAAATTCATCGAATCCCACATGGACGATATTAGTACAGTCCAAGAAAACCAATCCCAATATATAATAGGTTACTGACTTAACAACTATATTACATTTATGCGAAACCTTCAGCCAGCAATAGCAGGGATTCAAGCCAAATACCAGGTTGGGCAAAGCAGGTTAGGGCCAGCTCCACCAAAGTCTTAGACCTTCTAAATAACACAAGTAAAAGACAGATCCTAGCAGGACTACCCCGAGGAGAACAATCCCAACATAACCTCTACTCTCAATAATGCTGTTGCCTTCTTCGTTTTTAGCAACTTTGATACTCAACTCCTGCGACCTATTAGGGCTTCAATAGAGATGCCAGTAAGAAGATGGGGTGGTCCTAATCTATCAGTTGAAAATTTACGGACCATTGAGGAATGAGGATATAACTGAGTTTAATCTTTCCTGAGAATTGGCAAATGCAGTGGCTGTTTAGATCTCTACCTCACCATATCTTCTTCTACTTCTTCCATTATTCTTTTTTCCTTTTTACTTGTCACTAAGATCCACCATCAGGTATACTCTCAATACTTTATCCTTGCCATAGAACAGAATCTCTTCCTCTCTCAATGATTTTTTCTATCAGATCATGTGGATTCCCAGTCATTTGATGCCAGTGTGGCAAATTCTTATCTAAGTATGAAATTTGCATCCTCTATGGATGTTGAAATGTTTTCTGGAAGCTTCAAAAGAAACTTTGATCAGAATACAACATGAAGAAAAAGGATATAGCAACACCTTTGCAGTATATCAACATCTAATATCTAAACAAATACCATAACTCAAGAAAAAGTAACAAAATTAGGCTCACGGTTTTATTCTAAATGGTTATTACATGGTACAAGGTCATGGATATAAATCAAATTTATAGAATTGATATTCCCTTGGTTAACCTTGATACATTAAAAAAAAATGTATTGGTAACCTTCAATAATTTGAATGACACAGTAAATAACTTTATAAACTGCAAAAAGACTTACAAAGAACCTTGCTATGAGAAAATCAATCCAAGTGAATGGGCCATGTTAATATGTTATTGAACAACCAGAACTTGAATGTTTTTTACTTTTCACAAAGGCTTCAATCTAATGATCCAAGAGAAAAAAGGGTTCACTATTAATGACAGATCGATTTGAACAAGAATAAAAACTAGCCAATTTAAAGACATAATCTATCACTTTTACTGCTAAGTTCTAATACAGCCATATGTTTTGGTTAATGATCGTATAGGGATGACCAACCACCATCTCATATCTAGCTGCAAAATTCATTGGGATTTGTACTTCCTAAGACATTTGGATTGACACACTAACAAAATTCATATTCCACTACATGCTTTTGAATTGTACAAGGAATGCAAATGAAAAAAACTGAATATTAAGTCGGAGACCAATTAAGCCCATTCCCCTCCCCCAAACCGAGCGGACCAAATATAAACGTGCCCATATCTCGTAGATAAGGGACCAATTAGCTAAACGGACGGTCACAATGTGGGGTATTAAAAGGGTGGAGACCGATTAAGCCCAATTGAAACCGACCGATTGACACTCCTACCTACGTTCATGGATAAAAAAATAAAAAAAAATCTATGCTCTCTATCAAAGAACAAGAACCTCTGAAGAAGGAAAAGATAAGAGCCGTGGTTTCGGCATAGAGTGGGAAACATTGGAAGTGAATAAATATTTGATCTAGGGTTTGGGGGATACTAAGGGCCCGTTTGATAATCATCAAAATCTTAGATTCCATTAATTTGTACTCCTTGAGAGCAATTTGGGAGTAGAATACTGTTTGGTAAATATGGTGTAATCCCATGCTTCTAGGGATTGAACTGCTCCAAAAACCATAAAAGAGTAAGATTCACAAAGCTTCTTTTTGAAGCTCCAGATGCTCTGGAGCAAGTAAGAAAGATAGAAAATAGAAGCGCCCCGGTATTCTCTCCCCACGACAAACTCCTCCTTTCTCTTTCTACTTTTCCCTTTTAGCCGAGGAGTTGCAGGTCTTCTCTAGCTATCGACTCCAGTGTCGGCGATTTCCACAGACCATAAAGAAGATGAAACCAACTCAAGAGTTTGCATGAGAGAGCCCTTTTTACTAACAATGCTATTTTAATTCTTTGCAACTGTACCTGGATATCTTCTGAAGCAAATCTGATTATCACATCGTTGGAAGCTGTAATGGTGTTAACTATTAACACATTACTTACAAACATAAAAATCATCTAGGATGATCTTAAGGCATACATGGAAAGAGGTAATGCAGACCTTCCTAATTTTCTATTTGAATCGCAGGATATGCTCCACATAGTATTGAATTGATTTACTGCAACCAGTGTTAGAATTGTGTTTTCCTTAATTTTAAAGTTGGGGGGACAAATATATAATTTTTGGTATTTTAAATAGGATAGCTAGTCTGTGGTCGGGCTGAGACAAAACATAATACCTATTGGGTCGGTCTGATGCCTGAAGCCGACCATTAAGCTTTTCATTTTTTAAAACTGAAACCAAATTCTTACCAGTCAGTCAGTTTCAGTCCCTTATTGGGTTCTCTTTACGGGCTCAAATCAGTTCAGATCAGTTTGGTCTTGGGCTAAACCAGATATCAAACTTGATAATGGCCCAATAATAACACGAAACTTACCTTCACAAGCCTTACCAAAGGAGTTCTAAGAGTGACAAATGGTTCTACCGGAGGGGGAGAGAGAGAGAGAGAGAGAGAGAGAGAGAGACTGTCGTTAGAACCATTTATGCTTGCACTTCCTCTCATCCACTTTCACCTCCTCATTATCCGTCCTTCTGTGACTAAAGTTACACGCCATATACTCCTCCATTCTACTTATCTTAAAACCTTTTGATTCCAATATTGAATTCCATAACTCCAACTTGACACTAATCCCTACTTTGTTTCATCCATCAAAACAATATCATCAGTAAAAAACATGCACCAAAGAACTTCATCTTGAATGTCTCTGGTTAAATCATCCATAATGAGGGCAAATAACAGCTTAAAGCTGATCCTTGATGTAACCAAACTATAATTGGAAATTCATTACCTTGATATCTCACAATTCTTATGCTAATCACCACATTATAATACATATCCTTGACTATGAACACATATATGCTTGAAACACTTCTCTAGTACTTGCCAGATTAACCCCAAGGGATTCTGTCATAATAATTTTCTAGGTCAATAAAGACCATACAGAGGTCTTTCTTGTACCCTTACAACACCTCAGTGCCAAGGTGCCCCTCCAAAAACTTAGGTTGCCTTGGCGCCTTGACAACTATGAAGAGAGAGAAAGAGAAAGAGAGAGAGAGAGAGAGAGAGAGATAGAGAGAGAGACTGACTGTCGTTGGAACCATTTATGCTTGCAGTACCTTCCTCTCATCCACTTTCACCACCTCATTATCCATCCTAGTATGACTAAAATTACACACCATATACTCATCCATTCTACTTATCTTAAAACCTAAACTCCATAACTCCAACTAAAAATTAATCCCTGTTTTGGTTTCATCCACCAAAACAATATCATCAGCAGAAAGCATGCACCAAAGAACTCAATCTTGAATGTCTCTGGTTAAATCATCCATAATGAGGGCAAACAACGGCTTAAAGCTGATCCTTGATGTAAACAAACTATAATTGGGAATTCACTACCTTGATCTCCACGATTCTTACGCTAGTCACCACATTATAATACATATCCTTGACTATGATCACATATGTGCTTGAAACACTTCTCTAGAACTTGCTAGATCAACCCACAAGGGATTCTGTCATAATAATTTTCTAAGTCAATAAAGACCATATGGAGGTCTTTCTTGTACCCTTAACGCCTTGGTGCCAAAATGCCCCTCCAACAACTTGGGTTGCCTTGGCGCCTTGACAATGATGAATACATCTGATATGGCTGAAATCTCTACTCTTGCTTTCTCTCAACCTGGCTAGTTTATACATTTGTTTCAAGATAGGAACACTAATATCCATGGCTCCCCTTCTAGTGATCAAATCAATTATTTTTACATAAACATCCTGGACATCCAAGGATTTCTCACAATTTCCAAATTCAAAAAAGATAACAAATAATTAATAGAATCATATAATCAAATTCATCACTAGAATCATGTCATATACGTACAAAGATATGATTTCCTTTTCCAACATGTTCTGTAAGTACAAGGGAAACAGCAATATCGACTATAGCATTATTTCTTCAACAACAGAAAAGGACTGCATGGAATTGATGTCAAGACCTAACAAATATTTTAAATCAGGAAGCACAGCAGACATAAGCAGCCTGAAACCATACTGAGATTGAATACGATTCAGTAACACTCATGGAAAGGTCATCGAGAAAAAGGTGGACTGCAGGTGGTATGCGTGATAGCCATGTGCATGATCAGCTTGCCAGAAGCCCTACAAGCTCCTGCATGTAACAAGAATGGCATCACAGCCTTGGTTAACTTAAAATTAACACCACACAGGCACTCACTTAAAGGTTTCAGCATAAACGCAGATGTTCAACTTCTGGAAAGCACAACTAATAACCTAAAAATAATGATGGCAATTACTGGCACCAGAAAGAGTTCTGATGCAGGCAGGCACTGCAAACCTTGTTGAATGGGCTTTGATATTCAAAGCCCCATTGGATTATACAGGATATGAGCTTGGTATTCCTTCAGTTTTTAATGTTGTTAAGCATAATGTAATTGTAACCGCACACTGCTTTGACTTAGTCAAAGTAGTTAGCACTAGTTTCTAAAACTTGCACTCCTGTTAGTATATGGACTCTTAATTAGTTTATTAATTTGTTTTATTAGTTTCCTTTACCAATTAGGTTTGCTGGTTTCCTTTTCCTATTTTGAGTTTACTTTGTCTTTAGTTTGTGACTAGGACTCTGACTTGTAGAGTCCTAGATCCTGTCTAACAATTGTTTTCTATTTTCTATAAATACAAGCTACAAAGAGAGGAATAGTATACATCAATTCTCTCCATCTTCTCTTATTTTCTATTTTGTTACATGGTATTAGAGCGATCACCTAGGTTGCAGTTTTGACAGTCGTTTAAGGTTCTCCGTTAGATGTGCAACCACCAGTATTGCTGCCTCTGCCACTGCTGCTGCTATTACTACTTGATTCACAGTGACTTATACTGTGCTGCAACTACTATTCGGTTCACAGTAACCTATATTATGCTGCTACTACTACTACTTGGTACACAGTGACATATATATTATGCTGTTATTACTACTTGGTTCACAATTACCTAACTTGTGCTGCTACTACTATTGCTACTATTACTACTATTGCTGCCACTACTACTGCTACTTCTCTTACTACAACTGTTGCTTCCACTGCTACATTGTTTCAAACTGAAGCTCTCACATTCCCTCATGCTCCAGCTTGAGAGGGGAGTGTTAGCGTAATAAAATTGTAACCGTACACTGCTTTGACTTAGTCAAAGTAATTAGTGCTAGTTTCTAGGACTTGGACTCCTAATTAGTTTATTAGTTAGCTTTATTAGTTTCCTTTACCAATTAGGTTTGTTGGCTTCCTTTACCAATTAGATTTGTTGGTTCCCTTTTCATATTTTGAGTTTACTCTGTCTTTAGTTTGTGATTAGGACTCTGACTTGTAGAGTCTTAGATTTTATCTAATAATTGTATATAATTTTCTATAAATACAATATATAAAGAGAGGAGTAATACACATCAATTCTCTTTATCTTCTCTTATTTTCTATTTTGTTACAAATGTAATGAGCAAACTCTATGCACGGTTCTAAGAATCGGAATCAAATGCTGACTCTAGTCATATCGGATCCAGCCGACTGAATCGGAATCGGCTGGATCTGATTCATGATTCTGGCTGATTCCCACTTTGGATTTTGGAGCGGTGATCGGATCAGGAATCAGTTGATCAAACCTGATTCTGTTATTCATGCATGGTGTTCACGACCCATTAAACCTATGCATAATGGACTGATGCAGTTACACTTCGATGGTTGAAATGAATCCAAACTTGGTTTTAATCTATTAGGATACTTAGGGATTTCTTTATTTGGGTTACTCTTCCAATGAGATTAAATTTTATTTTATTTTAGGAAGTAGATACCAACGAGATTTGGGGTCCTTATTTGAGTTTTTCAGTTTTAGGTAGCTTTAAGTTTCCTAAATTGCTTTAATTTCTGTAACTGAAGAAAAGAGAAATAACCAAAACAGAGAGAGAGAGAGAGAGAGAGAGAGAGAGAGAAGGAGAATCGGAGAGAGAGGTGTCGATTCTGCTATGAATGGCAGGCTCGAATTGTGTTCTGCTCTCCTTTTAAACCCTCTATTTATAGATATACACATAAGAGAAATAGGATAGGCCTAGGATCACATGTCAACATGGCATGGAATCCTGAATAAACAATAAATCCTAGTTACACAATAACTCTAGTCACCTAGTTACATAATGAAATAGAGATATAGTAATCACTAGAAGATAGAATAAACTAGAAGACTTAGTAAACACTAATCTTTCCACTGCAGCTTGCTGACTGGAGATAGCTAACGAGAGGGAATGGACCATGAAGGGAATGGACCATGATGGGAATGGGTCCATCCCCCCTATAGTTTAATACTTTAACAATTTCTATTTCAGATTAAGTAGGAGATTGAGTTTTATCTTTAAGTATATTCAAGTAACCCAACGATCTTTATGTATATTCAAGTAACCCAACAATGGAGATTAAAATTGAGAATTACTTTTTGAGTTTCAAAGTGGTGCCTGCATGGCCTGGACAGCTGTGTATGTGGTTTCTTCCTCTTCTCTATTTCTTCTTCTTCTTCCCTCTGTTCTGCTTTCTCACCATATTCAAATCTTGAATCCTCTCTCAGGTAACTTTCCTCCTCCATTCTCACTACTGATTCCGTTTCCATTATTCTTCTCTCCTTTTTTTCCCCTTTCTTTTCCCTTAATTACTCATTTATTTTTCTTAATATTTTGTTCGGTTACTGTTATTGCCATAGTTGTCAAGGCTTCACCTAGGCACCCAGGCACCCCTGTGACACCTTAGAAAATTGGGCACCCCGTCAGGCCTCCAACACCTTGGTTCACCTTGGCTCCTAGACAAGTATGGTTATTACCATTGTTCCTACAACTAACGACAATACCAGCCCTCATTTAGTTGGGTGAGGGCCGATTTCCCCCATCCTCCTCATATTTTGGGCGTAGGTTGCCTACCCATAAGAACTCCCAAACCCTAGAGTTTCAGTTCCTAAAACACTTCCTGCAGTGAGATATAGACCTGATTCCTGAACTTAATCCTGATAGATAGGTTCCGCCAGTCTTGATTTCAGTCATTTTTTTATTGGTTTCTAGTTGTTGGTTTGGGCTATGGTTAGATGGGATTCAGAGGCCAATGGGTTGGGATCGTAACTCTGAAATATAGTGGAGATTGGTTGTGTATTTCAGTGGCTGGAACAAACTGGAGCAGTTCTGCCGCCTCCCTTTTCTATCTTGAAATCCTAAGGCTGAAGAAAATAAGTTCCTTTAATTTACGAAAAGACCTACTTCCTGGGTCTTATTTCTCTTCGGCCCCAATTCTGACTACTATAACCATGACCCAGGTAGAGGGGGTTGGATTCTATACGGGATTAGGTGTTAGATTACTTTCTATTTTAACTTTCTAGAATTTAGACAAGCTTCAATTATGTTACTTCTTGGGTAAGGGATTATAATTAGTTTAGGTAAATTTCTAATTTTCCCAAAGAGGTTAGTCTAAAATCTGCTACTGTAATCCATCTTGATAGAGTTCTTAATGAATGGTTGCATATGGTTCTCAATTCTTGCTTTGAAGGGCAAGCCATTGAAAGAAGCTCATTTCACGGGAACTGAGATTTCTCTTCATTTTTCTTACTCTTCCATATTCTTCAATAGTTTCAGTTTCAGTTCATTTATCTTGGCTGACACTGTTTTGGGCAGCAAGGTTAGCAGAAGGTCAGAGTCCCTCGATTCCCTTTGATCCTCCTCCTTTCTACCTGAAATTATGCACATCAGTTCCTTGCCTGAGGGCGACGCTGCTAACTCTGGGATCAAAAAACTTTTTCCTCTCTGCCTTTACTTGATAGGATGCTTGGGCTTGGGGCTTGGGGCTTGGGGCTTGGGGCTTGGGGCTTGGGGAGAGATGCTATACTTGAGCAACCAGAAATGGTTGGTGACGAAAAATAGATAGCTTGCAAGCATAGGAATTGATAACCAAATTCTTTCATTCCCCCCCCCCCCCAAAAAAAAAAAAAAAAAAATCCCTCTGCCCTAATACTTTCTATTGTAGCTCAATTGTAAGCTGATCTTATTTTCTCCTAAATAATTGATTTATCAATGTGTTGGGCAGCTACTCGAGGAGGAACGGCATAGACAGCATCTAGTGCAGAACTATTTGCTGAGAAGCGGCAGATCACGTCTAGCTGTAGAGAAAGTAGAGACATGACACTTGAAGGCAAGTGGGGAAATCAAAGTAGACTCTGATCTGTAAGTCTGCTATTGTGACATATTGGATGTTCAGAACTGGACTGAAGGGTTCCACATATCCAAGTTCAGGAAAATATAGTGTGAAACTTTAGTCACATAATGACAAATAATGAGGTGGTGAAAATTGATGAGAGGGAGATACCACAAAGTGATTATTTTATGTATCTATGCTCAATCATAAAGAAAGTGATATAGCTGATGATGTTTCACAGTAAATTAACATAGAATGGATGAAGTGAAGAAGTGTGTATACAATGTTGTGAGATCTACGTATTCCTTTAAAGGAAAATTTTATAAGACAATCATTCGACTAGCTATGATGTATGGTGCAGAATATTGAGCAGTTAAGAATAATCATATATATATATATATATATATATATATATATAAACTCATAGTGACTGAGATGAGGATGTTGAGATAGATGTGTGGCAAAACTAGGAAAGATAAGGTAAGAAATAATCATATAGAACTGATTTGGGAGTATGATAAGCTACGAGATACTCGTTTGAGGGGGCATAGCCACGTTCAATGGAGGCCTTTAGATGCTCCAATACGGAGGATGATTTGATTCAGATCAAAGGAACTAAAAGAACCAGAGACAGATCTAAAATGACTCTAGAAAAGGGGGTGAGGAAAGGCATGCATAGCTTAGGCTTTATATCATCTATGGTCATGTAGCCAACACCATTTAGTTCGGATAAGGCTTCGTTGTTGTTGTTATTGTCTCTACCTACCGGTTGAATGATGATTGGCAGATTCAAAAGGGTAGGGCTTTAAGATCATCCTCCCAAAGTTTCCAAGGATTTGGCAGAGCAGTGAAAAAGGTATCTCAATCCTTCCCAACCTGATTCGGCTGTGGGTTCTGTTCATGTCGTGAGGTAGAAGAAGACTGTCTTTTTATTTCCACTAGAAGGACAGGATTTTCTAACATTTGTTATAGGACCTCCTTTCCAAAATTTTCACTCCACCTCATAAGTTTAAAATTCCAGAAAAGCCCCTTTCTTCAAATTTAATTACCAATCCATATCCTTCTGGAAGGGTCCAAAAGTGATATACAGAATTGCCCTTTTATTTGGGATTATATTGGTTTCGGGTGGGCCAACAGCATCATAAATAGGGTTGTGAAACCCTAGTCCGCCATCAGGTTCCCTTTGGTATGGGTATATTTGATAACGAAAACATGGACTTGGTGCCAAATCTGGAGCATTGAAGCAGAATATTCGAAAAGCCAAAGGGTTTTCAAGTTCACACGCAAACCCACAACCCCCTGCCCCCAACACACCCACACACACATATAACTTTGCACAACTATCTTTGCAGTTTCCTCTCCCTCATTCTCTAAAACAAACCATTCCCCTCCCCCCAAACCTGCAGGCTCCACCCCACCTTGTTTTATATCCTTTTCTTCGAAGTAGCAATTAAAATTTCCTAAAACGCCAGCCCCATTTCCTTGGAACAGAAATTCCATGTGGTTCCGCACCAAATCCATTGAATCAATGATTAGTGCAGGACCAACACCCTCCCAACCTTGATGCTAAGATCATGATGATAGTTGTATCAATTAAATAACCTCTCCACTTTTCATTCCTAAGCATAAGTGGCATATAATTGACAAGAGTTGATTTCTGTAATCTTCGGTAACCTTTTTATCAGCAACAGAAAATTCATTCATCCATATCTGAAATATAAGAATGATGACATACAAGTACACCTGAACATTCCAGAAAGTCCCCCCAGCCCCTCACCCCTTCTCAAAACCACTCATCAAGGCTTCAAGCAAGGAAAACCAAACAAGAACAAGTTAGCGTGCTTCCTGTAAGAGAGACTCTCCTACCAATGAAAGATAAATCTAACCTTCTGATGATAAAAGCTACCTAGAGTACAGTTGGAACTCTCTTGGTTGTTAATTCATAATTCATTGAATAAGATAGAAACTTGTTCACTCTTCCATTTTCCAATGGCTTGGATCCTGTTTTCATGTTGACATTAGTCATCATAGAATTATCAAACATAAGGTCGCTTACAATTTGGAACCTTAGGCTTTCACAGAAGACAAAAGGTACAGTTCATGAGTTCAAAGTTTGGCACCGAGTATAACCAAGTAACAGAATAAAGAGAAATCAATCAAATTTCTAGGCTTTACTGTGCTGGATGAACCACAAAAACCTAGAAACTCAGATCCTAAGTCATGGCTAAACATTAGAAGATTGTTCCTAACAAACCCACAAACAAAAGGCCAAGTCTTGAGCCCAATGAACGATCAACTAGACCTTTTTACTGATTGACTGCTTAGCAATGACTTAGCTTATACAATAGAGCTTCAATCAAATCAGGAACCAGCTCATAATTAATATATAAAATAAGTGTGCCATGAGCGAAACTAAAATCAGATTGAAAGCACAAGTTATAATCTCAATGCAGAAGAAAGAAATTAATAAAGAGCAAATTAGGGTTTTGAAAACAGAAGAAGCCATTTACTCAGTCATTGGATGTATTTTGGGATTTCGCCTTTCTTTAGAAGGGAGAGAGAGTACTCAGCAGCATCAATGAGGTCTGCAATGTTGTGGAGGGATTGCTCCTCAGAACCCAGCATGAAGATGGTACGGAGCTCTGCTTTCTTGGCCATTCTCGCCGCTAAAGTTAGTGGCAGCTTGGGAGAGTTAAGGCTTCTCAACAATTGGCGATATAGACAGAGGATTCTCCCTCTCTGATGTGCCAAATCCTCCGCGGTTGCCCATATCAGACCCCTCACCATTTCAAGAACTGAAGAAATCAACAACTCTATTGAGGCACTGAGATCAAGTTTAGCGGGAGTTCACGTCAGAAACAAAGCCCTGATCACCCATGAAGCAAGAAGCACAAAGTTTGCTTAGTGTAAAACTAGGCAGGGAGGAAAGAAGTCTAGCTACGGAAAGAAACTGGAATTGAATTGAACCTTTACACACATACATTAAGAGTCAGAGCAAACATCCATCAAGCAAAAAAAAAAAAAGCCCACCCCTTCAACCAGGGGAGAAAAAAACACTTCTGTAGAACCAGTTCTTGTATTTAAAAAAGAAAAATGAAAAATGTACCGGCAGACATATCAAATAAAAAAGTAAACCAAATCCCATGCATATATACATATGAAATCACTGATGAAGCAATTCACGGAAACCCAACCAAAATCTTTTTCGGGCATAAACCAAATCCCCATGCATATATACATATGAACATCACTGATGAAGCAATTCATGAAAACCCAATCAAAATCTTTATTGGTCATATTGCCCTGAACCAAGTTGCTCAAGCAATCAGTGTATTTAGTACCTAAACTTTTGGTCATTGATGCATACTGGCATTTCCTGGCAAAATTTGTAACTTGGAAGGTCAATACTGTGAACGACTATTGAGCAGGCCACCTCAGTTCTTTGAATATATGAGTTTATTAGATTCGATTAGGTTTTAACCATGACAACCCCAAAGTCCAGAGATGAGGGGTGGGGGAGAGAGAGAGAGAGTACCTCAAAGGCCCAAAGTCCACTGGACTCCGATCAGACTAAGGAGAAAGGCCGAAGGTCAGTGGTCAGGAATCTTGAGAGGCGCATGAGCAAGGGAGAGTTTGAGATCAACAGTCACCAAAAGCTAGTTTTGGGTCTAGGTTGCTTCCCATTTAAAATGCTAATAATTCGATAGATCCAAATTTTCGCATACTTCATTAAATTTTTGGGAATCATCTATAAAATCTGCAGGCTAAAACTTATTTCTGCATTTAATCGGAAAATAATTCATGAATTCACATAAACTAAAAAAGTAAGAAAATTTAAATACCTGGACCTGCTACCCTTCAGCTAGTGAACATGGGCATCCACATTCTTGAAAATCTATAATCTGCTGATCACTGTACAAGCCTACAAGGAAAGAAGGAAGAAATACCCATTAACATATACACTATTAGAAAAACTTGGACAAGGAAAGAAAAAAATTGAATAAAAAATTAAAGCTAGAGACCAACGGAAAAGGGAAAAGAAAGAGAAACAGAATGAGCTTGAGTCCTTACATAGCTCTGCCCAAATTGTTGACATTATGGATCAAACTCAGCTGAGACAGCCAAGAGAGCCATGCCACTGTTCCTGGAAATGAAATCTATGAATCTAGACATGAAATTGCATTTGAAGGCATTGTAGTAGATGTCGCAGAGAATGGTGAAGTCACCATTTTCGTCCCAGCACTGCGATTTCAATTCATAATCCCCAACCCAGACCCAATTGACAGAAAAATATTCCAGAGTGGGAGACAGAGGAGAAGTAAGTTGGGAGAAATCAGGCATTTCTGGCCCTAAATACCTCTGGTCCCATAGTGCTCGACGGCGGAACTTATGAGACAATGATCAGAGATTGAAGTGATTTTAAACCTATTATCATGAGAAACAGGAGAGGAATTGCAGAGATTTACGGTACCCAAGGTTCAAAATCTCGAGTCTCAAAGGCTTCTTATCCCTCTTGAGAAATCGAGATTTCCAAGATCGAGATCTCGGCGAGACACTGTAAAAAAGCCGCGAATGCTTAAAAAATGTGTTTCAACCCTAAAATTGTCATTTTAAGGCCTGATACTCCAGGGAAACTCTATTTTAGCTTATATAAATACATTTAAAAGATTAAATTGTAAAAATAATCACACATGGTGGTTATTTGGGTTTACACCCAAATTTGGCAGTGTTGATCTGAAGTTCAAATGTAAACCTAGGGTAATATTGGTTATTCTACATAATGTTATACTAGTAGAAGATCAAAGAACCAAATAAGCCAGTAAAATTATATTTTAGTAGAAGAATAAACATAATAGCACTTAATTAGTTAATGGTCATAGTCAAAAAACCCAAGGTAGTCAAATAGACCATACAATCATAACTCATACATTATGTTGAGACCTGTCGAGAACTGGCCGAAAATGTTGAGATCAGTCGAGAACTGGTCGAGAATATCGAGATCTCATCTTGTGTAGGATCTCATCTTGACCTGTTCGAGAAGTTCGAGAATCTCAAGATCTCGCGGAGATTAAGAACCATGATAGTAAGGGAAAGGAGTTGCAGAGATGGGCTCATCTTCATCGCTGTATGGGGTTCCGATGAGAGAGAGAGAGAGAGAGAGAGAGAGGTACTTGCTTCACAAGAAGAAGAACAATTGCAGTAGAGGAGCTTTCCCTAAAACCAGCAAGGAAGAAGGGTTGCTATAGGGAAGGTGCTTCTTCGATCTCTACAGTAGAGGGTTTCTTGAGTTTGCGAGAACTAGGAAGAAGAGAGCCTGCTGGCTGGTTGAAATTCCAGAGGACAGTTTCTTCCTTCGAGCTTCCTTTGAGCTTCCTTCAGCGTGAAAAAAGGGTTGCAGGAGAGTTCATGCGAACGAGAAAGCGATGGTGAGCATGATTTGAGAGTTTGGGGCATCTAGGGGATACCTATCAGGAACTTAGGAAATTTTTTCCCTATATGTTCTTCTGAAACCGTTATGTAACAATGCAGAACAGTTTTTCTATTCTGGACTAGTGTTCTTTTCAGAAGAATGTCTTTTTCTATTTCTATGCTGGAACAATGTTATTTGGCTATTCTTGAGCCTAAAAGTCTGTTTGGTAAATAAGTTCTACAACTAGTCTAAGAACAAAAAAAGAACAGTTTGATGTTTGGTAAATTTGTTCCATAACATTTTTTTCCAAATTTTTCAAAAATTACAATTTTGCCACCAAAGCAATATCTGGCCTCCAAAATGATATTAATGCCATTAAGTTATACCTATATGGACAATTAAAATATGATGGCCATATTTTAGGGATGCAATTTGGACTTCTTCTCCAATTTTCAGGAATTTCCACTAATCTCATCATTAATGACTGACCAGTGATTATCAGATATGCCCAGGTATACCCCAGTACATGTGTGTGAAGTCTCCCCTATCAAGGAGGACCATTAAATTGAACTTCTATTGGTGCATATGGAGAGGTAGGGAATCTGGTTGCTATTTGGGAAATACTTAATAATATGTTTTAGCCTTCTTGACTTTCTTGTGTGTTCTTATTTTTTATCTAGTGGTGCTTTAATTATTCATCAAAGTAGAAACTCTGAGGTCACATCTGATTGTATACATTGTACAAGACATTGTAAAGGGAGTAAGTTTACTAGATGGTTCAGTGCATATCTCACCAAGCATTCTAACCAAGCATGCAATGATATTTATCTGAAATCTGAGGTAAGGTTTGGCCTAGTGTTCGACAATCATGAGTTACCCCACAATGTATCACAATGCTCTTATGCTTTCTACGGTTTGCAAGCATTAATCATTCCCTGCTTCCACTTTGAAAATTCAGCTATTCAGCCCGTAAATCACTTGATAAGATTTCTTTTCTTCTCCTCTCTTCTTCTCTTTTCTCTCCCTCTTATCCATTGATCCCATTAAGTTCTGAACTTTTTTTTCTTCCCTGCACATGGTAATTCTTCTCCATTCTTAATTCTGTTTATCGATTTATCCAATAATTATCCTACTGTCAGTTTAGTTTTCTGCCTCGCTTTCATTAATCTTTGTTCTGGTTTCTAGTTCTGATTTCAAATCTGTTTTCACGACTGGAGCAACCCATCAATTTCAGCAGTCCTATTGTTAGTATGTTTCTTCAAAAGCTTTTGTTTCTTGAATCTGATTTCTGATTTCTAGTCTAGAGTGCTAAATATACTCTGATTTAGAGTCCAGTGTTTTGAATCCAAATCCATTAGAATTATGATATAAATTTCAAGAGTCCTCCCCCTCGAGACGGATCCATCAATTCATTGGAATCCAACCATTGAATTTCCGTCATATTTTTCAGACTTGTTCTATCTAATAATTTGAGCATTCAATTTAAGTTTCAGGTTCATCAATAATTGATTTTTCTCCCAATCTGGTTCTTATTCCTTAACCTACAATCCAAGCTAATCTTTCACTAGATCTCACTGGTTCGGAATTAGCACTGCATTAATTATATTGTTTGAGATCAAACATTTTCAGCATAAAATAAAGATTCCCTACATCAAGAACAGTCCATAATAGATGCAATGGAACAATCTTAAGTTCGCATGAACCATTAGCTTAAAATAGCAACAGAAGAGCACACAAGCATATCTTAAAACATGCAAAAAACCTCCACCAAACGACATCTATTTCTCTTCGCAAAAAATAGATTCAGCAACTGTTGCAACTCAAGCCCAAGGGAGAGCCCAACCCAAAAGATTAGACTATTAGGTGGGAGAACCCCAAGACCTAAGAACCACACTTTGGTGTGTATGGGATCCGATGTGGGATCATAACATTGCCACCCCCTTTTCAAAGCCGACGCCCACGTCGGCCCACTCTAGATTGCCCACTCTAGACGGCTTTCACTCTGCTTCACCAGGTAGCCCTTTCCCAGGTCGCTCCTTCTCTAGGTCACCCCTCCTGCAAGGTCGGCCTCTCAATGAAAGCACCAAATGTTACAACTCAAACCCAAGGGAAAGCCCAACCTAAAAGACTAATCTATTAGGTGAGAGAACCCCAAGACTTAAGAACCACACTTTGGTGTGTGTGGGATCCGATATGGGATCATAATAGTAACTTTGAAACATCCATCTCAGAAGAAGAAACGTACACCTTAGAAGAACATCAAGAACTTCAAAAAAAAAAATTTTGTCCAATTTTTCCGCCACCACACCATTTAATCAAAATCAACTTTTCCAACACTAACAAAAACCATAAAACCAGTAATAGAAACCTAAAACTCAAGGGAAAAAAAATGCGAACCTAAACCCCAATTAGATTTCAAAAAAAAATTACAAAAACAAAAACCCTAATTGCAGGCCATAGAGCTTGCACAAATCCCTTGACAGAGATAGAGAGAGAAAGAGAGAAGACATACCTCTTGTTGCAGACCGTAGGAATTGCAAGCGAGAGCTTCAGCGCAGATGGCTACTAGTGAAGTGGAGAAGAAAAAGAAAGATAAGAGTGAAGGAACATTAAAATGTTCCCCAAATTGTGTTCGGGAACATGCAAAATGTGTTTAGCAATTTCTGTTCTATGTTGTTCTATTCAGCCGGTTCGTTCTCTGACAACGGAAGAACAGACCAAAATTATGGCTCCATTTGGTAACGTTCTCACATGTTCTTGTTCTAAACCGGAAGAGGTCTTTTTCTGTTCTGTTCTGAAAATAGTGTTCTTTGGCTGTTCTTTTGGCCTTAAGGCTATCTAAGGCTATTTGGAAAATATGTTCCAAAACTAGTCTGAGAACACTGTTCTGACCTGTTTGTTGTTTGGTAAAATTATTCTAGAACACTTTTTTTTAAAGGATTCAAATATTACACAATTGCCATTTAACATTATCTTATCAAATATGAAAATTTGTAAATCCCCTATTAAACATATATTTTTTAATTGTCCGACATATAAAATAAAATATTTATGCATATTGGGGAGTGTAAATGAACAAAATAGTGAGCACAAGAAACTATACAAACAAGAAAATAGAACATCCTGCCGAAAAAATTATCAAAGTATGACCCCCCACAGCTATTTGGTCGGATATGCATGTGTTACCCGAGTTGTTTGAATAAATGCTCGGTACTCATCAACCCAAATGAAGCTTTGTAGGGGAACATCTTCCACTGAACACATGTAGAAAAACCGATTGACAGTGGGAGTTATCCAGGTTTCGACACTCAAAGCAAAAGAAATGCAACAGACCAAAGTATACAGATATGGGTTTACCACACCTGCTCTATCACTTACCCCATTACAGATAAGGCAGCTTTCACACTTATTTCTACCCTGCCCCATTCCTTGAAAACTAATGTTCCTAGTCCTTTCAGGCTTTCTGATAGCCCAGTAGGTGTTCGAAAAATTTTAGACATGAAGACCAACAATCAGAAAAATCTAAGGTTTTTCATTATTATTAAGCATTGCATTTACAGAAACCAAGCCAGCACAGTAGCAAAAAATAGACTCAACAAAAAAAAATTACTTCGTAAAAGATTAGGGCCCATCTCACACTATTCATGCTCATACACAGCAATCAATGAACCATCAACAACAACAACATGGGTCCTTTTCAAACCTAACAGAAGACAGCATCATCAACATTGTGGATGGGAAAGTGAAACAAGAGGTGTGGCTGAAGTTGCAGAATGTGGAATGTGGAGAGTTAGAGCTAGACTAGAATGGATACCTCTAGAACAATAATTTTAGGAGAAGTTTCCCTTCAACTAAGGTCTGGCCAAATCAGGTTCTTTGGTGTTGCAGTAGCAATGGATTCCCCTGTAATTGATTTTGGTAGGAAGACTCAGCTTTGAGTTCTGGTAGATTAATTAATTTATGGCCCCCATTTTTATTAGAATCTTTTGGGACATTTATAATATGAAATGGAATACATAAGTGGGTTTACACTGGCTATTTATACTTCATGAGGTTTCTGGAAGATACATCCATGATAGAAAACCTAATCCCCTGCATGTATTAATTGTAAAAGAAAAGATAAGCCCCCTATTTTGAATCAAAGACACCATTTGCATCTAGTACAAATTCTATTCAACTAAGTCATTTCTCAACTAAATGCAATTAGATGCAAAATGTATTTCCCTATTCAATCTTATTTAAAGCCATATTTATTGTCAGTTACTAAGTTGTACATGAAAAAAATGAATATACAATATCCATGCTATGGGGCTTGGCTAAGGTTTTAAATGAATATACAATATCCATGCTATGTACCAATAGTCTTAAACCTTACTCTGTCCTCTCCCAAATTTGAGCAGGAAAATGATTTATATTAAAAAAATTATAAAAATAAATGCTTAGACTTTCTTGCAATTTACAGATACTGTCATATTCCATTTTACACGGATAATTACCAAATAAATTTTGTTCAATTGCAAAACACCACATTTTTGTGAGACAGGTTCTGTTACAGCCATACTTGAGACCCTTTCCACCAGTGTGTCATTTCAGTTTCTACATTATGCATTGATAACTTTGGGACACTCTTAATCTAGGTTCAAAAGCAGGGACAGGGCAATCCTAATCCAATCTTGAGTTAAGTATACAATGTAAAGAAAACTGACATGGGAATAAACCATTTCAGTAGAAAAGGTTTGAGAGATTTAACTGGGAGAATTACCACCTATGACAGGTTACTGCTATAATAAAATTGGAGAAGCAAGTCAATAAAAGAGAACCTCTTGCTCGTTCATCAACAAAAGCGAACTGACAATTTGAATAGAAATTGAAGCATTCGATGAAAAAAAAAATATGTGAAATAAAATCCCAGAAGATAAAATCAAAGACAAAGCTCAAGTCGGAACAAAAAATAATATAGAATTCAGACATAGAGACATCGACATCTTGAGAAATTTCATTGAAGATGAGATCTTTGTTTTCAGAGATGAGAGGCAGTCTCATTTTTAGTGGAAAACCCATATACGAGAGCGGCGACCACTATTCCCAATAATCACACCCAAACAACGATCGAGAATTGAACAAATGGAACCGCCATGATCCACATAAGGGAGATACTAACGACCGACGAGCGACCCAGAGGGTTCACAGAGAGAGAGAGAGAGAGAGAGAATACATACCTCCCGAGAAGCTTGCAGAAACGGTAGTTGCAGTTCCGAAACCTAGCAGAGATGTGGGTCGGAGCTCCTTCCTTGGGTTGAAGAAGATGGTGCGCAGAGAGGGTTCGGACAAGAGTTTTTGGCTGACCAGTGAACTCTAACCCAAATAACCACTATCGGGAACGAATATGGAATATGAAATATGAAATTTGTGCTTTACAAATGTCTTGTGGAACGTAGTAAGAACATAGTCTTACCATGTTCTAAAATTTGTGTTGTGGAAGATATTTTCATTCGATTCCTTATTTGAGAAGGAAAAAACCGATCAAATTTGTCAAATACTTTTTAAATGTTTTTTATTGTTCTGAACACGTTTTTCTATTCTATCAAAACTTTTTGTGTTTCAATGGACGAGACTCCTACTGCAGGATCTGAAAAGGACAGAATATTTGCAGTTTTATCCGCACAATGTGGAGAGGCTGTTTCCAAGATTCGAACCCGTGATCATCAGATTGTAATATTACAATTTTACGGTCACACCAAGGCTCGCCCTCAAAAAGAACATACCAAAATTATCAAACACAAAAATGGTATTCTGAATAATTTTTCTATTCCACCAGAACAGAAAGAATCGAGAGATTTACCAAACTCAAAAATGGTATTCTTTTGGACATTTTTATATCTAAGCAAAAAAGTACCCACTCAGAGAATTCTAGATCCTTCAGCAACGAAGTTCGGATGAATGACATATAGGGGGACTTGGATGTCTAGCAGTCATGCTCCATTACAGTCACATTCAGGTCGTAGAAAGTGCATTTGCACATATCTCAATACACTCAACAGCCCGGATGCAGCTGCAAAATTGTACTGTCGCAAACAATTCAACACTCCTCTCTATCTAAAGGCAAAGGATCGTTTAATGCAATCCAAGAGGCTGCCCGATTGCCCAACTCATAAAAGAATTGTTACTGTAGAGGTAAGTGAAAAGCTGAGGTATTTTATGGTTTTCTTTTTTCTTTTTTTTCATTCATATCAATCATTATTAGCAAGAGATATGAATATATGGGTCATTATGGTCTGGGCTTAATTGTGTTCAAAGAAATTAAAACCTGCAACCCATTGGACTACGACCTACCCCACCTATCTATCTTGTCATGGCTTGGATGGCTTCTTAGCAATAATCAACACCCAACTTCTACTTACTCTTATCCTATCCATGATTATGCCCTCTTATCCATGGTTGTTTTAAATTTTCTTCTTTTTTTTTATGTATATTATCGTATTTTGATCCCGTATTATTCGAATTTTACCGTTCAAATCCAATACCAGACTTTTTTCTTTTTTATTTTAGCTGTTCTAAAAAATGAGAGCATATTTTTTACCATACAATTTAAATTTTTTTTGTTGTTCCCGGATTAATTATGGATCAGACAACGAAATCAAAGTTGTTGATTGATACCAAATTGGGTGATTGAGAGTGATTTTAAAGAGGTGGTTGAGATTTTGATTTCACAGAAATCCAATTATGAGTTTTCCCTACAACTTATTGTACATGATATAATTTTATTAGTGGGTATCTTTAATTCGTGTTCTTTTTCTTTTATTCCAAGGGGAGCCAATACTGCTGCTCATACCCTTGCCAGGAATGGCTCAAGCATTTCGGGGTTGGTTGATTGACCCTCTTCCACTCCTTTGCTTCATGATGTTGCTCTAAATGATGTCTTGGCCTATTCTCGAGTAAATAATCAATAGATTTTCTTATTACCAAAAAAAAAAAAACACCAAACAGGGTATTTCATCTGGCATACTAGCGAGGAATGAAAATATCTTTCGTAACTAACGACCTAACCTTGCCTTGATCTTAAGAATGGTACAAAAATGGATTGCTGAGCTTGGATTTCACCCACTACCACCCACAACACATCAACACCCACATACAAAGACTGCCCAATTAGCTTCTATGTCAACTTCCCACCAGAGAAAACTATCCAATCCTGATCACAGATGGAAACTATGATCCACAGACAAACGTGTTAGGCTGGTCTTTTATCTTATTTCATAACCCTCAAACTCGAGGCAAGAGGAATCATTCAAGGAATCAAAAACAGAGCATGAGTGGCGTTAGAAATTATTCCCCACCCTTCAAGAGAGCTTTATTATTGTAAGACCCGCACTCCATGAACCCAATTTAAACCTTTAATTCATGTCGTAACAGGTCTTCCAATCATCACCGGGCCAGACGGAATGAGCGGATGACAACCAGGTACGAAAACGGACCTAAAAGTATGATATTTTTCATACCGATCTATGGTACCTGTCACACCCCAATTTTGGACTAACCAGAATAGTGTGATGAACCGTTTATGATCCAACGGTTCAACCAGGATCTTGAATAGGTCGTGTCCCTTTGCTTAAACCAGATACATCCACAACTATAATCAGAGTAAATAAACAATAGCGTAAGTCTTTAATATTAATGAACTGAGTATCTAACAGTGATAACATAAATAAATTATCCAATTATCTCCAAATGACTAAGACATAAAATAAAATAAATTTATCAATTACATGATCCGATAATCCAACAAATAAACCTAATAAAAAACGCATGAGTTACACTCACATGACGAATCATGCGACTCCATCATAGCTTTCACATCCATCGCTGCAATATGTCCATACATCAGAGCATTCACATAATCTTCTACAGTAGGACCTGCATCATCAATTAAATATATTCTACTTCGAAAGGGTGAACACACATCATGGCTCAGTGAGCAAACAAAATAATACAACAAACATACGCATGCATTCAATTCATATCTTTGGTCTGGTTCATAAGTTTACAATGTGCAATAGAAAGGATAGGTGGCCGTCGCACCTTTATAAACGAGTATGTGAAGCCGCCTAATGGATCAAACACCATTGCCGTCCCACATGCACCCATCATGGAGTAGAGATAGAGCTAAAGTGCCCAGATCAAACACTGCATGACACTTCCCCTGATGCCCTACCCATACCAACACGTAAGTCCCTATTGGCGAGGGCTTGCAAACTGGGCTCGCAACTAACCAATCCTAATGTCAAACAGTGTATCCAAGGCCTCACCCCAGCATCCCTCAATACGTCCATAGAGATAGAGCTAAGACCCCCCGGCAGAGTCAGAGACTACACGGTCTGAGACCACCTCCCCTGATGCCCTACGACGTAATAGTTCTGCTAAGGTAATAGCGATACGACGATGTTAGTGGACAAGACTTGAGTAGAGATAGAGCTAGAGTCTGGTGACCAGGATGAACCACAATGTCACGTCCTCCCCCTGATGCTCAACTCTCATCAAGCACACTAACCACACACATACATTCACATGCCTATTCCTAGCATCATCATCATCATCATGTTATAAATAAACTGAATTAAATATGCAGCAGTAATAACAGGAATATTGGATGACATATGAAATGTACATTACAAACATACAAGCATAGAATCATTCATGGCATTGGACTCAATAAATAAAAATAATTTATTATTAGCCAATTAATTTAGGTCTTGTTCCCTCACCTTTGGTCGATAGTAGATCATCGTTCAAGCTTTGTAAATCACTTTTAAACCACTTGGAAACCTAACAAATTTATAGATTTTAAATTAGAATTTATTTTTAGCAATTTAAACTAATAGAAACTGAGGGGTCGCAGGTGTGGCAGCACCTGTTGTCTCAGTTTCTGCGACCATAGGGTGTGTGGTCGCAAAGTGTGGTCGCATGTCCTGTGACCACACATTCAACCACACTCTCCCTGGAACTTCCTGAAGGCATGTGGTCGCAAGGTGTGGTCGCATATCATGCAACCACACATGCGACCACACCCTTCATGGACTTCCCGAGGGTGTGTGGTCGAATATGTGTGTCTCGTGTGGTCGCATATCATACGACCACACATGTGATGGTCGATTTTTTCACTCTCAACTCCATTCCTTCATGTTTGGATTCTTTGGCTTATCATCATGGTCCTTCCTATGATTGTTCTATGGCTCAAAACTAATATTTTTACATAATCCTTCATCTACATAAATTTCTTCCATGGATTCTCTTGGAATTTGTCCATGGATTGATGAGTGGGGTCTCACTTAATCCCTATCTCCTTCATGAACTATTCTAGGCATTCAATTTACATGGAGAATATTTTCATACCTTAAGCCTGTTGAAGATTCAGAGTTTTCTTTGAATTTTCCTCCTCTTAGTCTTCCTCTTCAATTCTCCTTCTCTTCCTCCTCTTCTCTTTCTCTCACTTTTAATTTGAGTTCTAAAAGGATGAAAGAGGCTAAGGGATGTCCTATTTATAGAGAAAAACCTTCCATAATAAGCCATACTTAGTTTAGGAAAGAACCCCCTTCGGATTAGGAAGGTTTCCTAATCATGATTTCTGATTGGGTTCGTGTGGTCGCAGGTGTGGTCGCAGAACCCATCGACCACACAGTCTGAACATGCGACCGCACGACCCAAATTCATGTGGTCGTTTTAATCTGAGGTGTGGTCGACCACACCTGTTTAGGTATGCGACCACACACTCATAACTGACTGTTTTTGGGTTCGATTTCATACCTGGTCTTGTGGTTTCTTCACGCACTTGGTCCGCTTGGCCCAACCATGACAGGAAGACCTGATACAAGGTGGTAAGACCGGTAGTTCGATACGGGTCTTACAACTCCCCCCTCTTATTATAAATTTCGTCCTCAAAATTTGCACATACCTTCCGAGTCGAAAAGGTGAGGATAATGTTGTAAGACCCGTGTCAAACTAACCCGGTCTTACCACCTTGAACCAGGTTTACCCATCATGGTCGAGTCAAGTGGACCAAGGGCGTGATGGAGATCGAGATCCCAGGTATAAAATCGACCCAAAAATACTTAATTTTAGGGGAGGGTCGCATACCCAGCCAAGTAGGGTCGGACCCCCTAAAACAGAATGTCAGACCTTCAGATTTTAAGGGAGGGTCGGACAGCTTAAGACCCTAGGGTCGACGGGATCATCGACCCTCCCATCGACCCTCGGTTTCTGACGAATATAGAAATTAGGAAATTTCTATATTTTTCGATTGGGATTCTTTCCAAATCTCAATGGGACTTATTTAGGATGTTCCTAATCTATTTAAAGGACATCCCTAAGCCACTTTCACTCCTTTCACAACCCTAATTGAATTGAGAGAAAGAGAGGAGAAGGAAAAGAGGAAGAAGAGAGGCAAGGAAGAGAACCTAGCAAAAAGGAAGAGAATTTCAGAGGAAAAGTAATCTTCTCAGGTATGGATACTAATTCCATGAGTTTCTACAGACCTTAGGATAGTTATTGGAGAGAGAGTGATCTCGGAGAAACCCAAACCATCCATCCATGGTTAGGTTTTCATGGAAAACCATAGGAGGATGCACGAAAACTATTTAGATGGATTATACATTGTGCTAAACCATGGGATGACTGTTGAATGAATGTAGGAAGCAAGCCATAGGACCCCAAACACGAAGAGTGGATTTAAAAGTGGAAATTGGACCAGAGTGCATCGAGGGTCGCACCGATGGTCGATAGACCATCCGACCCTAGGTGTTTCTGACCATCGACCCTCAGCATTCGGGAAGTTCAGAATGGAGGGAGGGTCGATAGACCCATCGACCCTAGCATCGACCCTCAGTTGACAGAATGGTTTTAAATTCTGAATTAATTCTAATTAAATTCTATCGACTTAGTTAGGTTTGCTAGCAATATAATAACGTTATAACGGTGATTATAAAGCTTGGAAAAGTATCTTATAACAAGTTAAGGTGAGGAACCTTAACCCCAAACTAAATTGGTTAATAATAAACTGTTTTCTATTTCTTGAGTCCTATGCCATGTTTGATTCTATGCGAATATGTTTGTAATGTGCATACAACATGTCATCCAATATTTCTATTACTTCATGCATATTTATTTAATTGTTTATAACATGATGATGATGATGATAGGAATAGGCATGTGCTTGTATGTGTGTGGTTGATGTACTTGATGTGAGCGAGTATCAGGGGAGGTGTGATGAGAACGTCAATAAACGTTAACCTTTGGCGGGTCTCAGCACTTTAGCTCTATCTCTAACTCAAGTCTTGTGCATTGACATCGTCGTATCGCCATTACCTTAGCAGAACTATTATGTCGTAGAGTATTAGGGGAGGTGGTCTCGGTCCTTATAGTCTCTGACTCTACCGGGGGGCCTTAGCTCTATCTTTATGGGCATTCTGAGGGATGCTTGGGTGAGGCCTTGGATACACTTGTTTGGTATTAGGATTGGTTAGTAGCGAGCCCAGTTTGTAAGCCCTCGCTAACAGGGGCTTACGTGTTGGTATAGCATTATATAGCAATAAACGTTAACCTTTGTTGTATAATGTTATGGTAGGGTGGATGGGGACGACGATAAACGTTAACCTTCGAGCGGGCTTCCACACCCTGTGTGTAGAGGCGGTGTCAATAAACGTTAACCTTTGACCAGCCAACCTTTCTATTGCACATTGCAAACTATAAACCAAACCAAGGATATAAATTGATTTTTGCATGCATATGTATTGTTGCATTGTTTTGGCTACTCACTGAGCCGTGTTGTGTGCTCACCCCTCGACGTCGAATATTTTTAGTTGATGATGCAGGTTACACAGTCGAAGATTATATGAACGCGTCTGCGTATGGGAATATCGCAGCAGTGAAAGCTGGAGCTGAAGAGTATATACATGACACCTCTTGCGAGTGTGACTCATGTGTATTTGATTAGCTATTTTATAGGTTTCTTTGGATTTTATAAAGACTTGTATTTGATATTTACATAAGTATGTCTCAGTTGGAAACAAAATAATTTACTATTTAATTAATGGTATCATCTTAGTTCTCAGTTCATTTATTTATAAATTTTCCGCTATTGTGTATTACTCGGATTATGATTGTGGATGCGTGTAAGTTTGGATAATGCGGGGATAGCCTATTTGAGATCCTGGTTGAACCGTTGGTTATTTAGCGGTTCATCACACCATTCTGAACAGTGCAAAATTGGGGTGTGACAAATGTTTTCGCATAGCATTCTCTTCTTCCCATGTGATCTCTTCTACATCTTGGCTTCTCTAAGTAACCTTAACATAATAAATGTCACGGTGTAAGCACCCCATTTTTGTCATTTTCAACTAAACAAAGTCCTGCTGGTGTGTGGACAACAAAAGGAAGAAAGATGATCGAAAGTTTAGATTTTTTACTGTGAATTTGAGGAAGTTTTCAATGGGTCTGTGAATTTGAGAAAGTTTTCAATGGGTCCCATAGCAAGATCACGGGTTATAATCTTGCATGGATGCCTAGGTCATAAAATTATCTTCAAAATGAGACCAGAATTGCTCAATTCTGACATCAAATGAAGAAGATATGATCATTTTAATCGGATGATACGTACAAAGGAGGTTTTTGAAATTATCAAAAATAATCCCAGGGGCTTTCATGCAAATTATCATAAGTTGGATTGTTTGAATTTCAAATCGTCATATCTTGATCATCCGACATCTGAATCATATGGTTCAAGTACCATTATTCCTTATTCTCGGTCCTCTTCAAAGTGGACGTGAAAAATCCCGGGTAGAAGTCACCAGTGGGCCCCATGCAAACTTTCATGTAAATTATAGTTAGAACTTCAAAGCTTCATATCTTTTCCGCTCTACGTCGGATTCAGATGATTCCAAGGCCATTATTCTTCATTTATGATGTTCTACAAAGTGGACATGAAAAATCCCAGGTAGAAGTCTGCAAAGGGTCCCATGCAAAATTACACATGGAAATGGTCATTTAACTTTTGAAAATTCATATTTTGGTCATCCCATATCCAAATCAGGTGATTTCAGTTTCATTATGTTCCATTTTTAATACTCTACAAAGTGGACGTAAAGAATTTCTGGTAGAAGTCTCCGAAGGATCCCATGCAAAATGGTCAATCAAATTATCAATAATTGACCTGCTTAAACTTCAAAAATTCATAGGTTGACCATTTTATTTCCAAATGAGTTGATTCAAGCTCCATTATTCCTCATTTTTAATGTTCTACAAAGTAAACACAGAAAATGTGGAATAAAGGCTATTGAAAATTTTTGTGCGGAATGACAGCGGAAATGACCCATGAAATGATGGAGAGAGCAAATCCAGTTAATTCCAGTCAATCCAGTCAACTCAGCTCAACCCAAGCTAGTCTTGGCCCAACCCAGTTAATTCCAGTAAATCCAGTCAACTCAGCTCAACCCAAGCCAGTCTTAGCCCAACCAGTCAATCTTTGTCAATCCAGACCAATTCATGGTGGCATATATGCATATATTTCTTTTATATATTATTATATAATGTATAATATATTATAATATATCATATAATATATACATATGTCTTATATATATATTATATTATATATATTAATATATTAATATATTATATAATTATATATATTTTTTATATATAGAAAACAAAGGATCCCAAAGAGAGAGGACCGAAAAAAAAAAGAAAAAAAAACACAAAAGGAAGAAACCCGAGAATCCAAAGAGAGAAGAAGATATGAAAAAAAATATAATAAAAAAAAGGAAAAGAGGAAGGACCGAAAGAGGAAAGAGAGAGAGAGAGAGCGATGGAGTGGGAGAATAAAAAAAGAAAAACAAAAAAAACAGATTCGGGGAGAGAGAGAGAGCGGTGAAGAATGAAAAAAAAGAAGAAAAAAACAGAAAAGGAAGGAGGATCGAGAAGAGGGGAGAGAGAAGAGGGGAGAAGATATGGAAAAAAAATAATAAAGAAAGGAAAGAAGGAGGAGATCCGATAAGAGGGAGGGAAGGAGATATGAATAAAAAATAATAAAAGAAAGGAAAGAAGGAGGAGAATCCGAAGAGAAGGAGGCGTTGGAGGAAGAATAAAAAAAGAAAGAAAAAAATAATAAAAGGAGGGGATCCCGCAAGAAAGAGAGGGGGATCCGAAAAAGAAAAATCGGGGGAGAGAGGAAGAAAAGGAAGAAGCAGGAGCTGGAGGAGGGAAGAAAAGAGAGAGGAGAGAAGAAAAAAAATAATAATAAAAAAGAGAGAGAAAAGAGTGGACTGAAATTGGGTGGGGGCTGAAAAAAAAAACCGAGAAGAAACAGAAAAAGGGGAAGGAGAGAGGAAGAATAAAAAAAATAAAATAAAAAGAGGAGAGAGGGACGTGGAGAAGAAGAGGGATCAGAGAAGAGAGGGAGATTAAGAGAGAGGGAGCGTGCAGAGGAGTCATCACTGACCACCTGATCATCACCATTATTGCTGCCCGCCACCCTGCTGTGCACCTCAGGTAAGGCCCTGCTGTACCACTTCTTCCCTTCTTTACTTATTTATTTTTATCATCTGCAGTACCCATGGTCAGATCTTGACCGATGCAAACTTGCTACCTCTCCTACCTTGCCACCTGCATCTTCATCACCCCACTCATTCCCATCACAGTCCTGAAATGCCTCATTAAATCAAAGTCATTCATTGATAATTTTTTAGATTATGTGTGATGAATGATAAGTATAACCATCAATTTTGAGAATTTTCATGTGGATCAAACATGCAATCAATGTTGAGAATTTTTTATGTGAATGAAACATTGCCATCAATTTTGAGAATTTCATGTGGATCAAATATTGTCATCAATTTTATGTGAATGAAATATTGCCATCAATTTTGAGAATTTCATGTGGATCAAACATGCCATCAATGTTGAGAATTTTTATGTGAATGAAACATTGCCATCAATTTTGAGAATTTCATGTGGATCAAACATGCCATCAATGATGAGAATTTTTATGTGAATGAAACATTGCCATCAATTTTGAGAATTTCATGTGGATCAAATATTGCCATCAATTTTATGTGAATGAAATATTGCTATCAATTTTGAGAATTTCATGTGGATCAAACATGCCATCAATGTTAAGAATTTTTATGTGAATGAAACATTGCCATCAATTTTGAAAATTTCATGTGGATCAAACATGCCATCAATTTTGAGAATTTTTATGTGAATGAAATATTGCCATCAATTTTGAGAATTTTATGTGGATTAAACATGTCATGATCTGAGTTTTTAATGAGGTCATTCGACTATGGCTGAAATTTTAATGTGATAAAATGGTACCATTGATCTATAATTTTTAATATGGATCATTAGTCTGGAATTTTTATTGATCATCGATTTGGAATCTTTAATGATTAAATATGGACCATTGAATGTTGATTCAGGATCTAAATTGCTAGATGTTCATTATAAGTGAGTTTAAATAAATCTAAACGGTTAGATTATCATTTTAAATAAATCTAAACCATTGGATCATCTTTGTGATTGATTTAAATAAAGCAGAATGATTGGATTTTTGATTTAAATGATCTGAACCATTGGATGACATAAAAACTGATTTAAATGAATCTGAACGGATGGATTACCATCTTGAGTGATTTGGACCGTTAGATTATCTTTTGGAGTGATTGAAATAAATTTAAACGGTTAGATTACAATTAATAGTGATTTATACCGTTGAATTTTTCATCATGAATATTTGGATACTCATTGTCATATTTGGATGCTCATTGCCATATTAGATGCTCATTGTCATATTTGGATGCTCATTGCCATATTTAGATGCTCATTGCCATATTTAGACACTCATTGTCATGTTTGGATGTTCATTGCCATTGCATATTATGAATTGTCATGCTTAGATAGCATATTAGATCATGCCATATAGGCCCTTGCCTTATTTGCAATAATGTCATATTTGAGAAATTTTAAACAATCTTACTACATGTGAATTTCTTGCCATAAATATTTTATATGCCATATTTAGATAGAATATTCTATTTTGGGTAATAATTTAATTTATGCAACACCCTAGTCGAAGTGCCATATCTGTACACCTAACAAACATATTAGGTGTGAGGACGTGCATTTAGGAACCCACATTCTTGGGAAGGGCATAATGGGAATAATAAAAGCCTTAATAAAGAAAGAAAAATGTTTTGTCAAACCTTCCAAAATTAGAATTCAGGATGAAAAGGGTAATTTAGGACGATTTTGCCCCTCGGTAAACCCTAAACCTAGAATAGGTTATAAACCCTAAACCTAGAATAGGTTCTCAATCCCAAACCTAGAACAAGTTCTCACTTTCTAACCTAGAACAGGTTATTTTTCCGAACTACGTGGATTCTGATTCCTAGGTCAAACCCTAGGATACGTAGGCCATTTGGGAGAAACCCAAATTCGGATCCACAATTTAGTCCACTCGGACTATCCATAGATCCACTAGGATATCCCCCATATTTTAACCCAAATAGGGTTATCCACACCTTAGTCCACTCGGACTATCCATAGATCCACTAGGATATCTATCCATATTCCAACCCAAAAAGGGTTATCCAAACCTTAGTCCACTCGGACTATCCATAGATCCGCTAGGATACTTACCCACATTTTGACCCAAATAGGGTTATCCAGCCCGAACTACGTGGATTCTGATTCCTAGGGCAAACCCCAGGATACGTAAGCCATTTGGGAGAATCCCAAATTCAGATCCACATCTTAGTCCACTTGGACTATCCATAGATCCATTAGGATATTTATCCACATTACAACCTAGATAGGGTTATCCACATTCCAACCCAGATAGGGTTATCCATATTTGACCCAAATAGGGTTATTCTTAGATCCACTAGGACTATCTATCAGTCCACATGGACTATCCAGATCCTAACCCATAGGGTTTCTCAATCTTTCAAGCATAAACTTCAATTTAAACAATGAACTTAATCATGCACAAGCATAAATCACATCCATAAACTTTAATCACATATGAACTACGATGGTGAACCTAATTTTCGGAATAATTTCGTAATACGTAGGCAATCTGATGGATACAGATTCGGTTCAATGATATCAAACCACTTGGTTTGGTATGGTTTAACAAATAGAGTCTAGCATAGGAAAGGTATAGGAGACTGATTTTGATCGGGCGGTTTGGGTGCCTAACCCCTTCCCATAACCGTAACCTGACGCTTACCTAATCTCTGATGGACCAAAAATCCAATCTAAAGGTCATGAGTCAATCGAAGTCTTACCTTGGGGTGAGATTTCACATTTCTAAGGTCCTAGACCTAAATCTAGGTGGCGACTTCCAAGATTTCCATCTTTGTCCTCATACACGGTTGCATAAACATTGAACCTTTCGATTGGTAATTTCAGTTGGTGCTACTTCGAATGTCAAATCATCAGTTAGACCCGGTGTATCACACCCCAATTCTGATCCAACCAGAACGGTGTGAGTGAACCGTCATTGAACCAACGGTTCACACCAGGACACCAGGATCTCGAATAGGCCGTGTCCACCCATACAAGCCAATTACACATAACCACAATCAGAATATAAATGTACAGCGGAAGACTTTAAATAGAATGAACTGAGTATCTAATGATAATTTAAATAAATATCCCATTATTCAAAATCAAACACATAGAATAATAATCTTTTACATCCCTTTAATCCAATCAAAATAACTGAAATAAATAAATAAAACAAATCAAAGGTACACGCAGAAGGGCACTCGCATGAAGCGTCATGCTCGCCCTCTCCCCTTGCACATCCAAAGCAGCTACACCACCGCACGCCGGAGCGTTCACATAATCGTCCACGTGTATCCCGCATCAACATCTAAAAACAATGTATATACAAAGGGTAAACACACAACACAGCTCGGTAAGACAATCGACGCTTCACAAGATTATGCATGAGTAACAATCAATTTTATCTTGTGGTCCGGTTTTAAGTTTGCAATGTGCTATAGAAAGGTTTGGTGGCCCCCGCACCTCTATACACTAGTGTGTGGCGTCGCACAAGAATCACACTACCACCAACCCACATGCACCCATCATGGAATAGAGATAGAGCTAAGGTATACCCGCACCTCCCCGATACTCTACCCATACCGGTACCTAAGCCCCTATCGCCGGGGCTCGCAAACCGGGGCTCGCAACTAACCAATCCTATATGTCAACAATGTATGCTCTATCCCAGACAGCCGCCTACGGCATAGAGATAGAGCTAGAGCGTCGGCCGGGTCGGAGACCACCACACCTCACCTCCCCGATACCCTATCCGCAACTAACCCACTAGGATAGAAATAATACGCAGTAGACCCTATCCCAACATAACTCCCTACGGCATAGAGATAGAGCTAAAGCATCGTGGACAAGCCAGGCGTCGACTCGAATCCTCGGTACCACACAACAATGGCCGGGACAACATCAATATCGGAGACCACCGTACCACGACCTTCCCTTGATACCCCACCCGTACCAAGCATGTTAAGACGTAATACTACAAAAAGTGCTAGTGTGAAGAGCGATCCCGGCCCATGCCCTACTCCACACACCAACGAAAACAATCACATGCCTAACAATCACATCCTATGAATGCATGAACAATAATAATAACTGAAAGTAAAGGATGGCATGTGAATATGCACAAACATCACATCATAGATATTCAATGATTAACAACGATTTATCGTCCATTAATTATTAGGTTTAGGTCGATTCCCTTACGACGCTCGTTCGATCACTTGCTCCACGTCGCAAGATCCAAACGATATGTCACAAAGTCCTACAATATTATTAGGGTTTCATTAGAATATATTGTTTAGGGTTTCATGTTGGTCGGAAACCAACGAGAGATCACAAACTACCCTCACGGAGCCGACCGGTGGCATGTACGGTGCGAGCTCGTGGGAAAGACCGGCGACCGATATGGTCACCGGTCCCCCACAAACAACCTCCCGAGAGGTAGCGGTCGCAACATACCGGTCGCACTATGTGCAACCGGTATAGTCGACCGGTATGTCTCCGAAGACCATACATGGGTTCTTCGACCGCGTCGATCATCCCGCCGGATTTTTAGGGTTTCTCCTATCCATTCTAAGTCTAGGCTTTGAGTTAGAATTATCCCCAACTCATTCAAGTCTCGTTTCGATAAATATCATCTCGAAACTCAAATCTAGGGTTTGACGGCAACTTAGGGTTTATTGGCCAATTTAGGGTTTTAGATCAATACCTACTTTGCATGGTATTGATCCACCCACACAACTATCATAGGGTAAGAAGAGGGATTCAAACACTTACCGTTGACAGCGTAGCGAGAGCTTCGTCAAACGGTAATGGCGGCACCTCCTTCTTCTTCCTAGCTCCTTCTCCTTTCCAAGCTCTTTCTCTTCTCTAGGGTTTGTGAGAGACAATGGAAAGGATTTGAGGGGTTTAAGGGTGTATTTATAGGCTAGAAATAGGGTTTAGTAACCCTACTAGGATTAGAAAACTTCAGGATTCGAAATCGGGAAAGCGGGACCCGCAGAGACTAATTTCCAAATTCCCGCACATAGTCGTGCAGGCCATCTTGGTCGACCGGTACCATCATCCGGTACCATCGACCGGTATACCTAAAATCAGGTATAATTGGTCGACTTCGGTCCGATTTCACTGCTTGTTATCCGCTTGCCCCGTCTGGCTCGGTGATGATCGGAAGACCTGTCACGACACAAAACCAAGGTTAGACCGGGTTTTCAGAGTGCGGGTCTTACACGATGGATCCGCTGTTATAACGTGTATTGGATCTCTGACGTACTTCTTTAGTAATGAGATATGAAATACATCATGCACACTTGACATAGATAGGGGTAGTGCTAACTTGTAAGACCCGCACTCCATGAACCCAATCTAAACCTTGTTTCATGTCGTAACAGGTCTTCCAATCATCACTGGACCAGACGGGACGAGCGGATGACAACCAGGTATGAAATCGGACCAATCGGGCCAATTCAAGTATGAAAAACTTCATACCGGTCGATGGTACCGGTCTATGGTACCGGTCGATGGTCAACCGGTATGGCCTGCGCAACATGAATCTGGAAACGGATCTCTGTGGGTCCCACTTTCCAAATTTCGAACCGAAGGACTTTCCTAATGTTAGGAGGCTTCCTAAACCTAATCCTAGCCTATATAAGGACCCTTAAACCTCCTAAAACCTCTTCCATTGATTCTCACAAACCCTAGAGAGGAGAAAGAGATTGAAGAAGGAGAAGAAGCTAGGAAGGAGAGGGAAGAGCCGCCATTTCCGTTTGACGAAGAACACATTACCGCGAGTCAACGGTAAGTGCTTAAACCTTCCTCTACAATAAGTATTCTAGGATGGTTAATTGTAGTTGGATCAGGTAAGATCGACCACAGATTCCAGATACCCAACTGCTCCTTTCTCAAGGCACTTCCTAGCCTTTAATGCAGAGAGTATGAGCTTTCGTTTACGGAGAAGTTTGGTTCCTGAAAAACTGAACTCTGCTCCTTCTTTGTCTTTAAATGTCAGCTTCTTTTCGGCACACAATAGATTGCAGAATGCCGAGCTAACCAGTCCATTCCCAAGATGCCGTCAAAGTCTGCCATCTCAAGTTGGATCAAGGTTGCATCCAAAGTCTTTTCATCAATCAGAACTGGACATGACCCATAACCTTTTTCTAACTCCACTTCTAATCCCATAGGTGATCGTACAAGCAGTTTGTAGTCTAAGAATTTAAGGGGTAGATTTAGCTTCTTTCCAAATGACATAGATATAAAAGAATGAGTAGCTCCTGAATCAAAGAGTACTCTGGCGGGAATGCCATTAATAGGTATGATACCTGTGACCACATCAGGCGATCTGGCAGCATCCTCGGATGTAACCGCGTAAACTCTGCCTTGTTGTAGTTGTTTCTTGGGCTTAGTATACTCCCTTGCAATATGCCCTACTTGATTGCAGTTAAAACATCTTACTCCTTTACTAACTTGCTTTTGTTGCTGTGGAGCTGCGGGGGTAGTCTTGGCTGCAGCATTAAAGCCTTGAGTACGAAAGGGTTTGAATACCTTGGTGTTCCCTCCGTTGTAAGAATTTCCATTAGGCCTTTTGATTCTCCTATTTTGAGCAAAGTATCTCTCTTTCTGGCTCGACTCTATCACTCGAGCAATTTGTGCCGCTTCATTATAGATTTTCTTTTCAAGTCCCAGAACATGCTCGCGGATGCTTCCCCTAAGTCCCATGACGAACCTTCGGGTCTTGGTATTTTCCTCTTGCATACTAGCGGGTGCAAAGAAGAACAGCTCCTCATAACGCTGTTGATATGCATCCACGGTCATCTGCCCCTGATATAAACTCAGGTACTCTTTTTCCATAGAATCTCTGAAACTGCTAGGAAAGTACTTCTCAAAGAATGCCTCCTTATAAATATCCCAAGTCAGTTGGGCGTGCTTTATTAATAAATATGTCCTGGTAGACCTCCACCAATGGTGTGCATCTCCTTTCAGCATAAAGGTGGCACACAATACTTTCTCTTCTTCATTTACTGTCATCATCATAAAATTTCTTTCCATTTCATCAACCCAGTGTGCCGGCCATAAAGGATGACTCGCTTCTATTCTCGTTGGGATTGGATATAGATGGGGAATCTATAGATCGCATCTGCTGGCTTGCGATTAAATTCTTTGGGCTTCATTTTCAGAAAATGCTTCACCAGTCTGGAGTGGTCTAGTTGTTGTGGGACATACGCCCCATACATAGGTGGTTGGTATTGATATCCACCTTGAGCTACCTCAGGATTCTGCACTTGAGCCTGCATGATGGGAGTCTGAGGTGCATGGGGTACTGTGTTGCTTCCCCCTGGTACCGTGCTTGCCTGTCCTGCTGGCATTGGTGGTGTCTGTGCAGCTGGAAAAGTCATGCCTATGGCAACTTGCATAGTAGCTTGTGCCTGTTGTATTTGCTGCAGCTATTGGGCCAAATTCATTACTACTGTAGCCAGGTCTGTAGGTGGAGCTGGCAGATTTATAGGATTTGTCTGCCCATTAAATACGGACAGTGCCGTGTTCGTATTCCCCTGTGTTTTCGGGTGTGTCTGGCTGTCTTCCCCCACAGGTGGTGGTGGTAGGATAGAGCTACGTCTTTGTCTGGTCACTCTGCATACAACCATTATCTGTTTTGATAGTGGGAATGCCTGAAAATCATAGAACACGTGAGGCAATCATTATATACTTCATTCTCATATTTTAGAACCACTAACAAATGCAAATTTCAAAATTTTCAGATCATTCTATCGAAAATACTGTATTTTCACTGCAGGGTCGATGGATGTCCGACCCAGGGTTCGACCCCTGGTTCTCTGTCAGATTACCAAGAGCCGAGGGTCGATGAGGGGGTCGGAGGGGGGGTCGGATGTCTTGGTCGAATTCTCCGACCCTCAGACTAAAAATCAGGTTTTTATTTTCGATTTTGAATCCATTTCTCATTCTTCCTCCTCCTTTTCGACTCGACTTGTCCCTCTGAGTCGCTACAGTGCCAACTCGGACTCTTTGGTGCTATTTTCTTCTTATTTCGACGTCTACACCTCGTCTAAAGGTATGTTCTCTACATTTTCATGTTTTTAGGTTTTCTTAACTAGGTTTTTGCCCATTTAACTCGTTTTCTTCAAATTAAACTTTTTCCAACAGTAAAAATTAAATTTTTATTAGGGGATTTTGTTGTTGGTGACTCAAGGAACGAAAGCCCTCAAAAATATTTGAGTTTCGTCGGTTGGTTATCGCGAAACTTGAAATTTCCCATTTTGCCCTAATTTGTTGAGATTTTTGAATTTCTTGAAATTTCTTCAAATTCGATCTCTTTAAATGAAATTTCCAACTGTATGAGTCTTGCAGGATTGTTTAAAACCTTTATAAGTCCTCCTGCCCACGTGTATGGGTGAAAGTGAGGCTTTTGATCAATTTATGTTGTAATACTGTCGAAATTTTTCAGGTTTTTCATCTTTACTAACCCAATATCTGTTTCTCTTTGTTTTTGCAGATACTATGGCTCGTACCAAAGTACCCAGGGTTCATGACCCAGTCCGCTTCTATTCTAACGAGGCGGAGACACAGTATACCCGCTATTCTCGTAAGAAGGTAGAGGGAGGTCGCCGAGTAGACTTGGCTAGCCTGGCCTTATTCGATGTGGAGAGGGCTTTTGGTGACATGGGTTGGCTTCCTGTGATCACCTATGACGCCTGCACTCGGCCGGATTTGGTGCGACAGTTTTACTGTAATCTCCAGGTGATGGGAGATTACAACGATACAGAGAGGGGTAGAGAGCTTCGGATCACCAGCTACGTCAAGGGGGTCGAGATTTCATTCGATTATCGGTAGCTAGCCGACTTGTTGGGCATTTCACATGACGGCCCCTTGGTGTTTTGTGCTCCTGGAGAGCCCCAGTTCTTTTCATTGGAGATGAGAGTTGAGATTGACCGCCAGATCATCAGAGAGGATCGCTGGGAGATGAAAGCGATCTATCTTCGTCCAGAGCCTCGGGTGTACTGCAAGATTATCCAGCACAACCTGATACCTCAGAGTGGGCATTACGAGAGGATCTCCCAGTTGACCCAAAATTTGTTGTACTGTATCTGCACTAGGCATGTAAGACCCGCACTCCGTAAACCCGGTCTAAACCTTGGTTTTTTGTGTCGTAGCAGGTCTTTCGATCATCACCGGGCCAGACGGGACGAGCGGATGACAAACAGGTATGAAATCGGACCAAAGACAATCGAATCAACATAATTTTATGTTGATTGGTCGATGGTACCGGTCTTGGTACCGGTCGACCGGTCAGGTCTGCGCAGCTAAGTGTGGAAATCCAGAAATTGACTTCTGAGGGTCCCACTTTCCTGATTTCGAATTCTAAGACTTTCCTAATCCTAGTAGGGTTACTAAACCCTAAATCTAGCCTATAAATATACCCTTAAACCTCCTCAAATCCTTTCCATTGTTTCTCACAAACCCTAGAGAAGAGAAAGAGGTTGGAAAGGAGAAGGAGCTAGGAAGAAGAAGAAGGTGATGCCATTACCGTTCGACGAAGCTCACGCTACGCCAGTCAACGGTAAGTGTTAAAACTATTCTTCTTATCCTATGTTAGTTGTGTGGGTGGATCAATACCATGCAAAATAGGTATTGATCTAAAACCCTAAATTGGCCAATAAACCCTAAGTTGCCGTCAAACCCTAAATTCGAGTTTCGAGATGATATTCATCGAAACGAGACTTGAATGAGTTGGGGATAACTCTAACTCCAAGTTTAGACTTAGAATGGATAGGATAAACCTTGGAAATCCATGGAGGATGATCGACGGCAGTCGAAAACCCATGTATGGTCTTCCGGAGACATACCGGTCGACTATACCGGTTGCACATAGTGCGACCGGTATGTTGCCACCGGTATCCCTCGGGGGCTGGTCCGTGGGGGACCGGCTGACCATACCGGTCGCCAGTCTTCCCCACAGAGCTGCGACCGGTACATGCCACCGGTCAGCTCTGTGAGGATGTTTTGTAACCATGTTGGTTGCCGACCAACATGAAACCCTAAACAATATATTCTAATGAAACCCTAATAATATTGTAGGACTTTGTGACTTCCCGTTTGGATCTTGCGACGTGGCGCAAGCTAACAAACGAGCGTCAGGTAAGGGAATCTGACCTAAATCTAATAATTAATGAACAGTAAATCGTTGTTAACCACCTGATTATATATGATGTGATGTTTGTGCATATTCACATGCCATCTTTTAATTTCGAGTTATTATTACTTGTTCATGCATTGTTAGGATGTGATTGTTAAGCATGTGATTGTTTTCGTTAGTGTGTGGAGTGGGGCATGGGCTTGGGATCGCTCCTCACACTAGCACCTTTTGTAGTATTCTGTCTTAACATGCTTGGTACGGGTGGGGCATCAGGAGAAGGTCGTGGTACGGTGGTCTCCGATGTTGATGCTGGCCTGGCCATGGTTATGTGGCACTGTGGTCTCCGAGTCGACGCTGGCTTGTCCACGATGCTTTAGCTCTATCTCTATGACGTAGGGAGTTATGTTGGGATAGGGTCTACCTGCGTATTGTTTCTATCCTAGTGGGTTAGTTGCGGATAGGGCATCAGAGGAGGTGTGGGAATGCCTTAGCTCTATCTCTATGTTGTAGACGGCTGTGTTGGGATAAAGCGTACATTGATGACATATAGGATTGGTTAGTTGCGAGCCCAGTTTGTGAGCCCTGGCCAGTAGGGGCTTAGGTACTGGTATGGGTAGAGCATCAGGGGAGGTACGGGGGTATCTTAGCTCTATCTCTATTCCATGATGGGTGCATGTGGGCCGATGGGGGTGTGATCCATGAGGTGCCACACACTCGTGTATAGAGGTGCGAGGGCCACCAAACCTTTCTATCGCACATTGCAAACTTAAAACCAGACCATAGCATAAAATTGATTGTTACTCATGCATAATATTGTGAAACTGTCTGATTGTCTTACTGAGCTATGTTGTGAGCTCACCCTTTGTATATATACATGTTTTAGATGTTGATGCAGGTTACATTGTTGACGACTATATGAATGCTCCGGTGTATGGTGGTGTTGCGGCGTTGGACGTACAGGCAGGAGAGGACGAGCATGACGTTTCATGCGAGTACCCTTTCTGCGTGTACCTGTGATCGGATTTTGTTTATTCGTTTCAGTTATTTTCATTTGATATAAAAGGGATGTAAAAGATATTTATTTTATGTTTGGATTTGAATAATTGGATATTTATTTAAATTATCAATAGATACTCAGTTCATTCTATTTTAAAGACTTCCGCTATACTATTATATTCTGATTGTGGTTATGTGTGATGGTTTGTATGAGTGGACACGGCCTATTTGAGATCCTGGTGTGAACCGTTGGTTCAATGACGGTTCACTCACACCATTCTGGTTGGATCAGAATTGGGGTGTAACAAGGCAGCCCGTCTGCCTTCCTTACATCATCATGCGGACGATGATCAGTGCTACGTTGCCTAGTCATACTGGCAACCTGCCATATGGACGCATGATCTCTATGCTACTGACCAGCCTGGGTGTTGACATGACGGATGAGAGGATTCAGGAGAAATCCTTCTCGTCACCTTTGGATTGGGAGGCCATCTGCAAGATGGGCATGCGGGATGCCCAGGTCAACGACGAGGAGAGGAACGCTCTGGTGCGTCCACGTACTCGAGTGGAGACGACTGACGCTGAGGCAGCAGCAGTAGCCGCTGGAGCAAGGGTTCATGGGGGTGATGACGATCGTTTGTACATGGATGTAGATGCCATACCTCCTCCTCCATCACCTACTCATGCTACAGGAGCTGGTCCTTCTTATTCAGCTAGTCCTTCACATGCAGCTGGTCCTTCGTATGTACCTTCTGATGACATGATGGGGATATTGCATGAGATACGAGAGGCTCAGCGCATGTCTGATTTGAGGATGGGAGAGCTTCTAGATGCTCAGCGCTTGTCCGATCAGCGGGTGGGAGAGCTTCTGGATGCTTAGCGCATGTCGGATCAGTGGGTGGGAGAGCTTAGGGATGCTTAGCGCATGACTGACCAGCGGGTGGCTGATCTCACATCTAGTCTCCAGACGACCCAGACTCAGATAGCTTAGTTGACTAGAGTCTATGCTGAGAATTATGACAGAGACCGTGAGGCACCGCCTCCCCCATAACCTCTAGCTTCTTGATGTATTTTCTTTTATCTTTCTTTTTGTACTTCAGAATAACTGTCCGGGTTGTGGACTGTACTCTGCTTTAGTCATGTATATATACGTTTGTTCTTCTTTTGGTTATATATCAATTTGTTTCTCATTTAGTAGATGCATAATTCCCTTTCAATTTTATCTCAAACAACACAAATACTTATGTTGTGTTATTATTACATCTTTTAAGTTTTTATCCTATCTCAGTTCACAAACTTTTGTGGAAGTATACTGGTTTCACAGACAGGGCCTGAGAGCTTTGATACCAAGTTGTCGCACCCCAATTCCGCACTAATCAGAATGGTGTGATGAACCGTTAATAAACCAATGGTTCAACTAGGATCTCTAATAGGCTGTGTCCATGTAAACTAAACCACATACATCTACAACCATAATCAGAATAAATACACAATAGCGGAAGTCTTAATAATAAATGAACTGAGGAATCTAACTGTGACAATCATAAATAAAATATCCAGTTATGTTGTATCAACCAAGACATAAGTAAATAAAATATCAATTACATTTCCTTATTAATTTAAATAAAATCTAATCGAAAACGCATGCGTTGCACTCGCATGAAGAGTCATGCGTTTCCACTAAATCTTCAGCTTCCATCGCAGCGACGTGCCCGTACGTAGAAACATTCATATAGTGTAAGACCCGTGTCAATCTAACCCGGTCTTATTACCCTGAACCAGGTTTACCCATCATGGTCGAGTCAAATGGACCAAGGGCGTGAAGGAGATCGAGATCCCAGGTATCAAATCGACCCTAAAACAATTAATTTAAGGGGAAGATCGCATACCCAGCCAAGGAGGGTCGGACCCCCCAAAACAGAAAGTCAGACCCTCAGTTTTGAAGGGAGGGTCGGATAACTTAGAAACCTAGGGTCGACGGGATCATCAACCGTCCCATTGACCCTTAGTTGCCGCCGAAACCAAATTTAGGAAATTTTCCTAATTTTCGATTTGGATTCTTTCCTAATCTCAAAGGGACTTAATTTAGGATGTTCCTACTCTATTTAAAGGACGTCCCTAAGCCTCTTTCACTCCTTTTACAACCCTAATTGAATTGAGAGAAAGAGAAGAGAAGGAAAAGAAGAAGAAGAGAAGCAAGGAAGAGAATTTAGCCAAAAAGGAGAAGAGTTGCAGAGAAGGAGTAATCTTCTCAGGTATGGATACTAATTCATGAGTTTCTACAGGCCTTAGGTTAGATAATGATGAGAGTATGATCTCGGAGAAACCCAAACCATCAGCCATGGTTAGGTTTTCATAGAAAACCATGGGAGATTACATGAAAACTATCTAGGTGGATTATTCATGGTTCTAGACCATGGAATGAATGTTGAATGGACTGTAGGAGAAAACCAAGGGACCCCAAACACGAAGGATGGACTAAAAGAGGAAAATTGACCAAAGTACACCGAGGGTCGCACAGAGGGTCGATGACCATCCGACCCTAGGTGATCCTGAGTATCGACCCTCAGTGTTCGGGAAGTTCAGATTTTGGGGAGGGTCGCACCCAGGGTCGATCAGGACTTCGACCCTACCTTCGACCCTTAGTTAACAGAATGATTTTTAAATTCTAAATAAATTTTATCGACTTTGTTAGGTCTTTTAGCAATATAATAACATTATAAAGGTGATTCTAAAGCTTGGAAAAATATCTATTAGCAAGCTAAGGTGAGGAAACAAGACCTAAACTAATTAGTTAATAATAAACCGTTTTACTTCTTGAGTCCAATGCCATATTGATTCTATGCGTGTATGCTTGTATGTGCATTTAACATGTCATCCAATATTTCTATTATTTGTTCATGCATATTTACTTTATTGTTTATAACATGATGATGATGATGATGATAGGAATATGCATGTGAATGTTTGTGTTTGGCCAGTGTATATGGTGAGGGTAGGAATGGTATCAACCGGTACAACCATGAGCGTTCTTCATGGGGTGTATATTGTGCTAAGGTCTACTCAAGTCATGTCCACCGATGTCGTCGGATCGCCATTACCTTAGCGGAACTATTATGTCGTAGAGCATCAGGGGGGGGTGGTCTCGGTCCTTGTAGTCTCTGACTCTACCGGGGGGCCTTAGCTCTATCTCTATGGATGTTCTGAGGGATGCTGGGGTGAGGCCTTGGATACACTGTTTGGCATTAGCATTGGTTAGTTGTGAGCCCAGTTTGCAACCCTAGCCAGTAGGGGTTTATTTGTTGGTATCGTATCAATCGGTACAGCCATGCCGTTCTCATGGGGTGTATATTGTGCCATTTTGGGTGCTGTGGGCGACAGTGCAGGAGTCATTGAGCGTATCCACACACTTGTGTATAGAGGTGTGGCGGCCACCTATCCTTTCTATAGCACAGTGCAAACTATAAACCAGACCAAAGATATGAATTGATTGCATGCATTTGTATTGTTGCATTGTTTTGTTTGCTCACTGAGCCATGATGTGTGCTCATCCCTCGACGTCGAATATTTTTAGTTGATGATGCAGGTTTTACCGTTGAAGATTATGTAAATGCTCCAGCGTACGGGAATGTAGCGGCGATGGAAGTAGAAGATGAAGTGGATACACATGACGTCACTTGCGAGTGCAACTCATGTGTATTCAATTAGATTTTTGGTTTTTTTATTTGGATTTATTAAAGACATGTATTTGGTATTTAATTAATTATGTTTCAGTTGATACAAAATAATTTGTTATTTAAATTTTAATATCACATAGATTCTCAGTTCATTTTATTATAAGACTTCCGCTGTTGTGTATTTACTCTGATTATGAATGTGGATGTATGGAGTTTAGATAACACGGATATAGCCTATTCGAGATCCTGGTTGAACCGTAGGTTTATTAGTGGTTCATCACACCATTTTGAATAGTACGAAATTGGGGTGTGACAAACTTGGTATCAGAGCATCTCAGGCCTTGTCCGCTGAACTAGCATACATTCAAGGAAATTGTGAACTGAGATAAGATAAAAGTAAAAACAGTAATATTAACACACTGTAAGCACAAGTGATGGTTGAGACCGAATTTAAAAAGAGAATAATGCATCTATTAAAGGGGAAACAAGTTTATATACAATGAGGGAGAAACAAAACGTATATACATAACTAAAGCAGAGTACAGTCCACAACCTGGACAGTTACTCTATAGTACAAGGAAAATAAACACAATCAAGAAGCTGGAGGTGAAGGAGGAGGCGGTGCCTCACGATCTTTGTCATAGTCCTCAGCATAGACTCTACTCAACTAAACTATCTGAGTCTAGGTCGTCTGTAGACTAGCTGTGAGATCGGCTACCCTCCGGTCAGTCGCACGCTGAACCTCTATGAGCTCTCCCATCCGCGTGTCTGATATGTGCTGGGAAGCTAACAGCTCATCCACTCTCACACGCTGAGCGTCTAGCAACTCCTCCATCCTTAGATCAGATCTGCGTTGAGCCTCCCTGATCTCATGCAACTTCTCCATCAGGTCAGAAGGTGGGCGTGAAGGACCAGCCGCATGAAAAGGACCAGTCTCAGGTACAGGGTCCGCCGCAGAAGAAGTACCAACTCCAGCCGCATGCGTAGGTGAAGGCGGTGGTATCGAGTCGACATCCATATACATACGATCATCATCATCGACAGGATCCACATGAGCTCTAGCAGTGGCAGCAGCGGCCTCAGCGTCAGCCATCTCAATGCGAGTGTGAGGACGTACCATCTTGTTCCTTTCCTCGTCACTAACTTGGGCATCCCGCATACCCATCTTGCAGATAGCCTCCCAATCTAGAGGCGACGAGAAGGTTTTCTCCTGAATCTTCTCATCCACTAAGTCAACCCCCAGGTGGGTCAATAGAACGGTAATCATACGTCCATAGGGTAGATTACCCATATGATCGGACAATGTAGCACTAATCATGGTCCGCATGATGATGTAGGGAAGGCAGACTGGCTGTCTAGTGCAGATACTATATATCAGAAACTGGGTCAACTGAGAAACCCTCTCGTAGTTCCCACTCTGCGGAATCAGATTATGCTGGATAATCTTGCAGAAGACTCGTGGAGCTGGACACATGTAACAAGCTCTTATATGCCAACGATCAGGTTGTAGCAGCTGATTGTCGATCTCTGCCCTCATCTCCATGGAAACAAACTGGGGCTCTTCAGGCGCACAGTAGACCATGGGGCCATCATAAGGAATGCCCAGTAGGTCGGCTAGTTGCCGATAGTCAAATGAGATATTCACCCCTTTGACGTAGCTGGTGATGCGCAACTCTTGACCCCTCTCGACATCATTGTAATTCCCCACCACCTGAAGATTACAATAGAACTGGCGGACCAAATCCAGACATGTGCATGCATCGTAAGTGATGACAGGGAGCCACCCCATATCACCGAATGCTCTCTCTACGTTGAACAAGGCTAGCTCAGCCAAGTTCACCATACGACCACCCTCCACCTTCTTACGAGCATAGTGAGCATACTGTGCCTCGACTTCGTTGGAGCGGAAGCGAAGGGGATCAAGAACTCTGGGTACCTTGGTACGAGCCATGGTATCTGCAAATAAGAAAGAAAAAGGGAGATAAGGAGTTAATAGGATAAAAAAAATCTATAATTTAGCATTTTAACAACGTAAGTTGGCCAAAAACCTCACTTTCCACCCATACACGTGGGCAGGAGGACTTACGTAGGTTCCAACATATCCTACAACACTCACACAGTAGGAAATTGAAACTAATGAAGTCCAATTTGAAGGAATTTCAAGAAATCAAAAATTTTGACAAATTAGGGCAAAAAGAGCAAAAATTTAAGTTTCTCGATAACCAACCGATGGAACTCAAAAATTTTTGAGGGCTTTCGTTCCTCAAGACACCAATAACAAAAGCCCCCAACAAAAATCAAATTTTTACGGTTGGGAAAAGTTTAATTTGAAAAATACAAGTTAAATGGGTAAAAACCTAGGAATGGAAACCTAAAAACAGGTAAAAATGAGAATACATACCTGAAGGGATGAATGTGGATTACGAAACCCGGATCCAAACCGACCAATATAGTGAAGTGGCACCTGTAGCAACTCGTAGGAGATACTAGTCGAAACAGGAGGGAAATAACCAAGAATGAACCTATAATCGGATCTTAAAAATCTGATTTTTGGTCTGAGGGTCGGACAATACGACCAGAACCATCGACCCTCGGATCGACCCTCCCATCGACACTCGGCTCTTGAAAATCGACGAAAAACTAAGGGTCGGATACCGAGGGTCGGACACCCAT